>OY294025.1:9581406-10230548 GCA_958510785.1 Exephanes ischioxanthus | reverse complement strand
TTGGAGAATGGGATTTTTTAAATCTCGGATACAGTGTAAAAAAGGATTGTAAATTTATTGTACTGGAATGGAAGTTTTTGTGCAAAAACTGGTTACGTTGAATTTACTGTACAATTGTGATGAAAAATTTACATACATTTTCATTGAAATTAAAGTCAATTATTAAAAATAGAGTATTTCCAATGTTTTTAATGCACCGATCATTAATTTTTCATCACAATTGTGCGAAATTTAATATACAAGTTTTCGAGTAAAAACTTTCGGTCCGGTAGATTAAATTTCATCCGAATTACTTTACAATGTAGACAAAGGTTAGTCAATGTACTTTTTCTTTAAACATCTTGGTGGACGTATATTCTATGGGAAACAATGCCGCGTACACGAGAGAGAATGTTGCATCGTTACGGTGTATACACATTCACTTTTCTCGTTGAGAACCACTGCGGCGCGTTCCCCTCTTCGCGGCGTCGAGCAGCTTACCACACAGAGCCAGGCTCTCGGTTTCTTGCACCCGGGGATCCCATAGGGGATCGCGACGGAAGTAAACTCGAAGGGCAACGTGGTTCCCGAGATTTCGGCACTTCGTGACGATATTTTTTTTTTTCTCCCCGTCTTACGGTGATTCGAACATAAAATAATAAAACACTTCTGGGCTTTCGTTGTAATCCGATTTCTCGGGGCAGATCGTCGATACAATGACCGCCCTGTTGGGATTGTGAGAGAACGTTTAATACCGATAATTGTGTCTCGCGGTTGAATCTTCTCGATCCTACGGAGATTCTCGTCTCGAGACGAGCATTAACGCTCAGCGAAATACCGCAGTCGGTATCGAAAACTGCAATGAACTTGTTTTGTAACTGTGCGAATTTTTTCGAAATTTTAAAAAGCTAATTCGAGCCGAATTAACACGGTAATCTGGCTTCCGGTTAAAATTTTGAGAAAAGATTACCATTGAAAAAGGTTCATTGGAAAAATCCAGACATCTCTCTCGCGCTCACAGCTGTGCCACCGCGCCTTAATACGGACTATATGGATGCTTGCGAGCGAGATTTTTCTTCTCCTCGTGTAGCACGAGAGAAGTCCTTCCCCACGGGGGGGGGGGGGGGGGGGGGGGGGGGGGGGATACTGAGACCTCGTATATGCGACCATGAATACTTATGCGCGCAGGCACTTCTCGTTATTGGTCTCGCATGCACAGTCGTCATAATACATTTTCGTTTCTTTGGTTCTTTTTCATTTGTTATTTTTTCTTTCTACGTTCTGTTATCTCCGAAGGCTCGCATCTCACCGAGAGACGAAACTGCCCTTTTTATTATTCGTATACGTGGCGCGCACGTACGTGCGTCGGGACGAGCCGGGCTCGTAAACGGCCGGAGCCCAGAGTGCCGGAGAAGGAAAGAAAGACGGATAGGTACACCTCACCGCTCGACGAGCAAACTCGGCTTTCTCGGAAATCCTTGATTCTCCTCGGGTCATTCTGCTTCGCTCGGCAGCGAGCGCGATTACGTCGTAAAGGCGATACAAATCGAGACCCGAGCGACTCGACTGTTTACCATTTCTGCCCCCCCCCCCCCCCCCCCACTCCGGCGACTCGTTTCAATCCCTCAGTCATAATCGACTCTCGAGAGTGAATATAAAGACGGTTAAAGAGATATATAGTAAATTATGTTATGATGGAGGGAAGTGCGCGATTTTCGCCGAGCGCGTCGTTTGCTGTCCGAGCTACTTAATGTTCACTCTCGGGAGTGAATATTACGACGGTTAAGGAGATATATAGTAAATAATGCTATTAGGGAGGGAAGTGTGCGATTTTCGCTGTGCGAAGTTTGCCGAACGAGCGAAGCGAGGGCAGAAATCACACGAGGTGAAAAATCCGCTCCCTACCGGATACGATACTTTTTTTCGGCATCGTTAAAATAACTACATTTCTTGCGTCGCAAAATCGACATATTCGCCTATGACCGTAACTTCCTTTAGAGTAATATGGCTTTCAGAGATAGTAATGAGCTCTGTTACTCTCTTGGGAGTAATAAAACGGTACTGCGGATGCGTTCAGGTTAATAATTATCATCGGTCAATAATAGGTGATATTTCACCTATGTTGCACGCAAGGAATGTGATTTTTTTTAGCGAAGTTGAGAAAAATGGTACATCATGCTATAAGGGAGGAAGTGGGCCCGAAGTTTGCCGTCCGAGCGAAGCGAGGGCAGAAATCACACGACGTGAAAAATCCGCTCCCTTCCGTGTAGCATACGATACTTTTTTTCGACTTCGTTAAAATAACCACATTTTTTGGTTCGCAAAATCGTCACATTCGCCAATGACCGTAACTCCCCCGCGAGTACCATGGCTTTCAGAGAGAGTAATGAGCCCTATTAGTCCTCAGGGAGGAATGAAACAGTACTGTGCATGCGTGCAGGTTAACAATTATCATTGGTCAATAATAGGCGATTTTTCCACTCGTGTTGCACGCAAGGAATGTGGGTATTTTAGCGAAGTGAACATGCCGCACGAGTCGGAGACTAGTACGGCATTGACACGTGTCAAGACTTACCTTTCTACGCCCCTGACATTCACATAATTTTTTTACCTAACAAATTCACGAAAGTCACTCTTTTCGTTTTTGGGAAGTGTGCGCAGAAACGCACTTTCTCTCACTAGTGCGAGAAAGAAGACTATTTTATTATTAGTATTTTTCTCGCACGCGATGCGAAAAAATGCCTTTCTGCGCTCACCTAACACGAACTGAAAGCGAGGTTTTACACGCAGGCGTTAGAAAAATAGTAATTTACGATACTAGTGCGATAAAGAAATTTCGGACCAGTGTTAGTGTGAACACTCGCTTTCGGCTCTTGTTGCACATAAACGAGTTAAGATAACGTTTTTCACACGAGTCTCGTACCAAATTTAACTTCGCAAGGTGTAAAAATGGGAGTTTTACGCCCCGGGAGTGAAGTAAAAAATATTCTTCGAGGCGCATCGGTGCCGGGAAATAATCGCAAGGCCTGGCAACAACCTGCGAGCATCACCGGGTGTTCACGTGGTTACGGTCGAAGGCGATTTTTCAAATTTATATTGCAGTGGCTGTGAAGTGGAATGGCTCGCTTGCCACCCCGCGGTCGACATAGCTCCTCTACCCCCCTCCCCCTCCCCTCTCTTCTTTCTTACTCCGTGGTTTCTCGTCCCGAAGCTTTTTCGTTCAGCTCGTACAGCATAGCACCCCGACGACCACGACTACGTCACGCTCAACCTGTGACGGTATGCTGCGCGACCCTATAACTCGAACGTACTGTAGTATGCGTGTAATATACCTGAACCGTTACTATGACCGGTTGTCCTCGCCCTCTCCGCACGAACATCGCAACACCGTACCACCGCTGCTACGGGCTTTGACTAGAGGCCCGAGCGTTTTCTATCCGAAACTCACAGCCCTATGAAAAATCCTTCGCTTTTTCTTTGTATGTCGCGTTTAGATACCGGTGGGACGATCTTCTTTACCGACGGAAAAATATATATTAATTAACTAATTAATTAATTTATTTATTTATTTATTTATTTATCGATTTATTTATCTAATCTGCCAGAATGTTTTATTGAGGATTATTAGCATCGATTCGAGGATTACGAAATCCGAACTTGATCCTTTGATACCGAATAGCGTGACTGCTGGCTCGTTGGAACATTAAAATAAAAATAAATAATAATTGTCCTATCAGCGACATCGGAGGCGCTGCGGAATGGTTTGGAAAATGTAAAGCCCGGTAATAATATTATTTACTCTTCCGATGCGGATCTCCTTGTAGAATATTGACCTAGGAGTAAATCGAGCTGTTTATATTAAATAGCGATCCAGTGGTCCAGCGAATTGAACGACCCAGTGGTGAAAACATTTTTTTAGTAGAAAGCTCTTGTGTGACAGATTTAAATCCAAATTAAGGCGAAACGGTCCGAGATTTTCGGTACCATAGAGGAAGTTCTTCGAGTCGGTGGGATGGAATTGAGGGTCGAGTTAGTTCGTCTCGTTTAAATACTGCAGGACGAATTTCTTTACGGACGCAAATAGATATATATGTTTTAACATTCAATTAATCTGCCCGAAAGTTTTATTTAGGATTATCAGCTTCGACTCGAGGCTTACCGGTTCCGAACTTAATCCTTTGATGCCGAGTAGCGCGACTCTGCCGCTTCGTTGAAACATTAAAATAAGCGAAATAAAATTCGTTTCATTGGAAGTCTTGGAACCAAATTGAGTCTAAACGATCCGAGGGTTTCGATAGAGAGGCAATTCGTGCATTTGGTGGGAGGGAATTGAGGGTTGACTGAGTTCGTTTCGTTTTTATACCAGCGTGACTGCCTCGTTGAAACATAGACGTAAAACATTACTAAAATTGTTTCACTAGCGGCATCCGCGGCGTTGCGGAATGGTTTGCAAATTTTATGCCCCGAAAATAATATAATTTACCCTTCCGGTGCCGACTTTCTCGTAGAATATTGAGTTAGCAGTAAAACGAGCCAAAGACTCGCCATCCAGCGGCGAACAACATTTTTTGGGTAAAAACGCGAAGTATTAAAATCCACATCAAGGCGAAACGGTCAGAGGTTTTCGATATAGAGGCAATTCTTGTAGTCGGTGGGAAGGAATTGAGGGTCGAGTTGGTTGTCAGACGCAGGAGGTTCTCAGTTCGCAGAGGGCGTACAGGGATGCCGAGGGACGTGGGTTGTTGGTCGATATCTATACATACATACATACATATACAAAACGACTACGTACATACGGCTGTACCGTGGATGTGCGTGTGACTGCTCGGGCGAGGTCTCGAATGTACGTCAATGCCGAAACACCGACCGAGACGAAACCTTTCGATCTTACATCTCAATGACGTCAAACACTTATGTACATCCGAATAGACTCTATGCCGTAAAATGCTGCATCAAAATAAACCTTTCTTCATGTGTTTTTTATCGATTAAAATTTTTTTTTTTTTTTGCGATGTAAAAGAGAAATCGCTTCGATACCGGCTGCAAAATTATGAATAATAGAGTCGATGACGAACGGGAACGAGACGCACGATATTACCTCGAGGGTTTGCTTTATCGTCCTTGCGTGTTCTCCAGCGCCGTCCGACGGCGTACTTCCACCCACGGTCGCGTCCCCTTCGGGACTCGATGGGGATTACGTACACCCATCCCCTACCCCACCCGCAATACGCATTCCCGATGTACCGAGTAAAATACGAAGCATACGCCATCGCGAGCGTCGACGTTTTGCGGTTCTATTATTAGCTCCACTTTCCCCATTTAAACACACGTAGGAGTACTCGAATAAACTGTAGAGGGGTTGCGCGAGTGGGTCGTTCGGCCTTACCCAACGTTTCGTTTCGCCGCGCCGGGACTGCTTTCTCTCGTCTGTCACGACAAAAATTCTCGAATATTGTGTATTCGCGCATTCCGCACGCGATTGCAGTAAAAACGTCATTGACCGATTCGCGAGCGCGCACGGTGAAGTCTGACGGGAATTGTCGAGCTGCAACGCGGCGACGACGGGTGACGGAGCTCAATTGATAACTCGCTATCGGGAGACGAAAAAGCTTTGGGTGACGAGGAACGGGAGAAGATACTCATATTTTTTTTTTTTTTTTTTTTGCGTAACGTATAAATGGTTTTTTCGCGACCTTTTCTAAAATAATGACATTCCTTGCGTGCAACACGGGGGAATATCGCTTTATTGACCAATGATTAATGTTAACCTGTGCGCCTGCGCAGTACTGTTTCGTTACTTCCGGGGAAGTAATGGTCATTGGCGAATATGACGATTTTGCGACACAAGAAATGTGGTTATTTTAACGAAGTCGGAAAAAAAGTATCGTATGCTACACGGGAGGAAGCGGATTTTCACCTCGTGTGATTTATGCCTTCGTTTCGCTCGGGCAGCAAAGTTCACACTCGGCGAAAATCGCGCACTTCCCTCCTTTGTAATATAATATACTAATTTTTACGGATTTTATTTTTTAGTATAATACTTCGAGCACTTGAAGTACGTACCGGTGTACTCACATGCTTGGTGGGAGCAATAGGCAGTACTTAAATTACTCGGTATTTCGAAAGTTGCTTGAAAAATTACTTGAAAAATTACTTGAAAAATTACTTGAAAAATTACTTGAAAAATTACTTGAAAAATTACTTGAAAAATTACTTGAAAAATTACTTGAAAAATTACTTGAAAAATTACTTGAAAAATTACTTGAAAAATTACTTGAAAAATTACTTGAAAAATTACTTGAAAAATTACTTGAAAAATTACTTGAAAAATTACTTGAAAAATTACTTGAAAAATTACTTGAAAAATTACTTGAAAAATTACTTGAAAAATTACTTGAAAAATTACTTGAAAAATTACTTGAAAAATTACTTGAAAAATTACTTGAAAAATTACTTGAAAAATTACTTGAAATGATTTGCGTTATGTTTGATCCACTGTAGAAAAGGTATTCACCTGGATTCCGTAGCATCTAAAAAGGGTACCGTGTACACAGCCTCGATAGAACCAACTGTATGGCGCACCTACAACGTCGGATTCGTCATTGCGCTTGTATCACAGGAGTTCGTATCCAATCGTAATAATTTTTACCTCGTACATTGTTCCTCCTTGAAAAATAAGAGACAAATAGAGGAGGAGAAGAAATTTGCAACTCGTGAATTTAGAGATAACAATGAAGTGTGCACGAAACGGAATTTGTGCGACGAAACGGTGGACATAATGCTGGCGTACGGAGATAGTAAGGACGCAGGTATGAGCGGAGCACATTGCAGCGCGCAACACTAATGGAAAGCTGTGGGAATCGAGATTTCCGGCGTGAAACGTCGACCCATTGCTGCAGTGAACCAGATTCCTTCTTCCCCAAGTATTATTTCGTTAGTTATCTTCTATGCACGCGCAAACACAAACGACATGTATGTATGTGTGGTTCGTCAAGCGGGAAGAGAAGAGATACTGTATAACATTTAATTGATACTCTGGTAGAGCCCGCGAGCGCGAGAAGTGCCTCTCTCGACTGATTTTGCAGTTCCACTCGAGACAAATGTTATTATTGCTCGTCGACTGTCTTTACTCATTGTCTCTCTCTTTATCATTGTGTACGCTCTGGAATAGATGGCTAATAGCGGTGCTCAACGGTTGATAGTACACTTGATTCCAACATCACGTCACTCTCGGCAACGCATGGAAAAAATAGCTCGGTAGCCCGGAAATGTTCCACTAATATTTAATATTTAATATTTAATATTTAATATTTAATATTTAATATTTAATATTTAATATTTAATATTTAATATTTAATATTTAATATTTAATATTTAATATTTAATATTTAATATTTAATATTTAATATTTAATATTTAATATTTAATATTTAATATTTAATATTTAATATTTAATATTTAATATTTAATATTTAATATTTAATATTTAATATTTAATATTTAATATTTAATATTTAATATTTAATATTTAATATTTAATATTTAATATTTAATATTTAATATTTAATATTTAATATTTAATATTTAATATTTAATATTTAATATTTAATATTTAATATTTAATATTTAATATTTAATATTTAATATTTAATATTTAATATTTAATATTTAATATTTACCTCTCGAATATATTGCGTCAATAAAAATAAAAAATTTAATATTTTCAAGTAACTTGTTCTTTGAATTCGTTTAGAGAAGTTTGATCGAGTATTGCCGTAGTAAATTTTAAGTGGGACAGTCTAGTGCCGGTTCGTACAAATTACGTTACTCTATTGGAACTTGGCAACTAATGTATTAAGTAAGACACACGTGAGTATCGTACAGCCGGTACGTTCACCGTGGACTCTCGGGACGCCTGGTCCAGAACTGCAAACAGTGTAACCATTTCACGTCCGCCTTTCTCCGGGTCTCTCAGATATATCTCGCGATGGGACCTCTCTCACTCTTCTCCCGCTCGCGCCCGCGCCTTTTTGCTCCGAGTGCACGGTCAGAGCGCGCCACAGCCGCGGCGTTGTCATTATGGTTGCTCGACAACTCGCATTACAATCCATTAGTCGAACGCCCACCGGCAATTTGGGACGTCGGAATCGACTGCTGCAACTCGGCTACACGCTATCGCCTATACAACAAACTATAGAATCTCTATACTGTATGTATACTCGTGTACTGGCTGTTGTTACACCGGAGAGCTTCGGGCATTCGAGGCCCTCCGAACCTCCCTGACCGCGTTCTGGTTTCACTTCTAATATACTCACGGTACTCACCGCTCGTGGGTAACAGAAATCCGCCTTGATTACATCGACGTCACCTACGCCAATGACGGTACAAACATATCAGAAAAAAAAATAATAAAAGTTTCTAACGTGGGTAGAAAATCGCGATTTTGTTTTCTCGAACAAATACGAAACTTGTCTTGATTACATCGGCGTCACCACAGTCAATAACTTTACAAAAATACCAAAAAAAGATTACTAACCATTTTTAATTTGGATAGAAAATTGTGATTTTGTTTGCATTGATTACATCGACGTCACTTCCGCCATTGACGTTACAAACAAAACCATTTTTTTTTTTTTCTAACTTGCATAGAATATCGTGATTTTGATTTCTCGCACAAATATAAAACTTGTGATTATGTCGACGTCACCTCCGCCAATGACATTACAAAGATACCAGAAAAAAATTAATAAATCTTTCTAACTTGGATAGAAAATCGTGATTTTGTTTTCTCCAACAAATACGAAAATTGTCTTGATTACGTCGACGTCACGTCTGACGAGTACCAGGAACAAATTTAAATGTTTAATCTAGATCTAAAAATCGTGATTTTCTTGCATAAATACAAGATCGAGACTCTTTCGGTAGATAACGAACTCGCTTAAGAAAGATGAAACTCAACTGACGAATGCTCCGAGGTTTTGTTTTGCCCGGACATAAAAAAAAAAAAAGATAAGTGGACGATTTCAAGGCACGCGCTGTTTATGTGTCACGAAAGAACAAAGGAGAAATCGATAATAGCATCGTTTTTTTCCCATGGGAAAACCGATTTTTTTAATACAAAAAATAGGATGGCGCGCGAAACTTTGGAGTCAACTCGAGGATAACATGGTCCACCGGAATCTCGGTTACACCTACGGATCTCACCGCTCGTCTCCTGTCCGTGACTGTGACGCGCCTTCGGCGACACACCGCTCGCCGAATAGGTCTGCTCACCTTGGACGCGAAGTTGACAGGATCTCGCGAGGCGCGGGTGAGGGACAAGCGCGTGTCTTCTCCCTGTCTCCGTGGCTCCAGCTCTCCGTCCTTCTCTCTACGCGTGTGATTTGCATCACGTGGTGCAAGGTATACGGACTTTCAGGATTGGCCGGATTCACAGACGGCAGGGATTCTCATTTCAAGGATCGTTCTATGTATATCGAGTCTCATTTTGTTTCTATCCTCGTAAGGCGCAGCAAAGTACCGCGGTTGGTATTGAAAACTATAATTATTTTTTTTAAAGGGCGCTCGCGCTGTATAGCCAAAAAAAAAATAATTCGTCCTATAAGTATAATCATTGCGATTATCTGATTGCAAGGATCGTCCCATGTAGATCGAGTTTTATTTCTTTTTTTACATATCCATACAGGAAATGCATCCAGGAAGTAGAATCATTGTGACTATCGGAAAAGAATTTGTTTTTAGTCATACGGGGTCAACAACCTTGAAAAAACTCCGGGTTGGGCGGGGAGGAGGGTATTTTAATTCGTCTCAACGATAATCAGCCCTAATACGGCATTTGACCTCTTCCAGTATTTCCATTAGTATCCATAAAAAATAAATAAAAATTATGATCGACTTTCAGTAATAAAATACACTGGTTGCAGAAAACCTGATAAAACAGGCGGTAAAATCGCGGTTGGCCTAATTGTAACGGATGGTTGAGACCAGAGCTGGGCAAATACCCTAAGTACTTGAAGTACGTATTGAAGTAGTAAATAGTACGAGTCTCTGCCCAGTACTCAGACCTTCAGCAATTTAGTTCTGCCAGTTGTCAATACGTCAGTACTTAGCAACTACTCAGTGCTCTGTACTTCAAGTACTCAATGTGTAAATACGCACTGCAAGTACTCGATACCTAAATACGTACTTCAAGTACTCGATACTTAAATATGTACCCCAAGTATTTAATATTTAAATACGTACTGATAGGGACAAGCCCAAAATTAAACGAGTTATGAAGCTGACCGACCATCTCGGGAGGGTCGTACAATCATTTTCTGCATAGGCGTTTAATGATTTTACGCCGAACGTCGTATGAGGACGAGACGAGACGAGCGAGAGCGGTGCCGGAGGGAGCACGCGTGGCACGTCCGTTCCCGGCTTCTGGGTGGTCAAGAACCGAGTGAATTCCGTCGGTCGCACAATGGCGTTCCCCGGACATTCCGTCGCTCAGTTGAGACCGTTTCTACGCGTCTTCTACTCGAATATTATCTGGGAACGGTAAGATCGGGATCGTCGATGACATTTATGGTCGTCACACTTTCGCACCCGAGTGGGCGGGTACCATTTTAGTCTCCGTAAAAAAATAATAACAAAAAACGAAAAATATATACATATGTTTTTTTACCGTTGGATATATATATATATATCCAACGAATGTCTTAATCTGACGATTGCCGTACTGTGGTTCGGCTGCTCCTCGGCTGTTTCACAATTCCTCGAATTGCCGTGTTTCAACCATTCAAGGATACTAAGTTTGTCCAAGTCTTTTAGCTTCGTCCTCTTTGCATTATTATTATTATCGTCATTGTTATTATTATCATATTTTTATCGTTGAATTTATTTATATATATATATATATATATATATATATCCAACGATGTCTTCATCTGTTGATTGTCGTATTATGGTTCGGCTGCTCCTGGGCTGTTTCACAATTCCTCGAATTACCGAATTTTGACCATTCAAGGACACTAAGTTTGTCCAAGTCCTTTGGGTTCGTCCTCGTTTCATTATTATTATCGTCATTATTATTTTTATACCAGCGGTTATATTGACTAGCGCACTTCGCGCATTCGCAGTATCTGTGAGTATCCGTGTGAGTGTCTGTTAGTGTCGGTGTGAGCGTCCAATCGACATAAAACTTCATTATTATGTAAATTTTTATCGTTGGATATATACATACATATATATATATATATATATATATATATCCAACGAATGTCTTAATCTGTCGATTGTCATATTATGGTTCGACTGTTCCTCGACCGTTTCACAATTCCTCGAATGGCCGAGATTCGACTATTCAAGGACACTAAGTTTGTCCAAATCTTTTAGGTTCGTCCTCTTTGCATTATTATTATCATCATCTTTATTATTATTATATAGGATATATATTTCGTCCGAATGAGTGTATCAGCTCTTGTTGTCCGAGTGTGTTAGATCGGCCGTGATGGTGTATCCGGTCAGAGCGAGGTCGGGAACGAAAATTACACCGTTCCACGAAGGCGCGCACCGTCCCTGCGGTGGCGGGGACCCTGTCTATCCTCCCGTTCGCTCTTTCCCTCGTCCCTTCTACAAATCTACTGTCCGCTCGCCGGCTCGGTGGGCAATAGAGAACTGATATTCCCTCGTCGTCCTCCGGATCCGCAAGAATTTCACGATTTCTGCGTTGGCGATCGCCGAGACAGCGAGAGAGATCGAAAGGGGACGATTAAAAAGAAGAGACGAACTAACGCGCTCTCGAAGCTGTCGGTGAAACAGCAGTGTGGGGTGTGCCGACGACGATCGTGGCCCGAGGCTCCTAAATACCGACGAACAATCTCTTTCTCTCGTAAGCCAAGTCTGGGAATGGTCTTTCGGCTAATCAACAAAAACCGCCGCTCAATAACGTTAGTAAAATATAATTTTTAAATATTTTCTTTTGAACAATGTTTCGTGGGAGTTACGTTCGAAAGGAGCGACGAACTTTCTTTTATTCTTCCACGTCCAGAACAGGCCGAGTCGCCTCGGCCGGGACGAAATACTGTGCGCGGTTAAACACTCTCGTGCTCTCCACCGGTCACGAGACGAGGAGAATTTTTCTACCGCTTCCAGACGGCGGGTGTTAAATTCCGGTCGGATGACGCACCGCGCACTGGAGAACGTTCTCCAGTCTACCAACAGCTCACCCAACACGCACAACCGCGTACGAGATAAAAGTGTCGATCCTCCTGTCGGAACGTTAACTTTACTTGCACAATTTTTCAATCGACAAATACGGTATACGATGGTATTGCGTTGCAACTCTCTTTAGGCTGGAAACCGTTGCGAATGGTTGGGATTGCTCACAATCATGCATTAGTATTTCTTAAGTGGGTCTCATGTTTTTTTATATATTTTTTAAACTTGCTATTTATAATAACAATAGTAATTATTACTACTATTATATAATTATTCCGAATATCACAAATGAATTGTTGAAACGCTAATGTGACTTGCACAATTTTCAATCGAAAAACAGAGTATGCGATGAAATTGCGTTATAGCTCTCTTTAGACTGGAAACCGTTACAAATGATTAGAAATGCTCTCAATTGTGCATCAATATTTTTTAACCGGATCTCACGTTTTTTAAAATATATTTTTACGACTTGCTTTGTTTATTAATTATGCATTTATATATTATATGATCATGCGTTGTATGATCCATATTATAATAATAAATGAAATGATAATAACTACGATTATTGTTATTACTATTTATTTTATATAATATATTTTTTATATTACACATAAATTTGTCTAAACAGGCAATTTTTCACATATTTTTTTCAATATTGCCCAGGATTCAGATTTCGATATATACAGTAAACACCTCGTTCGAACTGCGCGATTTCCCGTCCTCGAGATAAAGGCGGCTTCTCACGCCCGACTTTGTCTTGGCGGCGCACCGGTGACTCATGCGATATTAATTTCGTCCGACACAATTGTCTCAATTGTTGCAAACGTCGGCCGAGTCTCGGCTTCTGCATATTTAAATTTGCCTACGATTCTCGGTCCGCGTCGCTTCGATTATCGTGCATATTCTCCCGAACCTCGCACAGTCGCCTCTTCCAATTGGCCATAGATGCATGAACCGTTCACCAGCCATAGGTGCACTCTCGAGGACGCGAATAGGTCAGGGCACCGTTAAGGCTAAAGAAAACGTCGTGTAGTGCCCGTAAAAAAAAGTAAAAACATTAATTAAAAAAAGTTAAAAATTAGTAAAAAAAAAAAAAATTAAAAAATGAATGAAAAAAATGAAATTAAAATAAAACGAAGCGCGACCACTCGGGAGGGAGGAGGATGGGTCAGGAGCGCCCCCGTGTGCGTGCACTCTCGCTCGCACAGGGCGAACGCGCGCTTACTTGTGCCGCGCCGCGGCTGCAGCAGCGGCCTGTGCGAGACTCGTCCCCCGACATCGAGGATCTCGGGCTCTCTGCAGCGAACGAACGAGAGCTGAGGCTGCTCCGTCCGTGCTCCGCGAGCGCTGTTGCCACCTCCTCACCGAGTGTACAAACTCGCCGAGTCTCTCTCAGCTGGGCGCACGCTACAGGAGCTCTCAACCGGTGGCTCGACTTTGTTGTAACGTATATTGGTATAGCGATATATATATATATATATCTTGTATATATTACGTATATCGCTTTGCCGCGAACTGCTACGAGTAGCGGGAGGAGCTGCCGCAGCAGCAGCGGCAACGATCCAGTCTCCCCGCTATTATCTCTCCTTCCCAGTCCTCCACGGCCGGGAATACTTTGAACCGTGACGCCTTATCGTTTCAATAAGCATCGCATAGAAGATCCCAACAGCAATTTTTTTTTATATACTTTCAGAGACTAATTTGGGGGGTTCCTTTTCAAAATTAATTGTTTGAGGTTTTTTAAAGTTCATTATTTGACATTTTGTAAAGTTCAGTATTTGAGGTTTTTCCAATGAATTATTTTAAATTATTTAATTGTTTAAAATTAATTATTTAAGGTTTTTAAAATAATTAATTATAAAAAAAAGAATAATGATTCTAGTGGTAAAAAAATGCAGAAAATCCAAAGCCGAGGACAAGGAATTGGCGTCGAAGCTGTTTTTCTCGGTCCTGTTTGCGGACCGTGTGGAAAGTTGTGAAGAGGTTTACTCCTGTCGCGTGATATCCAAAATGAATACATTTTGTTTTTGTTCTCGCTACGTCCAGCCTTAGCGCGTGTTATCGTAGAGAAAGGTGACCGACGACGGGGAGAGCGGAAGAGAGTTGTGGGAGAGGCGCGAGTCGTCGTTGGGCATCTTGTAGCAAAACCCGATCCTATTTCTCGATTCTATTCGAGCGGAGAGCTCTCGGGCGCAAGGAGGTCACGCGCACCACACCGCCGCGCGACGACAGCGAGAGTGAAATCGGGAAGCGAACTTTACTCTTTAACAATGCCAGCGAATGGCCTCTCGAGAGTGGCTTACCATTCGAAGTCACTGTACTTGAGGAAATTTCCGACGTACCCGATGCGTATTTTTTTTCTCTCAGCTACATAGCAATGTCGTGGCGACATCCGGCGAACGTTATTATTTATTTATTTATTTATTTACTTACTTATTTTTTGATTCAATTATTTATTATAAACGGATAATCTGCACTTACCGAATTAGCGACTAAATTTTTTTTTTTGCGCATGAAAAAAGTTGAACAGTATGAAAAAAAAGATAAAGTCCAAACAGGTGATGCGGAAAGTTATAATTAGTTCGTACGAATTTTTACTTACGCTTCATTGATATCTGGTCAAAATATCTTCGACGATAACGATACATTTTTCGATAACGAGATCGATAGGCGCCTGTAGATAAGTCTACATAAATAGAGTCGCACGAAAGTATATATTTAGCATCCACTTCGAAAATTAGAGGTTATTTCCGGCGAAGCACTTGGGTAAAAAGAAATATATATTTTTTTAATCATTCCCGACAGCGCGAAAAAATGGTTGTGTATACAACGAGGTTTTCGTCCGTGTCGAGTTTGTCGAAAGCCGAGCAGTCGGAATAGCGCCTCGTTATCAGGCGTTATCGATTACGCTGAAATCATATTCTGCCGCTCGATTGTTCCTCGGAGTATCCCATTATTACGCGGAAAGCATTCGATTCGGCATACGCTTGTGCCTTTCACCATCGTCGATAACGATTTTTTATTTTGTTTTTCACAAATCCAATGCTCTTTTCTGTGAATACCGCCGGGTATTCGGCTCTGTTGTCGATCATACCTAAAACAACACCGATGAGTTTATTTTATCCGTATGACAATACCAGGCCGGTAAGGAACGCGCGCCAAACCGCGCTAACGAGATTTTCAAGATCCATTTTTTTTTTTTCCACCAATTTTTCCTCGTCGAAGTCCCAGCCCAGTTTGCAGCCTTTTTCTTTCCGGCTTCTGCCTTTTTAGCACACAGATTCGAAAAAAGAAGAACTCCTTTCACTCGAGTCTTTTTCCGAAAACCCGTCACAGCGATAGTCATAGATAACAGCTTGATCATAATGTCATAAGAAACAAGGTTGTCCTTTTTTCGGCGAGCCCGACGCTTGAATACCGGGTGTCGAGGTGTCGACAGTCGTCTGTTATAGTTTCGTGATAGATAAGGGTTAATCTGAACAGTCAATTAATGACACAGACGAAAAGTACGACTGAACGACTTTGTGTCACAATTTGGATACATCGGTTCTAACCACTAGTCGCGATAAGGCACTTTGTCACGCATGAATATTAACGCGACAGGTGTTCCGACGTAGCGTCTCTCCGCAGGCCGCTGCACAACTTTCGCCTGTTGCTCCGTCCGCGGAGCATACCCCGGGTATTTAACGCGGAACTTGAAATCATTTAAAAAAATTTTGTATTTAAATAATATTTATTATTGAATATTATTTTTATATATAGAATTATTAATATTAGACTGTTAATATTAATAATTAAATAGTAGTACAGTAGAACCTCGATTATCCGACCCTTCAATTATCCGAACGTTAGCGCAAAACATTATATAATGTTCCTCGCCGCGCCCGTGTTTGAAGCGCGCTTTTCCTCTTCCAGGGCCAATCGGCTCGCTCTCTGGCTTTCCCGAGCAGTTTCGCTCACCCCAATACAATCGGACAGCGCGCATCGGAGACACTTTCAATACCAAATCGTTTGAATCGCTTTACATACGTAGTTGACACTGAAGCGGCTTTGAGATTTCGCTGCTCAAAAGTGCGTAGCGTTCGACAATTAAAAAACTGACCATTTCATTTCACAGAACTCTTGAAATAAGACTTCGATGTTGGAAATATGTTTTAAAGTTTAATACTCTTTACTTACACGTGGTATAATGCAGTGAAAATAACGTGCGTTTCGATTATCCAAATATTTGATTATCCCAACTAAACCCGTTGCCGACGCGTTCGCATAATCGACGTTCTACTGTAATGGTAGTTTATTGCCAGATATATACATGGGACTAATTTATATACACAACACATCCTAACGAAGTTTATACCAATAGATTCACTTATATGCCAATTGGCCATCAACCGAAGTCCTTTAATCATAGTTTTTCTTTTTTTATGTTTTGATCTCATCTCGCACAGGGAGATAAAAATATTAATCTTAAAAATATCAATATCGATATGGGCCGGAGGGGAAAAACAAAAAATCACCCGTGTATACACGCAATACCACCAAATCATGTATTACTGAGGCTAATAAAACGCATTTACTGCTAGTACTAATATATAAGTATATATATATATTTTTTAAATTCGATCGACATTTGTCGTCGGAGTTCTGTCGCTTATCGTGGGAAATCCCCGCATTGCGTAAGCACGATCTCTTTATTGGCTGCACATACATTAAATTGGCTGCGAATCGTCCGGAAATCACTGGCTCGATCTGAAGATTTCATCGGGTTTATTTACCGGTAGCATTTGAAGCGACGGATGGATATAGTGAGACGGAGTGCTAGTCGTCAAGTGCTCCAGAGGTGGTCTTTGGCAGGTAGCAGGTATTTATCGATTCAATGGGATAATACACCGAGGATAGTTTATAGCTCGGCTGTGATGTAACAGCGATAGGAAGATTGAGGAGGAAAGGACCGGGCTACCGGGGTTCGGTTCCCCGCGCTAGGCAGGTCATTCACGGTAGCCGAACGATCGAAGATATTCGATCGGCAATTCGATTCCCAACTCGTGACGAGCTGCGCGAAATTACTTTTATTTTTTTCGAGTTATTCGGGTTGATGGAAATTTTTATTTTTCGCACGCACCGAATTGATTCTTTGTCGCGGCGTGTGTTGACCTTGAGCGAGCCGCGTCGTCGTGGTCGGTGCTCGTGTTTTTTTTTTTTTTTGCATATCGCAATGAGGCAACTGATTGAAAAAAAAGACGAAAAAAAAAACAATTCGACGCAAGCCGTAATAAGTAATAAGGCATTGTGTCTCCGGTTGAGAAACAGGTAGTTAATAAAACACCGGACACTTATCTGTAATTGCGCCACCCACGCGTTACGACGATTGGAAAACTGGTGCGCGGAAGAGCGCAACATGTGTGTGTGTGTGTTATGTGTGCGCGGTGCAAATATTATCATGGGCGCCTCTCACTTTCCGTATAGAGCGCCACGGGCGGAACAGGTGACGAAAATGTCGTGAAACAAAAATGATGAAAATATTCCATACTATGCGATTTTTTTTTTTTTGCATGAACCGAGCTATAATTACCTTTTGGTTGAGTCATTTTGCTTCTCATATATTTTTTTTCGTAAATAATATTATAAATTATATACTGTTTTCGTCGATGCGGAAAAATATAACTTTGTCGCCAACGTGTCAGAGCACCGTGCGACAATGAATCTTCGATCAAGTCAACGTCACTAACGGGCTGCAATGCACTTGGATCGTCGAGCGGCGCATCGGCGACCGAAATGTTTTATAATCTTTTGCGTGAAAGTCATTTTCTTTTCCATATATTTTTTTCATAAATATAAATTTTGTATGTTTTCGGTGAGGCGAAAATATTACATTACTTTTTTCTGTCGAGTGAGAGTTTGTAGCACGAGCCGGAGGCGAAAATTGCAATTACATGAGTTTAAAAAAAACGTGTTTCGCATGAGTATCGTACAAAATGTTATTTCCCTCGGTGTGAAAATTGCAGTTTTACGGATCCTTCCTGTGCGTAAAAACCCCAATTTTCACACCTTGTAAAGTAAAATTTTGTACGATACACGTGCGTAAAATTTTGTACGATACACGTGCGTAAAACTTTTTTTTACCACGTGTGATTGCAACACTCGCCTTCGACTCGTGCTGCAAACTCGCACTCGTCGGAAAAAGTTTAATCGCACTAGTATTGTAAATTTCTATTTTCCCACTCAGTGATGTAAAATACTTTTGTCGCCATTGCGTCAGAGTACCGTGCGAAAATGAATAACTGATCAAATCAATGTGACTAACGAGCTGATGCGCTTGGATCGTCGAGCGGCCGATTGGGCATGTATTCGTCGAGGCGCATCGGCGACCAAAATATTTTGTCGAACTCTATTCTCGGTCGAACTGCGTCATTCACGAACAATTAGCGCTCCGGTGCGCTAAAGACGGACACGTTCGAGCGAGCCAGGAGGGGTTTATTCATAGGCCCTCGCGCGCGCCGCTCTGGAGCGTCTTTCGAGCGCACGGATCGTGTATGGGTTCGCGCTTCGTTTGCGCCATTAACCTTGGCTGAATTGTTCGCGAGTTTGGACCTCTAGAAGCTAATGTACCACGGATAAGACATATATCACCCCGTGGATTCGTGAAAATCGTTATATTCTCGAATCGTGGAGGATCGCGAGCGATGCTGATCTTTCGCTCTCTTTCGCTCGAGAGAGAGAGAGAGAGAGAGAGAGTCATTCGTTCGCGAGATTTGGGACATCGTGGAGATAGGTAGGGGGGGCTTCGAATGGAAATCGCTGGAAAGGATGCGATAGAGAAACGATTTAAGTAAATCCGCGAATGGGAGATCAATTTCCTCGGAGTCCAGAACCGGCGACTATTATTCGTAGTCTCTTTTCGTAAA
Organism: Exephanes ischioxanthus; assembly: GCA_958510785.1. NCBI lineage: Eukaryota > Metazoa > Arthropoda > Insecta > Hymenoptera > Ichneumonidae > Exephanes > Exephanes ischioxanthus. The sequence continues at coordinate 10,211,463 of OY294025.1, read as the reverse complement.
GCTTACAGTGATTGGCCACCCTGTTAATTGATTCTTGAGACGAAATCGAAAAAACTTGATATCATTGGAAAAATTGTTGACAAATTTTTTCTGCAATTTATGATAACAATACTGATAAAAGGAGGGTAACATTTTCGTTAAATTGTTGAGAAAATGTTGAGAAAATATTGACAAAAATATTCAAAACATTCTCGTACACGTGGATCGTTTCTCCAAGGATTCCGTAAAAATGTAACCATTAATCCAGCAACTTAAAGTGAACAGCCAAAGTCATCGCGAATATAATGTTATGCCACGAAGTGTTAAAATCAGAGACTTTATCAAGGAGCCCAAAAGAGTCTAGTCATTGAAGCTTCGTTTTTTTATTTCTTGACAGGCCAATAACTGTACCGGCCGTTCCATCCCACTTCCTCGCTGGAGTCTGGCGCGGCTGAGCCCGTTTCAACTTTTTATCCTCCCAACTCTTCCGCATTCTCGTTATCGTTCTCCCTTCGCCACCCTTCTATGCGTCCCTCGTCTCTCCCTCCATCCCAGGATGCACAGAAGCCTCGAATCCGCACGCCCCGCAAACATCCCCGTGACGAACGGCGAGATCCTGGCGACGCGGCGCAAGAGATACGAAGTGTAATCGTAGCGCGAGTTGAGAACCGCTGCCGGCAGGAGGCAGCTGAGCGGACAAAGAGCGAACGGTTATTGCAGGACGACAGTGTGGACTCGAAGCCTTGCTCCGCTCTCCGGCGTAGAGTTCACCGGTGGCCCTTGCAAGACAGAGAGAAAGAGTCGTGCGCCAGGATGCTCGCTGCTGTCGGCTATTCCCTCCGCCACGGCTCCCTGTCCGACGACATCGGCCTGACTATCCCTGCGCCACCGGTACCTAAACTCGTATACCTGGCGCTTTCGTATTAGAGAGTACCCGATGCGTGTTGCCCTCGTTGGAGGAGCGTTGGTTGCGCACGTGTGCGCAACCAACGCTCCTCGAACACTGCGAGGCCCTCCTCGGTCCGTAACAACACTCGATTCGCGTGCACCGAAAACGATCGTACGCGTAAATCGACGGAGAACGAGAGAGCGCGCGCGCGCGAGACTCGCGGAGCGGCGTTCGCCACCGCTTCCCGTCGCTCGATCGACGAGAGAGACCGGCGACGATCGCCCGAGAGTAAACAACGCCTTTAAAGCGAAGTGTGACTGTGAGAACTGCGACTGGGACACGGATTTGCTGCTACTTTCCAGGGAACTTTCTTCAATGGTGGCAATTCTTTTGGAAAAAATGAACATTTGGGCCCGATAGGTAATTATTCCGCGTATCCGGCTCGAAGTTGCCTTTTTCGGAAAAAAATGTGCACCATTGAAAAAGTAGATTACAGTTCTTGTTACGCGTCAAGTCTGTTTCTCTTTGTCTCAAGGCACTTTCTTCTCGCTCAATCCTCGCTCGGTCAGTAACATAAACTGTAATTATTGTTTTCGACGGGTGCCAACCATTTCCGCTTCAAGGCAAATCGTAGCATGAAGAAGATATCAAGGCAGGTTCTTGTAATAATTTGCTTTTGAATATAAATGGTTGGTATGAGAATAGGAAACGAAGTAAGTTAAACGTGAACATAAAATTGACACAATTCTTTCTCACCAAAAAACGAACGCGCCAGTTTTAAAAAAGCGAATCAGGCGCTGAAGGATTTAGGTCGATTGCCCGTTGGCAATAGAAATATACACTGTAAACAATCTTCTACATGTATCAATGTCCGTACCACGCAAAATATTGTCAGTAAATAACAATTACTATTGGTCGGTATGCTCAAAAAAAAAATTGATTGTAGTTTTCGTTACCGACCGCGGTACGTCGCGTCACCTTCAAACTCTTCGACGGATGTTTTTTTTTTCACTTCGCGCACGGGATACCGAACGAGTTTAACGACGTCGATACAACGTCTGTGTGTTGTATCAACGCGCGGTTTGCGTCGTGGACATGTACTCGTGCCACAGTCGCGAGGCTAAAAATAGAGAATGACTATAAAACATTCGAATAATAACTCGATCGTGCACAATGCAACACGTAATAAGCGTGGTGAACACGCCGTTGTAGAAAGAAAAATATAAATGGAAGAAAATTACTCCCCGATGGTGCATAGCCGGAGTGAATGGGGGATGTTTCACTGCCATTAGATCGATACTTACAGTCTCGGGAAGCTCGCAAGTTAATATACGTTATAGACACTGGAAGTAATAGCCAACTCACCGGCGCTACTCTAAACAATACCGGGCCAGGTGGTACCTGCAACTTGTCGTAAGCTGCTTACAAGAAACTTTGCAACGAGGCTGATCACTGCATTGTTTATCTGATATAGTGGATTATCCAGTGATTGGATCGTTACTCGAAGTGCTCGAGTCGGACAAGATCGCAACGTGGAACCTGACAACAAAAAAGTACTCAATTTCCTGACACGAAGCAGTGTCATTGGAAATGATCGCTATACTTTTTCCTTAAAGGCACTCAGCGTCGGTACAGTAGCGTAATTTCAATAATATTTGTTCGACGTTCGTGGCGGTCGAGCGCCGATGTATCAAGTTACTGCAATCAGAAGGGCGTATACTTTTACACGGTACTTACGCCCTTACGATAATATATTTTCTGTAACTCATGCATGAAAAGTGTTACTTTTCGTGCCTGCCGAGAGTGGTGTAAGTGGCGCTTTACAGCCAAAATCGTGCCGATTTTACTTTACGCACGATTTTCGTTCTTTACGCACGCTTTTCGTACTTTACGCACGCTTCTTGTACTTTACGCACGCTTCTCGTACTTTACGCACGCTTTTCGTACATTACCCATGCTTCTCGTACTTTATGCACGCTTCTCGTACAACGCCACGATCAGCAGGCACGGAATAGCACTTCTCCTGCATTCGTTACAAAAAATATTATTCGATACTAGTGCGGTGTAGCGAACATCATATGCGGACTGTGAAGTGAGTCTGACTGTAATTGTGAAGTGCACTTTACCGCACTTGTATCGCAAATGACTATTTTTATTTCTTAAAGCCCTCAGCGTCGGTACCGCCGCGTAATTTCAATAATATTTGTTCACTGTTCGTGTCAGTCGAGCACCGATGTATTGAGTGACTAAAATCAGAAGGGCGTATCTCGTATACTTGCTCACGCAAATACGCCCTTATGATTTTAGTAACGCCATATAGTTTGGACGTATCGGCTGTCACTGTAAATGATACGCAAACACTTGATCATAAGTTCCAAGGCAAAAATAAATAAATAAAAAAATCGAACCGGAAGCTCTTACTCTACATAAGCTCGAACCCGGTGTAAACACGGCTAGTTCGGACTCGACGCGCAGCGGAGTCTTCACGTGTGTACGTGCGATCGTGATTCTCGCAACGATGCGGATACCGGATCGGCCAACTCCCCGGTGCCGTGCCCACGATACGTTCGCTACAACTTCGTGCATCGCGAGAGCCGCCGGGCCGCCAAGGAGCGCGTATGAGCCGCTTTACAAGCCGGACGGTGCGATACCAATCCGGGAATTTGTTCGAGCGTTGCGAGCGGCTGAGCCCTCTCCGGGGCATTCTTTCCCCGCATAGCTCGGCGACAATCGCAGCCTCTCTCTCGCCCGTTTACTTTCACCGGCTGTCTCTCGGACCCTCAAAACTATTGTGCCACGAGTCAATGTACAACCGAGACAGCCAGAACTCTCAGCGCCCGAACCCGTTCCTCGAGTCTCTCGATTGTCATTCTCCAATGCTCGACGCTGCTTTTTCGAGTTTATCATTTCGAAACTGTGTATCGACCGTCGGTCAACCGGAACGTCGAGACATTTTGGAAGAAAAACTGTACGGAGCGTTTGTCTCGGAATCAAAGACCCGAAGACGCGAGATTAGTCGCGAGGAAGAAGTGAAAGAACGAGTACCGGTTACTGGGTCACGGGCGCAGTAATTGCCGGGCGACGCGCTCCGTATCGGCCGTACACCGTGCGAGCTGCGGACGAGACTCTCCCCGGTAACCTTGCCTCGCGATTCTGAGAGAGCGAGCGAGATCAACAAAAATTAACCAAAGAAAGAGTATGATCGATAGTCAGGATTATATATATATATATATATATACACAGATGTATATATGTATGTATGTATATATGTATGTATGTATGTATGTATGTATGTATGTATGTATGCATGTATGTATGTATGTATGTATGTATGTATGTATGTATGTATGTATGTATGTATGTATGTATGCATGTATGCATGTATGTATGTGTGTATGTTTGGATGTGTGTATGTGTTTGTGATATGGCGAGTGAGATTAGCGTCTGAAGGAATGAGAGATGAAATATAGCAAGAACGTGCGGGAGTGGGACTGGTCGGAGTCCCGACTAGAAAGTAAGCGTGTAATCCCCGTCTCGTTACGTAATCGCAGCCAGCAGCCGCTTTGTGCCAGCGCGCGAGTTCTGATAATGCCACGGTGCGAAATCGTCGCGGTCACCCGAGCTTTCCAGAGCGAACGGAGAGCAACGAGGGAATCGCCAGAACGGACAGATCGTAGAGTCTGAATTTCGACAGGTTTTTCGTAGGCCGTGGACGCTATTCGTCTCGACGTTTCATCATTTTTTTAAATTATATTCTCTTTGTGTCATTGTGGACTCGGTGAAAGTCCAGCGACAACAATGTAGCATGAGCCGACGAATGGGAAAGAAGCCGGTCGGTTTCTCCTCGAGATTGTGGTGCCGTGCGGAACTCAGCGCTTTCTTAACCCTTTCGACGCAAAGTAGTAACTTCAAGCCTTTCCAAACTAAAAAAAAAAATTATTTAATTTATTTAATTCATTTTATTTATCAGTAATATAGGAAATGCATTTATTGACATTGGTGCTTACAATATTGATGGTGAGACATTCGCAAACGATATGCAATTTATAAATGTCGATGTAATCTTTTATATCCAGTGTAGCATTTATTAAGCTTTTGATGATGAAAGTTTTGATTTTGTATTTTTTATGGTGCATGTAGGTGTATTATTCTCGGTCAACTTAAATGTCGTTGAACCTTGCTTCTAAGGTACGAAGTATAGTGTGGGTGGAAAATTTATGTTTTGGTACATTATGTGGAGTTCGCTTTATGCATAACGGTTGTAGGTCTTCAAATTGGCTTATTGCGAACTGTTTTGTAAGCTGTTGCAATCTAGTTGAGATAGAGATAATGCCGGTTTTTTCGGAGAGTGGGGTGTTACGCGGGTTGAAGAGAGGATTTGACGGATTTCGAATTCTTGTGAGTCGCCTAAGCGCACCTGTTTTCGGCTGGTTTTATTTTCTTCAGTGCAGTTCCCTTGAAGTTCAAAAAAAAATTGAGTGACGATATTCAATTATTGGCCGACAGATCGATTGGTATATTTTAACTGCATGTTTTATACGGATATCTGATTTTCTGAAAGTGATACTTCTGAAATGGCTCTGCCAGCAAAGCTTATTTTTTTGCCCGTTGGAGATGGTAGTTACAATTTAGTTTATTATCTTCGTATATTCCTAGGTATTTAGCTTTTTGTGACGGCGGTATTTCAATATTTACGAAGTGTATTTTAGGTGCGTCGGGCTTTATGTGGTGGTTTAAGATTATGAATTGTGATTTCGGTGGGTTGGGTTTTGAGCGCCAGTCATTGAACCAATAGTTTATTTAATTTATTTAATTTATTTTACGAACATTCGTATCTTCGCCGTGCGAGATCCGAGCCCGAAGTATCCGCGAGATTTGCGGATGTACCATTTTATTTTTGTTCCCTCTTAAGAATCAATCAGAGGCGTCGTCCGTCTCAAGGTGCGCGGCCGCTCTCCGGACGGGGCCGCTCCGCTCCGATGAGAACTATTCCGACATATTATAGAGTACAAGGCGATCGGACGAAGATAGCAGCGCGAGTGCATAGCCGGGAGAAGCGCGTCGACCTCGAAATCGAAAACCGCAAGGTCCTCTCCCTCCCTCCCCGGAGAGCCACGGATCATTAGTCCAGACCCCCTCGTCTCATCGGCGTATTATTATAACGTATAGTGATAGACGAGCGCGCAAGTAGCCCGGCGACGATGAACGGGAGCGAGCGGGACGGAGAGAGATTCCGGACGTGAGAATAATCGAGTAAAGCGATTGGCACAGAAGCTGCTGTTGCGCTGGCTGTGGTCTATTATTGAGATTACCGTGGCGCGGTTGTGTACGTTATACTTATATTCATGGAATATTATCCTTAGATGTCGGCAAGCTGGTGAATCCCGGGCGGGGGGGACAAGTGCCACTTACGGGCCAGCAGAGAGCGCATCGAGGGTCACGAAATCTGGCGGGGCTTTAGGGGCGTACGGACAGGGGAGGGGGGGGGGGGGGGGGGGGGGACAGGTCATGAGGATTTTCGTCCCTGTCGATAGTTACGCCAATGTTTCCACCCGCCCTCCGTTCTATTATATTACCGCGCACTGTTCCGCCCTCTTTATCGTTTTCTCGCCCTTGCACGCACGCTGAAGCTGAAACACTTTGCAAACATTTATCATAATTTCTGATTTTTTTCATATTAAAATACATTTTACATTTTTTTTTATCATCCTATCGTCACGTTGACCGATCGAGTGCACACTGGTGGGACAAAAGGATAACAAAATGTTATGCATGTTCAAAACAGAAAAAAATTATTGCAATTTTTTAATTCTTCCGACAAGCCATTTATCGTCTTCTGGCCCTTGCACGCTCTTCGAAGCTTAAAAAAATTTGCAAACATTTGTCACAATTTCACATCATTTAATATAAACAAATAATGTATTACATTTTTTTAACATCCTGTCGTCGATCGAGTGTATACTGGTGGGACAAAAGGATAACAATATTGTATGCATGTAACATCATGAAAAAAAAAAAAAAAAAAATGATTAACATTTTTAAAATTTTTCCGGCAAGCCATTTATCGTCTTGTGTCCCCTGCACACTCGTCGAAGTTAAAAAGAATTGCAAACATTTATCAAAACTTCATATTATTTCAATGTTAAAAAAATGTATGATTTTTTTTGGTCATCGTATCATCACCTGTGCCGATCGAGTGTGCACTGGTGGGGCAAGAAAGGCTAATGACATTTTGTGCATGTAACACAATTAAATGTTTTTAAATGTTTCCAACAAGCCAACGTCTTTCTCGGGCCGTTATCAGTCGTCGGCTCCCGCGGCTCGGATCTCGTTCGATGTGACGTACTGCGGCGAGCGCGACGCCGCCGACGTTACAGCATTAATTAGCAAAGCGTAGCGAAGACAAATGGCCGGCAAGGTCGCGCGGACGGTCGCTCACGGCTCGTGCTGTGCGTGCTTCTTTCGCTCCGGCGTTCTACGTCCCGCCGGACGTTTTTCTTCGATACAGCGTCGGCCGATCGGTACGCTCCTCGTTCGGCTTCTGCCGCTGCCCGTGGCGTTGCGCGTCCCTCTCGAACACGCGACAGCTGACAACTGATGTGCGCGAGCCAGACAGTACACGCCCGTCGGTTACTAATCGCTCCGCAAACATCGCCTTTTACTCGGCGCTAGGGTTCTCAACTCAGGAATCCTCCGGAATCGAGTAGCGCCTTAGCTCTGTTTGGCCGTTGGTCCCGTTCCTCCTTGTCCTGTGTCCTCAGTTTTCAAGCCCGTACGGAAAGAAGGTATGATGCGAAAAGTATTTATTATTTTTATTTTTTAATCAGTTATTCTCGCTTTTTATCGTTTTAGAATATAACATACGCTTTACATATAAGTGTGCAAGTTTTGGTTTCGTTAGTAATTACATTTTGACTCACTGTCTAGGTTTTTCATTCATTCCTTTCACTCACATCTTCGCCCATTTCCATACACACGTCTGATCGACTTAATGTGAAAAGTATATCGAAGGTATATTTCAAAAAAACATCCCATTTTTCTGCGCGGCAATATATTCTGTATAAAAAATATATACTTTTCGTATACGCGTACATATGTGTTTATTTATTTGTTTATTTATATAACTATTTACTAACGGGCTGAGCCCAAGGACGATGGGAGTTCCATCGACCAATACACAACGGTGAGAGAGATTCGTCGCTTTTATTGCGTAACGATTTGCACAAAAATACGATTGCGCAAACATTCGCTAACGCATAAGACGATTAGACAAGTACCATGAAAAGGATACATACAGTTTATTAAATCCTGTGATAAACCCCGTAAAGACCAGGCAATACAGGCAGTGAAAAAGCAAGCAAACAATATGAAAATTTCTAATAGTACAATAAGTTGAACTAAGCATATATACTAAGTATATGTAGAATTTAGCCAGAATATATGTTTTTCCCCATTCGGCTAAAATAACCACATTCCTTGCATGCAACTCGACCGGAAAATCGCCTATTATCGACCAATGACAGTTATTAACCTGTCTGCGCAGTACCGTTTTATTACTCTGTAGGGAGTAATGGTCATTGGCGAATATGACGATTTTGCGACGCAATAAATCTGGTTATTTTATCGAAGTCGGAAAAAAACCATCGTATGCTATGCGGCAGGGAGGGGATTTTCATCTCGTGTGATTTCTGCCCTTGCTTCGCTCGGACAGCAACTTCACACCCAGTGAAAATCGCGCACTTCCCTCCCTTGTAACATAATATACTATTTTTAAATTCTTGCCTGGATACATCCCGTCACATATATCTCATTCATATATTATGAATGAGATATATGTGACATATGTAAATAAACTTTGTAGTTTTTACAACAACTTATTGTCCACAAACGTCCACAATTTTTTATTTGTTAGTTTCCCGATCTCACCACCCGACTCTAGTTTTTAAACAAGCAAAAGTACAAACTGAAATTGTTAATGACACGTGAAATAAAAGGACAGGTTTGTATATTCAAACCTGAACAAACGAGTTTGTTACTTGCTTAAGAAAAACATCTTTACAAAACTTCGTATTCCGATTTTACGAAATTATTTTTTACTGCGTACATTTTTCGTCGAAGGTTCATTTAATATATGAAGAATATCTTTTCGCCTATACCTTATTGCATTGTGGACCGTAATAATAATACGTGCTAAACAATGCATAATACAAATACTTAAATTGCAAGCGGTAAATTCCCGTAAGGGAGATAAACAAGAATGAAAAAAAAAGAATAAAAACAAAACGTTTATCTAACGGGAGTCTTGTAAACTTCAATGACTCCCAGCTACACTCGCGGCCCGATGTCGCTCCATAATCATCCGCGTAGGGACAGACAGATGGAGGACTATGTACGCAAAGCTCGACTCTAATCTCATGAATGATTCAGTCACGTACAGGAGCAGCAGCGTCAACAGCGTTAGCGACTGATACACAACGCGTCTATAAAAATATATATATATTATGTACGCGTATGTACGTGTGTACACCGCGGGGAGAGACTCGGTCATTCACCGAAACAATTCGTCACAATCATCCATTTGACACAGTTGCATTGCATCGCGCATGCGTCACAATGTATTTCACTTTCTCGCTCCGCATTATCATCCCCGTAGAGAAGTCGTCCGCGGAGCGAGAGCATTTTGTATTCGACCCTCGTCGCCGCGCAGTACCGCGTAATTTTTCCTGTATACGACGAATTTGTTTTTTTATTTCTTTAATTTTTTTAATAAAATTAAAAACAAAAAAAATGTTGACCCGATGCTCGGGACAACATTATAATCCAATAGGCAGCTTGATTGAATGCTTCATCGAATTTTCGCGACATTATCATCGTCGTTCATGAATATTCGAAACCCCCCTTTCGCGACATTCGCATACGAACGTGTGTATTGTGGATGTGTGTTTGTATGGAGTTGGCGAGCTCATAGAATTTGGGCCATATAACGCGGTAAAATCGCGGTAGGTACTGGCCGTAGCGGCAACGCGCTGCCGGGGATTGGAACACCGAATCATTTTCTACTCGGCCGAGTGTGTAAAAGCTAATTAGCTTTTACGCGAAGTGCACTCGCGAGAGAGCGATGCCAGTGGGCGCGCGCGCTATTTAAGTGAATTAAGCGTAGGTGCGGGTGGCCACTGCCGCGGAGTGCGCGCTGCATGTGAGGCAGGCGATGATCTCGCGTAGCGTGAATATCGCTGCACTGCGGGTGCGTGCGTATGGTGCTGCGAAGTCGAACGGGCCTGCGCGAACCCCATGCATTTTTATCTCATTTTTTGAGGAGGTTGGAGCGCTTCGCACTGGTCAAATGAGTGCCACTTTTTTAAAGTCGTTTATACAGACTTTTACGCGTATATTGATTATGGTGGATGGTTATTTGCATTACAGCAGATGAGCTTAACCTAGAGAAACATTAATTGCAATGGATTTGCAAAAATATTCACTGGTTTGGGTTAATGTTTGAAAAAGTACATATTAGTTCAGTTTTTTCAAAGAATAAGCCGTAATTCTTCCTCGATTTTTGATGTATTATAGCTCATTGTCTTCCTTGAAAGATGCTCTACGAATTCACCGGATAGATGTGCGGTGGTATTTTCCGTTTAAAAATGACAGCCTTTTGTTTATTCATCGCCGAAATTCCTTCATACACAAACAGCTGTCATTTTTAAACGGAAAGTAATATAAAAAATCTAGACGGTGAATTCGTAGAGCGTCTTTCAAGGAAGAGAATGAGCCATAATACATCTAAATCGAGCAAAAATGACGGATTATTCTTTGAAAAAACTGAACTAATATGTATCTTGCGAAAATTAGCATAAACCAGTTAATATTTTTGCAAATGTATTGCAATCAATGTTTTTCAAGGTTAAGAACATGTACTGTGATACAAGTAACCATCCGCTACAATCAAAGGATGCGTAGAAGTTTGTATAAACGCCTTTAAAAATGTAGCACTCATTAGAAATCAGTTTAACATTTTGTCCAATAATCGTCAAATCATATCTCTTCGATATAATATCTCGAAGATCCGAGTATTGTAAAAATATATACACACATATATATACATATGTATATAAATCTCCTTCCCACACTGAGAAAAAATAAATAAAATGAATTAAATACTCTGTTCAATAAACGTCAAATCGTATTCGCTATGAGGGTGCAATTTATTGAACCAAAATTGATTTTTTTTCTTTCACCCGAACTACGTTCGATAAAAATGTCCATGTTTTGTTTCACTAAATAAATTACATCCTCGTACCGAAAAACGAATCTATAGCCACAGTTGAAGAAAAACAAAAAAAAATTTAACCGCTCTCAGTAAATTTCTTCCTCACTACAAAACTGACTCCGCGTTACGATTCTAAAGCTTGCAGGACTACATTTTCCCGATACATCTTCCATCCCTCAAAGTCGGTAGGGTGCGCCAGGGCGTTATGGGATGCGTGAACGACGTTCCGTTGCGCTTATACCGCTGCCTACGGTTAAGGGTCGCATATATATATATATATATATACACATGTACGTGAGATGAAACGGAAGGGGACAGATTGATGCCCGCGGGGCGAGGGAGACGTACGTGTACGTGTGGTCCGAGAGTGAGAGAAGTACGAAACAGCTGTGCGAGAGTGTTCCGGTAGAGCGGTAGTGGTAACATCGGTGGAGAGCGAGCGCGATCACGAGGAGGGGGGAGGAGGGGTGGGGTGGGGATGTAACGCGTAGACTCACACGTCCGTCTGCGGGGCGGGTTGTGCGCGAACTACGCACCGCCGTAGCGAAGACCACCAGACGATGGCCCAGCCGTACTCCGTGTACAGTAGAACCTCGCTTATCCTACCTTCGATCATCCGAGCCGTCGCGTTATCCGAGGCACCCAACTCGTGCGAGCCCGCCGCGTTAAGGTGAAACGTAACGGCTATGAGTGCAAGAGAGACAACTGCAATTTGGCAACCCAAAAATCTCCCAAGCCGGAAAATGATGAGAACAGTGAACTGCAGAATTACTGCGCATAGTTTACCGTTCTCGTATTTTTTCCTAAAAATTAACCGTCTTTGAGAATTTCGGATTGCAGTTGTGGATTGTACTTTAACTGAGGTGCAGGCTCGGATAATACGGAAAAGTGGGATAAAATGGATAAACCAGCAATTCCCACGCTACTTTGGTGCACACGCGGTTAAGGTAGTCCTTGCGTTATGTCTGACGCCACCTAAGTTGGAGAGAGGAATGAGAGAGATTACAAACAATTCTCCATGGAATACAAATCTGAAAAAATCGGGCATATGGAAGGCGCTGAAAAGACTGCTTTAGCATAATAATAATTCCAAGATGTTATTTACAAATTACTGAAAAACAAAAATGGTGCACCAAATTACCCGGCGACCTAATTTTCTTTTCTCATGAAAATTATTTGTGATTTTTTTTTTTGAATGCGTATGAAGTTTTTCAGAATTTTATGTAATGTTTGAAAACTGCAATTTTAAACAAATTTTAACATAAAGAAAACGCAATTTTTTAAATATATAATAGCACTACAAGTTTGAATTGAGCATGTTATCCGTGTTATACGAGATTTCACTTATCCGACGTACGCTTTCCCCGTATTACCTCGGATAAACGGGGTTCTACTGTATCGTGCAAGGGGTGTAGTCGTAGAGCGTTTCGCCAAACCCCGCTCGTACCCCGGGAAGTTATGCACCCCTCTCGTCGCAGGGGTTCTCAAATGATTTTTAAATAAACCTTCGTTTGAACTCGTCAATGATTCATCCCCGGTCATCCCTCGTACAGTCGGGCTTACAGCCACGTACACGAAGACACAACGGGAAGCCCCATTAGCCCGGTGTTTGCTCGTTAAATCAATTCACCCCCTAATATCGAGTCCGGGTGCGTTTATACAGGCTCGATTACATTTAATTCAGAACCTCGGACGCTGTTACTCGCAATCAGGGATGCTTTCTTTTTTTTATTATCCTCATTCAGGTATGGATTTTTTTTTTAATCTCATTCGAGTTGTTGATCATTATTGTTATTTATGAGTTTACGGGTGTCATTTGGAATTTCGAAGAGAGTTTATCAACGGTGCTCGCTCGTTATGCTCCATTCAATGGGAAATAACTAGGGCGGGAGAGTTCGAATATGTTCGTGGCTGATTACATTTTAAAAGCGACACTTAGTCGATAAAATCTTTTTTCCGAGATTATTCAAGGTAATCTACGATTGTTTTTTTTTTTTTACGAAACGGCAGCAATTGGAAACTTTTGCTATCGATTCGAATCCCCGATAATGATAAAATTATATGATTTAGGTTAATAAAAAAGAATTGGCTTTTTTATCGATAAAAAAAAACATTATTTACTTAGCGACACTTAGTCGATAGAATCTTTTTTCCGAGATTATTCGCAGTAATCGTACGATTGTTTTTTTTCGTTACGAATATCGGAAATGAAAGCAATTGAAAGGTTTGCTATCGATTCGACTCCCCGATAATGATAAAATTTAATGAAATATGTTGTTAAAATTTAATGAATATGTAAAAAAAATTATAAAACATTTTTCACTACACTTTGGAGTTTCACGACGAAAATGTGCTAACTCATCGACCCCCGCGGTTTTTTATCTTCGCTCTGTGGTGTGTCCTCTCTTCGCAGGCGCGAGTTCGCTCCTTCCGCACGACGGGAGGAGCCGCGAGCAGCGTATGGGCCAGCGCTCGGGACGGCGAAGAGCCACGGTAACTCGCCGCATCGGACAACACGGTTGCCCCGTTCTAATATTAGCCGGCGAATAATACCGCGGCTTGCCGGCCGCGGACACACCGCGATGTACACTGTTACACCGCGCAGCTTCTGTTCATCCCCCGCCGCCGGGAAGAGAATGGACCAAAGGGAGAAATAAAAAGTAAAAAGGTGCGCCCTTGTCTCGTACACTCTCCAGCTATTTAGGACACGAAATTATCACCCTTCAGCGAAACAATTTAATCACAATACCTTAAAGAGTGATTTCTTAAAAAATCACGCGTTATAAATCATTATACTATCATAATTATTATAATGATTATTATTAATAATGAAATGATTAATATAATATAATAATGATTTCTTAGAAAATCACTCGTTAAAAATTATAATAAAGCATTTTATTGAATATTAAAAACAAACATTAATTTACAATTGGTATTTTTTGATACTCTGCATACGATGCATAGATCGACGGGAACGTTCAGTTTAACGGCGTTTCCGACGATCTTCGTCGTGAGACAGTTACCGTTACGCGAACTCGACCAGGCCACAACAGCGACGGCAGCAATATGCCAAGAACAAAAACGCCCCCCCCCCCCCCCCCCCCCTCTCTTCGTGATATACATATTCACCTTGGTGACCTCGTCCGTCCTATCTTTTTTCTTCCGCGCTTTTGTTTATTATTTTTTTAAATAATAAGTAAAAATACACCCTTGATGCAAATTAAAGTTATGCGCCAGAGAAACAATCGAGGAGCGATAACTTTCTTAGCTTTATCTCCACGGGCTTAAAAGAAAAAAAAAAAAAATAAACAAATTAAAATACAACGGACGCTCAATGCAGATCACATTTACACGCCAGAAACATGATCGATGGGAGATAATTTTCTTATCCTAATCTCGACAGGCTTAAAAAAAGGAAAAAATTAAAAAACAAAATAGACGGTCGATGGAAATCAAATTTATGCCCGAGAAAAGCGACCGAGAATTTTTCTTCCCTTTATCTCGACGGTCTTAAAAAAAATAAGCGATTTAAAAATCAAAATGCACGCCCCACGCAAATCAAAATGATGCGCAAGAAAAACGACCGAGGGGAGATCATTTTCTTACCTTTATCTCCACGTGCTTGAAAAAAAAAAAAAAAAAAAAAAAAAATGGTTGCTCGATGCAAATGAAATTTATGCCCGCGAAAAGTAAGGCGACCAAGGTGAGATAATTTAACGTCGAAGTACAATGTGTCTCGGGACGGTTCGGAGGAGTCCTTCGGTTAAGGCGAGAGATCGCAGCGGAGCTCGAAGGACTCTCCCGCGCGCGCCTCGCCGAGTGTATGGGCGCGGACGCAGTCGCGGCGATAACTAGGATCGTATCGACCTCGGTGGCATTAACCTTGGCGATCCACGGCTGTGCGAGGGAGACGGGAAGAGGCCGGGCTAAACTGGCGCTAGCAGGTAACACGCCTGTAGAATAGATGGAGAAGGAGCGGGATAAGTTCGCCGATGAGGAGAATAGCGATGAGGGAAGGAAGGGCGAGGAGGAGGGAGAGAGGCGAAAGATCGCCGACGATAGCGATACAGCGCGAGCGCGAGAGAGTTCTCCGCAGTGCGACCGTTAGGTATGGGATGCTGTACTACAGTACACTGTGCTAGGCAAAGGCATACATCTGCCGTATATTCAGTCTCACCGGAGGAGCCCTGTTAAGCCTCAAACTTGCAAAGCAAAAGCCCGGAAAGTTCCAACAATATCGCCCGATTGTATTTCATAGCCTGGCGAACTTTTTATTGATCTTCGGCGAATTTTTATTCATTCTCGTTGGAGGACGTTTTTTCTCTGGCAAGGACTTTGGGAAACGATCGAAAGCAGGGATGTACCAATCATCGGATAAATCTAGATACGTGAAAAAAATAAATTGAAATTCACTGTAATTGCCCCCTATTGGCCGATATCGATTTCTTCGCAATGTTAAAATTATAATAACAAATTATTAATTATTCTAAAAATGTCGAACTAATTATGTAACACAGAGTTAATCAGAACTAACTGTATATTCAGTCCCACCGGAGGAGCTCTGTTAAATCTCAAACTTGCAAAGCAAAAGCCCGGAAAGTTCCAACAATATCGCTCGATTGTATTTCATAGCCTGGCGAACTTTTTATTGATCTTCGGCGAATTTTTATTCATTCTCCTTGGAGGCCGTTTATTTCTTGGCAACGACTTTAGGACACGATCGAGAGCAGGGATGTAGCAATCATCGGAAAAATCTAGATACGTGAAGACAAAATTTAAATACACTATAGTTGCCCCCAATTGGCTAATATTGATTTCTTCACAATTTTTTTTTATATTTGAACCCATTTTTTAATGATAATAACAAATGATTAATTATTAAAAAATGTCGAACTTATTATGCAGCACACAGCTGATCGGAACTATCTGTACACAATTAAAGAATTAATCAGCTTCGCCGATTTCTGGCACCCAGTGGACCTTGAAAATTTGAATGTTGTTTTTCTATAAAACTATCAACACACCCGATTAAATGCTTATCCTTGATCTCCAGTTAACCGGTTACCTCGAAAATACAAAAAATTGCATTTTTGCAAAACATTTAAAAAAAATGTGTGACCAGTATTTAAAGCTAATGAAATCCATGAGCTCCGGTAGCCCGAAATTCTTCCCTGTTAATCAAAGTACCTGTTAGGACGCAACGGAAAGATCGGAGGGTGTGAAGGATCCATCGGAGGTTGAAAATTTGAATGTTTTCCATAAAACTATTAAAATACACGATTCTCCAATTAACCCATTGCATCCAAAACACAAACAGACATTTTTTTTAATCATTTTTTTTTTTTTAACGTCTGACCAGTATTTAAAGCTAATGAAATCCATGATCTCCGGCAGCCCGAGATTCTTCCCTGTTAATCGAAATACCTGTTAGGGTGTACGGAAAGATCGGAGGGTGTGCTCCGCGTCGGAGTAGAGCGAAGCCGGTGATTCTCCTAGCCGGGTTCGAGTTCCCGTCGGCTACACATGCATCTATACATACACAGGGTGAGAGAGAGTGGATTCCGCACCAGCTTCTCTTCTCCTCTCTTCTCACAGTACACTTACAACCTATAGTCATATTACCTACATACATAGTATGCAGGGGAGTGCCCGCAGGTTGTTGATCCTTCCTTCTCCCTTCTTCCTTGATCCTCCTCGATGTTCCCTATTCTTCTCCTTCTTGGTTTCCTTCGCCGCGGTTTCTCCCCGTTCACCGGCGCGACGGTCATCTCCCGGTCCAGCAGCGGCGAGCTCGGCCGGCTCTCGCCCCCTTCTGCAACCGCTCTCATCGGTATCCCGTGCACATCGCGTACACCTTCGCAAGATTATTACTCACGGACGACAGGTAACGCACGCTCCGACCGCTCTCCAGCATCCACCGGGCGGTATCCGCGCACCGCGAGTCTCCTCTCCCGTCTCCGTTCGATCCAAGAGCCGCGGCGCGAGCAAGCAAGATACCGGTATTCCGGTGAGGTATGCGTTTTTATTTATTTATTTAATTTTTTTTTTTTTTACTACTTTTATCTACGAGGAGAGATGACTTCCCGTACCGCAGATATGGGATTCGTTCTCCCGGAATGGGAAGAGAGACGCGCTCGGGACTGAGCCCGGGAATTCGCGGGATTTCCGCGGACAAATTCGAGCCTACAGAGTAAAAAAATATTGTATGAAATTTAATGTACCGGACTGGACAGTTTTTATGGAAAAACTGGTATATTAAATTTCATATGCAATTGCGACGAAAAATTAATCCCCTGTGTATTAAAAACATTAGAAATATTTTATTTTTAATAATCTACTTTGGGTTTACTATTAAAGTACTTCAATTTTAATAATTTACTTTAATTTCAATGAAAAAGTATATTAATTTTTCATTACAATTGTACATTCACTTTTAATGTACCAGTCGGTGCATAAAAACTTCCAGTCCGGTAAATTGAATTTACAATTTGTTTTTACAGTGTATAGGTCGAATATCACTGCAAAAAAAATTGTAAATTTAATTAACAGGGCTGGAAGTTTTTATGCAAATTCTGGTACATTAAATTTAATGTACAATTGTGATGAAAAATTAATATACTTGGTCATTGAAATTACAGTAAATTATAAAAATTGAAGTATCTTTATAGTAAAATTAAAGCAAACTATTAAAAATTAATAATTTCCAATGTTTTTAATACACTGAACATTAATTTTTCATCGCAATCGTACATGAAATTTAGTATACCAGTTTTTGCGTAAAAATTTCCAGTCCGGGGCATTCAATTTCATACGAATTTTTTTCACATTGTACTTTCGCCCTTTTTTATTTATTATTTTTTCGTTCCGTTTTGATTGTTCACGTGATGTATGCCATTTTTTTATTTATTTTTTTTTTTACTATTTTCATCTACGAGGATAAATGACTTCCCGTACCGCAGAGATAGGATTCGTCCTCCCGGGTTGGGAAGAGCGGCGGGCTCCGGACTGAGCCGCAGAATTCGCGAATCCGCGGACAAGTTCGAGCCTACAGATCGAATACTTTCGCCCTTTTTATTCTTTACTTTTTTTTTTATTTTTCTTACGTTACTCGTCGAGCAAGATTCCAGCTCGCGTTAAACTTTATTGACAAAAAAAAGGTGATTCCGATCGTCCTTTCACTCGGTGTCTCGCAGTCGTCGTTATTAGCGACGCTCGTAATGTTACTTAATTCCGCGCGTAAGTCGTCGTATCTCGGTGGTAGCCTCGCGAGGGACTCCCCGGTGCGGGTAACTGCGCGAAGGAGCGTATAAGGGATCGTAACGAGACAGACGGAGAGCCCGGACGGTTATAAAACAGACTATATATGCAAAAGAGGATTGCGAGAAGCGGGAGACACTGGGATGCCTGGGATCTTCTTATTCGCGGCTCGACGGGGAAAGAGAGCGGGAGGGAGATGAAAAGAGTTACGCCCGGCTCGTGTATGTGCGCCGCTCTGCAAGTACAGCGCCAACTTAAGCACGCATGGGCGTGTTAAACACTCTTGTTTAGCACGGTTTGAGCCCGATCCGTTGTGTGCATACGCGTCTCGACTAAGCGACCATTAACACCGCTATGCTCTCGACATTGACGATTCGAATCGACCAACAAACATAGTATTTTTTATCGCTCATTTTTTTTTTTTGTAAAAAAAATAATTACGCAATTAATCGAGGACTTTGAGGTTTTTTACGTCGAAAGGATTGCCACGAGAAAAATACGTATATTTTTTTATATACGGTTTAATAACAGTATGTATATAATACCTAAATATGAACATTGTATTATACAATATTTACATAATGATAATTTAGTATAATATGTATATTTAATAAAAACAATTTAAGGTAGTCGGAGCGGTACAGTCTCGCCAAACGTGAGTTTCAGGGAAAAATTCTAACATTTCCCGATGGGATGAAAATCTGAAAAAAATCAACCATATGGGAGGTGCTGCAAATACTATTTTTATGTAATAATTTCACAATGTTATTGACAAATTTACGATAAAAATAATTGTTCAACAAATTACCCGGCAACTTAACTATTTTTTTCCATAAAAATGATTCGTTTATTTTTCTGAGTACGTATGGATTTTTTCAGAATTTTTTGTTATCTTTGAAAATCACATTATTATTTCACAAAAACAATCTTTGCAGCACCTCCCATACACTAAAAAAAAAAAAAAAATTATCCCATCGAGAACTGTTCGAAATTTTCTCTGAGAGTCACGTTCAGCGGGACTTAACCGCTCCGACAACCTTAATTGATTAAGTAATCCGCGACTTTGAGTTTCTGACGTCAAAGGGATCGTCAAGAGAAAAATCGTATATTTTTTTAATACGTGATTTAACGACAACATGTAAATAATGTACAAATAGATAAAAATTATATGAAATATTATACAACGATAATTAAGTATAATATTTACATAAAAAATAAAAATAAAAATTCTCGCCGTGTCATCCGTGAGTTTGGTAATACGGCGATGTACGGCGAGGCCACTGGGAAAATGCACGTACGACGAGAATGCGCGCGGGCAGTGCATTGGACTATTATGAAGCCCAGAAGAGTTCCCGCACGACGTCCTCGCGAGAGGCAAGCAATCGGCCGGCAGCCTCGGAGGGTACTTAATTCTTGGTCGGGAAGCCCTTAGCCAGTGCCGGGCAGGCCGCCACGGTGACGGGTGTAATATGTTTGCAGCGGTACCGCAATTACTTTTCTCTACGTATTACACACTGTGTGTGGATAAACGGAAGGGGAGGTCGTCGCGATAGAGAGGGAGATGGAAGCAGAGGGTTGGATTTATCGTGAATGCGAGACTCTCGACTTGGGCTCGATAATTTTTTTAATTTTAATTTTTTATTAAAAAAAAAAAAAAATCTATTTATACCATCAACGTTCATTTATCGCAACTCGAAGCGCAATCGCGACGGATGCGTGGGAATTTCGGGACGTCGAAATAATAACAATACATTAATTAACTAAAATATCGTGCATCGTGCCATTAAGCGCCGCGACACGGCACCGTTATTACAGCGATTTCCGAGGGGTTTCGGCACTCGGCGAATTGCGCATGCGCGTATATCAGTCGCGACAATAACATTATTTTGGGTTAATGGCGCGCTCGCCGATCAAGCGCGCCGGGTGATATTTCTTCGTTAACGCGCTCTCGATGTTTCGAATTCACAGTTCCGTTCGGCGTCGGCGCACTTCGGTTAACCGATCAGAATTTTCTTCCCCGGACGCGCGGGAACGTTTATCGGAGCCGATGTATGTTCCGCACGCTCGCGAAAGCCTTATCGTCGGACGATCGGTAATAATGAGGGGAACGCGAATCGCCACCGAGTAAGCCGGGAACGCCGAGTGTTAATCCGACCGGTGTACGTACGAGAGGCGCCGACGTGTGTGCGAGGGATTCCAGTTATAAAACGCGATGAATACGAAGGCGACGATCGATGAAATCGATATCCTCGAGGATCGTTTAACCGCGATCGAGTACGCGCACCGGCCGACAGGATCGCGTCGTACGATTTCAATTATCGAAGCCGTTTTGGCTCTTTATGTATACGAATTACGAGCTATCAAATCAATCCTCCGCAGCAAAGTCAAGCAGTGTGGTGGATCATTTCGATCACCGTGAGATTACACGCCGCTACGCCGAGAAAACTGAGATTTATGATTATCGCAACTATACACACTGTTACAAATTGTAAATTTAATATACCGGATTGGGAGTTTTTAGTCATGAACTGGTACATTACATTGAATTTACAATTGCCATGATAAATGAGTGGACTTTTGCAGTGAAATTGAGGTATATTATTGAATTACAGTACTTTTATAATAAAATTGAAGTACGTTATTGAAAGCAAAGTATTCCTATAGTCTTTAATATACCGTACGTTCATTTTTCAACACAATGAAATGAATTTTAATGTACCAGTTTATGCATAAAAACTTCCAGTATATTAAATTGGACATTTTTACACTTTATGAAACATTTCATTTAGTTAATTTAATGTACTGTACTGGAAGTTTTTATGCAAAAACTGGTACATTGAATTGAATATACGATTCTGATGAAAAAATTAATACACTTTTTCATTGAAATTAAAGCAAATTAGTAGGGTTTCTGATTAAAAAAAAAATATTAACCGCTACAAACTTTGAAAAGGCGACTATTTTATTAAGATGAAATATAAAGCAGATCTATAACTTGCCCGAAATCTATCTACAAGACGATGTAATCAGACACA
Source organism: Exephanes ischioxanthus (assembly GCA_958510785.1). Classification (NCBI taxonomy): domain Eukaryota; kingdom Metazoa; phylum Arthropoda; class Insecta; order Hymenoptera; family Ichneumonidae; genus Exephanes; species Exephanes ischioxanthus. Next base: position 10,190,033 of record OY294025.1, on the reverse strand, counting down.
TTAGTTTTGTTCCTCGATTCTGCTAGGCGATCTTTAAAGTCAGCCCTGCCGGTGCTACTCGCTGCGCAGTAGAATAAAGTTTGTTCGTTTCATTAACATCACCCTGAAGAAATCTGCATGAGATTAAATTTCATCAAGGTATAACGGCTGTCTTTTGCATTGAACAGACTTCGCTCGGGGAAGATCACTTACAGAATAAAATTTATTAAGCGAACAATTTTTTTTTTCTTCCTAAAGCAGTGCATTGACAGTGGATTCTTGATAACAACAACAACATTAACATAACATAACATAACATGTTAACATTAATTAACATTTTATATCATCAAACAGTGTTTTGTAACTTTTACAAATTCTAAAATTAAGAAAACAAAAATTGTAGTAGTGCCAAAGAAAAAGAAAAGTTATAGTTTATGGTCAAAACATATTTGTCAAATGTACCGTCCAACTCGACGATCGTAAAACAAAAAAGTTTCGTATAATCGAAAATGAGGAAAAAGGGCGAGAGGGAGGAGATGTGATTGATCGGAGCTGTTGCGAAATAGAAGGACGAAGTGAACAGTGAAGTCGGTCGATCTCGGTGAAAAGAAAGGTTCCACAAGGTCAGGAGGTGCTTTGCTGCGCGCGTCCCTGCGAAATCCCACGGGAATCGATAAGAGTTGCGCCCAGTAACCTCGTGAGATGGTGGAAGCCCGGAGAGTAAGTACGACGTTCGTCTCCTGCGCGAGACTACGAGGGGAGGCTGATGTCTCGCGACAGCGATAAAAAAACATTCAAGAGCGTCTCTATATTTTTTCTTATATTTTTTCTTTCACGGAGACGAGTCTATAAACCGGATTGAACGAACGGAGATCTTTATTCGATACTCAGTTATCAGAATAATATATTAAAAAAAAAAAAAAAAAAAATCCTCAAGAATTAAGACGACGAAGCCATCGAGTTAATTAACCTATCGGAGCCCACTCTCGCGCGTGTTTTAAATCCTCGGCGAATTCCCATACCCTCCCGATATTAACCGCAGAATTAATTCTCTCGTAGCTGCACCTTCGAGGAGTTTAAGGTGGTTCTTGCGAATAGTGTTCACTTCGCATAAGTTTCAGAGAAATGAGAGGGAATTGTAAACACTTCTCGATGGTATAAAAATCTGAGAAAAATCAAGCGTATTAAAGATGCTGAAAAGATTAATTGTGCATAATAATAATTCCAAAATTTTATTAACAAATTGATGAAAAATAAAATTGTTCAACAAATCTGCCGGTAACAGAACTTTTTTTTGTAATGAAAATTATTCGTTCATTTTTCTGAACAGGTATGAATTTTTTCAGATTTTTCAATTCACTTTGAATTTTGTAACTTTCTACACGTTTTTCCCATATAAAAAAAATTTTAAGTGAATGTAAAAATCTGAAAAAATTCATACGTATTCAGAAAAGTGAACGAAGCATTTTCATAAAAAAGAAAGTTACGTTTCCAGGAGATTTATTGAACAATTTTATTTTTCAAAAATTTGTCAATAACGTTCTGGAATTATTATTATGCAAAAGTAATCTTTTCAGCACCTTTAATATGTTTGATTTTATTTCAGATTTTTATACCATCCCGAAGTGTTTGCAATTCTCTCTCATTTCTCTGCACCGAGAAAAAGAAATTATTTGACCGCCACCGTTTATTTGGTTTAACTAAAATATTTATTCGATTTAAGTAACTATTTACTTAAGTTAAATAAATATTTGTTTAAATCAAATAAATATTTTACTTAAACCAAATAAACAGTGGCCGTCAAATAATTTTTTTTCCTGGGTGTGAAACTTATGCGAAGTGAACACTGTTCGCAAGGACTGCCTTAAGTCTCACGTCGAAGCGCGCCAAGATATACGAATCGAATTTTTGCATCTCAAACGTTGCACCCTCCTCCCTCCCTCTGAATCTCCGTCCCACCGGATCCGTATTTTTTCGCATAAAAAAAAAAATGAAAAAAGAAAAATAATCACGCAAAATGATTTAAGAAAGTCCCGTCCGAGCGCGGCGGCGCGTTATTTCCATCCCGGCTCAGCGGGAATTCGGAGTCTTTCGCGAGTCAATTTTTTTCGCGCGCGCTTCGTCCGCCGCTCGGTGTGCGGCGTGTCGGAGCAGAAAAATCTTGGGGCTCGTCGAGGGTGGTGCGTGAATCGAGGTATACGATCGCCCTCTTGGAAGTTTTAACGTCCGATGGGTCAACGAGAGAGGACCCGGAGAGCTCGTAAGCCACGGCCATTGAGAACGAGTCGATAAATACGTCCGGCCTGCGTAAATCCACTTTGTCCAACCGCCCTCCCACTCTCTCTCCGCGCCGGGACGAAGATACGAGCGGCACATTGTCGCTTGCATACACGACGCTCGTTCGATTCTCGTTCTCCCCGTTCCTGTTGCTTCGCCGATATTCTCCCGTGAGAGAATATCTCGGATGGCTCTCGAAAACACGGGGAGAGGAGAGGAAACTACGGGGACGAGTATTGTGACCTGGGACGACGCGTGGAAATATGCCCACGTTCTCTACCGCTCGTACACCTACGCGTGGCTCATCTCTACGGTGGGGTTTGAGCGAGAAATTCGCGTGGAGCTACATATTACGAAGCTGTTGGCCCACCCGCAGTGAAAAAAACTTTTACTTATCGTTAGAGGCGCGGGCGCGCTGATCCGGGGAGAGGCTGGGAACTCTTATCTGGCGGATGTAGCTGAGAAGTCGAGGAATCGGTGAGGGCGGAATGGAGAGACGAGAGGTAGAGAGGGGGAGATCGTTTTGAGAAATCCATAAACATGGGCTCGGTGGGTCTGCGGGGTGCAATGTGCGCGTTTAAGGCACAGAGCTTTGAAGTACCGGCGATTGAGATCGAGTGATCGCGCGCCGGATTGCCGAGAGGCGAGACTCCGGCAAGTAGATTCGCGATCGCGTGTTCAAGTGTGAGTCCAATTAAGTGCGTGTAGTAACGTGCTCGAGTCGATATGTCGATCATACAGTAACGGAGAATTTAATATATTTCGAATATACTTACCTTATATACATTATCATTATTATTATTTACATTACAGACATTATCATTATTATTATTTACATTACAGACATTATTTTGTGTCTATTGCTGCTGCCACTTATATGTTCATATGTATTCACATATTCTATTTTCTTGTCGTTTTCCTATCTTAATGATTTAAACTATCATTTTTCATTTTTTTTTACTGTTACCTCATATTATTATTTCTCTTATTTTCCAATGATTTTATTATTTTGTTTGCTGGTACCTTGGTTTGTATACCTTTCTGCGTTATCTGCTACGCTTGTGTTCTACTTGTTGTATCTTGATGCCTGCAGTGTTCTTAGGGGATTTAGGCCGCGGAACACGAAATAAACGAATCCATCTATCTATCTATTTTTCGCAGATATTGTATTTCCGTGAGGTGTGAATGCTCTTTACCAGAACGGACAAGTACTATGTCGAGCTTTCGTGTCTGATTTAATACCCGCCGGATCTACTGTACCGCTAGAAGTTCTCGTCGATCTGCTGTCGACGCGTGTAAAATTTATTCGAAAACATAACCTCTTTCGCGGGTAAATATATTTAATAAATCACAGATACATTTTTCTCGATATGTGCCACACTGTTAAAAAAAATTGGAAATTCAATGCACCGGACTGGAAGTTTTTATGCAAAAACTGGTACATTAAATTTAATGTACAATTGTGATGAAAAATTAATGGACTTTTACCGTAAAATTAAAACAAATTATTGAATTTAAAGTACTTTTGTAATAAAATTAAAGTAAATTACTAAAAGCAAAATATTTCTAAAGTTTTTAATAGACTGCACATTAATTTTCCATCACAATTGTACATGAAATTTAATACACCACTTTATGCATAAAAACTTCCAGTACCGCTACATTAAATTTCACACGATTTTTTTTACCCTCCACGTTTACCTTTTCTCCACTTTTGCTACTCGCGCGGCCAAATATCCCACAATTTCGGAGCCCGCGAGATCATATTATGCCCCTTGCCACGCGACCCCGTATATCGCCAAAATCTCAGCGCAAAAAAAAAGAGAGCAAACATCCATATACATACGTATCTATAACACGATCGTGGGTGTTGTATCAGCGTATTACATGACACGCCCGAGATCCGCGACGTTGAAGCGCTGTCAGTCGAACGCGCGCCCGCGTTCATCCGGTCTCTCACTCGACAAGTACGAATAATGATAATGATAATCCGCGTAAAGCAAGTAAGTGCGGCAACCTCGTAGTCGGTGTTGACCCCCTCCCCCCACTCCTTCATTTTCGCTCCTCTCTCTCCGACGCTTTAGCTCATCGGACGCGGATCTGCTCATTGCGCCCGGCGCATATGGTCAGCCGGCAACCGATCTCCTCCTGAATCCCTCCCCTTCCGTCCTCCACAGCGGCTTCAACCCGACTGCATATAGCACATCCCTTCCCCTTTTATCCCCACCGCGAGCGCGTCGACCCCACCATCGCGGCTCTTGGTCGACGCGTCGCTTTACCCCCACCCATCCGACGATACACACGGAGAGCAACCGCGCACGATGTCTCGCGTGCGAGTCAACCTGTTTCACCCCCCACCATCCCGATTCCGAGTGTTGTGCTCGCGCGATTTCGTTCCTCGTTCCCCCTCTTCGCTTCTCGTTATATATATATGTTCGAGATATATATACATATGTCCGTATCTCCGTCTCCGTTTCTCTCAGCTCTATGCGATCCGACACTGCGCTGCACCGTTGTTCGGCGCATGCGCGCGCGCGCCTCTCCTTAAGCTCGCCCTGCTCGCGTACCGTACTATACCGACCGCCATATACTATAGAGACTATATATCGGTGCGCGCGTTCGTGTAATAATAATAAGAAGAGAGCAACTCTATGAGGAACCAACGGCCTCCGACCCGTTCACCCTATGCTAGGTGGAGCCGGTCTGATACTGTACCCTCAGTGGCGCTCAACTTGGGGAATCCCACTTTGGGAATTAAAGTCTTTATTTTGATTCTTCGTTACCTCGATTTTGAGGGCCGTTTCGTATTCGCTTCTTCGACCCTAATGTTTCGATGAGTCTTCAATGAAACTTAGATCACATGGCAGTTAAAATTGGGACGTTTGTACGACCAGAGTCCCAATTTTGTCTGTTCATGTACAGACTCCTCATCGAAGTTTCGTCCGCTGCTCAGAAGTGAGTCCGATCGGTCGCAGATCCTCGTCGTCTTCGATCCCTCATCTCGCGCAGGAACGTCTCAGTCTCTCGACCCTACCGGACATCCGGTGAAAATGAGCAACACCGAATAGGTTGAGAACCGCTGCGGGTGTGACCGTGAACGAGGAGGCAGGAAAGCAAGCCGGAGAGTTGTGGAGAGCAGCAGTATCTCTCCACTGTTCCCGTGCTCGTGCTCGATCCTCTCGCGACCGTTGTTGCAGCCGACGACGACGAAGTGGACACACGGCAAGTGGTAACCGGTGGGGTATATCGGAGAGGAAAGCCGGTAGGGGAAAACGAGAGCCGATGTCGGCGACGTTCATCCGCCGCCAGACCGCCGACGCCAATGCTGACGATGACGATGATGGTGTTAGTGACGTTGCTCTCCCCCTTCCCTCCGCCCCTCGTGGAAGGGAGTTTCTCGGTCGGGTTAGGCGAGGCTAGAAGCGAGCCTACGGTTAGCGGAACACCCTGAAACGATATACGAAGGGCGGAAGGAGGGGAACGCCACCGAGGGGAGAGGGGGGAGGATTTTCGAGGGAGGGAGGTCACTCGGGATATCGCCGAGAGATGACACCACCTCGCCCACACGATCCAATAGCCGTTGCGCTCACGCAGGTGTAACGTACTGTGGCGGATACCCTTCACCCCCCCTCCCTACAACCTTTGCCATTTTACCCTTTCCCCCACCCCCTCCGCCCCCTCCCTCCGGCTCTCCGTGTCGACGCGCTCCGGATACACTCTCGCGACGAAGCCACCACCATCCAGATAGGCATCCCACCCTAAACTGGATCCCCCTCAACGCCTTCGCAAGCTATCTTACTCCCGCACTGCTTCGCCCCCGCTCTGCAGCGTAATACGGGCACCTCCCGCTACTCCACCGTTCCCCGTCTCTCTTCGCGTCCGCAGAACCACAGTGTTTGCTCTGGGCTGCATATTAGAAGAGCCGCGGATATATAACCTACCCAAGATTCCTTTTACCGGGGCGGCCTGGCGAGCTTAAGATTGTCTCGGCACCGACGATTTACACCGTCTCAGATTTCGAAAGCACCCCGTTCGAGGAAACTGTCTCGTAGAGCTTTTCGTTCGTTTAATTATGAAAACCGCTAATTGGGGTAACACAATTTGAGGCTTCGACGTCTGAGGTTTGGCGATGTTGCGATTGGCCGGGGGCGGCGATTTTTTTTTTTTTTTTTTTTACCGTTGGGTTGATGGTATCCGTCGAGGTCGATCAAAAACCAAATAGACTCGTTGGGTAACGATGGAAGTAAAAAATTACAAAACACGCAAAGCTGCACGGTAAAAAAAACGTTTCTCGTATACAAACTCTTTTTCCATCGAATCTCCAATTTTTCATTTTTGCAAAAATTCGATTCGTTGATTTAAAAAAATATAGAAAAGTTAGCGCGAAAAAGGGACCTTCGTGGACGAGAAACGTTTGTTAAATGTGCGAATCCATTTTGATTGTGCATCTGCTTTTTTTTTTTAAGCCATCTTTATGGCGGTATTTAAGCCTCGGACCCTTGAACGTTTTTGCGACGGATCGCCGATCGGTTCGGGGCCTAATACGAGAGCTTAATCGATTACCCGGCCGCGATGTAAATACACAATCTCCGACGCGATTAAAATCGATCGAGCAACTTTATCATCGCTGAAAACGAGGCGCGAAGAAGTGATTCGACGATGATACGAGGGAGGTTGGTCGCCGACCCTCTCACACCCACTTTGCGCCCCGTTAACGGTGTATGCCGCATGCGTAATGCAATATATGTACTCACGAGCGTGGCGCGTGCAAGTCCATGCCGGGCGCCGCTGCCGCGCGCACGATCACGCGTCGCCCGAGCGATGATAGCATCAATTATTTAATTAAAATAATCGTTCGTTCGTTCGTTCGCGCGCGCGCGCGCGAGATTACGAAGGAAGCCGATTAATTTTCCGTCAACCGTGCATGTATGCACTCTTGTCAGGGTCATATCTCTCGTATGTATGTTTTATAACACTTTTTTTTGCTCACCGTGCAACGCCTCTCGGTCGGGTATTATTAAAAGGCGGTTGACACCCGAGCGTATTTTATTTTATTGACAAAAGGATAATTAGAATTTTTTTTTTTTCTGATTTTCCGCTTCGAGGCGTAGCGCCTATCAAAGTTTTCCGTGTTTCTCGGGAGAGCTCGTGTTCCATAGATCGAACGATAATCGCAACGGAAAGAACGTAATGTTTTCCCGATAGATGCGTTACGGCGGTAATAATGAATTTCCGAGTTTTCCGTGCGCTCGGCTGTAGCGGAAGCGTTCGTGATTCTCGGACGAACGAAGTACGCGCGCCATTCTCGGAGTTCGCGTGCAAACTTCACTTCATTTCTTCGATTTACCTCCCGAACGAGTACCGTGGAATCACGGATATAAAAATACAATTCTCGATTTCCTTCACCTCGCGCGAGTTTCTTCACGGCTGAATGATTGACGAGTGGCTTGTGCGGAGTTCTTCGGTACCGACAGAGTGAACGAGACATGCCTCGGGAAGGCTCGTGCCGATCTCCTCCTTGCAGTCAAACACTCGACGCCTCCGACAAAGTTGATCTTGTAAGAAGTAGGTAAACCCGCGCCGTGATCTCTCGAGCGGGCGAGCTGTACCTCAGATCCGTCGAATGCTTTGAGACAAAACACTCGAGCTCGCTGAATACACTTTCGCTGAGGAATCGAGTCCAGCCAATCGTGCCCTCGGGTGCTAAGTCGCTACGCCGAGTACCTCGCTGCAACGGTGCGCCGTTAACTATTAAAATTTATCATTGCTATCGAGTGTACGACGGAGTTTTGCGACAGCGCCTATGTTCTCGAGTGGAGTTCGAAGATAATCATTTCATTATTCCATCGGCGAGCCTGTCTTGTAGCCGAGGGTGGCGAATGTTTTATCAACAAGCCTCATAGACTAAGCGAATTCCAGTAATTCAAGAAATTCAAGTAATTCAAGTCATTCAAGTCATTTAAGTAATTCAAGTCATTCAAGTCATTCAAGTCATTCAAGTCATTCAAGTCATTCAAGTCATTCAAGTCATTCAAGTCATTCAAGTCATTCAAGTCATTCAAGTCATTCAAGTCATTCAAGTCATTCAAGTCATTCAAGTCATTCAAGTCATTCAAGTCATTCAAGTTATTCAAGTCATTCAAGTGGTTCAATTAATTCAAGCAATCCAATATATTTATTTTATTTTATCAATTTAATTCGATAATATAGCCATCGCTTTCTCCAAGACTCCACATAAAGATTGCGGAAAATGTGCAATTCCTATTACCCATATTATTATTATGTGTTCGTCGAACACATGATGTTTGTAGAGTTTTCTAGTTCAACTTATTTGATTAAATCGTTAATAATAGCTAGTTGCCGATAGTTTTATAGCGAAAAACGCTATTCAGGTCGCCATTAAAAAATGCGTCTATACAAGATCGTTTACCGAAAACATTAATTTGCCGCTGAGATATATCAATGTTCTCCCTTACGCAGTTCGTATTCGCCCACTCTCCACGACAACCAATTTTCTATACATTTTTTAAAGCCCACCTCCACTCTAGATCTTCCGTTTGCAGTTTAAAAAAAGTGGCCGCATCATCCGGAATTACCCTATACTGCCGAGGTTTACGACCGCGCGCACCATTTCCCGAAGCGCGTTTTCGTAAAATAATAAATTTTAATAACCCATCGTCGAGTATCTCTTGTACTCTGGAGTGGCGAAGGGTGTGTATTAACGAGTTCGATCGGTTATACGAGAGGAGCGCAGGTGTTGTGTCGAACAAGCTCCGCCGCTCCGTTCGGGCTCTGCCACCGGTGTAGTACCAGCGGTTACTCGCTGCAGCCGATTAAGGCTGCGCGTTATCATTCCCCGACAATAATTACACGATTTCATTTACCGACGGCGCGAAGCGAAGAGAGGGAGTCTGGTCTGCCCAGTGGCGGGGAGGTTAATCAATTCGCTTGTATCTCACGCGTATACACTTGGCCAGCTCCTCTCCCGCCTCCCTCCCACTACGGCCGCGCTCGCGGAAGAGCATCCTCCGAGCCGGAGAAGGGTTGCTCGCGGTGGGGAAACTCCAATACCACACACGCGCGCGCGCGCGCTCGCACACACACGCGCACGCACACGACGGAAATAATTCCTCCCTGCCGGCGTGCGAGCTCTTGCCCTCTCGTAACGCGATATTAGCTTCCCGGGCTCGTTAAGGGATCATCCGAAACTTAACGCTGCACTCCCGCTATCCGCTGCTGCTTGCTGCAGTGCTGCGATTCGAGATTGCACTCGGTACTCGCAGTCTTTATTATTTTTCGAACAAAAACTAATATATTATTTATTAATTTTTTTTTTTATATTTTTTTCGACGAGATAACGATGTCTCAAGGTCTGCAGAATTTTGGAGCGCTTCCGGTCGAACTCGATGAACGATATTCGATGAAGGCGGCGCATTGCCATATGCATCGCTGCAGCTTCCTCGGCCTGTGCCGTGCAACGTTCAGGTAGTCCTTGCGTCATTTCTGTAGCGGCCTACGTTTGAGAGAGGAATAAGAGAGAATTACAAACACTTCGTGATCGGATAAAAATTTGAAAAAAAATCAAGCCTATGGAAGGTGATGAAACCATTGTTTGTGCACAATAATAATTTCAAAATGTTATCAACAAATTACTGAAATAAAACATGCAACAAATTACCCGGCAACCTAATATTTTTTTCTCATGAAAATGATTTGTTTCTTTTTTTGAATACGTATGCATTTTTTTCAGAATTTTATGTTTGAAAATTGGGTTTTCTTTATGTAAAAATTTGTTTAAAATCGCAATTTTCAAACGTTACATAAAATTCTTTAAAAATTCATACGTATTCAGAAAAAATGATAAATCATTTTCATAACAAAAAAAAATTAGGTTGTCGGGTAATTTTTACTTTTCAGTAATTTGTTAATATCATTTTGAAATTGTTATTATGCAAAAACAATATTTCCAGCACCTTCGATATGCGCGATTTTGTCAGATTTTTATTCCATCGAGAAGTGTTTGTAATTTCCCTCATTCCTCTCTCGAACTTAGGTGGCGTCAGACATGACGCGATCCCTGAAGGGATCGTTCGAAACTTAACGCTACACTCCCCCTATCCGCTGCTGCTTGCTGCAGTGCTGCGTTTCGAGATTACGCTCAGAACTCGATGTATTCATTATTTTTCGAAAAAAAAAAAATTTATTAATTTGTTTTGATCTATTTTTTTAATGCGAAAATGTGATGTCTTAAGGTCTGCAGAATTTTGGAGCGTTTCCGGTCGAACATAAAGAATTTATGGGGCGAATTGGTGATGTTCGATGACCGCGGCGCGGTGGCATATGCATCGTCTCGTTGCCTCGGCGTTGGCCTCGCTACCGTGCAACGATGCCAGGGCAATTTCAAATGTCCCATCAGTCGCTGTAGATACACGCATGTGTATTTCAGTGGGGTCGATAGTTTCACCGGCGACGATGTTGCAGCGTACACCGGGAGTCGGACGGCCGAGGCCTAACGTTGCCCGTACAATTATGCTGTAATTAGCAAATTTGAGCACTGCACTGCTGCATTCGATCGATAGAAGCTAAATTATTGGGATCGCGGGGAGGTTCGCCCTATGCCTGACGCATTGCTCTCTCATGAGCGAGAAATCCTCGACCCCCTCGTTTCGGCGTAACAGTTTGCCGGCAGCGCTAATATGTCCCGAAGGTAGACCGGTATCGAGCCGAATGGCAAAACGCCGCTCGTGCGAATTGAAAATTCATGCACTAGCGATGTTTAATCATGCCGGTGGACATGGTAATACAAAAAGATTACACGTGCAAAAATGTCCAAAAATATTTGCACCTTCAACAAACTCTCGTTTTTCACACACGTTCACTTTCATTCTTGCTAATTCTGAAATTTTTCTTACGAAAATCCATTTATTATAGGCAACAAGAAAAAGAGTTCAATTTTATTTTTCTTAGTCACAAAATACTTGATCGATGGCCTACGACTGACAATTTGTAAAAGTCTTCTATTTTTTCTTATTTTAAGTAATATGATAGTTAAAAAAAATGCTGCAGTTTTTAATTTTCGTCACATACGAATCTCATTTCTCATCACACATCTGAGGAGAGAAAGTATCGTAATAAAAAATAAAAGTAAAATAATCGGATCGTTAGATCGCGGTTCAGAAATATGTGTTGCTTGACCCAGAGTGCGGAATAAGCATTATCCAATTTTTAAAAAATACTCGAATCCGGGAAGTTTTGTGACACGATCATTGCCGCGCAAACAAACGGACATCGGGACGAGAATGTAGAGGTTCGGTGTTCAGAAATGAATTATTTCGAGTTTCGAATTTATGGGACGTCCACGAATTGCTTCTGTGGGACTTCGTAGCAGGTGAAATGTTACTGCCCTGTGTATAGTGTCAGACTCGTTGGCTCTCTAATTCATCGAAATTGATTTACCATAATTTATTTGGCCGTGGCTCATTTAGTTACCAAATGAAATTTGATACGGGGATTAATCTATAAGTTCAAGCGTCAACCGGCGCCGGGTTCATCACTAGTCCGGGCCAAGCCATCGAAACGGCGGAGCTTTCCGATAATTCCGAATGACGCCCGCGTTCCGACGCGCCGCGTACGTTTCCCAACCCACGAACCCCGAAAACCCCGCGAGTCCTATTGACGCACTCTGTACGCTGTACGTACACACCGAGGCGCGCGCCTATCTGTACCTGATAACAATTATTTTCGTAATTTCCTGGATTCCCCGGCGTGCAACACTGTTGCGAGAAACTCGCTACTGTAAAACCGTAGGGCGAACCGTGATCGATCCCGCGAAATTGTATCAACCCCGAGTGTTACGCGGACCCTTCCCCCCCCCCCCCCCCCCCCCCCCCCCGCCCACCCGCCCCCGCCCTCTCCCGTGGATGCGAATTCAAAACAGATGAACCCCTTCATCGACGGATGGGCTGCCCGAATACATCCTGAATTCGAGTGGGAATCTCCGCGCTCCAAGGTTCTCGTCAATCTAACGGCATTTAATACCACTTCGGATCGCCGATTCAATTGCGAAGCCTTTTACTATATACTGGCGGATTCGCGGACACACAAAGTTTATTAATTCCTCCACCTCACCGACAGGACGCCCTCTGCGATTACATCGATAATGGAAGCTTTTGCCTGCTTCCGGAGTTCGTGTGAGTTAATTTTTCATTTGTGATTGGATCTTCAATTTGTGATTGTCCGGAAAGGGATTCAAAAAAAGGTTTATGCATTTGACGTACATTTTTTGGTCGCAGACGATAATGTTTGTTGTTGAGGCATCGTATTTTTTTAATCCAGTATGAACTGTAAAATGGGAGAGAAAAAAAGTGTGCTCACGTTAGGGTTCGATCCGGCTGGGTATTGAAAATATCCACACTGAGAGAAAAAACGGGAATAGAGTGAACATACATGAGCGCTTGAGCCAACCGAATATGGTGACGATTTAGGTGGCTCAACCCCCGAGAGGTTGAGTTAACGACATAAGCTTGACTTGGTTAAATACGGCGAAACTGATGGTGAACTTGAACCAATCGACCTCATTGAGGTTGAGTCACCTTCAATTGGAATCAATCAACCTCACTGAGGTTGGCTCAGCCTCGATGAGATCTATTGATTCGAGTTCACCATGAGTTTCGCCGTATTTAACCTCACTGAGAGGTTGAGCCTTATGTTGTTAACTCAACCACTCGGTGGTTAAGCCACCTAAATCGTCATTGAGCCAAACATATTTGTTTGGATCAGCCTCTCATGTATGTTCTCTCCATCCCTGATTTTTCTCTCAGTACAGACATGTTACATCTCAGCACCGGCGCGAGACGGCCAGTCTCTGAGGCTTGACCCGCTCTCGTGCCAGTGCTGGGATGCAACAGCCAGCCGGACCAAACCCCACTTGAGTGCGAACGTTGGTGGGCGACAAATGTTTGTTAAATGAACAAACTTTTACTGGGGATGAAAGTGTGATGGGAAATATATTACTCGTGCTCGTTCGATATTCGGGAATGTTTGCGCCGATAGTGTAATCAGTCCGTGTACAAATGGCGCACGCGAAAGCGTAGTTCCGGGATAAAAAAAAAATATATTTATGGAAAGCGTTAGTTCGGAGCGCTCTTTCGCACTGCCTTTAGGTAGATGCGGCCCGCGCCAGGAGTTAGCGGATTTTTTTTAAAATATTTTTTTATATTTTCAACGAACAGAAACTTCGCGTCATTCTCATACACGTCGTTGCCGCTGGTGACGCTGGTGGACATTTACGAGGGTACTCGCCACTCGACGATATTGAAAAATTGAGCGAAGTGCCACTGGACCGGCTCGATGGAATTCTTTTTTTTTTTAGTTTCATTTTTTACTTTTTTGCATCTCCATCGCGACGCTGTTTGGCTGCATAGATCAAATGCAGCGTTAGGTACGTTGAGCCGGGTTTGGGCTCGGTGTACGGTTCCATCTATGGGGTAGTGCGGAGAATCGACGCCGCGTCGCGTCGGCGTCCAGAGCTCCCGTGTTTGTTCATGCTAACGCGGTACACGCCGTAATATCAAGCCCAGCACGCTCCGACGGGATACACTCTATCCGAACTATAGTTTCGGGGGTGCGAGTTGTCGTAGAAGCTCCGAGGTCTCTTGGTGATAGTTGAACCGTGAATCACGATAGGGTAACGATAGGTTATATCTCGATGCGCGCTACGGCGGATGCAAAGGGCTCAGTTAAGTAAATTCGGCAAGATTACGTTGCGCCAAGTGGCAAAGCGTTCGCGGTTATGTTATATGTGACCGTGTACGATTGCCCGGCTCTTTTGCGGGTTTTAAGGGCAAGCGGGGCAAAACGGACTCGTGTATTCCGATTGAGATGAAACTTTTTTTAGGCAATGCTAAATTTGTAACAATGGTCCATTTTGCCCCGTGCGTTCCGTTTTATACCTTATATCATGTTATAGGGGAGAGTGGGGCAAAACGAAACCCAGGCGCAAAATGGACTTGTGTCCTTCATTTGAGATGAGATTTTTTTATGTCCTGCGAAAAATTGGAATAATGATCTATTTTGCCCCGCTCTTCTCCATGTTATAGGTGAGCGGGGGAAAATGGAACGCTGGCAGAAAAAAGACTCGTGTCCTCCATTTGAGATGAGACTTTGTTTTACGCCCCGTGAAAAATTTGTAAAATGATTCATTTTGCCCCGGGGTTTCGTTTTACCTCGCTCTCCCCCACGTTATAGGGAAGAGTGGGGCAAAACGGAACACTGGCACAAAACGTACTCGTGCCCTCTGTTTGAGTCGAGACTTTTTTTATGTCCCGCAACATTGGTAAAAAAACGGTCCATTTTGCCCCGCTTTCCTATATGTCCGCGTAAATGCATGTAAAAGTCTCGGGAAAGACGTGAGGGCGTTCACGTCGAGATCTCGTCGACGCCGAGAGGCATATCGCGTTTGCCGCAACTCCGGTTTTCGCGGACATTGTCCTCCTGTCGGCCCTTTTGTCGGGACCGGACTGACTCCATTCCTGAAGAGAGTCTCTCTCCCGTCCGGCGTGGGCAACGACTCCGCTCGAACATTACCGGACTCGCGTTGCACTCATTAAATTATTCGCGTTTCTCGCACGATCTTTATCATGCCTCAACGATCTACAGAAATAGCAATGTATTAATTTCTATTCATTTTTTTGTGATGTGTCGTATTACTTAATGGGAATAATTGGTTCTTATCTCAATCCCTCACAGACGATCGTATGTTCGTTCCCACATGGAAAAGAAATTTACGCAACATACAAATACGTCCTCTATGTGTGAAATATTTTTTGCCCGAAAAAAATTTATTCATATTCATGATATATTTTAAAGTATATATTGCAAAAATTTCTAGCAATTTATATGTTTATAATATGTTTATATGTTTTTAAGTTCATTTTATTCGATATTCTATTGAAAGAGAAAAAATTTTGTACATATTGTTTCATCAAAGTTTTTGAAAAAAGAAAACCAAAAAAAAATGCCACTATATATTTTGTTGAATACGTGAATGTTGAAAATGCGAAAGTAGCCGATAATCTTCTTAGAAACGCAGTAAAATAAACAGTGGCACAAGTAAGGCAGCAATTACGCGGCTGACCCCGCGATTCTACGAATTACTCGGAGTACACTAGAGTTTTGCTAATGATATCAATTACTTTCCGTGTGTTTCAGGTAAGTCTGAGCCTAACGGTACGTTACTACTGCAAAATTTACCAGCAGACCCGGTCGAGTCGGCGGCCGCACGAACATCGTCCCAACTTCGTGTGTATAAGTGAGTAAAGTACACTTACAGTGTCCACACCGTACTCCATAGCTGTACCAGTTTCGTGGCTCGTCGCAGGTATATATACTGTATAATAGCGGAGCATCTCGAAGTGCCAGAGGCGACGAACGAAAGGACTCCTCCGGTCTCCTTGCGGACCAAGGCTTACGTAGACGAAACTCTACCTTCGCTACGTTCGCTTTATCGAATTTCACGTGAACGGACCACTGGCCAGAGCCTTCTCTGTATTCCTCTCGCTCTCGCCCTTGCGTACACTCCGTTGCTCTTTCCATCTCTCCGGCAAACCGTGAAAGAGCTTCTCCCGTCTCGACTGCGTCGTCAACCGGGTGCAGCGGCGAATCGCCACTGCGTCTGGTGCTGCCGATACTGCGAGAGTTCGTCGGCCAGCTTGTTTCGACGTAGACACACTGCAAAAAAGTCACCGGAAATTTATACACTGTACATGAAATTTTTACACCCGAAAGGGAACCGATATATAAAATTTTACTTTATCGCATTAACTGGTACGAGTTTAAATTAATTTTCGGTATACTAAATGGAGCTTTTCAGACGAGCTCGATATTCCGATAGATTAACTTCGCTCCACTTTGCGTATATCGAATTTAATGTACCGGTTTATGGGTTAAAATTTCGTAAGTTTGCGTACTAATTTTGCAAAAATGTACAATTTATTTATGTCCCTGTGCACGAAACGGATGTCCTAGTCATTGACGCATTAACGTCGACGTTTGATAAGTGTCGATAAAAAAGTAATCAATCAATCAGCGTCATTCGTACAGACAATTTAATATACCGTTTTATGGGGGGAAAAAAAATCGCAAATTTGTGTACTAATTTGCAAAAAATGCACAATTAATTTCTGTCCCAGTGCATGAAGCGGATGTCCCAGTCATTGACACATTAACCTCTACGTTTGATAAGTGTCGATAAAAAAGTAATCACTCGATCAGCGTCATTCGTAAAGACAATTTAATATACCGTTTTAAGGGAGGAAAAATTTGCAAATTTGGGTACTAATTTTGGAAAAAAATGCACAATTCATTTATGTCCCAGTGCACGAAACGGATGTCCCAGTCATCGATACAATTAAACTCGACGTTCGATGAGTGTCGATAAAAAAAAGTAATCAATCGATTAGTGTAATTCGTAGAGACAATTTAATACACTTCGTTTCCGAGAGATCCGCATAAATCTTTATAGGATTTTTAATAACGGTGTAAGTTTCTCTTACACGCGGTCAACGACTGGGACATTTTCTGGCTGGAAAGCCGTGGCCGCGAGACCGCCAGTGGAAAGAGCGTGCGCGTTCGAGCTCCCGCACCGTGAAATAGCCGTAGAGCAGAGCGAGTCTCGTTTCTCGTCGGTCGCGACACACCGTCTCCGTCCCACTCCCACGCGTTTATTTGTCTGGCGAAACGGCTAACCGCGACGCGAAGTAGAACAGGACGCGATACGACGAGGAGGACGACGAAGAAGACGACGCGGAGAGAAGACGCACGGTCGAGGCGAGGACAGAGACGCCCGGACGAAGAGGTGAACTAACAGGATCGCAACAAGTGACCGCCTGCCTCGCCCTCCTTCTATTATCTTTCCTTCCATACGTCTCTCTTCCTCGACTCGCGCCTCTCCTCTCCTCGTCTCGACGAAATCCCTCCGTGCTGCTCCCGCGGCCGAGTCAAGATTCCCCCCTATACTTTTGTCTGCGTGCGCCTCTTTTCTCGTTTCATCCTCTTCCCTCGTTTTTCGCGCTCTTCGACACTATCCTTCAACCACTCCGTACTCCCTTTTACACGGCGGAATATGTACCGACCGTGTCGTGTACAGGCTCTACCAAAATTGGCAATTGGCACATCGATTAAAAAAAAATTCAAATGACGCAATTGCGAAAATTGAGTTTTTCCGAATTATTGAAAACAGCGTAAAGTTTGCGTAAAAAAAATTAGTTACTTCCGGTTTGAAAATCCCACTTTTCGACCGGAAGTGACGTCGTATCGAAAAAAACGTCACTTCCGGTTTGAAAATCTTACTTTTCGACTGAATGTGACGTCGTATCGAAAAAAACGTCACATCCGTTTTGAAAATCTTATTTTTCGACCGGAAGTGACGTCGTATCGAAAAAAACGTCACTTCCGGTTTGAAAATCTTATTCTTCGACCGACAGTGACGCCGAACCGGAAATACGTCACTTCCGGTCGAAAAATAAGGTTCTCAAACCGGAAGTGACGTATTTCCGGTCGAAAAATTAGATTTTCAAGCCACAACAACACTGCTATGATTTATACCTAAAAATAAAGAATTTATATATTGAATTGACCATTTCTTCAGATATACAGTTTGCCTGGAGCCTGTACAGTAGTGCATTCTTGTTTTCTCTTACGCCGAACGATCTTTCTCGCCCGCAATGACCAGTGATCGCCGCTATGGATCCCTCGGTCTCCCTCTCTCCCCTCCCATTGATTATTGCTCCCCCTCCCGCGGTTGCGAAACTAGCGGAGCGCGGTAGTGGCCTCTCTTGCCTTCCACGAGATACATAATAGCCGCTCTGTCGGCAGTAAAGAGATTACTCGAGCAAGCCGTTCTTAGTCAGCGAGATACACCTTTCCTATCTCATCGAAAATAACCGCTGCAACAGAGTAGATATTTTTGCCGCGATTGTGTATCGTCCCGATCGGAAGTCGCGAGGCTTCTCTCGATACTTTATCCCCCGATGCACTCGAAGCCGTTAACAGTGCCTTTACCAGAGCAGTCGACGATAAGAGGGAATCAAGTACGAATCAGCGGTCAGGTCCTTTCCGGGCTTCCGGAACTCGTAGATTTCCCGTTGTAATATCGCACACTTGTGCACATCGGTGTGCACACACTTGTGCGATACACAATTCCGTGTAGCTACAGTATCCGCGCAATGCCCTCGGGGGGACTCCCGAGGAATTGTGCAATTTCACGGACCGATTGTGGATACTCTCGGTCTACACTGTGCACACCGTAATGTACACACGTGCCGGCCTCGTGTACTCGATCGTATACTTGTGTGCACCGTGGCTATGACACACAATAATACACCGGTCGCTGAGAATCGAAAGGACGTAAGTGCCATCTTAAATGCACGTGACTTACGGCCTTTTGGTTCTCAGCCGGCTATCGTGTATCGATGGTTCAATTCCATAAGGACATAGAAGCTGTGCACAAAAGTACCTTTTACATGCCCTTCTGGCTCTGGAGCGTCGACACGCTCGTGTGTATTCACTTTGCTCGCCCGGCTAGGAGGAGAGGACCATTGCGTAACGGTGTCATGTAATGTAACGACGAATCGACCTTCTCTCGCGTACTCTCGCGGAGCCGAGAGAGATCGCTGTTTTCCACCCACCTCGGGCCTCTTTCCTCGTCTGTGTCCGTACCGAAGCCGCAGATCTCTCCCTCTTCGGTCTAGAAAGCTACACTGTTGCTTCTGAATACGATACACGTGTGTGACGTAGGTGGTCACGTGGACTCTTCGACTTGGAGATGAACGGACTATTTGTAACGTCGATTTTTTTTTTTTTTTTTTTTTTAAGAAAATTACAGATTTTTACATAGTTGATTGGGAGGAAAAAGATTTGACTGCATTTTTTTTTTTCATGAGGAAGAAATATGTCGGTCGTTTCCCGAACTACATAGATGTGAAGGAATTTGTCAGCCTGAAAAAAAAAAAAAATTGATTTGAAAAATGACGAAATTTGAAGGAGCAAAATTGATTCGGGTTTGAGTGCGAGAGATCTGATTCGATCGTTATTTATTTGGCAAGTGAGGGCATTGGAAGAGCATCGAAGATAATTTCGGTCGCGCATCCCGATTCCTACGTGAACGACATCGCGTGTAACTGAAATGCATTCTGTGCGGGCTGTATGTGCGGCTCTTCTGTTAGCCAACGACCCAGAACGACGAGAGGGAGAGGGAACTCGCTGAAGATATACAGATACGAAAGAAACTGTTGAAGATAAGCGGTGGGGATGTATGCTCTGAAATGAGAGTGTAAGAGGACGAATCTACAGGTATACAGGGAATAACGAAGAAGTAGGAGGAGACGGGTAATCGCTGGACGCGACCGCATGGTACTCCTCCCCCCCTCCTCCCTCTATCTCTCTCGCGGTATTCTTGATTTCTGTAATTTCCGCTAATCACCATTCTTAACAATTGCGCGAACTTCCTCGTCTTACGGCGGATCTCCACTGCATGTACTCGATGCTGGCGGTACCGAGACTAGTCTGCCACTGGCACGGACGGCTGAAATATACCAGTGGGGACTGGGAAAATGGGTGAGATTACTTGATGATAGAGAGCGGGTCATTTCGCATGAACATCAGATTTCATATGATAATCGTATGAACATCAAATTTCATACGTTCATTAAATTAATATCAGATTTCATACGATAATTAAATTAATATCAGATTTCATACGATCATTAAATTAATATCAGATTTCATACTATCATTAAATGAACATCAGATTTCACATGATCTTCGTATGAACATCCGATTTCATATCATCTTCGCATGAACATCAGATGACATATGATCTTCGTAAGAACATCAGATTTCATATGGTCTTCGTATGAACATCAGGTTTCACATGATCTTCGTATGAACATAAGATTTCATATTATCATCGTAGGAACATCACATTTCATATCATCATCGTACGGACATCAGACTTCACAAGATCACCGTATGAACATCAAGTTTTATACGATCATCGTACAAACATCAGATTTCATATGATCATCGTATGAATATCAGATTTCATATGATCATCGTATGAACATCAGATTTAATATTCTCCAAGTTTCACATTACAGTCTTCAGGCACATGAAAAGAAGATGGAAAATTGTGATTCGAGAAGAACGAATAGATGCGCATGTCTCCGAAGCAGATCTCGCAGTGGCGAAGGATCACTCCGTTTCTTGGTCGTCGTCGCGCGGTTATCCACCTCCTCGGCACAGCGGTCTCGGGGCTCTGCCAACGCCGCCTCCTCGTTGGTCGAAGGCGCATTCCAAGGTCCGATGTTGCACCGAGCGTCCAGCCGCACTCGGCAGCACAGTAACGACGCGATAAGTATAGCGAAGAGAGAAGAGCGAGCCTCGAAAGAGAGAGATATAAGCTCTACGAGCCTGAACTCTGCTGTATATACCGAGCTTGCCACTCCGCTATAGTCGACGATTTGCCCGAGGAGTGTACGCCTCCGGTAGAATGTACTGTATTCACCAGTCCATAAGATAGGCACTCGGTTAGTTACCTTCCAACTTATACGTTACACACATACTATAAAGCGTACTTGCCATTCGCGCGCGGCATGAGAACTGGGAGAAAGGGTACCTGCCGCTGCCGCTGCCGTTGTTATTGCCGCTTGAACGTACGGAAAGATACATCTCGATCGTACGAGCCTGGAACTGAACTCTGGGAAACCTTACTCTTTTCACTGCTCTTGCGCCTTATAATCCCTCTCACTGTCGCTGAGTCTCAGTCATGTTTCTGTGAATTTCTACTTCTTTTTTAATTTTTTTTTTTTTTTTTTTTAACTTTTTATAGCCATGAAAAAATTTTGATAGCTAAGATTTATCGTACACCTTGAGATCGTCTTGAGTGAGATTTGAAAGGGTTCGACGATTTACTGCTGGAAAGATACATCTCGATCGTACGAGCTTGGAACTGAACTCTAGGAAACCTTTTCAAACTCTAGAAAACTCTTTTCACTGATCTTGCCTTATAATCCCTCTCACTGTCGCTGAACGTTTCAGTCATGTTTCTGTGACTTTTTACTCCTTTTTAAATGTATTCTTTATTTATTTTTATAGTCATGAAAAAATGTTGGTAGCTAAGATTTATCGTACATTCGAGATAGGTTCGACGATTTAAAGCCAAATGACTTGATTTTTTTTAATCGGTAAGAAAAAATCGGATAAAAAATGCCATGCCATTGATTGTTTGCAACTCCGATCTTGCAAAATAAACAACCATTCACGACCCCCCAATGTAACTATTTATTGGAGCAGTTTCATTTGTTTCAATACGATTTTCAAAAATATTTTATACTTTTCGTAAATGGAACTTCTACACTTAAAAAAGATATTGACCTGGAAATTTTCTTTTCATCTTATCAATACCGTTACGGACACTGAGTCGCGGATTTTTTAGTCGCCTTAACGGAGCTCACCTCTTCCCCAGATGAAAGACGATACTCTAGCCAAGTAGGCTCGCATGCACTATTTACCAGGTAATAAAAAAAAAGTAAAATGCAATCGACTAATTGGAGAGAAAAATAATTGAGAGCACCGAAGATCGATCGGCTCCTCCCGCATAATGTGCACATGCAATATACTTCATTGTAACCGCGGCAGTTTCCCGCGAGTGAGTCAGCTTCCTGTATCGCGCGAGCACACAGCGGGGAAAAGATACGCGACTCGCGGAGGGGCATATTTGTATTCCTCGTGCGTCTCCTCGGTCCGTCATTCCGCCCGCTGTACAGTATTCTTTGTGACGTAGGGGAGACCGGGGCAAAATGGGACAGCGGGGCAAAACGGGACGGTGAGGACAAAACTCAATTTTCCAATAATTTTTCGATGCCCCAGTTTGTCCCACCGATGTGCCAAACGATATGCCCTTGGTTGAACATGGCAAAAAGGGGAAAACCCCAACAAAAAAACTCCCCAAAAAGGGGTGCCCCCCCCCCCCCCCGCCAATCCCAAATAAAAAGTTAGGAAAAAATGTCCCCACAAAAGTATTAAAATAGACTAACATACTAAAGCATAAATCAGAAGAAATAAAAGGCGCTGTTGCGAGTACTACAAAATTTACTCACGTACTAGAAAAATTTCATACAGAAGGTTGGACATATCCCAATTGTCCCAACCACCATCGCCACCATCCCAAAGTTATTGGGGAATTGAGTTTTGTCTCATTATCCCGTTTTGCACCGGTGCGCCATTTTGCCCCGCCCTCCCCTACCTATCTCTTCCATACAAGAATATCGTGTATGTATGTATGCGCTTTTAGAGTTGCCCCGACTCTCCACCGTGCCAGCATCGATTCCAGTCGCCTCGCCGCTCTCCTCGGTTCGTCTCCGCGTCAGGATATTTCCTCTCAGAAATCATATTATATGGGGTATATATTTTTACGAGAGATCTCCGCGGCAAGACAGACAGACCGAGATATCCGGAAGGTGAATCCACCGGATCTCTGGCACAGAGGAAAAATTCCTCGGGGTTACGACCGACTTTCTTACAGCAATCCTGTATAAACTTGGCCTGTATAAACTTGTGTTTCTCTCCTGTTCCCTCCGGTCCCGCTCGCGGAACTTTGTTCCGTATTTTTCTTCGAGTCGGGCATCTCGACCGGAGAGTCAAGTTTACGATCCAACGCGGCGTCGGCGCGATTCGCGCGCCCGTGGATCGTTTAACCTTTTAATGTCCAATTTGCCGTCTTCCGGTTCGAGACATTTTTTCGTCGTTTTTAATGCAAAAAGTTTAGAAACATTTGACCAATAGTGGGGCATCGCGAACACAATTTGTCGAAGATTATTTCATTATAATATTCATTTTAATTCGGGTGTAAAGATTTGTAAAGTGAATTTTTCGATCAGATTTCAATAATTCTTTTTATTTAGAAATGGTTCGAGCGGTTGAGAAATTTGTATTTTTTTTCAACGCTTAAGAGGCATCGATCTTGGACAGTGCGGGTAAATAAAAAGGGTTATTTCACAAAATATGACCTACAAAAAAATAGACCTAATTACCTATATTTCACAAACTTAATAGTTTGTGAAATATAGGTAATTAGGTATTTAATAGGCCTTGCAATTTCTTGCGAAAAATTAGAGAGATAAAAAAAATGTTCTGAACTGCACATTTCCATGTCTTTTTGACGCAAATCACGAATCCGATAGCAGTTTTGGCTTAAAATTACGCGGAGTCTTAGAAATAGCCAGAGGTAATTTTTTTTCAAATTTTTCGCTCAACTGAAGACCCTTCGATATTTCGAGGTATTTCTTAAAATGAATTTTCATTTTATAACCGAGTCTGATCGCAAAAGATACGAAGTTGACAATAAGCGACCCGTTTAACCGCCGCGTAATCGCATCGGAATTGTAAACTCTCTCGATTGACCGCTATACATACCTATGCGTGTTGACAACGCAAAAAGTATGCGCCGACAATCGATTGTTCACGAATGCTCGCGTCAGCAATTCGAAACGTCTCCGCTTACATTAATTAACTCGGAGTGCGTCAAGCACTACTAATCGTACACCACCTTTTCGTCTGTCAATCGCTTCTGCCGAAGATAGTTATGTATTGACTGCTTGGAAACAGAGGGACTTTAATCGCACACCAAAGCCTACTGAGACACGCCCTTCTGCTTCTCAGCGATCAACCCAGAACCACGATTTAATACTTTATACACCCAGAAAAAAAAAATTATTTGGCGGCCACCGTTTATTTGGTTTAAGTAAAATATTTATTTGATTTAAACAAATATTTATTTCATTTAAGTAACTATTTACTTAATTTAGATAAATAGTTATTTAAAACAAATACATTTTTTATTTAAACCAAATAAACGGTGGCGGTCAAATAATTTTTTTTTCTGGGTGTATCTAATATTGCACCCATGGAAAAGAGTAAAAGCGAAAATATATTTTTCATATATTATATACATTTTTCACAAAAAAAAGTGGATATAATTATGAAGTTATGAGATATATGTGACGGATATAGCCGGACAAATTTTTATTTTTTAATTTTGCTTTTATGAAAAGTATATAATTTATATATCTTCTTATACATATTTTGGAAAATTGTAGATCTTTTTTGGTGGTTTGGGTGTTTGCCCCCCCCCCCCCCCCCCCCCCCCCAAAGTTAAGCCCACCGCCGGTTTTCGCAATGGAAATCTGAGTTCTATTGCATATGATATGTACATGGTTGCCACGGACCCGGAAAACCTGGAAACCCGGGAAAAGTCATGGATTTTTTATTAACCCTGGAAGTTTTTTGCATGTGATGGTTTTCGTTTAATTCCATGGTGCTCGACGCGTAAATTTTTCGTTTCAGCAAACTTGTCGACTATATACAGCGTACAGATATGACTATGTCGTGATGTTATTTTCGTTAGGAACTTTTACTATTGTGAACTGCGATCAATATATTAATAATCATTATAAACAAAAATTTACATTATTTTTAATTGTCCTTTCCTACCTTGACCGATGGACTGGAGACATTAAATTTCTGCTCTGGAAAACCGGCAAAAGTCAGGTAATTCCAGTTGGAGAATTTCGTGGCAACCATGTATGTTTGCGCAATTTCAGTTTTCATAGCATATGAAATGGAGTTCGAAATTCCAAAATGTCATTACATATGGAATGGATTTCCGGATGTTACGGACCATGCGATCCGTGCGAGCGCGCGTGTCAACATAACCGCCAGTAAAAAAATATATTTTCGCGCGAAAGATTTTACATTTTTAATATATTTTTCTCCACACACTTTTTTCCCGTGCCGGATACTTTCTCTGCAGAGAAATGCCCGAACGGTTCCGTCATAATATTCGTTATTAAAATAATATCTCTTCCGTGAACCACCGACCAGAGAGGCGGTTGATAATCGCGCGAGCTTTGCTCTTTGCGTTGCACCATTTCGCCTGCGGTCCCGCGGCGCTCTCACGGTTACGTTTGTCGCTTACCGGCGACCCGCCAGTATTTATATTTGAGCCGCGAATCGGCGATTCATCGTCAGATCTCCGATAAGAATTCAATCTCGATGTTGCCTCAGCCCCAGCGAAGAATCATCTACAACGCGTGCCGTGGAGGAAAAAACAGACACGAGTCAGCCCCAGTACGTCACGATTTACATTTCGAGATTTCGCGGCCGCGCGCGCGTCTTTCCCGCATTGGAAAGAGATCCCTCGATCGCCTCGTAGACGGTGATGACTCTTCGGCCTTTCGAAGGAAGTTTCGCCTCTTGCGACACGCGCGAGCTCCCGGCGCCCGTTCCTGCGCGATTATTGCGCGACGAGTCTCCGAGCGCGTCCAACGCAATCACAATACGTTTCTCGTCCACGCTCCCGGGCTATTTCGAAGCCAAAGTGCCGAGTCGCGAACCCGGTATTTAAGGATAATTGCCTTAACGCGCTCGAGACTCCGGAGACTCGGCGTCGGAAGGCTCGAAAAATAAAATTAAAGAAAGAAGAAATATGCGTAATAGCTTGAGAATAATAAAAAAAAAAAAATTTCTTGTAACTCAAGGTAAACGAAACTTGTACACGACGTAGTCGAAATATTTTCAACTCTTTAATTCCCAATGAAAATATCTTTGATTCTAAACAAAAAATTCTGAGAAACATATTACAAAATATTTCAATATGTTTCAATAATGATGTATTTGATGAATATGTTTAAATAATAATATACTTGATAATATTTATCAAGTATATTATTATTTAAACATATTCATCAAATACATTAAATAAATATTAAAAAATAAATAAATAAAATAAATATTATAAAATAAATATAAATAAAATAAATAAATATTATTATAAAATTATTTTAAATAAATAATTATTTTAAATAAATATTATAAAATTATTTTGTTTGTGTGTAAAAATTGGAAAAATGACGTTTTTCAAAAGTGAAATGTTTTTCGTATACGTTCGTTCGGAAGAGTTTCAACGGGTTAGAAAAAATGTAATTTTTTCAACAGATAAGTAGCTTTGGATTAGGAGGGGTAAAAGCATCCGTGCGTTTGGCGCACAAGTAACATGTATACACTGGCCTATACCGAAGCGGTATAGTGCAGAAGAGCGTAAAATAAGATTCAGAGTTAATAAATTATTACAATGGACGTAACATATATCGAAAAAAAAATCGAAACATTTTTTTTTTAAATATTTTTATTCGGAAGAGTTTCAACGGGTTGGAAAAAATGATTTTTTTTTTTTTCAAGAAGCAAGTAGCTTTGGACTTGAAGGGTTAACAGCATCCACAGACCTACACCGAAGCGGTATAGTGAAGAATGTGATATAAGATAGTATGCTCTCTGCCTCGTCCAGAGTTCATAAATTATTATGGTCGACGTATGCATTTTCATAATACATCAGCAGACGATCCACACGCCGACCCGCCTCTGACGACGACGGCGACGACGAGGGTGGATATGCGCGACGATGGCGGTACACCGAAAGCTCCGTGGATATTTTATGCGGATCCACGCTTCCTCCCGCGACGAGTCTGCACGATGTTTCCGCGGTGATGAAACGCCCCTCCGGCAGAGAAAACCCCGATCACGCGAGGGATCACGTTATTACCCAATACTTATCTCTCTCATCACACTTCACTGCTCTAATCATCGATGACATTTACACGGGCTCATTCGGAATAAATATCGAACCTCCTTTTCGATGACAGTTGAGGTCATCCTGAGACAAAAATAATTCGTCGGTTTTTTTTTTCTATTCACAGCCGTTAATGATTGACAATTAACTAAAGACAAATAATAATACTCAGTAAAGAAAAGGCTTGCAGATTTAACAAATATTTTTCGTCCGCAAAGGACCACAACTTTTCTTTTGTTCTTAATTTTACAATTTTTTTTTAACCCACCGTGTTTTTATATATGATTTTTAATTGTAAAATTATAATAATGAAATATCATGGAGATTTGTGGACGAGAAATGTTTCTTGATTGTGCAATCAGCTGTGCTCTTTGATTAGTTGCTGTAAATAAAAAAGGAAATCGAAATGGGTTCGTCGTTTATTCTTAATCAGTCTGTATATTGTCTTTTTATATTATATCACGATATTTCAAATAATCGATCATCCATGTATTTTGGACTGTGTATCGATGCGTCCAACCCTTTCCACTTGTTATTATTCGCGCCTGATAATGCATACTAAAAAAAGTGGCACTAAAAAAAAGTTTATAAATTTAACCAATATTTCTCGTCCACAAACGTTCACAACATTTTTCTTATTAATTACAAACTTAAACAATTTCTTATTAATTCTCTTTATCACCAACTAACAACATTTCTTAATAAAAAATTGTACAATTAAATTTAAAAAAAAACACACAATTACTCGTACAAACATTAATTGTGCAATTACCAAAAAAAACAAAAAAACAAAACAGAATATACATGTGGATGTCTCTGAACAATAAACCTTTGTTAATTGTACGAGCGTTTGCTCCGAAATTACTCGCTCGAATAAAAAAAAAGGTTATCGGAACTGGTTCGTCGTTTATTCCGAATCAGTCGGTATATTATTGTCCTCCCATGAATTGTCGCGAGCAGCGAGTAGCAGTGACTCTTCGTTTCCATGAAAATTTATTTTTCATTCACGATATTTCACCGTTCGATCGTTCGTGCAGTTCGCCCTGTGTATCGACGCGTCGAACCTTTCCCGCTTGTTATTTAGCGGCCGTTATGCCCGATGTTTGCGCGTATGAACTCTTGGTCGCGCGCATGAAAAGCACGGTCGGGGCGACCGCGCTCGCGCGCGTGCCTCTCTCCCGATTCCCGACAGCTGCCTGGCGTAATCCGATAATGCAGGTGGAGAACGAACGCTGTGCAGGCGTCACCGGCAATATTAATAATTCCGGATAGCTCCCCGCTCTACAGATCGTCGGGAAGCCTCTCCCTCACCCGCTAGAGCATCATTGCTTTTGCGTTAACGCCCCGAATGAACCACGAATTTACAGCCTTTTAGAAGACCAAACGATGTATCCGCGAATGCAATTCAATCGACGCGGTAAAATTCACCTGCTACCCGACAAACTCATTATCCACGGCAAGGTGCACCCGGCCAATAATGTCGCGATTTTAACGATCCCTCGTTAAAATCGTTTGCACAATATAACCGCGCTCCACTATAAAAAAATCTACTGTAAAAAATATATATACATATATATATATATAGGTACATAAGGATTCAAGGCTCCGATTGGTAAACTTTTATTTCCGATTATTCCGACCGTGTAATAGATAGAGCGCGATTCTGTTGTTTCTTTTTATTCCTCTTATTCTCCAGTTTGTAAATGCTACCGTTTAATGTTTTTTTTTATTGTAATTCCTTGTTTGCGGTGTTATCGACAGTATTGACGCGATATATGTAAACGATACTGGGCAACGTAGTGCCGAAGGAGAAAAAGAACGAAGCCTCTCATTCAATTTAGCGGAAACCCTAGTCAAATACGGGAAATAGCCGTGGAAAAATGCCTTATTCGAGGAACCCACCCTTGTTAGCATGTACCGTGGAGCCGATGCGGCAGAGCGGAGGCGAGTGTACGCACAAGCCGCTCGTGCGCGTTCACCGGGCGCGCACGGGCTATCGCAATTATTTCTTTTTCTCCGGTGGTGTTTCGCTCCGTCCTCATCCCCGCGAGGGCCGTCGGCTCTCCGCTAACCAGCGGCAGCGGCAGCGGCAGACAGGAAGACCTCCCATGGCGGCCCTCCGAATCTGCGCGGTCTCGTGCGCTATGCGGGAAAAAAGGAGCATCGGCGACAAAGCAAAGACTTGCTCGCTCGCCGGCCGCCTGAGTTAGCGGGGATGGAGTGTAGGTAGATGGAAAGGGAGGAAAAAAAAGGGACCAAAAAGGACTCGCGTGGCTCGATACTCGAAAGTCCGCAGCGATACTACTCGCCACTCCGGCTCGTCGTCGCTTCGGCCACGCTTTTGCCATCCCTCTTCGGCGTCGCCCTACCCAGCATTCACACCGTCCGTTATGTACGGTAGGGCGACGCGTTCGACGTTCGACACAACTAAGTCCCTCGAATTTATGAGCGGCGTGAAAAGTTTCGAGCTAATCCCACGGTGAACCGTTCGCGGCATTGCCGATTTTCGTGAATCGTCATTGGATTTCGAACGAAATAATTGTCGTAGTAAGTAAAGAAACGATTGATTCGACGGCCTGTTAATTCGATCAACAAGTTAGTCCTTTCGATAAACCAAACATTCGTTTCGCGATCTGTAAGCGCCTATTTTGTTGACTCAATTTTTTTTTCTCTGTATAGTAAAAACTACCGAGCATCTAAGAAAAATTACCATAGCACATAGTGGGACACCAGAGCGCCACCTATGGCAGAAAGTCTCAGATTATCCAAGAATTTTTACCATAATATCTAAGAAAAATTCTTGTAAATCCGGTACTTCCTACCATAAGTGGCGCCTAGTGTCCTACTACTATGTACTATGGTAATATCTCTCAAACGATTTAGTCGTTTTTACTAGATCCTTCTCTCAGTGTCCGGTTCGATGTACTCGAGTGCTGGATGCGTTTTTCAGCGCCTTGGTATTTGAGGGCATGCGAATGACGACGGTCGGTAATAAAAACTGTAATTAATTTTCTCGAACGTGCTGACCGTTTCCGGTCAAAGGAAAATTCTGACGTGAAGCTGCATCGACGCTCGGTTCACGTAAGAATTTGCTTTTAACCAGAAGTTGTTGGCACCTGTGAAAAAAATTCATTACAGTTTTGGTTACCGACCGAGAGGAGCTTGGACGGGATGGGAGAGATTTCACATCGCCTACCCAGTGCCCAACACTTCGGTGCACAAGTACCACTCGCTGTGCTCGGTATGTCGAGTACTTGGCAATTAAATACGCAATTCAGCTTCAAGTATTCGCTCGGCTGTGATGGACTTCGTAGTACTTATTACTACTTGCGTTTTGAAAAAGGCGATGAACAACATTTCAATGTGCCAAACGACAGTAATGTTAAAAAAGAGCAAAAATTAAATTATCCGTAACTGTACGTCGGGAAGAACCCAACACAACGAAATCGCCCTTGAAACTGTGAATCCCCGGTCCTACAGTTAAATCGATCGGAGACTATCGCGATCTTTTTTTACAAGGCGTCAAAGACCTAATCTCGATCTGTGCCCAAGGCCATGCCGATAGGTCGTCGAGCATCCGAAATAAAAATTGGAACATTAAGGTTCAAAGGTCCCCGCGAAAGCATCACCGTACTTTCTCGTCCCAAGCTACAGTAAATGTCGCAGGCCCGATCTTACAGTCAAATCGACCGGAGACCATCACCATTTTTTCTACAAGTAGTCAATGACCTCATCTCTACATGTACCAAAAGCCACACCGACAGATCGTCGATCATCCGCAATAAAAATTAGAACATTAAGGTCCAAAAGTCCCCCGGAAAGCATCACCGATCTTTCTCGTCCCAAGCCTGAACACGGCTATCGCAGCAACAGTAAACTTCGCTGGCCCGATCTCACAGTCAAATCGACCGTAGACTATCACGATTTTTTCTACAAGCAGTCAATGACCCCATCTCTACATGTACCAAAAGCCATACCGACAGGTCGTCAATCATCCGAAATAAAAATTAGAACATTAAGGTCCAAAAGTCCCCCGAAAAGCATCACCGATCGTTCTCGCCCCAATCCCGAAACGCCGCTATCGCAACGCCAGTAAACATCGCACTCGATATTCGGAGTGCCCCGATCGTGCCCCTACAGCGCGTATAAAGCTCTCCATGCCCGTGTATCCGAAGTTCCGCGTCCCGTGCAGTGGTATAGCTCGAGGCTCGACGCCAACTTGAGAACAGCGCTCGGCTGCTGCGGGAGCCCGGAAAACGCCGGCAGAGCTTTGCACCTCTCCGCATCCCTCCGCCAGGAACTGGCTCTTCCTCCCGACGGTAGCCGGGCAGAGTACACACGCGTACACCTGCTCCCATACCCGTCTCAATCCTCGCACGAACTATTATATCACGTACGTAACTATACCTGCGCGGTACGAAATACACGTATGCACGAAGCCGGAGCCGGAGGAGGCTGATGCCGGCTTGATAGTGACGTTGAAGCTCACATGCAGGCGGCGAATCCACCGTGGTAACTCTCGCCGTGGCCCGATGTCGTTGTGCCTCCGCATGTGCCTCCTCCACATATGTCCATTCGTACATGCACGTACCCATATGCGCACCCATCTACATATCGACCCCTGAGAAACGGAAGGGCTTATCCAACATAGCTTCGCACGTTAAACGGTCCATGATACGCCCTTCTGTAAATTCGCCCTGCCATATATAGACATCGAAGCTGCTGGGATATTCGCCACTGCGAGCTACCCGAGTTAAATCCAACACATCCACATTCCCAGAAGCCTACGGAGATTACTCTCCAGCGTTCGCGCACCGGCCCTGCACGCTCTCTCCGGACGGCTACGTGTGCGCCCGTGTAGCGCACCAGCCTACGTGGTTATCCGGTGGTTCCCGCTGGTTCCCTCACCCACGCGACGCACGGCCGTGTGTTGCCGGTCCGTGAACCTATCTACCTACCTTTGCCCACGTAGCCGGTGTACAGAGTGGAAATTATTCCGGAGCGGGGAGGAAAGCCGAAAGGAGAGTACGCCACGGGCGAGGATACCGCCAACCGAGTGCTCCGCTGGTAGCGGTGGCGGCAGCGGCGAGAGGGTTAGAGGGCGTGTCGTTCGTGCCGTCGCTGCACGCTGCTGCAACACACGAGGCGCGTTGCACTCCTCTCTCGGGCGGGCAACGAGAGACCAGAAAGGCCGGTAGCTTTGCGGAGAGAGAATGGAAGAGACAACAAAAAAAAAAAAAAAAAAGGGAAAATTACAGGGCAGGGAAGCTTGGGGGAAAATTCACAGGGATAGGACGTACTCGATAGGCCGTCGTAGGCGGCTTTGGGACGCGTAATGCGATGGAGTATCGAAGCTGGGTAATTTCTTGGTATGCATATTGGAGCAATTGTGCGGATGGGATTAGAAGGTGGAGGCAATTAGCGCTCTCCGCGCGGGCCGCGCTGAGACATTTTAACCCCTCTCTCGCGAGTAACTGGTTTTGATACCTCCGCGTGCTTCGGAGAACTGCCTTATTACAGGGCGAATGAGTGTTTGTACATTTAACAAGGATTTCTTCACGACATTAACGAAAATCGAAAAAAAAAACATTTCTTAATTTTCTGTCGATTTAACAATTTTGTTTATGGGAAAATTAACATTTAACTGATTAACCTTAGAACTCATGTATCATTTTTTTCTACCTTCTAACTCATGACTGGAGTATATATGTGCCCCAGGCGTTTCTTCAACGTAAAAGGGTACTAAGCAGTAAAGCAGTAAATGGCGTATAAGCAGTAAATGGGTTCTGCCGCACATAAATGTCTTCGTTTTTTTCATAAGGTAGAGAATGTTTTACGGCACATTTGACTTCATTAAAGTTTAGGGGGCGAAAATCACCCTAAACTTTAAAGACTAAAGCTTAACGAAAATTGGTAAAAACCGCACTTTTTTTAAACAAAATTGTAGTTTAAAAAAAATGGTCCTATTTTCAAATCTCAAACGCCATTTTGCAGGGGACACATTAGGCTATTAGGAAAAAAAATAGCCCCCTTGCATTCCGTTCATAAAGTCTATTTATTTTGACATCTGAAAATAGGGAAAAGTCGAAAACGTGTAACATGGCAAATATCAATGAAAATGCAAACAAAATTGGTTTTGCATGGGTTTTAACATTTATTTTTCTTAAAACATTGTAGGTAATTAAAGATAATGATAATTATTATAGAAAAAGTATTCAAATTATAAAATTATAAAAATTCATAAAATTACAAAACAAATAAAATGCCGATTATATACGTCCAAATGATATCATATTAACTTACATTCGACAGTTCTAACAAAGAAGAAAAAAATCCCTTACTTACATAAAACGGTAACGGGAACTCCTGACTGGGGTATTTTGGTACCCCAAGCGCGCTGCGTTGGCGTCCTGTGCTACAGCCGGCGAGTAACTGAGGCTTACCGGCCTCCGCACATCCTCAGATCATGATACTAAATTTTCGAGGAGGTCCCAAGTCGATAATGTCAATTTCTACTATAGGAGTGCAGTTTGAATATCGTCTGGGGTACTTTTGTACCCCAAACATGAGTTCTACACGAGTTAATTAAGGACTCGACAAAAAAATCGATAATTCGTAAAAAAAAAAAAAAAAAAAAATTGTGAATTGACCCAGCCATCGAGTAAAATGTTGGTACCAAATTTCACCAGCATCGAGTAAGAGTTCAACGACCCCGGTTTTTTTTTATCCCGGATCCTTCTCTCCCAGTCCGCCGGGCGGTTTACAGGGCGGAGCTCGATAGAGCATTGAAGTTCCCGAAATTCGTGAAAATACTCGGCGGTTAACCGTAGGATCGGGTGCAATTAGGCCCGAGGTAATAGTCGTTTGGGCGGGGCAGCGGGAGGGAGGGGGCGGGGGGGGGGGGGGGGGGTGGCATTGCTCTCCGAGTATCCGGCGGCGAGTGCGGGGCCCTCTAAGCAGATGACGCTTCGAGCAATTTATGCTTTGTCATGCTAATCCGTCCTGGCTTTCTACAAAATATAACACGCGGAGCTCTCGAAAATGTATCCTCGCCGATGGTCCGAGCGCGAGGCCAGGAGTAATTTCGGTCGGTTTAATCGCGGGCGCCAGAAGGGCCCGGAGGGCGCGCGTATATTGAAAACTCGGGTCGTCCGAGATCCGTACGAGTGACGCGAGTTTCAAGCGCAGAAGTTCGCGCATTATTTTGCGCGCTGCCATAACGCGAACAATTCTTCTTTGACGTCGGGCCCTCTTTTGGTAATTATAGTATTCTCAAGAGAAAAAAAAAAGAAAAGTGAAAAAAGAACCAAAAAAAAAAACAACGGTATGAATGCAACATTGTAGTTGTCCGTTGCACCTGGGATGCATGGATGCGTGCCACTGGTACACTCGCTGCACCGAGCAGCGCTTTACCTACCGTGCGCGCTACTACTATAATAGGCGGTAGGCACACGCCTCTCACCATTACGAAACCGCGACAGGACCCGGCGGAGACTCCGAGCGCATAGAGCCCGGTTTTATAGCGCTACCGGTAGGGATACCGTAGATCCGCGCTCCTCGCCTCTTCCACTGTAATCCGTGACTCGTGAGACCCGTCCATGCGCTGCATGTATGACCTCGCTCATTCCCCCTCCCCCCCCCCCCCCCAACCCGCACCTTTTTTTTCACCTCTCATCTCACTCCCGTCCTCTCGTTGAGGCTCGAAACGCGCCGCTCATTCGCCTCCATCGTACGAAAGTCGAACCGCGTCCCTCCGCGTTTACACGCACGAACGGCAGCGGATATCGTAGGTACGGTGCGCGCACCGTCCTGGTCTTGCTGTACAAAATATATACATATATATATATATATGTTTTTTAAACCATTGACACGAATTTCTTGCGGCGAAAGTGAAACGCCCGAGTCCACCTCCGCGTTTCTCCGCCGCGCGCCTGTACTAAGACCCGGTTCGAGGACAGCGAAGCTTTTACAACCCGACGATGAAGATTTCGATTGTACAAAGTCGTCACCTTTCTCCGGATTTGCGGCCTTCCGGATCGACTTGTTTGTTTCACATTTCCTTCCCCCTTTCCCCTTCCAACGCTTTTTTTTCCGGTCCTCCTCTTTTAAATCTCCTTCGTGACGTGCCGGAGAAAGAGAACGCGGCGGCTCGTCGTCGGTGTTGCGGGACCGGAAGATCTCGTCACGAATTTCTCATTGTCCGATTTCCCTCGGCTTGCCGCTGAGTGACGCCCGTGTCGGCCGCGGAGGCGCTTGCTCGCATCCGCACCGTATCCTCCTCTCGCCTTCTCCTTTTCCTACCCGCCGCGGCGACCATCGTGCTGTCGTGCATCGTTCGCCTTCTTCACGCAACACGCCCGAGAGCTAGCTTACGAACGGGGAGCTTCCTCGCTCCGGCGTTTTACGTATACTGTATTTGCATAAAACGAGCCACGATAGTTTCGCAAGATCTCTCGCGCCGGGCTTGGGCTTGGACTCCATCACGCTTCACGCGATGAAATCTTCGCCGGGTCTTTCTCCAGCTCACGTGTGTGTGGATGTATATGTGCACATGGGGTACGTTTATGTATATGTGTATGTACTCGTCCTGTCTCGTCTTCTGGCGTCGTTGCAAAATTCCGGGGAAACCTGCTGCACAACTCCCACAGCGAGCACACGCGGATACCGCACTCTTCGAGCCCGAACAGTGTTTATCCGGATGTCTGAGATATACTTAGGCGTGTCGAGGGACATGAATCACTTTACTGTTCCTCCGGCCGGGCCTATCGCGCTCATCGATATTTTCACGCAGACTTTAACGCGCTAATTTTATTCATTTTTCAGCTTTTTTTTTTATAAATTCCGGGACCGTTTAACTGAGATGGCGTAAGTGACCGATGAAGGACTGTGGGATTATTCTTGAAATACATTTGGATTTTTATTTATTTTTTTGTATCACTCGAGTCCTCATCGTTGTGGAGAAGCAAATGCAAATGCACGTGCAAATGAGGTGAAGTTGGAGAAAGAATATTGAATCTTTTTTTTTTTTGTAACGAATTTATTGAAATTCGGAGCCGTACAGTGCGATTAAAAAATAAATCTCTTTTTTTTAAGTTTTAATTATCGAAAAATGGGTTCGAAATCGAAGCGGCGCGATACATTTTTTACCTTACGATCTTGGGGTGAAAATGGGCCCGCGTGTACTCGAACCTTAAAGCGCAAATGGGGTAGAATAGAAAAATATATATATTAAAACTTTTTTTTGCAGCAAATTTATTAAAATTCAAAGCCGTACATTGGGATTAACAAATATATTTAAAAAATTGTAGTTATCGAAAAAAGTGTTTGAAATCGAACCGGCGCGATACTTTTTTTTAGCTTACGATCTTCGGGGTCAAAAATGGTCCATGTGTACTCGAACCGTAAAGTACAAATGGGGTAGAATAGAAAAAAAAATTAAAACTTTTTTTGTACAAAATTTATAAAAATCCAAAGCTGTCCAGTGGGATTAGAAAAGAAACAAAAAAAAAGTAATCATCAAAAAAGATCTTTGAAATCGAAGCCTCGCGATACATTCTTCTAGCCTAAGATCTTGGGGGTCAAAACGGGCCCGCGTCTACTCGAAGGGTCGCTCCGCCTCGAGCATACAGGAATGCACGATTGACCTCTCAATCGACGCTGCCGGATTCTCATTTATTCATTTATATTTCTTCTCTCCGCAAGTATAAGTTTTTCGTGCCATTTATAAGTGAGATCCTCGTATCCGCGATGAATGGGCTGCACACATGCCGCCGAGGCGCATGAGCGACGAGAAGACAAAATTAGTCCGACGGTAATCAAGCCTGCAGCGTCGTGCAATATCGCGATGAAGCGTAATAAATTGAGGCTCGTTTAATCAGAAACGTATGGTCCATTAGCGAGAGAGAACCCCGCCATTTATATTTACGAGTGGTTCTTGCGGTTATAATTCGAGATTTCACTGCGAGCCGCAGCAGCAGCGCCGCCAGGACACTCGCCTACGTTATGTATCTGCCCACTATTATACGCTTCAACCCCCGAATAATAACGTCTCGTCCATCGCGATAGAGTGCCATACACTGTAGCAGCGAGATGAATCGATCGGCGCTCGCCTCTCTCTCTGTCTCGCGGCGATCGTAGGACGTAAACGCGAAATTACGCCGAGGCCCAAGCCACATACGTAATTACAAAGTGATTAAGCCTGCGAGCTGCAGCGATCGAGGGTGATGCCCACACGATTTGTCTGGCGCACTCCCGGTCCATCGAGATCGGTTACTCCATCTTTCATTTTTTATTTATTTTTTTTCGCCGTCCACCCACGACAGGGTCACGGAGAGGCCCGATGGACCACACGAATATTCTTCGATCTCCGACCATCGATTATCCGATCGTTCGTTTATCGCTCGTAATGAATACATTGACCTAAACTCATCGGGGGAGGGTTTGTGGCCATAGCGCAATCCTGCATACATGCATCTTTATTATTATCATGATTATTATAGGTACCTCAATATCGGCAAGCGAAATTCTTTATCTGGGGTCGGTAATCATAATTGTTATTAACATTACGATAATATTGATGATATTAGCGATCAATATTATTACAGTAGAACCCCGTTTATCCGAGCTAATGTGGGGAGAGTGTACGTCGGATAAGCGAAAACTCGGATAACACGGATAACATACTCAATTCAAACTTGTACTACTCTCATATATTTATATATC
Organism: Exephanes ischioxanthus; assembly: GCA_958510785.1. Lineage (NCBI taxonomy): Eukaryota > Metazoa > Arthropoda > Insecta > Hymenoptera > Ichneumonidae > Exephanes > Exephanes ischioxanthus. Next base: position 10,152,373 of record OY294025.1, on the reverse strand, counting down.
GTATACATCGCTCGTAATGAATACATTGATCGAAACTCATCGGCGGGGGGTTTGTGGGCTAAGCGCATTCTTGCATACATGCACCTTTATTATTATCATGATTACTATACAGACGTCAATATCGGCAAGCGAAATTCCTTATCTAGGGTCGCTAATCATAATTATTATTAATATTACGATAATATTAATGATATTAAGATCATTATTGATGTTAATATTTACATTAAGGCACGTTAAGGCATTATACGTACCTTAATCTAAATTAACAATAATAATGATCTTAATATCTATAATAATTATTTCCTTATTTATTTGATTTACGGAACAAGTCATTTTACAAGGAAACTACAGATGTAAGAGAGAACGCGGAGGCTCGGATTATCGAAGGTCGGATAAGCGCGGTCCCACTGTATACTTATTTTCTCGCTTACATCTGTATTTTCCTTGTGAAAGGACTCGTTCCGTAAATAATAAATAAATAAATAATTATTATTGATACTACGATAATATTAACGATATTAAGATCATTATTATTGTTAATATTTGCATTAAGGCACGTTAAGGCATTATACGTATCTTAATGTGAATATTAAAAATAATGATCTTAATATCTGTAATAATTATTTATTTATTTATTTGATTTACAAAACAAGTCCTTTTACAAGGAAACTACGGATGTAAGAGAGAAACATAAGCATAACAATATCAATCGCTAACATCATTAATATTATCGTAATATTAATAATAATTATGATTACAGACCGTAGATGAGAAGTTTCGCTGCCGACACTGAGGTGCACAAATAATTAATCATGCACTTAAATTACCGACTCGTTGGTAATGCACACATCTCACGGTGATTTCTCGGTTCCCCCGTGAGCGATTAATTCGATTCCGTCCCACGCAAACGATATCGAACCGATCTCGGTTTATTTCTCTACCTCCCCCCCCCCCCCCCCCCCCCCCCCTAACGATTATTCTCCGACTTCGGTCGCCTTCGAACGACACGAGCGCGCATCTCCGACGCCCACCACGAGAGAAATGTTTCCATTGTCCCGCATCAACGTCGGGACGTCGTTCGGGTTACGTTCGACACAGAGAGACGAGAAACTCTCGGCGCATAGCCGCCGGAAAGTAATAATTGCCCCGCGCGGCCTCCACGGGGCTCTTCTCGACTTAATTACACCCGAGGGCAGACACAGAGAGCCGTCCGTTCGATCCGGGAGTCGTTGTTAGCCGCTGGGAATACTGTTCCGGGAATAACATGCACTTTCAGAGTTTATACAACACAAACACGCGGAAACACACAAAGTATAGACGAGACAAGACCCACCGCGGACGGCTCGAGCGTCGGGTGAGCGGACTCGCGATCGAAATCGCGACGAGCCTCATCCGCGGGAGGCAAATCGATTTGGAGCGGAGATGATTTATTTTTTTTTTCCTCCCAACAAGATTTATCCGATATCTTGAGTCGAAAGGTGAGTGACAATCTACAGGAAAAAAAAAGCCCGATAGCGGAATGAAAATTGCCCGCTTAGAGCGGGAAACTATAACGGTTTGATATCGAAGAGTCCCAACGCGGAAATTTCTACATCGGGATTTGTGTTAAAACTTCGCTCACGTTTACTTCGTTTCGGAGAACGGCTGGAACTAACCCGATGACGAACGTTCCCCCATCGTCGATTCTCTAATTGCTTTGGACTCTCGCGAAGCGTTCCTAGGTTGCGCAACGCCGGAGCATTACGGCTGCTTACCGGTCCCAGTTTTTTTTCTATGAGGTACTGCGTTCTTACTCTTCCGGTAATTAGTAATTCTGGGGATATTCCCGTATGATTGACGCGACTGGAGTTGGGTTTTTTTTTTGCCTTTCGAGATATGTTCGCGTTAATGGAATCCGACAGTGTTCGGCGACGTATCCCCCCCCCCCCCCCCCCCCCCCTCCGCCTCTTTCGCAACCAAAGCCGCTTTAAATGGTACGTAAAGCCGACAACGTCGCTGGCAACCGGTGAAAAGTCCAGAGTCGCCTAATTCCTTTTCGCTAAGCCATTTTTTTTCATTCCGCCCTATTTTAACAGTGACCATGTGGATTTACTTAGTCTACCCCAAATGAGCTTAACGCTTCATTAGCACGGGCGTCGGCCTGCCGCGAGTGCGCCGCGTCCTCGAGGCGCGAATCGCGTCGCGACTTTACATGCTGAAAAGGGGATGCGCGACTCGCCGGATAATGCTATAACGCTCTTCTAAGCTAATTCGAAAAGGGCTGCGAAATGCGAGCTTGGCAATTACCAATTAGCGATTATCTCTCCGCCTCTCCAGGCCGGTGTACAGGAGTCGAAATTCGCTGGAGGAGGAGACGGTTTTCCGGGGTATCCTTAACGCCTCACTATCCGCCGTATACCGAAGGCGAACTGTGAAAGCGTAATTTTTTATTTTTCTTGACTGTTTAATGATACGAGGAAAATATACACAAAACCGGAGGGGTTTCTAATGAATTTTACTCCCATTTATCTGTATGAAAAACTATAAAATAACTTTCTCGCGAAGCTTCCCAGGTGAGATTTAACTATCGGCACGACTGCGGGTCCGCGCCAGTTTTCGAGGGTCTTGTACGCTCCCGGTCCTCAAGTCGGTGCCCGCCCGACCGCCCGACTGAGTCGGAAGTGACGTCAAGCGGGAGATACGTCACTTCCAGTCGGAAAATTACATTTTTCAGCCTGAAGTGACGTATTTCCGGTATGATATCACTTCCGATTGAAAAAATTAGATTTTCAAATAGGAAGTAACGCATTTCCGGTCGAAAAATGAAATCTTCAATAGGAAGTAACGGATTACCGGTATGAGGCAATTTCCGGTCGAAAAATGAAATTTTCAAATGAGAAAGAACGTTTTTCCGGTATGACCTCACTGCCGATGAAAAACCGAGATTTTCAAACCGGAAGTGACGTTTTCCCGTATGACGTCATTTCCTGTGGAAAACGAAGATTTTGAAATCGGGAGTAAAGTTTTTCCGCATGACGTCACTTTCCGGTTGAAAACTAGGATTTTGTAACTGGAAGTGAAGTTTTTGAGATTTTCTCTGCCAAGCAGTGGCGTAGCAGCATAACCAAATGCTCATTAGCGCTCGGCAGACCGTGGGCTTCGCTTTGGGCTCCTACGCCGGCCGGAGGAGGACCGACATGGTGCTTTGGCGTACGGCAGTTAATGCGGAGCCGACGTTGTGCCGTTTTGTCCAGTTGCGGCAGAATCCCATCTGGCTTATCATGTGGGACTCGATGTCCGCCAGAAGGCAAATTAATTAGTCGTAAAATGAATACAAATAAAAATTATAATGCAGCATTGCCAAAATACCCCGAGCAACCCCGTTCATCAATGCTCACAAAAATTCCCGAATATTCACAAAACTGACGGTACAAAAAAAAAAAAGAAAAAAAAAACTAAACTAAATAATTAAACTCATTCAAAATATAATTTTCTCATGTTTCAGGTAAGTTCCTGGTTCACTCGATCCACTGTTCCGCGTAAACCGCCAACTTTTTAACAAGGTACAGTCTACGTTAAGTTTGTGTGTGTGTGTTTTTTTTTTTTTTTTTTTTTTCATTTCTCTCATCACTGTGTGTGCCCGTAGAGCGTAGAATTCCGAAACTCGAGATGATCTCGCCGCGTCGGTGTGCGTTATTCGCGAATGAAACGACCGTCGGCTTTTCGAGTTTTCGTCGTCGAAAGCTCGCGACGTCGAGTTTTCGGAGGGCCATTCGCGGATGGCTCTGCGGCAGCAGCTTGTTACACGCATAATTGGGTGTAGCTGCGAGGGAACGATGCGCGGAGAAATACGGCGAGCGCCGCGATATGTTGTATCTGCGTCACGTACACGTTTCTAGCAGGATTTCGCTGGATGATGCCCGGTTGAGAGATGCGTGGAAGTATATAGTGCACGGTCGCAATACGCGTTGCACGGCAGCAGCGGGGCGCATTCAACCGAGGTAATAGGTACGGTAATATACAACTCCTGTTCTCGCGCGCGTGGAGTCAGGGTAACGCCTGATTTATAGACACCTCGAGAAGCCCGGGAGAGCGAGGACCTCGACGCCGGGCTCCGGGACCGCGCTCATACACGTGTATTATAAATCCTACGGTGCGGTAGTGGAGAGCGGGGCAAAACGGAACTTCGAGGCAAAACGAACTCTTCACCCCTTTGACGCGAGACTTTTCGACAACCGCGAGACATTGACAAAAAAAATAGTCCGTTTTGCCCCGCACTCCTTCACAGTATACGAAGCAGCACATGTGTATGCCCTATTCTTCGTCACGATTTATGAAGAAAAAAAATGAAAATATCCCCCTCCGGAGTATTCGAAGTCGGTTGTCAAGCAGATTTTCCCTCGATCTCTAAACCCGTGATTCTTTTTTCGGGGATGTCGGAGACGAATTTGTGGAGCATTGTCAGAATATTCCCAATAGCGCGACTAAATGTCGAGCGACAAAAACGACTGTCGGTTATTGGTGTCTGTTTGTCCGGCCAACGAAATCGTTTCCTGTTTTCGGGCAGATGTACATCTACAACGTTAATAGATATATTTACTAGGACTTCTGGGGGTTTGCGCACCCGTTGAATGTTTCCAAAACTTACTTAGAATAGGGATTTAGAATCATCAAGACCAGGTGCAGGGGCCCCAAGGCATTTAGAATAGGGACTTAGAATAATCAAGAGGACGGACAGGGAACCCAAGGGACTTAGAATTATCGGGGACCACCTACCCAATGTACTTAGAAGAGGTACTTGGAACGATCAGGGGCGGTGCCCCGAGGGACTTAGAACAGGGACTTAGAATCATCAAAAATAGGTGCAGGGGCCCAGACTTAGAATAAGGACGTGGAATCATCAGGACAGGGGTCAGAGGTCCCAAGGGACTCAGAATACCAGCCCTCCCTCGAATCACCCCTTCCTCCTCGAATATTCCCTCCCCTGTAAGGGGACTTAGAATATTTCAGCTTTGGGGGGGGGGGGATGGTGTCCGCTTCACCGAAAGGGGAGAGACTCCGTGTATCATGAAGTTGACCTTTTTCCCTTACGATAAGGCGAAAGAGGTCACCGTCATAAAAGGGATCTCCTCCTCCTCCCTCGACTCTTGACACGGCGTTCGCGGCGAGACTTTGATATATTATAGGGAGACACATATTTTTGTTTCATTCAACATTTTCTAAACTCATCTCGGATGCGATACTCGCTCGGTCCATTTTATCCCCATAGGTTATCACGAAGAATAATTTTTCCGGTATTGCATTTCCATTCGACGGTTCGACGACGTTGCCCGGTGCGGACAAAAATTTCGGCGCCTTTCGCTGTACTCGTCCGTGCAATTCCAACACAGCCAAAGAGAGAGCCCCGTTCGTTGTCCGCGGGCCCTGCGCGCTTTACCCTCTGACTCCACTCTCGATGGCTCTCGATCGCGATTCCGGCGGGTACCTTCAGTGACGGCCTTCGTGATTTATCGACAGGTCGCGTCACAGGAGACTCACCGGTGAATTTACTGGATGGTTCGGTGAGGATGTGGAGGGGGGGGGGGGGGGGGGGGGGGGAGTGCGCGCGAGAAAGACAGTGGGGAAAATCCGTCGTGGGAGAAAGAAAAATGGAACGCAGCGGAAATATAGAGAGGAAAAGAGCGCAGAGAGAAATCGGAGAGGAAGGTTGGTTCGCCGCGGAGGATTCACTCGGCCAGTGCGACGTGAACCACCCCTTTCTCCCCATACAGCGGCATCAAGATCGAACATTTTTCGGACCTCTATTATTCCCGCTTCTCTATTTTTCTTGTCGTTCTACATCTTGTTTTTTCTTTTTTCACCCTCCATCTTCAATTTTTTCTACTTGTCATTCGGCTCAAACTGAATAACCGAATGTTTTCTCGTGCGGAATATCGGGACCGAATAATTCCGTTCTCCGATTTATCTCGAGCACCGAAACGGCACGAAAAAGCTTCGCAAAATTTTCGACAGCCGGCGGAATGATAGTCAGAAATTGCGATGCCGAATTCGTTGCGTTACCGTAAATCCTGGGTTCGTCTCGTCGAGATCGTTCCGCAGTTTTGGATAGAGCGGCGGCAATTTCGTGCAAAATTTGATTATATAATCGTTTAACCGAAGGAAACAGTCTGTTAAGCCGCGACATAATTATTCGACGAGGAACACGGTTGAGAGACGGTTCGCGACATCGAAGAGGGTCGGCCAACCCTCGAACGTTCGGCTTTCGGTTCTTGTGTGTAGCGAAAATGTACGTTCGGCGGGGAACCAGAAGCTGGAACATTCGCGGGGCAAGCGGAGGGATTACCTGATCAGATAGCTCGACTATATCTCTACTCTCCGCTTCCGAAACTCTCTCTCGTCCCCTCGGCACTCGTTCGCTCACCAGAGTCGCCTCCTTCCCTCGCGCTTATACTATACTGCACTCTATGTATATGTATATGTATATATATATATATGTTTGTATACATGCGATATAACCACCCTCTCTCTTTCGGGGACGTATATTGGGAATCGAGTATTGATTCCGTATAAAAGCTTATGTAAACCCACATTACGTTTCTGCTGTACCCGGCGTGCATTTGACAAAGGCGTCAATCTATACTCGTTCGATCGCTGTTTCTCGCCTTTCTTCCCGTCCGAATATGTCGGCGATCATCACCCGCGTGGCGGGATGCGGCGCTGATTCATTCTCGCATCTTCACTTTTTTTGATATTGCACCACTGTGGAAATCTTTTTTTTTCGTTTTTAAGAAAATGATTGATCATGAAATTATTATTATTTTTATTATTTTTGAAGCAATTATTATTATTCTTGTTCTTGATGGGCGCGGTCAGGGAAAACGGGGAAAAGTCAGGGAAAAAGTAAATTGTCGCCGAACCTTCTATAAATAAATAAAAAGTACATAAAAGGAAGTCTTGAAAGAAAAAAATTGGGAATATTTTGAAAAAAAAATATATATCTAAAATTAAACATTAATACTATTATTAGGCATTTTCATTTGCATAATTATTTTTTTTTATACAAGTCGTTAGAAGTTTGGTCAGGGAAAATTTTGAATTGGTCAGTGAAAAGTCACCCTGTTATTATTTGTATTATTGTTAAATCAATTATTATTCTTATAAATTATTAATATTTAGTCTTGAATAATAATTAGGAGATTTTTTTTTAAATAAAAAATGAAAAGTATAGCTGCCGGTACGGGCGATGTCTCCGGATAGTGGCCGAGACAGGTAGCCCCGAGACTTCCGGCAGAGCCTCGGAGAAAGTCCGCGACAGTGTCGAGAGAACGTTTTCACTCCCTCTCTCCCTCTCGATGCATCTCTTGGACTCTTTCGCTCGCGCATCGAGCGAGGAGCGTCCTTTTCTCAAAGAAAGTGGAAGCCCAACAGGCATCGGGCAGTCGCAGAATCGCGATAGTCGCCGGGAACGTTCTACCCGGGGACGTTTTATCGTCCGTGGTGTGTTTACGAGATCGCGGGAGACCGAACGCGCTCGCGATCCGCAAGACACGCGGAGACGGAACAATAGCGGAGTTGAAGAATTCACCGACGTAAGAGTCGCGCTTCCTCCCTCCCTCTCTCTCTCCGTCCCATCGTCGTGAAAGTTTCGCCGCTCCCTTCCGAATAAAGTTACGTACTCGCTGTCCACTTATTAGCTCGATGACGCGCGGCATATCCATTATTTCATTCCTGACACCGCGCATGCGCGAATGCAAATCGTTTGGCCGTCGGTAAACACCGAGGATTCTTATTTTATCCGTGTCAGAAAAGGCCGAATAAAGAGTTGTCAAGCGTCGAAAAGTGTAAATCGATTTTTGCATACCGGAAAAAAATTCTTCGATGCAGTTGGCGAACGCGAGTAAAGGAAAAAATGCAAGATGCAGAAGGAACGAAAAAATCAGAGAACGAAGAATAAAACAAACAAAATTTAATCTTACTAAACAACAAAAAGCCGAATAAAAAGTTGTCCTGCGAAAAGCGTACAATATTTTTGCAGTAAAGGAAAAGTAAAGGAAAGAAGGCAAGACGAAGGAGGAAAAAAAATCAGGAAAAGAAGAATCGAATAAAAGAAAAAAAAATGTAATCTTACTAAAAGAAAACAGCCGCATGGTGAGTCGTCGAACTGTGAAAAGCGCAGAATACGTTTACATACCGGGAAAAAAATTCATCCACGCACTTGGCGAACGCGAGTAAAGGGAAAAACGCAAGACGAAGAAGGAACAAAAAAAAGTCAAAAAAAGAAGAAACAAATAAAAAAAAAGAAAAGAAGCGATGAAAGAAGGAGGGGAAGCGAGTGTCGTCGCGGTCTGTGGGTGGCTAAGTCGGCGAGCGCGCTCGCGTATCCTGCGGCTTTGAATGGGACAATTTCGCGGTATGCGTCCTAGGCGGATGTGGCGTATATTGTATCTCATTTTACAGCTGTACGAAACATACTTATTTCGCGCTGTAATACACACCCGTCGACCCCGGCGTGTGTACAAAGAGTCTCCCGTAAACCGTGTATCGGTGCGTGCAGCGCTGATACAGAGTCGCGCGCTCGGAGCCGGAAGGGCGTATCTGACCGGGCTTTACCACGGAGAATGCAACCTTGTGATTCCCGTCGCGTTACACACGAGCGGTGGAGAGTTTCGCTGCGAAGCAGAGGTTGCGCACCGCAAAAGCTCGACTCCCACAGTGGCTTGACCCGGGCACGAGGATATTCCGTGACCTCCTTGGTCACTCTACAGTTATTAGCTCGCGAATGATATTCCTCGGGAGTAATGCGTGACGATGACTGGCGATTGGCCGTTCCTTGGAGGGTCAATAACTGTGCCATTTGTCGGTGTACGTACCCGCGAACCACCTTCACCTGATATATGATCTCCGGGATTCCACGGGAGGTTCGTATACATACAAAGTCGTTCGCTCTCTGTATACTTTCGCGTCGGAGGATGTAGCAGTGGCAACATCGTCCTCGTCGTCTCGGTGGTGGCGTAGTAATAAGGGGCGGCTCAGCCGACAGATTGCCTCCTCATACCCCGTTCGCACGTTGCGAAGACTCTTATTTTTATTTTATTTTTTTTATGTTATTTTTTTTCCTCTATATCTTCTAGCCTCGAGCATTGAGTAGCCTCTTTTCTCACTCCTCGTGTCGACCCTCCCACGAGAGACGTACCGGGACGAACCCCCTTTGCAATGATAACTATATTTCTTCGCACTCTCGGTCGTGCTTCATGTTTTTTTTTTTTTTTTTTTTTTCGAGTCTATTTTTTTGTCTACGTTGTGTCTTTCGGTGAGAGCACCGGTGAGGTCGTAAAGTGACCATAGCGACCGCTCGAATGCATCAGGTAGCGACGACTGAGAGACAATCGTCGCCGTTACAGTAGCTGTCGTCGTCGCGGAGGTATAACGAGACTCGAAAGATTGTCTCGCCGATACAGAGCCCCAGGTAGAACATAGTTTCGTGGAGCGAACACATGTTCGCTCCATGGAGGTTGAGTTGATTGCGGGCTTTTTAAATCCCTGTAGAACCCTGTGTTGTTTACGATACGGTAGAATACCGATTATTTTATGATTGCCCTGCAAAAAAAAAGAAAAAGAATTGTTTGTGGTATTTACTTTTGACCCCAGTACTGAGGCCTCTGGAACTTCCTTTTGGACGGAAGTAAAAAATAACGATTCGTGCGATAACGTAACATAATATTCTAACTTTGCTGCAACGATTTCGTACACTGTCCGCTTTTGAGATCGAACTTGATTTCATGCTTAAGTTTGATATTAAGTTCGGTCTTAAGTCTGAACTCAAATTCGATCGTAAGTTCGATCTTAAGTCGGAACTCAAATTCGATCGTAAGTTCGATCTTAAGTCGGAACTCAAATTCGATCGTAAGTTCGATCTTAAGTCTGAACTCAAATTGGATCGTATGTTCGATCTTAAGTCTGAACTCAAATTGGATCGTATGTTCGATCTTAAGTCTGAACTCAAATTCGATCGTAAGTTCGAACATAAGATCTTAAGCTGGAACTTGAGTTCGAACTTAATATTGGACTCGAACTACAGTCGACTTTGAGTTCACACTTAAGTTCGAACTTAAGATTAAACTTAAGCACGAAAACAAGTCTGAACTGAGGTTCGATTTTAAGCGCGCAATGAAATTCGGGACAAAGTTCGATCTCACGAGCGATCTTAAGTTCAAACCAACGTCTTACAATTCGACGCTTAATGGGGTTGAAGATACGAAGCAAGACATGCAGCAACACCAGATGTCTCGCTTGATATCTTCGATCCCTTCAAGCCATCGAGCAAGCTATCCAGAAAAACGCGTCTTCAATGACGATCAGTCTACCATCCGTACGAATCTTTGCCGTTTATTTTCTCCCCGAAGCACCAAAGTTCTCTACCAAACTTCCTCCTGTCCACCGAAATAATGATTTTCCCCTTGACCCCCTCATGCATAACGAAACCGGACCTCCCCGTCCCACGAACTCCGAAAGAAAATCTCCTTGACACTGCCACTCGACAATTTTCTACTTTATAATCCGTCGTCTTTCCGCAACGTGAATAAACATCGCGCATCGCCAAGATCCATTCCTCGCCCGCTCGAGCTATGGGGATAATCAAACGGGATTTATGCAACCGGTAGAGGGTTTATTTGCCTCTGAGACACAGCGTGGGGAACGATGGAACAGCCTCGGCTAATGTGCGGGCGAGGGAAATAAGGCGAGTCATCGGGGTCGCCGGAGACGCTACAAGCGAGGGTTCTCGGCTCTTCGGTCTGCTTTACCGGCCGAGGTCGAATGGTAGAAAGTAGCGCAGGAGGCTGTGCGGAGCGAACGGAGGGAGACGAACCGAACCGAACAGAAGCGGAAGGGAGCGAAACGATCTAAGATACTACCGTGCGCCCTCGACCGGCGGAAAGTGGGGGGGGGGGCGGGGGGGGGGGGGGAGGGAGGATTGAGGAAGGCGCGCGACTCCTCCACTTTCTCGCTGATGGTCCGGGGCCGAAACTCTCAGGGCACCCGAGAGTTTCTCCTCACCAGCCGTCACTGCCGCTACTGCCTCTACCGCCGCTGCTCCGCTGGCTGCGTGCAAGGGGTGTTCTTACGCCACTGGGATCGATATCCCGGGAGGCCAAACAGTAAACAGCCGGTTGGTCAGGATAGCGTCGGTAGTGGGGCGTTTCGCCGTGGGGTGGTTGCACGCCGCGGCGTGAAGCCACCTTTACCCCCGCACCCATACTCCGCGTCCTTCTCTCTTTTTCTCATCCTCTTTCCGTCCCTCGCTTTACTTCCGCCGGTACCCCCGTGGCCATTACGTTACTGGCTGTCGCGACGGGGGTGAGCCCTCTCGGATGGGAGAGAGCGGCACGGCCGCGCGACGGCGAGGAGCAGCGGTGCAGGAGGGAGGACGGGAAGTAACCGACGTGCGCCACGAACTCCCGCTAAAGAAGGGTGGCTTTTTCCCCAAAGTGGTCTTTTCTCCCTTCATGCCTGTATTTTTTTTTTTTTTTTTTTTACATTTTTTTTCACCTCACTCGTTACCAGCGAGAGAATCTTCAGCGGCTCGGCCACTCCGGATATCGGCTAATGCCTCGCTCCCGGCGATGCTCGCTGGCGCACGTGTGTGCGCTTCTCGCCCCGAATCCCATCCTCGGATCACACCGAGAGATCTTTCCATTCGGTTGGAAAGTAAAGAGAAATAGAACAAAAATCCGATATAATGAAGACAGTGAAGGGCGGAGATGGAGCCTCAGCGGATCCGAGGTTTTCATCAAGGGTAAAAGAGCCCCGGTGAAGAATCCGTCGGGGAGGAAAGTGGCGGGATGGCCGAGTGAGAAAATCCTTCGTGGAGAAGGAAATATCGGCGGGGAACCGAGGTGAGGTATGAGCTTAGCATCTTGAATGCTTGAGCGTTCGAGAGGGCCGAGAAGGAAGATGCCGAGGAGATCGCGTGCGAGAGAGGCGCGTTGGAGGCGCGGACGGGGAAGGAGGAGGAGGAGAGAGCGCGAAGTTCGCGGTGCTCTCGGATGAGGAAGAGTGAAACTGTCGGGGAGCGAGAGAGGGAGATTGCACACTCCGAAGGGAGAAAAAGGTAAACGACTGTCGAGAGAGTGAGAGAGACGAGGGAAGAGGCTGGAGAGCGGTGGAGTTGAGGGGAGGGGGCGAAGATCTCGAGGTGGAGACGACAAGGAAGCCGAGGCGAGCGTCAAAGGGAGCGAATGAGATCGAGCGAAGCGGGTAAGAGAAAATCCGAAGTGAGGATAAAGTGTGAGAAAGAAGCGAAGGGAGGGGCGAGGGGAGGGGGGGAAGAGAGAGGGAGAGGGAGGGGGCTCGGGGTGAAACGAAGCGAGATGAGAAGCGAGGGAGCGAGCGAGTACCGGAAACGTTGAAAGCAAGATGGAGATAAAAGAACACGCTCGAGCCACTGCGAAAGATCGTCGGGTGGGGGGGGGAGTGGGAGGGTTCGGCGTCGGCTTACGAAATAAATTGAGACGACTTCGTCGCGCTGCTGCTGCTGCTGCTTGCTGCTGCTGCTTATACTTTGCTTAGTGGGCGCGCACAGCCTCTCCTTTCTTCTGTGTCGCTGATCTCACTTCTGTTGCGCGCCCGAGAGTAAACACCGGCTACGCCATTGGCTGCACAAAGGGAATGCGGCTCGGCCGCAGTGTCGCTCAACCGGCCGTCCCTCCAACCCTTCGCTCTCTCCCTCGTCGGCAACCTCCGGCGGCTCACTACGAGAATCACCCGCGCCTCGAGAGCCGCCTCCTACGCCCGTGCGTCGGATATTTCGTCCCCGTTGTTTCATCCTCCGATTATTCCGAGTCTCTGGTCCCGACAGCCACGGACTCGTTTGCGAACTCGTTTGTCGCGAGGATCTTTCCTCTCGTTTTCCTCGGATATTTGATAAGGCGTCGAATAGTTCTGCTATTTTTATTCCTGGCGTGATGTTTTCAGAATTGTCGCGCTGCTCGGTGTCCGAAAGCTGGAAGATTTTTAATGGACGTTCGGCGTCTGAACCCCCTCTCTCGCTCTCTATCTCCCCCCCCCCCCACCCCCCGCCCTCGCCCCTTCCGGCCGCGTCGAGGGGGATGATACAGCCCCGCTCGACCGGAGTATCTCCGCTGGGGTTTCACACCCGCACTGTCACGGTTACGTCAGCGAGCGGGGGAGCCGTGAGACCTTCGACCTTTGTCCAACCTCCAACCTTCTCCGTCCACTAAATCCGGAACCGAAAACGCTACTCGTTTTTTTTTTTTATCGTCGTCCTCCTGTTCCATATTTCCCACTTGCGCGGGCGGCTTCTGAGCCACGAGTCTCGTCGCTGTTAGCGACTCTTCCTGGCTATGTATATTTTATATGCATATATATAGGTGTGTATGTATCACCTTCGCTTAATAATGCGGCAGAGGTTCGGCAGCTCGACAACGAGCCACGAGAGCATCACAACAGCCCACCCCCAACACCCGACACAGAGTCTATCGATTTTTTCATCTTTTCGCTCGAGCTCCCGCACTGTACACACGTGTATGTGTGTACGTGTGTGAGGAGAGAATTCAAACCCGAATTTTCCACCTCCCGATGCAACACCGAAATGGACCTCCGGTCCAGCGCGAACCACGAACACCGAACAGGGTCGTTCCGTCCGCAACCCTCGTACGGGAAACGCTCCGACCGACCATCCTCCCTCCGAGCCGATAATATTCGGAGGATCGATGGCCGACCGGAGATCATTGCCATTTCCCGACGGGGGACATGACTTTTCGTGACAATACCAATCGCACTCCACCGATCTTCTCGCATTCGCGAAAACCAGTCGAATAAAATGTAGAGATTGTATAAAGAATATAAAATAATATATATATATATATAAGATATAATATAATACTTTTTAAAAATCATATATCGTCTGAGAAACGGAACTCGGAAAAAGTACCAAGTCATGTGATAAATTTCGAACTGGCAACATTGTTCACCAGCGCCACAACTAGCGATATGTGAAATTTTCACATAGCAATTTTCGCCCAACTCGTATGTTATTTTTTTCCAGAAGGCGGGTTCGCAAAATTTTGCGTGTATGACTAAAAATTTCGGGGATAAAAGTAAAAATTTCGTCGATCAAATTTTTTTTTATGTATGGATACGTATAAAAACATTTGATCGACTGAATATGCAGGTATAAACTATAAACTTAAAACGAACGATTCACGATTGCGACGCCACCGATCATAATATTTTATAGCAAGAAGTTTTTATATTCTAGCGAAAATTATTGGATATTCGGGTAATATCCGCAACAGCGAGAATTACCATATTGAAAGCAGAATCCATTAAGTTTAATATGCACCTTTGCCAGGATGTCCCTGTAGTTCCCACACTGCAAAAACAAATTGCAAATTTAATGTACTGTACCTTGAAATTCGTTTACATTACTTACATTCATTAAACATTAATGCAATTTTTTCGTAAAATAAATATACCAGACATTAAAATTACAAATCTTTCGCCCGAAGTTTACAAAAATCTCCATTAAAAATAAAAATGTTGCCGTAAAATTGCACCGCCCATGTGTTTGAAATTTCAGAAACAGTTTCCGTAAAAAAACCTCCCAATACATTGATTCTCAAACAAAATTTCTTTACATCGCATATACACGAAAGTTCCCTCTTGTTACCAGATTTATCTTAATTTCTATCGGACCCTTCTCCCACCGTCCCCACGTATTTCTTCCGGTCACAGTGCGTTCCATTGTCCCGCGAAAAGGAATCGTCGCTCGTCAGCCCGGGCCTAATTCAATAATCGTCGAGCCCTCTGAGCGTGACACAGACTCGAGACCACGTTATTTTTTTGTATTTATTTTTTCCTTCACTCGCCAGTTAATTGGTTATATGTATTTTGGTATGCGTAGCCTCGAGTTTGATTATCGGTCGTGCGACTAGGATCCAACAGTGCGACGCCTGTGTGCAAACCGTGGGGGGGGGGGGGGGGGGGAGGGGGGGGGCGTCGGGAGACGTTGTGGAGTGGCGTGGTCTGGTTTCTGGGATCATCGATGGCGCGCGAGTTTGCCGGAGAATGAGAGACCCCTCTCGAGTGTAAACACTGTTGCACGACGCCCCGCGAGAGAACCCTCTTCTTATTTTCCTTCTGGTCCTCGTCTCCCGCGTCCTCGACAGTCTATCGCTTTCTTTCGGCTCTGTTACTCCTTGTTGCTCGAAGCTTTTCTCTATCCTCCTTCCCTTAACTGCCCCCTCCCTCCCCCCCCCCCCCCCCCCCCCCCCTAGTTTTGAACCACTCGAGGCAATGATTCACGGCCATTTGGAGTTCCTCGCCACACTCCGTGGACCGGACTCGTTCTCGATCCACTTCCATCTCGTTCCATCTTTCGTTCGTTTGCTTTCCTCTCCCTCCTTCGTCTCTCCTCTTTCGGTATCGCGTCTCGTCGCCCAGAATGTGGGAGTTTTGTACACATATTTACGGTACAGCAGGAGTTATAACCCGCGGCGAGCGTCCCGACGCGACGCGCTGGATAACCAGAGCCAGAAAATAATAAGATCGAGGCGAATGGAGATAGAGAGGGAGACGCTGCAAACAGCATCAGCGAAATCTCGAAAGCCAGGTCGAAGATTAAGTCTCGGGAAAGTTTTCCGTGCGAATCGAGTGGGAGTTTATTTTTTTTTCAACGGATATTAATGATCCTCTGGTTCACGGGTTGGAATTCTGTGGATCAATCGATCCTCGTTGAAAGATCAAGGATTCTCGCGATCGCGTTTATCTCGAGAGCCGTGGATATGTATTTTCGTTTTATTTTTATTTTTGTATGCTCGTCGTAGATTCAGTGAACAAAGTTGGAGAATCGACAGAGTTGATTGGTTTAACGTGGAAAGAAACCTTTAAATTTTCGCCGTAACCAACTCTAGAAGAACTTCCGATATTTTTCATGCGTGATTTAATTGCAGCTCAATAAATGAATATTTACGAAGGCCACATCGTCCGGATACTACACTGATAAAAAAACTCGGTTTTAGTCAACTAAAGATTCGAGCAGGGACGTTCAAATAAACATTTTCGTGCTCGAACAAAATATTTTTATGCTTCGAAAATATTGTGGTGAAATCATACAAAAAATTGGGGAACTCACCGATCCTTTAGCTGTACCAACAAAATATTTATTTTAACGTCCCTGCCCGGATGTTTAGTTGATTCAACCGTATTTTTTTATCAGTGTAATGGTGATATGGTCATTGTAATAATCGTAGTCGATTAAGCCTGGAGAAGCACAAAACATGTCTCAGTAAATTTTGTGTTGTCTGCATGACCTACAGAAAGACAATAATTACCTCCGTGAAATATTTCAGATACAAAACTATGAAGAAAACGGTTTCACTGGCCATATCACCCGAAATTGCGGGGAATATGGCCACGTGGCATGTCGTAACTGAATCTTGTACATACAGACTTATAATGTGCGGTGCAATCGTATTATATCCACATCTACACTAAAAAAAATATCAATCACTCAAGTAAAATTCGCTTGCGGGCTGAAAAAGAAAAAAAATATTATTTCAATTCTGCTTTCAATTCTTACAATTGCATACGGGATTGAAACGATAACATGTCACCTTGGCAGTCTTGCCGTCGATGTTTCAATGTCATATGGAGCTTTAAGAATTGAAATAAGAATTTTTTTCATTGGCAGCCCACAAGCAAATTTTTTTTTCAGTGTACTAAAAAGTGTCCTAACGGCAACGCCATTTGTTTGTTACATTAAAAGATATTGCGGGTGGCCATATCACCCTGACTTATCCTATTTTTAGGTGTCCTCGAGGTAATAAAATTAAATGAATTTTTTTTCTTTTTTTTTTGCACTTAACCGGGCAAACACCGTGCCGTTGCCCCAAGGGTGAAAAAGCTTCGGAAAATAAGTGAGAGTCGCGTGTTAATTTATCGAACTCGACTGGTCGATTCACCTCAGCAGGTGGGCTTCTTGGGCGAAAGTGATTGGAAGGGATATTTCTGCAAAGTTAAAACTCACTGTCTTCGACGGTGAGACTCGACAGTCGTTAGTTCAGTTTTGCGTCATTGCGACTGACGACATCCGGAAGTCGATAACGCATCGTTTATCTCGATACCGAGAATCGTAATACCGGGAGGAAGCGTACATCGGAGAGAATGAGAAGGGAAAACAGCGGAGAGCGCGGTAGAGAAATTATACAGACGAGGCTTCGGTAAGCAGTTTGAAATAAATCGAATTATTAATAGCCAGGAGAAACAGTAGTTCAATTTACTCTGAGGAATTAAGTAACCCGTTATATATACGGCATGCGCGTGTGTGTGTGTATGGATACACATATGCGAAGGGTCTGTCGATCAATCGCTTTATCAATAACAAGATTATGAATCACAATCAATTAAGACCGCTGTAAAGATGATTAGCCTCGACCGAGCAGCAACAGCAACGGAACGAACGAATGTGATGCTTCATCGTTGAGAGTCAAAATATTCGCAGTTTTTTTTTATGCCGTATTTGTTTATTTGTTTTAATTTTTTTTTTTACATATATTTTGCGGAAGAGTTTAGATATTTGACGGTGCAATGTTAATAGCGTAGGTGGGACCGGCGACGAACGTCCCGATGTTTCCGTTCTCATGTACCCGACACCGCGTTTAGACTCCGAACAGAAAGAAATCATCGTTTCCTCTGTGCAAATAAAAAATTATACATCTACTAACAGGTTGTTATGGCTCGGGCGCTTCGCGTCCTCGCTATCAACAATGGAATTTGCAAAACAGTTATTTAGATTTCCGGAGATTTGCCGGAAATACGTCGCATTCGATCCGGAAATTTCATTTTTCGACCGGAACTGACGTCATACAGAAAATACATGATTTCCGGTTGGAAAATTTCATTTTTCTACCGGAACTGACGTCATACCGGAAATACATCCCTCCAGTTTAAAAATTTAATTTTTCGACCGGAAGTGACCTATTTCCCGTGTGACGTCACATTCTTAGACGAGAAATGTCTGTTAAATGTACAAAGTTTTTTTACTGGGTTCAGCAGCCTCTTCGTTAAAGGGTTATAAATTTTGTGCGGCGAGCGGGTTATTGTTGTGCCGAGTTAAAAATATCATGTTGATTCACTAACGTCACTCGATATATCGCGAAAGAATGCGAGGCCCGCGTTGCTCCAAAACCGTCCGAGCTCCAGCCAGGGTACGAGCGAGCATGCGAGGCTGCAAGTAGTAGACATCGGCGTTGGGTCAGACGGGACTGGCGCGAGCTGCCTTACCTTCGAACTCGTCGAATCTCCGAAAGTTGGGAGACACTGCCGAGTCTCGCCCGACCACGAACAGTAAAGTATATAAGCAGCGGTACAGATGCGTCGTCGTCATCGTTGTCGGTGGTGGTGGCTCGCTCGTTTGTCCGCGGCGTCTCGCGAGCCTCCGACGAATCCCCTGCGCACCGCAAGACTGTCCGATGATGCAACAGACTCTCCGGTGTGCGCCGCCCGGAGGAGTGCGACATCGTGGATGGCACAACGTCCTGCTCGAACCGACGATCCGATGGCTGTTCGGCCAAGCTCGGCGTCGCCGTAATAAACATAATAATAGCAACAAAGTAATAAACACAACTTACAGAGTTATGTTTACTGTCTTTATCACAACTTTATTATTTTATTGATGGAATAACATCGCTACCTTTTAGCATTTTTTTGACGATGCAGTTTTTACTAATTAAAACGGTGAGATATTCAATTAATCCTTCGATAAGTCTCCTATTATTACTGGCCAGACCTTACGAATATTTCAGCTGATAACGTTGTTTATTTTTATTTATTAAAAATAAAAATAAAAATTTATTGACCGATCGAAAGCGGGTCTCTAATTCGTTGACATAATTTTTATAAAAAAAAAAATTCGTTCACATAATTTTTATTTAAAAAAAAATTCATTCACATAAAAATTCATTCATTTTTTATAACAAAAAAAAAATGCCTCCTACGATCCGCTTCCATCTCCAACAAACATACAACACCGTCTATTTTTTCAATCTCACGCCCATCGATACATCACTGTTATTTTCCCTCCGTCCAGTGGTGGGTGTGTATGCGCGTGAAGTCCATCGTAGCATAATCGTGTCGGTGAGGCCCCACGTGGGCCGGATACACCGGAGCTTTACGAAGCGCGAACAACGCTCGCGCACGTCGTCTTTTACGACTCTCTTAGAGTTTTCTCGGCGTCGTTCTTCCCTCCCTCCCTCCCCATCGCCCCTCATTTTTTATTTTATTTTTTTTTCCCCCGACAACGAGCTAATCCTCTTAGTCAGAGAGCCGCGCGTGTATGGAAGATCGTTCGCGCCTCGGATGTCTCCCTGCCCACGTGCGCGACTTCATCGCCGTTCCCTTCTGCTCGACGATCCGGCTCTCAGCTCGAGCCTGGAAGCCCGTTTCGCAAATAGCCGGTAACGAGTCGCTGTCAGACAGTTTTGGGCGATACATTTCGTCGTGGCGCATTTTCATCGTTCAAACGCGCGGTGTTATTTCCCCGCTCGGTGTGGCAATAATGAGGCAAATCGCATGAACGTGGCAAACATCGCGGTGACGCGCGATGATCCGTTTCACGCGTTCCAACCCACGCTGTATAAATCCCCCCCCCCGAAGTACGCAAATGTTTTACGTATGTGCACATAATATAGGGTACACATTAGTCTAGGTATGTCGGTAACGAAGCATGAGCCGCGCGGAGATGATGGGTTGGATGCACGTAGATATTGTACATATACGGACATAGCGCTGCAGGGCGCCCCAATGTGGCGTATGCGTCGATCCTCGGGGTCCCTCTCTCTGCTCTCCTCTCTGCGTCTATCTCGCTCGGGTTCGTACTGGCGTACGTGACTAGAAGCTGGTCCGGATTCGCGGTGAAAGTGTAGGTGGCCGTTCTACGTATACGGGAGGTATAGCGCGTACAGTGGAGGCTCCCGTAAAGCTCCCCGCACACAAAACTACGTACGGAAGACAGGCCCGTGACGTATCGACACACAGAAATTTTTTTTTTTTTGTCGGCCACCGTTTATTTGGTTTAAGTAAAATATTTATTTGATTTAAATGAATATTTATTTAAATCAAATAAATATTTATTTAAATCAAATAAATATTTATTTTTATCAAATAAATATTTATTTTTATCAAATAAATATTTATTTTTATCAAATAAATATTTATTTTTATCAAATAAATATTTATTTTTATCAAATAAATATTTATTTTTATCAAATAAATATTTATTTTTATCAAATAAATATTTATTTTAATCAAATAAATATTTTACTTAAGTCAAATAAATATTTTACTTATGACAAATAAATATTTTACTTATGACAAATAAATATTTTACTTATGACAAATAAATATTTTACTTATGACAAATAAATATTTTACTTAAGCCAAATAAATGGTGGCCGTTAAATAATTTTTTTTCTGGGTGGCCACACAGCCGTGATTGGCTGATGCTAGCGTATTGAAGTCCGATCTAATCCGATGGGCTCGGCTGTGTGACGGAAAACGGCAAACGTTGTTTTCTGTGCGAGCACCTTAAGGGGAAGTGAAACAGCTGTGCGTGCGAGAGAGATAGTTGCAATTTTGAAATTAACTTTATTCAATGATGTTAATTTTTTGCGAAAAAAATGAATTTGGGCCGGATGCGAAATTACCGTACGCATCGGGCTCGAATTTGCTTTTTTCTCAAAAAAAATTAGCAGCCTTGTGACAAATTCATTACAGTTTTCAATACCGATCGTGATATTTCACTTCACCTTAAGGTCGCGCAGCGAAGATCGAGGTGGGGCGGAAGTAACCGGGCGAAGTGGAGGAACTCGGTCGGTGTCGAAAACTGTCATGAACTTTGTTTTTTATGGTGCACATTTTTCGAGCAATTTTCACATTGTTTTTTCGCTCGTGGTTTGAAGCATCGAAAGGCAAAGTAAATTAATTCGTGTATCGTTGAATCCAAGAAAAAAAAAAAAAAAAAAAATCACCGAATTACTCTTTCGTCGCTCGTCGCTTGAAGCCTTAAAATGCAAAATAAATAAATTCATGTATCATTGACTCCAAGAAAAAAAAAAAAAAATCACCGAATTACTCTTTCGTCGCTCGTCGCTTGAAGCCTCAAAATGCAAAATAAATAAATTGGTTTATCGTTGTTAAACAAAAGATAAAAAATGAATACACCTTTCGATACTCATAGCTTGCAGTGAGCTCGTAGCGTCACGGAATTCAAAACAAATGAATTCGCGTGTCATTTATTAACGAAGGTAAACATTAACCGAAATACCTTTCATCGCTCGTAGCTTGTAGCCTCAAAATGCAAAATAAATAAACTCGCCTATCATTGATAAACGAAAGATGAAACGTGAATACAACTCCCGATACTCGTGCTTGCAGCGAGCTCGCAGCCTCAAAGAATGCAAAACAATTTAATTCGCGTATAATGCACTAAAAAAAAAAATCACCGAAGTACTCTTTCGATACTCGTAGCTTGCAGCGAGCTCTTAGCCTCAAAGAATGCAAAACAATTTATTTCGCGTATAATGGATTTAAAAACAAAAAAAAAAAAATCACCGAAGTACTCTTTCAATACTCGTAGCTTGCAGCGATCCCTTAGCCTCAAAGAATGCAAAACAATTTATTTCGCGTATAATCGACACCCAAAAAAAAAAGAAAGAAATAAAAAAAACATTCATCGAAGTATTCTTTCACAGTCCGTAGCTCCGCGGCTCGTGGGAATGAACCCAGCGGCTGCAGCCCAGCCGCGAACCGACGCGAGTTTCGACTGTAGCGTACTCAGTGTACATGGACACTATGTACGCTACATTATACTGTAGTACGGCAGAAAGAGGGGCTTACGGTGGGCGGTCGGGGTTCGGTACGAAACCGTCGTACCCACCGGGGGCCTACTGTGGAATCGAGAGTGCGTGTGTGCGAGCGGAGCGCTCTCCGAGGTATTTGTGCGCGAGAAATAGATAGAGAAAGATTGAAGAATGAAGCGGGAGGGAGAGCGGCCGATGGGGCAGGGCGATCGGAAGGACTGAGACGAGACGAGAAGTGCAGACGATGGCCCGACCGGTGGCGAACGGGTCGGTGGTGGTAGTAACGGGGCGCACATAGAGCTATCGCGCTGGGAGTGAACGAGCCGAGTCGAGACATGCCGAGGCGAGACGAGTCGACGCGAGGCCCACCGTTCGGTGCCGCCGCCGAGTCAGTGGCTGACGACTCCTCGAGGCGTCAGGATCGTCGTGCTACGGTAGAGTGTCGCTTGTGCTCGGGCTCGGCCGCGCGGGGACGTCTCGTCGCGACCACGTGCGCCGCGTGACAGCTGATAACGCGAACGTCGCCCCGACGGACGACTTCGTTGGTTCCTCGAGACCGTTCTCATCGTCACTGAAATTATAATAATTGCAATAATTATTATTTTGAATATCCGATTCGGTCTGCGAAGGGTGATCGATAAATTTAATTTAAATTTTTTTATAAAAAAAAAAAACAATGCAGTCTGATAAACGCGAGAGTATAGATCCGTGCAAACGAAGAAAATCGCAGCTGCGCTATCTCGCTGGCAATCGGATCCGTGGACCGTGAAGATTAATGTCGAAGGATTTTTTCGTGAGAATTTGTCGCAGTTTCGAGGGAAAACTTCGTCGCCGAGTCTTCGATCGTCGTCTTCCCAGATTCAAATTTCCGACTATCCGGACACGAGTGCGTTCAGGAAGAAGATAGTTTGGACTCGTCAGAGCCGCTGTGACGAATTCCGGCGAACGATCGACACGGATAAGAATAGAGTTAATCGAGCCTCTTCCGCTGGCGACTTCGATCGGTCTGCAGAGAATCGTTCGGCTATAAACGAGACGAAAGAAAAATCGGGTGATTAATCCTCGACGTCCGACTCGTTCGCGACAGCGAAATCGGAAGGCCAATTTGTCAGCCTCGAGACGAAACTCGACGGTTCGGGAGGTCACTGACCCCGAACAGCTGAGCGATAACAAAAATAATAAAGTAAAACAAAAATCGAAATCACCGAAAACCGAGATTAAGGCGGAATCGACAGACTTTTCTCCGTCCGCCGGTCTAATCGCCCGGCGTTCTCGGCTCGGTTGATCCATCGTCGTCCATCGACAAACATCGGAATACTCGCCGAGCCTCGAAGCGCGTTTCGCGGTCGCGTTACAGAGCGCGCCTTCGCTATCTGGACTGCGAACTCTCTACGATGACCGAGTCGCTTGGCTGAGCGAGCGACCGGGTTTGCGGTAACGTAACACTCCTGATAAGCTCGAGTCAGGGTCGCTGGCGAGCTTCGCCGAGGAACAAAATACACGAGTCTAGCGAAAGAGAAAGAGGCAAAAAAAAAAAAAGTAAAATAAATTCCTGCTAATAAGAAGTAGGGAACGGAAAGCATAAGGAGGCGAATGAGAGATGTAAGAAAAGTCACGGGCAAGTTGGAAGTTTCCGTCTCGGTGTGCGTCGCCCTCTCCGTGTGTGTGTCTGTGTGAAGTATTATTCGCAAGTCGGTCGGTGGCCATCGACGTCGGGAGGGTGGCCGAGAGAGCGCGAGAGAGATAAAATTAAAGGGGAAGCTGGTCGGGCGGAAGGGAGAGAGAAGAGCCGAGCGCCGGAGCGAGGGAGAGAAGATTCCTGGGCACGCGCACTCCACCTGCCAGCGTGTAGTGGCACGCGCCATCCTCCTCTCCCTCTCGCGTGCCCCCGGTGTGTTCGGCTCCCTCCCCACTCCGCGCCCCTCTACCGCGGGAATCCTCCACCCCCCGCCCCCTCCCCACCCGGCTCTTCCCTCACGCGTGCCACGGCCGTGAGCCGGGACGCGCGGGAGTCAATCGCTCGCGGACTTCGACAGGGCGAGCTCCTCGACCTCTCGCTTCGCTTCCCTCTCTCCAACGCGCACCGAAGAGACGAACAAACAAAAACAACAACAATAGCAAAAAAGCGGACGCATCGAGCACAATCGTACATCGTCCGCAGAGGCACGATCGGAAACACAAGCAAGGAAAGAAATCGTCCTCGACTAGCGGGCGAAAATTGTAAAAACACATTGAAAGAAAATAAGAGCGATTTAATTCGCGAGAGATTCGCGAGGAAGGCGAATAAACCGCTTTCACGTCGGTCTCGCTGAAACGATAAGAGGCTGGAAAAAAAAATTTGAATAAAAAAAAAAAAAGAGAGGCAGAAATCGAGATAAGAGAGAAGAAAAGAAATTTCATTTTCAATGCCGAGCGTGGAGAGGCGCGTTGGGCGATGCAGATTCGATAAGTAGCCGCTCGTCGACGATTCGGAGAGAATAATAATAATTAGAGAGAAAAAAAAAAAGAACACTTTGGACGATGTCAAGCGTTCGGAGAGATCGGGCGACGGGAGATACGGAGAGCGAAGACAAAGCGAAGGGGGGGAAAGGAGCGCGGTGAGAGCGGGAGGGATAAAGAGATCGAGAAAGGGCAAGCGGGGGAAGTATAACGTGAGCGCGGCCGGAGAGCCGAAGCGTAAATACAGTACGTTCCGTAGAGAAATACGCGAGTGATCGCGTGCCCGCCGCTGTCGCTCGTGTTGCCGCCCGCTGCTGCCGCGCGACAGAAATAGTCGTCGCTGAGACGCCGCGAAGGCTTTTCGGTAACCGCGCGCAACGACCCCCCTTCTAAAAAAAAAAAAAAAAAAAATAAACCATATTCACCGTGGCAACGTTTGTTAAGGCGAGTGTGCGGCAGGACTGTTCGAGTGTTTCGATCCCGTGAAACGTCTCTCGAGGTGGGAGGATAAAAGAAGCCACGGAGAGGCAACACGAACGTCGACCGATACGGAACTTCGCACCACGGACAACGCGACGAGACTGTCGAAAGTCACTACGAGAACTCCTCCCGACTGCGAACGGGAGAAGATTACCAAAGAGACTATAATTATTATTTTTTTTTTTTTTTTATAAAAGAAAAAAAATTCAAGCAAGATAATAATAATAATTAAAGTTAAAAGAGAACAAATCTTCACCGTGATTTCCTGTGATTCATAAGTATTAAAGGCCGATCGTGCGCGAAAGAGTGTCGTGGATTAATTCGACGTGCGGAAAATAATGAAAGAGTCGATCAGCTGATCGCTCGACGCGGAGAAGCCTCGAGGAAAATTAACCGGAAGCGGAGACGCGAAAGAGTCGGTGTGCCGGGCTCGCAACAGAACGAGCTTCGCGAGCCACCGAGGCAACGGACGACGGTTGGCGAACCACCTGTTGACGATTTACGAGAGGAAAATTGACGTTCCTACGGCCGGTGTAGTTGCCTTGCGACGCTGGAACTGTGACGCGTGTATCGAAAGCTTTCCTTCGTTGTTTTTTTTTTTTAATTGTTAATTAAAAAAAATATATAAATTTTTTTTTTCTCTCACTCGCCTTCGTCTCGAAGGAAAAACATTGCGCGGGCGAGCGGACAGCGCCGGCGAGTTCTTCGACCCGCGCCGACTTTCCCGGACGATCGGACGATTTTTTATTTCAATCTCCGAACTTGACGAAAAGACCGTCGACGCCTCGGCGTGTCGCAACAGCGGCCGGACGAATCGCGGATCGTACGTGACCGAGAGTTAAACAATTTCGAAACGCGAGATTGCGAACGAATCGAGAGAAAAAAAAAGAATAATAATAATAAAAAAATAAATAAATACAAAAAATCTCCGGCGAGCGTTATACGTCCGGAGCGGAATGTCAAACGCACCGGTGACACATAGTTCGCGGAACGTCAAGTGTCCCGACTGGCAATAACGCGCTAGAGCGAGAGTGAAAAAAAAAAGAAAAAAAAAGTGTGCTATATACCGAGAGAGCGTTCGGCAGCGGCAGCGGCAAGCACATAATACTCGACACGGTGAGGTTCACTGAGCGTTATCAACTCTCGTCAACGAGGCGCGTCATCGCTCTCACGCAGCGGGCAAGGCTCTCTTGCGCTTCCAACGAGAGGCAACGCTGATGTGAATTCGGTGGAAAAAAAATAAATAATAAAAAAAATCCCTCGAATTTCGTGCGATCCTCGGGTCTGCGAGTTCAAGAGTGAAAGCGTGTGCATGACGGATTTTCATCCCTTCGCGAACACCCGCGCGACTCTCTGCTCACTCGCTACGCGCGTTTCAACGCACACCGAAAATTGGCTCCCTCGCTGACGATAAAACGCGCGCTTCCCAAAATAAAACCTCGAGCGTATTAACTTTGTGGAAAAAATTCAAGTCTCTGTCGATCGATATCACGAGCGCTTGAATAGTTAACTGAGGAACAACAATTTTAGAGAATCTGTGCGTTGAATAATTTTTTTGTTTACTTTTTTTTTTGTTTTGGTCGAACGAAGAAATACAAAAATGCTCGAGAACTGTGAAGCGATTGAGTTCGTCGTTGAAACGACACATTCGACGATCGCTGACTGTTGAGGTGAAATTTTTTGTTCGACGATTGTTCGGGGAGTTCTTCGACACAGAAGTGGCAGAGTGAATTAGTGGGCGCTCGTAAAATGACGTTCAAATTTCGTTGATTCTCGGTAGTTCGAGAGGTGGATTTTTAACTGTTGTGAGACGAGAGGAATAACTGAGATATCGAAGCTCGGGTGGGAAGGTAGAAACGACAGTTTGAATAGTGCTGTGAAGGATTCGATCGGTGACATAGACCAAGGGAAAAGTGGGGTTGGTGAGGTGGATGATGGGACCCCCTCGGTCGGAGGGCCGTTATCGGGCCCGGGTCGGGCCGGCCCTGTGAGTAACAAGTCTACCTCGCCAATCGCGCGACTACATATCACCTGGAATGATGGTACGTTCATGCTAAAGAATATTCACCTGCGACTCGACTCCAACGGAGCACATACGCGATTTTATCTCAACCCCGGAAGCCTCTACGCATATTTCTACCGGGCGACATACTCGGGGTCTGGCAAACCCCAGGTTATGGGCGTTACACTACTTTGAAAAAAAAAAAAAAAATCGATATTTTTTCTTCAGTTTATGATTATAGTGAAATCGAAAAGTCAGTAACTATTAGAGAATTTGCACGCTTCGGGAATTGCCATAAATTGGGAAATATTGTTTAAACAAAAAGATCACGAAACGACACACATGGGGTCTGGCAAACCCCAGGTTATGGTCGTTGCACTCTTTGAAAAAAAAAATTCATATTTTTTTTATGATTATAGTGAAATCGAAAAGCCAGTAAATATTACGGAATTTAAACACTTCGGAAATTGACCTAAATTGATAACTTTTTTTTTACAAAAAGATCAAGAGACGATACACATGGGACCTGGTAGACCCCCAGTTCTCGCCGTTGCACGGCTTTGAAAAAGAAATCAATATTTTTTCCAGTGTATAATTATAGCGGAATCGTAAAAACTAGCAAATATGAGAAAAATTGCACGCTTCGGAAATTGACCTAAATTGATGAAGGGACGGTAAACCGTCCCGCCGCCAAGTACTTAAATCAAAAAGTATTTTTAAAGATTTTCTTTACTCGAAGATCTCGAGTCCTCCAGACTCATGTATGGTACTGTTAAAAAAAATGGTAAATTTAATGCACCAAACTGGGAGTTATCATGCAATAAGTGGTTCATTAAATGTAATCTACAATTATGATGAAAAACCAATGTACTTTCATAGTAAAATTAATGTACATTGTTAAAAGTAAAGCACTCCCCAAGCTTTTAACATAATGTAAATTAACGTTTCATCACAATTGTACACGAAATTTAATACACCATTTTATGCATAAAAACTTCCTGTACGAAAGTGCGTTAAATTTCATGCAAAATTTGTTTACACTGGGTGTTCCAAGGCCAAATCCGAACTCGATCCTCCCCTGTAAATTTCGGCCATCGACATCGTATGAAAAAAAAAAAACCATAAACAACTTACATTTCACCCGGTATCATGAAGTGACGGTGAAAATATGGGATACAGTAATCGATATATATACCACATGTACGAGTTCGCCTCGTGACTTCGCTTCTCGTAGCCACTTTGTAATTGGATTGAACCCGATGTAAGTGCGTTTACATCTAATCTAATCTGTTATAGCTGCGTCTTTGAGATATAATCGAATTATCACGAAGGCGTTCGAGAAACTGTCTATATATATTTCTACATATATACAAATACATAAGTAAATATATATATGGTCGAAGCATATCGAACTTCCGTAACGCTTCCCCTGGGGAGAGCGAGATTCCGAGTTTCATTGGGTTTTCTAACGATAATATGCGCGAAAGGCCGATTAATCTCTAGCCGACGAATGATTGATCAACATATTAGGGATTTATTGCGGGAGTCAGTTATTCCGAAGATTTGATCGAGAGGCCTCCAGAGTGGGGCGCAGAGAAGCACATATTAGATTCTCCGGCTTTCTCGAATATGCAATGAATATATATATATATACATATATACGTACATATAGGTATGTCTGCATAGGACTACACACGGTTCGTCGATGATGATGGAATTAATTTGCGGCCGCGGCGGGGTCCCCCTTCGGTTAAGTCGCGAGGCCGTGCTTCCGGCGCGCGCATTGCAGCCTTGCCGTTAGTGCATGTGCAACGCTCCTGCCGCTGGAGGCTCTCTGCCCGACAATGGATCGGCCTCCGTCTAACGGCATTCTAACGGCCGGTACACTATACCGATAACAGGGCCAGGCAGGCAAGCCACCGCCGCCGAGTTCGCCGCTACTTCACGGACATTCCCCGTCGTCTCAGAGTCCGGCGCATCGGTTCCGTTGCACTAATGACCGGTTCGCTCTCTTCGTTCGAAGCGTTACAGCGGCGGATTGAACCTATCGGTATATGCACATTTTACACCGGCCCGGTCTAATTCGCGGATGGACGTCGAAGAGGTCGAGTTCCACGGAGAAAAAACAATTGTTGGGAGAGCAGGAATTTTGTTACCATAACTCATGTACCTGCTTTAGTAATTAACATTTACCAGTATTAATAGTAAAACACAGGGACAATAAAATATTTTGCTGTGGCAGCAAATATTTTGCTGTGGCAGCAAATATTTTGCTGTGGCAGCAAATATTTTGCTGTGGCAGCAAATATTTTGCTGTGGCAGCAAATATTTTGCTGTGGCAACAAATATTTTGCTGTGGCAGCAAATATTTTGCTGTGGCAGCAAATATTTTGCTGTGGCAACAAATATTTTGCTGTGGCAGCAAATATTTTGCTGTGGCAGCAAATATTTTGCTGTGGCAGCAAATATTTTGCTGGGGCAGCAAATATTTTGCTGTGGCAGCAAATATTTTGCTGTGGCAGCAAATATTTTGCTGTGGCAACAAATATTTTGCTGTGGCAGCAAATATTTTGCTGTGGCAGCACATATTTTGCTGTGGCAGCAAATATTTTGCTGTGGCAGCAAATATTTTGCTGTGGCAGCACATATTTTGCTGTGGCAGCAAATATTTTGTTGTGGCAACAAATATTTTGCTGTGGCAGCAAATATTTTTGCCGCCGTGACAATAAATTATTAACGATCTACATTTTGTTAGAGAAACAGAATTATTTTTCTCCGTGTACGGTAAAAATTTTGAAATTTTATCTATATAATTTTTTTAACGCTGTGCGAATTAGGGAACCGATAAGTAACACAGTTGCGCAACGATGAAAGTGAGGTTCAACTTTCGAACATCACTTCGAGCTAGGCGTTCGTTGTGTGGCGAAATATTTTGAGCACAAAATAAATTATACCTTGGGAGGAAGAGTTGGAAAATAAACGAAAATGGGAAACAAAAAAAAATTATCAGAAAAATTATATTGTTCTCAATATCTCGTACAAATTTGGTAATGTTTTATCGATTCGTTTCATACATATAAAGTACTTTAATCCTTAATAGTGTGATAGAAAAATAAAAATACTCTGTTCTCTCGACGTCTACGCTCATGTCGACTCCTCGAGCGATTTAGTTTTATCCGTAAGCTGTCGTAAGGTGTCGAATTCACCTGCGAAAACTTAGGCAGAGGCAACCGCATGTTCACGATCTAATCGTTGTACTCAGTTCAAGCGACAGACGAACGCAAACGAGTGCGTGTGTTGCACGAGTCGAATTGTCAAACCCCCCGTCCAGAAAAATAATTTATTTGACAGCCACCATTTATTTGGTTTAAGTAAAATATTTATTTGATTTAAATAAATATTCATTTCATTTAAATAAGTATTTATGTAAATAAAATAAATATTTTATTAAAACCAAATAAACGGTGGCCGTCAGATACATTTTTTTCTGGCTACATAGGCTAATGTCGTTGAAGCGGATAGCAGTGTATTTCACGAGACACGTAAGCTGACGGGAAGAAATCGACGAAAGGAGAGACACTCTCTAATCGATATTGATAAGCGACATAAGTCAACCCTCGAGGAGTCATTTGTCGCGATTGTTGTCAAAACTATTAAAATTATAATTATTCTGTCTTTTGTATAGTTAAGTTTCGTCAAAATTGTAAAGTGAACTGTGTTATCAAGAGTTAAATTTTACACGTAAGTCGCGTTAATAAACTTATATTTTGCCAATCAATTTCTTCGTTCTATTCTGCTGATTTTTGCAAACTTATTTGCTCCTGGCTCCTTCAATCGAACCCTTATATAATAAGTCTCCCTGTCGATCAAAATTAGTCAAATTCGAAAATATAATTTATTAGTTTCGTGGAAACTAATCAGCGCCCAACAATAAAATTTAATCGTTAAATGAAATGTCTCAGCGCCCTGCCGGCCGAAGACCCAGATGCGGCTGGTGTTTCTCGGTTATACTTATTCGTCAAAATAATTAATTAATAATTAATTCGTCAAAATTCGACTCACATCCGTTGAACGGGGCAAAATGGGACAGTTAAACTGGACGCAATTTTCCAATAATTTTTGGATATCCCATTTTGCCCCAACGATACATCCAAATTTTCTACCCCGATCTGCCCCTCTGTGCCATCCAAAAATGATGAGAAATGAGTGTTTTTCCCCACTCCCTATTGCGGAGTCAATAAACTCGCGAACTGAATTAAAGTTTACAAAAATAGAGATAAAAATCCATCAGCAAATCGGTGCACTCAAAAAACTCGCCCCGGTTATATAACATTTTTTTTCTTGTCAGCTGTTTGCTGCGAGTGCATGCGCATCCGCATGTATATTAAAAATTGCTCGAACCTTTAAACGAGATGACTCGAACCTTAAAAAAAAAAAAGAAAAACCATGTAATAACGCGAATTACGTCGTTGCTCGAGAATATAATGTTTTTCCTCGTTCCTTTCGTCGCCCTCGTAAAGTGCGAGGGTGTTTCTCGCTGGTGCATCGTCGGCAGTATCTAGCGGCGGCGGAGCCGGGGCGTCGTGTCATAACGGAGGGCTAGAAGAGAGGTCCACGAGGAAAGGAGTGTAGTTCCAAGGAGTGTGGCGACGTCGCGGCTCATGGCCGCGAGCGCGTCGAAATTATTTATACCTCTTGATTATACCGCACGGTGCGGCTCGCCCGAGAGCCACCGGGTTCGCCCGAGCTCGAATAGCGAGAAAACGAGAGCTTGAGAAACGGTCTTGTCGGCCGGCGCGGCGCGCTGAAACGGCTCCGCGCGCCGGCTCGGACTCCGAGCCGATTAAATTATTAATTAGCTCGCTTCTCGAAGGAACACTCTCGAGGAACCTTCGAGCATCAGCTAATTTTCTATAACTCGTACAACTCCTCGCTTACAAACTTGTGAGGCTGAATAGAATTCGATATTTCGTGGAAAAAAAATTAAAATGAGAAGTAAAAAAAAAAATGACGTTTTTACACGAAAAAATAGGAAAAATAAATTAACGTGGTTTTTTGTTTTAAAAGCGAGAAGCGTTTCTACGCTGGCTGGAGATCCTGCGAGAAGTCGAAGAAGGGCACAGCCGCGATACTTTTAGCCTGGCAGGAGCGGGAAGACCCACGCGCGGCCTTCTTTGTTTCCATTCCTCTCTCGACCGATCGATAATGGAAGCGCGCGTAGAAAGTTGTGAGCCTTGACTGACCGATACGCGGGCGCGACACCGTGAATACGCCTGCGAGAAAGACCAAACCGAGGGATTCACGCTCGGTTTTACCTGCAACGGCGACGTAAGACGAAGCGGGAGTCGAAGAGGGCCGAGAGAAGCCGCGCCTCTCGCTGTATGGCGATCGAACTGAGAAATACCAATTAATAACGAGGACGGAAATGAGGGATACGAGAAGGAAGTAAAAGTGTTGAAAATAACCATTAGCGAGGCTGAGGAGAAAAATAAATAATTTTTTTATTTTAGTAGTAGTAAAAGTGCATTTATTGACAATATCCCGTGGTTCATACAATATCTGGTACATCTCTCTAGGCAGTAGTTGCAACGTTCACATAGACATTGCCAATAGGCCATCGACCGGAGTCCTTAAGCCCATGTTGCTTCCTCATAGAGGAAGCCATGTTTTTATTTTATTATTTCATAAAAGCAGAATCCAATGGCGAGATAAATTATCACACTGATAAATATACGGTTGAATCAACTAAGATTCGGACAGGGACGTTCAACTAAATATTTTGTTGGTACAGCTAAAAAATTGGTTAGTCTATACGATTTGGTTCGTGATTTCACCAAAATATTTTTGAGTCATTAAAATATTTGTCATCACTCGGTGCGGAAATGGCCACATTTCCGCTCTCTTCGCGTGCGTAAAACCGCCATTTTCGCACCTTGTGATGAAAAATTTCATACATCCCTCGTGCGAAACACTTTTTCTAACTCGTGGAGTAATGTACTATTTTCATCACTCGGTGCGGAAACGGCCACATTTTCGCCCGCTTCGCGTGCGTAAAACCGCCATTTTCGCACCTTGTGATGAAAAATTTCGTACATCCCTCGTGCGAAACGCTTTTTCTAACTCGTGTGATTACAGCACTCGTTAGAAAAACGTTTTTCGCCCACGTGGAGTGATGTACCAATTGTACGACCGTCTGAGTATTTATTTCAACGTCCCTGCCCGAATCTTAGTTGATTCAACTGTACTTTTTATCAGTGTAAACAGTCATATCGAAAGATGGCATCGATCATATCGACTCTATCGATTAAATTTCTCTAGAAACGATTAGAGGAACGCTGCAAAACATTATAAAATTTTAATAACGATAAACTCCAAACTTGAAGGTAAAAAAATGTAGCTAAAAAACGGAGCGTCGTTTTCACAATGAGAGTCTCGCATGCCCCCGCCGAGATTGTGTTGTAGCGGCGGCTTGCGGGTTCCCGCAAACGCGTTCCGATACTCCTCTCCGTCCTCCGCTCGTAACAAACTCTCCTCGCTCTTTTAACTTCTGTTACATACTCCCTCCTCTCTCCGCGAGAAACGACGCCCCGCTTATTTCGCGGTGTGCCTCGGTATATTTAGCCGCGTGACGGGTATCGCTCGTGCGGAGGACGTCCGAAATAATCGCTATTCGTGACTTGCACGTAGTATAGTAACTCTGCAGCATGGGCTCGGAGAGACGCGGCAGCGAGCTTCTGCTCTCGCGGTCATGAAGACATCGGCAGTCGCGTACTGCACACTCGCTTATGCACATCGCTTTCCTCCCTCCTCCACCTCTCCTTCACCCACACGGTGGCGATGCAATGTACGTCGCCGAAAAAAAAAGAAAAAATGCATACATACGAATTGCTTATGTGTATTTTATATATGCATGCATGCACGCACGAAACGCACGAGCGTAGCTTCATACCGAGCTCAGGAAAGCGACGCGACTTTTTATTAAAACTTTCTTAAACTTTTCCCCCACCCTCCCCCGAATCGAGGATTTTCTTTGGCGGATATTTTTGTTCCGTTCGCGATTCTTCGACCGTTTTCCCTCGGCGCGATCGGCACAATAGAGGATTCAACGGAATTTCGCGGTATTGGCCGAAACTAATTTACTTTCTTTTTTTTTACTTTGTCATCCTATACAAAATATGTAAGGACAGAAAGTATCATGATCGCAAAAAAATGCAATTGCCAGATTGTGGTCCAGGAACATGTTGTGCATGTTCGAGAATACAAAACAAGCATTTTTTGGTCCGTCTATTCATTTATTCTAGTCTGTCCACCGACGGACAGGGACCCTCTGTCCGTCCGTCCATCCATCCGTCCGACGACCAGTTCGTCCACTCGTCTGTTCTTCCGTCTATCCGTCCATCCGTCCGTTCATCCGTCCGTTCATCCATCCATTCATCCATCCGTTCATCCATCCGTTCATCCATCCGTTCATCCGTCCGTTCATCCGTCCGTTCATCCGTCCGTTCATCCGTCCGTTCATCCGTCCGTTCATCCGTCCGTTCGTCCGTCCGTTCATCCGTCCGTTCGTCCGTCCGTTCATCCGTCCGTTCGTCCGTCCGTCCATCCGTCCGTTCATCCGTCCGTTCATCCGTCCGTTCATCCGTCCGTTCATCCGTCCGTTCATCCGTCCGTTCATCCGTCCGTTCGTCCGTCCGTTCATCCGTCCGTTCGTCCGTCCGTTCATCCGTCCGTTCGTCCGTCCGTCCATCCGTCCGTTCGTCCGTCCGTTCATCCACCCCTCCGTTCATCCGCCCCTCCGTTCATCCGCCCCTCCGTTCATCCGCCCCTCCGTTCATCCGCCCCTCCGTTTATCCGTTCATCCTTCCGTCCGTCTGTCTGTCCTACAGGTTTGCCCCGTCCGGAAACACCGTGACTTGTTTCCTCATGGAATGTTGCTAAGGTAAAAGTACCAGTGGCCGCACACTTAAGGAACAAGCCCCACTACCCAGACATGTCTGAAAATCGTATTTCTGTCTCTCTCACACGCACGCTTCGTCCGAACAACGGAACGCGTTCGGTCACTGGGACATTTATCTCAACGCTTCGACGCAAACTTTACAACAGATCGAGGAACATTGCCTCGGAGTAGTGCGAACAGCGTCCGCATTAGGGACTCCCACTCGCCGCGGGCGCGCCGAGGGTGTGTGTGGACACAGCGAAGGGTATACAAAAGGGTCGACCACGAGCGTCGACATTGGCCGAGTGGGTAAGGGATCGTGTGGCTTTTCACGCCAAGGCAGATCGGTGGAAAACACATCCGCGACTCGAGGATCAATCCCCGCTACTCCCCTCGCTTGTACCGACGGCAGCGGGGGCGGCGAAGTGGAAGTTTACGGGACACGCTGCGCTGCTCCTTTCGCGATGCTGCCGAGGTCGCTGCGATCTCTCAGACTCGAAGCCGGGCTTTCTCCTCCCTTCGCTCTTCCGTCGCTCTTCCCTCGTTACTTCTCGTAAAATCGTAAAAAAAAAAAAAAAAAAATCCCATATCGATCTTCCAGTTTCTTCTATCGCACGGCTCGCGCCCGGCTTTCGAGGGAGATGAGGGCGCCCCGTTATCTGTATATCCTCCTCTCTCTCCTTTTTTTTTTTAGTTCCTTCACCGGGAGGAAGAGCACTACCCGCTCGAGGAGTCTCGTCTCACCTCGTCCCGAGGATTTCACTGCTCTGCGGGTGGATGGCTGCGAGTCGACGCCGCCAGCACAGTGGGAGAGAGCGACGGCGGGCGAGAGACAGGGAAAACCGAGAGAGAGAGAGAGAGCGGGGCGAGGGCGTGTAAAACCTCTCGCCGCGGATCGATAGAAAGGCCGAAGGTGGCGGAGCGCGGGGGTGTGAGTGTATGTCCGTTGGACTTCGGGGAGGCACCCGCGCGAACTTCGCGTGGCTCTGTCTCACTCCGTCCCTCTCCGGAGCCCATCTCGGCCGAAGCTCCCTCACTCTCACTCCCCCGTCCCCTCCCCTCCCCCCCCCGCCGCCCCTCACGTCGCCTCCCTCTCTCGCGCTTCGCGCCCCGGTCATGTGTGTGTATGCCTGTATCCGTCGTACCCATCGGGTTCGCGTCCGGTCGTCGAGTTACACGCGTTCGCCACACACTGTGTGCTGGCCTCATTGCCCGCCACTCTGTACTTTGCGAAATGTATTACGCTCGATTATTCAGAGTTTACCGTGACAAATGTAAAGAATAATAAATTACCGGGGGGGGGGCTCTGAAAATTTTAGTGGCTTCTCGGGGCTGTCGGGATGGATAAACTATTAGTGGATTTTGGACTGTTCGGAGGGGAGTAGTTTGGGTGGTTTTTTTTGTTTTGTTTTTAGAGATTTTTAGAGATTTTTTTTTTTTTAGAGATTGTCTTTTATTTATTTTTATATTTTTATGATCTTTCGCTATGGATTTTTTTTATCATTAATCTGACGATAGTTTGTACGGAGGATCGAAGTTCGTTGGAAAAGGTTTATACTGAAATTGGGGAAAAAAAATCGTAAGCAAAAATATTCGATGTGTCGAAGATGAGAAACGAGAGAATAGGAAGTAATGTTTCAATGTAAAATATCACTCTACGCGCGCCGCGCGATACAATCGATTCGCGCATTTTACAGTATTCGCGGTATGCGCGAAAATTGGTGTAATGCGGAGCAATTTGGAGGGACGGATTATTATTATTTTTTAACTCCCTTTCATTATCCAATTACCTTTGTTAATCAGCGAAATTTGTTTCGGAGTTCAAAGGCGCATCGAAATGAAAATTACTTGTGAAGTTCGTCAGATATTTCATTGCATTTCGAAAAATCGCAGATCGGAATGTTGTAATTAAAAACCACATAGATGTTATAATTTTCCAAAATTATTACAAATGTTGGCTGAAGCACTTCTGTCGATGGCCCGTTGACATTATATGGATGCAGTTATAAATGTGAAAATGTATAAATGTTTAAAAACTGTAACGGTCGTTAATGCATCGTACGTAGGGGAGAACGGGGCAAAATGGCATAGCGAGGCAAAACGGACTAATGAGGCCAAACACAATTTTCCAATAACTTTCGGATGGTGGCGATGGTGGCGCGTGGGGCAAAACGGGGTTGAAAATCCTGATTTATCGTTGGAACAAAACGGAGCATCCAAAAATTATTGGAAAATTAAGTTTTGTTCTCACCGTCCCGTTTCGCCCCACTGTCCCATTTTGCCCCGCTCTCCCCTATTGTCAATAAATACACACTTTATTACTATTAATTGCAAATGGTCGCGAATTTTGGTAAAGATCATTGACCTATGAAAATCTGTTGTATCTTGTCGTCGACTTTCGGGCACGACAGGAAAAAAAGGACGTTTCGAAAAACCCACGATGTTCCTACGAAAGTCACGTTCGCATCGAAAACCACGCTGTGCTCGGCCGCGAGCGATACCGTATTATCGATCAAGTGTATTACGGAAGCCGTAGCAATGTGCATAACGTCCGTGCTACCGGAGACTTGGCACTGCCTTGCGGTAATTAGCCACTCGCGGCAGCGCGCCCGTGCGGTGCGCGAAACGAAGTATCGCGACTAGTTTGTTCAACTGCGCAACGGGCACGCGTCGTCGAGTCGTTAAAATCATTCGGCAACGCTAATTGACTCGGCAATGAATCGTCCTATCACCGCCGCTACCGATAACTTTATCTCTAAGCAGGATCTTAAGTTCAACAAACCCTCCACTGACAAAAGAGTTTATTCAACGTTGACAAATCTTTCGTCGGATCTGTGCCGAAATAAATATTCATTCATCGTTGACAAATTCTGAGCCAAATAAAATTTTATCTTTATGACCAGATAGTTTGGCAGCTTTTTTTGGATCAATTAGATTTTATTCGGATTCACTTAAAGTTGTCGAGAGTAAGTGAATATTTATTTCACCATATTCAATAAGAGATTTGGTGAGATTAAGTAAACCCTTTTCTCGGTGCACGATCCACCGCGATTACATCGTCGTGCGGCAGAGGCAAATCGGCTCTGCCGCACGACGGCAATTTCTCTTTGAAACGTTTTTAAAGGAATCAGGAGAGAGCGAAATAAAATTTTCATTTTATGGTCAGATAGTTTAACAGGTTTTTTTTTTTTTTGTCAAATACATTTTATTTGCCCCAACTACAATTCGTTAAGGACAAATGCATATTTATTCCGCCATTTCGATGAAAGATTTTTAACCATTGAATAAATTATTTTCTCAGTGTAACTTCCACCACGATTATTATTATATTATCTTGCGGCAGAGGCAAATCGTCTCAAAGATCCTAATCCCCTTTTGAAATGTACTTATTATGGAATCAAGAGACGGTAAAGTCGGGAATCGGGAGAGAGCCAAATAAAATTTTCTTTTCATGGCCAAATGGCTTAACTGTTTTTTTGGGTAAATAACATTTCATTCGTCACCACTCAAATTTGTTAACAACAAAATAATATTTATTTCGCAATATTCGCCAAAAGATTTTTTAACACTAAATAAATTCTTTTCTCAGTGTACCATCCACAGCGATTGCATTATCGTGCGTCAGAAGCAAATCGTCTCAAAGCTTCTAATCCCCCTTTGAAATGTATTTATTAACGAATCAGGAGAGAGTAAAGGGCCCGAAGGCGTGGGGGGCGAACGGGGGGGGGGGGGGGGGTTGCCGTCGCTCCGTAGTAATACCTTCGCCGGTCGTCCGTTTTCGCCAAGTTTGTTTCGTTGACCCGCCAAGGGTAGTTACACGGCTCTAAGGGATCCCCAAGTTCCCGCGCGTATCGGTACAGAGGACCCCGAGGAGGACGGGAAGTTCGCATCGGCCAAAGTTCGCGGAGCTTTCTATGTATCTCGAGTGAGCGGCTGGCCCCTGGCTCGTTGACTGGTAGGACTCTCATCGCCCCTCTTCCCCGGCAACGCGGAAGTCTCGGAGCCTCGCCGTGCGCCATCACCGCGACTCCAAACCCGCGCAACGACGAGGCCGGGGAGGCCAATCTCATGCAAACGCGCGCTACTGCTGCTGCTGCTGCTACTGCTGCTGTTCCTGCTGCTGCTGTTCCTGCCCCGACGATATCCACCCTCCCGCCCGCCGTCGCCTTCGTCGCCGCCGCGCTGCCGCGCGCGTTTGCGGGTGGCGTGAGAAGGCCGGTGTTGAGGGCCGAATCGATACCTTCTCACCGTGCTGCCACCGCTGGCGCGCTCACCGTGCCGCGGAAGTCGGGAGGAGCGCGGGGGAGCGCCGTGCGGCACCCGCCGCGCTTAACCCTTAATCCACGCCGTGTGAAGCGTGAAACCTCTATCGCCGTATCAGCCCCACTGGTACACATTATAACGCAGGGAGCGCTGCGCGAACGGAAACCCCTTCGCGAAGGAACACATTTTTACCGGGAGGTACACCAGTTTTTTTTTGCTTCCTTCTTTTAAGGTAGTCCTTGCGAATAGCGTTCAGTTCGCATAAGTTTCAGAGACATCATAGTG
The DNA here is from genome assembly GCA_958510785.1 of Exephanes ischioxanthus. Lineage (NCBI taxonomy): Eukaryota > Metazoa > Arthropoda > Insecta > Hymenoptera > Ichneumonidae > Exephanes > Exephanes ischioxanthus. The sequence continues at coordinate 10,113,111 of OY294025.1, read as the reverse complement.
AACTGCGAACACTTGTCGATGGTGTAAAAATCTGAACATAATCAAGCATATTGAAGGGGCTGAAAAGCTTAATTTTGGGTAATAATAATTCCATAATGTTATTAACAAATTGATGAAAAATAAAATTGTTCTATCAGTCTCCCGGAAACTTATTTTTTTTTTAATGACAATGGCTCGATCACTTTTCTGAATACGTATGCATTTTTTCAGATTTTTTCACTTGGAGTTTTTTTTTATGCGTAAAATGTGTAGAAAGTCACGAAATTCAAAGTGAATTTAACAATCTGAAAAAATTCATAGGTGTCCAGAAAAACGAACGAATCATTTTCATTCAAATTTTTTTAGATTTCCAGGAGATTTGTTAACAAAATTTATTTTTTATAAATTTCTTACCAACATTTTGGAATTATTATTATGCAAAATTAATCTTTTCGGCACCTTTCATATGCTTTATTTTTTTCAGATGTTTATGTCGTCCAGAAGTCTTCGCAATTCTCTCTCATTTCTCTGAAACTTATGCGAAGTGAACACTATTCGTAAGGACTACCTCAAAAAGGACGGGGATGTAACTGTTGTAACTAACTTCTTCTCGACATCGAAGAATTTAAGTAAATTTTTCCAGTTTTCTTTACCCAGCTTTTTACTCCTCGACCGTCAAATGTCTCGGCGGAAATATCAAGGAACAAAGTTTTAATCCGACGAAACAAAAAAAAAAAGTTTCGTAGATATGAGAAATATTTCTTGTTCCTAAATCTCCGAAATTTCTATAGTCGTAAGTCTTGCCATTTTTTTGCTAACGTTTTTTATTAATTTTTTTATTACTAAAAAAAATGGTGAAATTGACGAGAGAAGGATTTCGGAAGTTTGTGGACGAGAAATGGTTCGCCCGTGCGAAAGGTCGAGCCTCGACGAATGAAATCGTTGGAAACTTTTGATGCTCGGCAGGGTAGAGAACCATCTGGGATAATCGTGATTTTGTATCACGTGGTTGGACGACGTTTCTCTTAACGCGAGAACAAATACCGAAATGATCGCACCGAGTTAGCCGTCGGAACTCTCGGTTCGCAACCAAAAATAGGACTGTGTGTGGCATTCGTAAATAGTCCGTCGCCGTAAGTCACTCGTCGTGGGACCGTGAATGTGTTTCTCTCTCTCTCGTCCCTGCTGCGCCCGAACGTTTCGACGTCGTCGACGACGAGGAGGAGGAGGAGTGTACAGCGTGTTGCTACTTCGCGGCTTCTGTGTTCGCCCCGAGCGCGACTCGTCGTATTCGTCTCTTTCCTCCCATTCGCTTTTGCTCTCGCAGCCTCGGAGCCGAAGTCGAGCCTCGAGTTTTAGCCTGCGTAAGCCCGAAGTTCGACGATCGGAGATTCCGGATTAGTCGATACAAATTCGACGTTCTATTTCTTGCCTTAAAATGGAACTCAATATTGGCCGCGGCTTTTCTGCTAATCGATCGACGACGAATACCGCCTCAGCCGTTCGGAAAATCATTGGTCATTAATTTTTCTTTACCTCCCTCCAATCACGATCATTTTATAATTAAATTATCGGCAAGGTGAAATAATTACGAGGTGAAAATCATCTCGGAATCAAAGAACATAAAATAAGACCCTGAAAATTATTCAATTCTGCATTGATTCCCTGTAATGTGCTTCAACTTGCTAAGCTCCTTCTGGAAGAGAGCATCCTCGGTAATTTTTCTCTTACTTCTTTATGGAGGAAGATTCGTTCGATTTAAAAGAATAAATATGATGAGCAGAGAATTTTTTGTACAAGAGAGAAGAGGGAGACGTTAAAGGCGAAGGACGCCGTACTGCAGAATACATGAATAAATTAATACGATGGCCAGACATTTTGTATACTGAATGTATTTTTGTATATACTTACGATACGAAAAAATAGAAGATTTTAGAAAATGTAAATTCGCATTATGGATTCCGTCAAAATTCAATACGAACTATCCTCGATGGTAAAATTTATGACGATTACGTTTATTTTGGTGTTTCGGAGCATTCCGAACATTGTAACATGAAAATTCCGAGGTAAAAAATATTCTTTGAAATAAACAAAAAAAAAATTCTATATAAGTAGGAAAAAATTTACAGTAATCTAATCAGTGGTTTAGTCCTGGGTTCTGCGCGGGGTATTCGAGGGTTGCGAAATCGCTGGTTGGAATTCAGTCTCGCTGTCGTTTCTCGTCGGATATAGAAAATGGAGGAGCTACGTGCTGACATGTTCCGAGAGATTATTTCGGGCGAGGGTTTCGGATACGTTGAAATAAGCGTTGCAACTTCGATACAGTGAGATTGGGAGAGGAAGTAGAGAGGGAGAGAGAGAGTCTGAGGCCTCGGGCGCCTCGGTCGGTCGATTCGTCGCGGCCCTTTCCTTCTCCTCGGCGAACGTTCCCGGATTCAATGTTGGACGACTGAGCACCGCGGTACCGTCCCACCAACACCGGCCAATACGTGTAGCACGCTTGTTTGTTCAATAATCAATTCGACGCCCGCGACGGGAGTCGTGCCAAGGTGCTGAAATATTTTGCACGAAAGCGCCCCCCTCCCCCCCCCCCCCCCCCCCCTCCGCCCCTCTGGACGGTAGGCACACCAACACCGAAAGGCAATCGGCAACACCGCGAGGACGATCGCGATGCTCGTGGTCTTCAATCGTTCGCCAGGGAGCAACATACATTGGTACTTTACCGGACGACAAAAATTTTCCCGACACTTAAAGATTGGATGATCTCGTGTTCGAACTGCTCAGCATTTTTGTGCATTTTTGTTTTTTTCAAAAAATTCTTTTATTATATAAAGATTCGCACCAAAAGGCAATCGGCAGCACCACGAGGATGAACGCGATGCTCGCGGTCTTCGATCGTTCGCCAGGGAGCAACATAAGTTGCTACTTTACCGGATGAAAAAAATTTGCGCGACACTTAAAGATCCCATAATTGCTAAATAGCAATGCTTAATGCTAGCTACCTTGTTAACGTTCGGGGACCGGGAACATCGCGATCGTCCTCGCGGTGCTGCCGATTGCCTTTCGGTGCGAATCTTTAAATAATAAAAGAACGTTTGGAAAAAACAAAATACGGTAAAATTACTGGTCGACAAAAATTTTCCCGACACTTAAAGATTGGATGATTTCGTGTTCGAACTGCTCAGCATTTTTGTGTATTTTTGTTTTTTTCCACACATTCTTTTATTATATAAAGATTCGCACCGAAAGGCAATCGGCAGCACCGCGAGGACGATCGCGATGCTCGCGGTCTTCAATTGTTCGCCGGGTACCGGCATACACGGTTATTTACCAGACGACATTGCCACTTTACAGCCAACAAACATTTTCCCAACACTTAAAGATCCGATGTTCTCGTATTCGAGCTGCTGAGCATTTTTTCTATTTTTATTTTTTTCATACTTCCTTTTATTATTTGAAGATTCGCACCGATAACGATCCGATGATCGTGTATTCGAGCTGCTGAGTATTGTTGTTCTTTTCACACATTCTTGAATTATTTAAAGATTCGCACCGGAAGTCAATCGAATCTCATTACAGACTCGCCGTTCCTTCATAGAATCTTAAGATCCAATGTAATTATACTGCGCGAAGAGAGGCGATGGGAATAAATGTATAGCGAAAAGTTCAAAACTCGATACACCTCGGATGGTAATTAAAATAATAGTTTCCATTCCGTTCCGTACATGTCACCGACGAGAGGAACGTGCGACAGCCTCGAAAATTAAACGATTCTTCTTGTTTTCAAGGGGGCCTCCGGTTCTATTCTGCCCCGGCGCTTATCTCTTCTCATCGCTCGCTCATATAGATATACACACAAAACGCAAATGTGACGTTTCGTGACTCTTGACTTTGTTGCTCATCGGAGAATACGACAAAACACCGGTACGTCAATATCTTCCGCTTGAATTAGCATCGGGCATTGTGACGCGTGCTCGGTGCGAGGCGAGCATTGTCGTGCTAAGCCCGGCATCTCGAAGAATCGTATGCGTGTTCCGGGTGCTGAAGTTCAAGGCTATGGAACATCGGCGACAGTTTGCTCGCTACGTTGACGAGAGATCTCCGCGCATTGATTTATTCCACAAGAAAAGGAGAAAAAAAATATCTTCACCAGAAGCTGCAAAGCGGCCGAGCTGCAAGGACGAGATCGTTATTTTCAATCGAACTTTTTATCGTCGTCGCAAAAAGACTCTTCTGTTTCTTGCAATGTCATCTTCCCTTTTGCCTCGTGAGGTCGATGACAGAGTCCCCGCGTGTCGGTGTCGCGATTTATGCTCCGCAGGGTACATTTTAATCTCCGATTGTATTGGCGAAGGTGGCGCAAAATTTCTCGTACGATAGGAAAGCCACGGATTCTTCGCTCTCTCGAGACGCGAGAGACTCGACGCGATATCGGGGCAATCGCACACTTCATTCGAGAGCGTTTCACAAGCTGCGTATGTAATGCCCACACCTTGTTTTCACTTTCTCGGTCTTATCAAACCGCGTGGCTGCTCGCTCGACGCACTTACATATGCATGCACACTTCGGCTGCATATCGCTTACTCTAGGCTCTCGATCGACGAATAAGCCTCTCGAATAATTAATGCGCGGAATTTGTTTACCTCGTCGCGGACAAACAATGATATCCGTCGTACTTTATTTTTCACACACTCGGAGACCCATTCCGATATGCAGTCGACACTAACTCTGAAACTTAGTTAGACAGTTAAATACTCAGTCAGACGCGAAGGCAAACACTCATTCAGACACCCTGTCAGGCACTCATTCAGACACCCTGTCAGGCACTCATTCAGACACCCTGCCAGACACTCATTCAGACACCCTTTCAGACACTCATTCAGACACATTGTCAGATACTCATTGAGACACTCTGTCAGACATTCATTCAGACACCCTGTCAGTCACTTACTCAGACACCCTTTCAGACACTCATTCAGACACCCTGTCAGGCACTCATTCAGACACGCTGTCAGACACTCATTTAGACACCCTGCCAGACACCTCGCCAGACATTCATTCAGACACCTCGCCAGACATTCATTCAGACACCCTTTCAGGCACTCATTCAAACACCCTTTCAGGCACTCATTCAAACACCCTTTCAGGCACTCATTCAGACACCCTGTCAGCCACTAAGTCTGAAACTTAGTCAGACACTCGGTCAGACCCTCGGTCAGATACCCGGTCGGACACTCGGTCGGAGCGCTCGAACGAAAAAAGACCCGCTAGTGTAATATATTTTTATTGATTTCTGTCCCAAGCAACTTGATACATGTACCGCAACAATTGTATCAGTCCCGAGTGCCGACTGAACTATCGTGCGGCTGCATTTCGTCAAATTTTGTTTAAACCAAAGTTATCTCTGCACGCGAATGCGCACCGGTACGTGATTGTGCAACAGTATAATATTCCTTGAGGCTGCAGAGGTGACACGCGTCACGACAATGGAGAAGGCTAATACGGCTGTATAATCACAGCATGCGAGCGTGTGGAAGAGCGGAGAATGGCGTCGTACGGAGGATGAGCGAGAGACCGACTCGGGGCGCAGGGAATGGACTCCGATGGTTTCTCTCGTTTCTCCTCGCCTTTTGGAGACAATGCTCGCATCGCGCCGACTTGATGGACGAGACCCTGGTCTCGTTTCGTTCTTTCCTCTTGCTCCTCCTCATCCTCAGTCACTCTCGTCATACTTCTCGCAATCGGAGAGAAAGAAACTTTGAGTAATCGAGAAAATAAAACATCCACAACCACGCAGCAGTGTAACGTTGGATACATTATTTTGTATGTATTCAACCAACACGGTAATGGCAGAACGGCGCCGTTATTTTTACTGCAAAAAAGTTTGTAAAATATTTACAATATTTTACCAGCTGCATCGCGGTTGAAGAATCATTCAGGACTGAAGGATCCACAAAAACAGAATTTTTTTCCTTAAGGTAGTCCGAGCGGTACAGTCCCGCCAAACGTGAGTTTCCGGAAAAAATTTAAACATTTCACGATGGGATAAAAATCTGAAAAGCATCAATCAATATGGGAGGTACTGCAAATACTGTTTGCCAATACTGTCAATACTGCTTGCCAATTTGTCAATTATATTTTGGAATTAAAATTACATAAATGTAATAATAATTCCAAGATTTTATTGACAAGTCAACGATAAAAATAATTGTTCAACCAATTACCCGGCAACTGAACTATTTTTTGTCCACAAAAATGATTCGTTTATTTTTCTGAAAACGTATGAATCTTTTCAGAATTTGTTGTAATCTCTGAAAATCGCGTTTTTTTCTATGTTCAAGCTGTGAGAAACGCAATTATCAAAGATTACAAAAAATTCTGAAAACATTCATACGCATTCAGAAAAATAAATGAATTATTTCTATAAAGGAAAATAGTTGAGTTGCCAGGTAATTTGTTGAGTAACAACTTTTCTCTTAAATTTGTTGATAACAAATTGGAATTATTATAGTACCAAAACAATCTTTGCAGCACCTCCCATATACTCGATTTTTTTCGGATTTTTATCCCATCAAGAGGTGTTTGAAATTTTCTCTGAAACTCACTTCTGGCGAGACTGTACCGTTCAGACTACCTCAAGTCACGAGTATATTTTTGGTGCCTAGGACAGGCTCAGACGTATAGTGAATAGTGGGGCAAAACGGACTACTTTCTTTGCCAATTATTTTTCGGTAGATAAAAAAGTATCCTCTCAAATGGAGGTCGTGGCTCCGTTTTGCATCTCTCTCACGCGTAACCATGATTTTTTCTGTCGACGACTTTTATTTGGACGAAGTAGATGGGGGCTGATAAGGTCTAACGAGGGAGATCGAGTTGGTGGTCTCGCCGTTGAATGGACCGGCCCGCGGTGCGGTCGGGAGGGTTGGAATGAAACGGTCGACACTTATAACGGTGGACAGCTATAAAATTGCGGGACGACGGGATTCACGAGGGTGCGAAAGGAACTGCGTACCTCACCGCGATAAATGAAACCCTCGGAAGCCCGTTGGTGGTAGACAAAGCTGCGCGTAGCCGATTGGCTCGTATTGATTGGCTGCTAAGAGGCAGCTGGAACATTTTCCAGAGACCACTCTGATTAGCGAACTCGTAGATTCGCGAATTTTTTGGACCCGTGGATTCGGTTACATCCGAGTCGCCGTCTTCGAACTTCGTGCTCGGTCGCGCTCGATACAAATCGAGGGCTCTCGATTTCACGTACCGTACGCATGAGGCGCGTTATCACGTGATCGCGGTGTGTTCTCGGCTCGGAGACTGAATTTGTTATTATAATTATTCCGATTAGCATGTCAAGGGAAGTGCGTCTGGAGGTTCGAGAGACCGAGCCTCGGTTTATATCGCCGACGCGTCACCGGTCGGCCGACGCCGCGATAGAGTTTTATCGAGTCTGAACTTTGCAGATCGTTCCTTTCATCCGGAGATATTGAGACAACTTTCTTCTTACATTTGCTGCACGATTAAAAAAAAAAATCTTCACTGTCGAATACCGCACTGCGAAAGATCGGTATTCGTTTCGTATCGGTATTCGGTATCGTTTCGGCCTTTCGGACAATCTCTCCATGCATTTTACAAGAAAATAAAATAAATGCTAATTCGATACCCGCGGGAGATCAAGTATATCGTTTGATTTCTACACAGTAAAAAAGATTTGTACATTTAACAAACTTTGTTTGTCCACAAACGTCCACAAATATTTTGTTGTTAATTTTACAAAAAAAAAAGTAAAATGAACAAACATTTTTATAAAATGGACGAGTTTTTTTTGTAAAACGAACACGAAAAGAATTGTGGCCGTTTGTGGACAAGAAACTTTGGTACCTATTTTACTGTGTATGAATAAATCGATTCGAGCAACATTACCGATTTTACTCTGCGATAAATTATAATAAATCAATCCAGCCGTGCATCGGTGGTCGTACAAAGTGAAACGTATGAGGAGTAAAAAAAAAAAAAAAAAAAAATCAATATATACATTAACCACCGGTGTTTACAGGTGAGTTGACGATCGAGCTCGGATCGCTCGATTCGGAGGCTCGCGAATGTTGGGCCGCGTATCGTACGCATCCGATTAACCCCAGTGGGGCTCTCCACGAGCACCGCTCCGACACTCGTCTCTCTTCGCCACGACGAAGCGACCGCCGGGTCGGCTGAGAGTGTGTGCCGTTCGTGCATTTAAATGTGTTTCGTGCACTCGGTGAGTTTTCTCCGAAGCGGCTCGCGATAGCCGAGAGTCCTGGGTTTATATCTGTTACCGCTCACCGAGTCTCGAGAGGATATTGCCGTTAGCGTAACGCGCTCTCGTGCGAGCACTGTGAGTCAGCAACATACCTGGACATTACACACAACATATAAAACTCTGCCAATATGTATTGTACGTATTGCGCAAAACCTCGACTTGTTTCGATGAAAAGTATACAATTTATATGCATATTTACGAGCGAAAAAATGTAATATTTTTAAATATATTTTCCGGATATACTTTCTTTTTCGTAATAAATAATAATTTATTAAATAATTTTTAATTACAAAAAAAACTACTTATATATATTTACAAATGTATGATTTATTTCACGAATATATTACCATTGCAAAGTATTGTTCGTAGCCGCGGTCAATTGACCGGTTATTTAACATGCTACTTTAACGATTGTTTATCCACCCGAAAAAGTCTATTCGAAAAATGTATTTGAAATATCAAATATTTCGCTTGAAGATAGTGCACCTCACATTTTGACCCGAAATCCGGCGAACATTCCATATCGACCAACTCGGCGTGAACTTTGTGTGCCCTTGAGTCACTTTGTTAATTTCTAATAATAAATCGGTAATAATCGGTAAAGTGGCAGGTTAAGTAACCAGTCAATTAACCGCGGCTTAGAACGATGGTAATTTATCTGTTAAGTAAACAATAAATTTGTAAATACACTGAGAAAAAAAAAATTGCATTAATCACAATTCGCGTCGACATACGTTCAAAGCTTGTTATTTGCTTGGTACAAATAAAGCATTATTTTGTTAAGCGATTATTTGCTTCAATCGATTGAAAATTTGTCGATTCAAACATACATTGTTGTTGTCAACCAAATAACACCTTTGAGCGTATATCGCCGCACCTTCGTTGATCCAATCATTTCTTTTTCTCAGTGTATACATATTTTTTTTATTCAAAATATAAATAGCCGTATTATATCAACGGATACAATTTTCCGGTAAAGTAGCAAAGTCATTCGCGGAGAGCAGAATTCATGCAGAGTTGGTTGATATAGAATGTTCGCCGGATTGCGGGTCGAAAAGTGAGGTACATTATTTCCGAGTGAAAAATTTTATATTTTTAATATATTTTTCGAATATACTTTTTCAAAGTGGCCGATTAAGTAACCGCTCAATTAACCGCGGGTACGAACAATACTTTACCGATAGTAATTTATCCGTGAAATAAATAATAAATTTATAAATACAAATAGTTATTTTTTAATTAAAAAAAAAAAACGAATCGTCGTATTATATCAACGGATACAATTTTTCGGTAAATTAACAAAGTGACTCGAGGAGACACAAAGTTCACGCCGAATTGGTCGATATGGAATGTTCGCCACATGGCGGGTCGCAAAGTGAGTTACACTATTTTCGCGTTTGTCACGTGCCAGCTATACGTGAGACGGACGTCCGTCCCGACGGATACGAACACCCCGTCGTCTTCGCGTCGTACGTTTATCGAACTATCGAAAATCTCCTATGGAATGCATCTTGTCGCGACTACGCGTGATTATTGCGCGTTCAAGAAGTACCCAAATTAATCGGGCTGTCGTCCAAATTTTCGCTGACGCACGCGCACAATTCGATTCTCGAAATAACCTGATAATTTTATCCTTAATGAGCTCTTGTCGATATATAGATTTAACAAACCTCTTCGTCGGGCTTGTCGTGTGACAAACTCACTCGTTTCATCGCGTTTGAATCTTCCGATTCGCGGATACTGTAGGCGGTTAACGAAATACAAAATTTTCTGGCAATGAATGAGGAAAACGCTCGGGTGCGCCTGCCTTTCTGAAAATAGTGCACTGATTCAGAATCTAGGTTCCCTGAGAGCGGATACGTCGACGAGCTAACGGCCACGGATAAAACCGAAAACTTCGCCAAAACATCATCGGTTCATCGAACTCTCGGGTTATCCCGATATAGAGACTCAAACATACAATGCAAAGCCGTCGTCACGGGCTTTAAATTCCTGCGCAAAAAAGTCGTATCGAAATAGCACTGTTGGAGTATCAAAAGCCGGATAATACAATTTTTATCGTATTCGACTGACGCACGTTTACGTATTCACTACATGCATACACTCACTGGGAAACCTGCACAGACCCTGATAATTCTAAATCCCGCTAGAGACGACCCCCCAGGCTCTGATTACTATTCCCCTATTTTACTATTCTGATTCTGATATCATTCCGAGCGCCTCGGTGAGTTCTGCTCAATGATACGGTCCACAACAGGGCTGTGCACGATCGTCGAGTGCAATAAAAAAAGTCATTTTTCAACCGGAAATACGCAACTTCCGGTCCGGAAAACTTATTTTTCCACCGGAAATACGCAACTTCCGGTCCGGAAAACTTATTTTTCGACCGAAAATACGTGACTTCCGGTCCCGAAAACTTATCATTCAACCGGAAGTGACATCATACCTGAAATACGTCACTTCCAGTTCAGAAATCTAATTAGTCGAGCGGAATTATCTCACTTCCGGTTGAAGAGTGAGATGTTCAAACCGGAAGTGACGCGTTTTCGATATGACGTCACTTCCGGCCGAAAAAATTAGATTTTCAAACCGGAAGTGACGTAAATCTGGCAACACTCATTGGTAAATTTTCTGGCGAATCTCCGAAAATCTAAGTTTCCGGTTTCTAAATTCCGTAGTCCATAGCGAGGGTGCGAGGCGTCTTAGCCACGACAACCTCCTAGTTATCGTATATTTCGCGCGGGCTGTTTCTGCAAGATCTTTACGCTTAACCATGCCGCACTATAACATCCTAAATTGCCGATGATAATTGGAAAATCCAAGCCAACGGGAATCTCCGTACCTTGGCATCGAGAGCTCAAACTATCCCCCGAAAGATATTATCTCGGATTATGAATCGTCAGGCCGAAGGTGGTAACGAATAGGCTCCCTCAACGCTCTTCCCGGCCGAATGATTAATGTAACGAGACAAATAGCGCGTGTACGCGTTACATATAGAGACGCACGAGTTGAGTTATAGTGTGCGTTGTGGCTGGTTAGCGCAACTTCGTCGCGAGTAACGGCCTATGAACGGCTCCCGGACGTTATATCGCGAAGGCTGTGTACAGGCTTAGCAGAGCGCGCATAAGCTCACGTGCCCGGCGGAGCGGAGTCGCTTAATTTAGGCGGCGATTCGTTTGTCGAGATTTATACGGCGCGTCGAGAGAGATAGAGACGGGGGTGTGTATTTGCGTGCGTGTTTTGTGCGTCCGCGACGCGGTGTAGTCGCAGCGACTGCGCAAAACAACATATCCGTCTTGGCGGTCCGCGAGTCCGAACGAAACGCGCGACCCGGCGGCTTCCGATGCGACTTCGACGTCGCGAACTTCGAGCCGGGCGAACGTCGGGCGGGGGGACGTCGAGCCGGGCGAAAAAAAGAAATTCTCGAGTATCGACAGCCCCGGTGAGAAATTGCCGGGATAATTACAAAAAAATTTGTCGCTGCCGGAATCTCACCGGTGTGACGAGGACGGGGAGGAACGAGAGATATCTCGTACCTGCGCTCGGAGAGTCAAGTAACTCGCTAATAATACGACGGCTCGCGGGTATCGTCGGCAGAAAAAAAATCTGGTCATTACTGGCAGACGTTACTTTTTTTTTCTTCAGAAACTCGTATAGACTGAGAGAAGGATCTAGTAAAAACTATCGATCATATAAGAAAAATTGCCATTGCACATTGTAGTAGGACACTAGGGCGCCACCTATCGCGGAAAGTCTTAGATTTTCGAAGCATTTTTACTATAACGTATGTGTTCTACTCAACGACTAACCCAAACTTCTTCCGAAACTCCACTTCCATTGATTCCTCGTAAACCGATCTCATTCTACTGTGATATTATAATTTCACTAATTTTGATACACTGTACGATACGAAACACTATTGTTATTTTTCTCTTTAAATCTGTACTATTTTCATTGTAAAAGGGCGTGTCCCGTAAATAAATAAATAAATAGCTAAATAAATAAATAAATAATATCTACGAAAAATTCTCATAAATCCGGTACTTCCTACCATAGCTGGCGTCCTAGTTCCCTACTACTATGTGCTATGGTAATATCTCTCAAGCGATATAGTCATATTTACTACATCCTTCTCTCAGCGTTTGTCTCCTTGATACTTCGTTAATTTTTTATTAATAATGCCAGCATCGTCGCGCATAGAGCGGTCGATAGTGATTTAAAAGATCGTTTGGTTACCGAAATGAATAATTTTAATTTTAATCATGGTGCGAATTATCGAAATTTTTCGGCACATGGATTTTCTTTTTGGACAGAATAGGAAGTAAATTAAGAAACAAAACTTTAATACGACTGCGATCGTTTTGGCCACTTTGCGACAGCCGCGTGAAACGCGGTTGACCGGTGGAACCAAAAAGCTTCTACCGTAAACCAGAAGAATTCTTCACGTTGTTAATCGTAAAAAATTGATGTCTTTGTTTCAGCAGCAGAAATTCCTGAAGAGAACCGCCGAGGACTTGGAGCCAAGCGGCGGAGGTGGCGCCGACGGTGGTTTCGGGGAGCCGCCGGTGAAGCTGCAATGCACGCAGGGCCAGCATCAGCATCAGCAGGCGCCGCCGGGTGGGGGCGGTGGATCGCATCACGGTCACGGGCAGCATCAGTCGGGAAACGGTGCGAGCGGCGGAGGCCCGGGTGGTCCTCAGAGCGGCGGAAACGGGGGTGGAAACGGTGGGAACGGCGGCGGAAACGAGACTATGACGAAATTTTCCGTCCAGATCGTTCAGCAGGTGGAGTTCACGACCTCAGCGGCGAATTCGCAGGCCCAGCAGATATCGACGAACGTTACGGTGAAGGCGTTGACGAACGCGTCGGTGAAGAGCGATCTGGTGAATTCGTCGTCATCGCCGAAATCTGGTCCGGACGTTGCGCCAGCGCCGACGGTGTCGAGATCGCAGTCGAGCGGTCAGGGCGGCGGCGGGGGTGGCGGAGATGGTATCGGTTGCGTCGACATCGGCAATCTGGTCGAGTGCAAGCAAGAGCCGGACAACGAGTTTCCCGATCTCGAGCAGTGCGCGGCGGCGTTGGAGAAGGACGCCGCGGCGAACGGTGCCGGTTTTCCCGGTCTCTCGGACTTCATCGGTGACGACACGGGCGACGAGATAATAACGTCGGACGCCTTCAAGGATCTCATATCTGAGATATCGGACTTTCATCCGGAGTTCATGAGGGACTTCGACTTCGAGGACAAGAGCGTGGACACCCTCGGTGTCGGCGGTCCGGGCAGCGGGGTCGGCGGAAACGGCGCCGGTGTAAACGGTCCCGCCACCGGCAACCCGACGAACAACGGTCAAATTAAGATCGAGGACGACAAGGACGCGGTCCATCAGCACGCGAACAACGGCGCCTCGAGCAACGGCGCCGGTGGCAACAACGGCACCGGCATCGGCTCCAACTCTAGTCCCGGGGCGCTCGGCTCGTCGCAGTACTCGCCGGCCCGTTTGCCCTACAGCGGTCTCGACTTCAAGTCCGAGATGAGCCCCGCCGCACAGAAACTGAAGCACATGGCCGAGCAGCATCAGCACAAGAGTCAACAGCTCGGTCTCGGCGGTTTCAATCCGGCCGCGGCACCGACCGCCGCCTCCCGCGGACCCACTGCCAGATCGCCCTACGCCGAGTTCACACAATTCGGCAATACCAACGACTATCTCGGCAGTCCGGGCAGCAATGGTCCTCCGGTCAATCAGAATCAATCGGCCACGAACGCCGCCTCCTATCACAAGAACAACGGTACACCAGGCGGATTTCAGGGACAGCAGGCCAACGACATGTTCTCGACGCAAAATCAATTCTCGAGCTTGGCGGACATGAAGAGGCCACAGCAGACAGGCGGTAAACCGAACATGCTCGGTCCGACGGGCGCTTACAAGCAACAGTACTCACCGTACGGCAGTCCGGGATCGATGCCGAATCACGGCAGTCCCGGCTATCCGCTGCCCCCGAGAGGGTCGCAAGGCGGCGGACCGAATCAGACCGGCTCGCAGGGACCCTTCACGAGCTCGACGCCACCGAGACCACCGTCGGGACCCGGCACATCGACTCTTCAGATCAATCAGGCACAGCAGCTTCACATCACCAATCCCGGACATCAGATACAGGTCAGTCGAAACTACATTTATCGCAATCTGATACTTCTTCTAATGAAACGAAAAATAGCATTAATGAGGACTATTCGGACCTGAATTGGGTAGCGGCCTGGGGTAGTTCAGTGATCAGAGTTGACCGGAAATCGGAATGTCCTGTGTTCGAATTCCGGCCCAGAACACTCCGCATTTTTTCCAGATTGTCTGAATTACTTCGTTATAACACTGGGCCGGGATACGCCGGAAACGATTTTTTTTTCGCTCCTGTCATCGTGCGAGTTTTAGCGTCATGTAGGATTTGCATTTTTAGCCTATTCAACAAGAAGTCCTGCATTTCGATGAAGTGAAGAAAATAAAAACTTAATGTCCGTAATGTTAAAAGAAAAATTTCAAAATTTCTTTTTTCGTACAAACGCGGCATTAAATTTCATCCGAGACTAAGGAATGCAAACAACGATGACTAGACGAAGCTTTTACATTTAAAAAAAGGTTACGTTTGCAAATTTGATTTGATGCACTTTAAGTAATTTTTGTCCGCATCATAATTAGCTCGGAGAAATTTCTTGGTATCGGGGGAAACTCGTACATGGAGCAAAAGTCATGAATATGGGTCGATCAATATTTGATCGATTTACAGGTCGATCGTGGTCATTCATATTAACCTTTTTCACTAAAAAAAATTTTATTTACTTTTTATTCGGTTTTCGGTTAAGTAGGAGGGTTTGATATCGAGAGGCCGGAAGTGCGGAATTTCGATCCTGTTCGGTTCCACCCCTTCTCGTCTCACTCGCGAGACGCGAGCGAGTATCTGTTGCGTCGACGACTACGCGTCTATTTTTGTCGGGTCGGTGTGGAGAGCGCTCGCCTCGCAGTCGACGAAGAGCCGCCGTGGCTCGTCGCGGGGGCGCCTCGTCGAGCGCAACAAGTAGTTTTCCCCTCCCGCTCTCTCGCCCTCCCCCCTCTTTCCGCAGTCGCTCTCGATCTTTCTCCGTCGCATCTGGCGTTCTCCCTCTAAATTTCACCCCACCAGCCCGTTCCATATTCGTGTCTGTCTCGCTCGTTCCGAACAACCCCCGTGAAACTGCCGCCCCCTCCGTCCCTCTCAGTCTCCGCTCTCCCTCCCTCCGTACATCCAGCGAGAGCAACATCGATATGACAGAGCGAGAACAGCGAGCCCGAAGCTCGTCGAGAGCCGACTTCCCGTCGCGCACCCGGCAACGTCGACGTCGCGACGCCAACGTCTGCTCGATTTAACGGCGCATCTCTCCGCAGCAACGGAATCGCTTTTTCTCCCGCGCTACCGTCGATATGCTGCGGGAGTACAATCAACGGTTTTGTACATCCGAAGGAGCGTGTTGATTAAAAAAAAAAAAAAAGCAATGAAAAGTATCCCGCAACTGATGCGACATGCTTATCAAATGCACTCAAAATTTAGCTAGAAAGCTAAATAGAGCGAATGTAAAAAAAACAATCAAACGTATTTCATAATCGATGCGTCGGACTTATCAAATTTACGAGAAATTTCGCTAGAAATCTCGATATAGATTATCTTGAATAAAAAATAAATAAAAAAAATCGCGACCGCTACGACCGAGTGCCGATTTTCCTATTGCTGACTCACCCGTCCCCTCTGACTCAATGGAACGTAACCAAGAACGTACGTCGGGATTGCGTGAAATCGTCAAACATCCGGGGACTGATTAAAAAATTATAATAATAAAAGAAATGTATTACGGAATCGATTATCGGAATATATTACGGAATCGATTTGTCGTATTTGTCAAATTTACTCGAAATTTCGATAGGAACCTCGATATAGCTTATCCTTTAAAAAAGTCGCGTCCGCTACGACGTAATGCCGATTTTGGTATTGCTGGCTGCCCCCTCGGCTATCGCTCATAAATCACAAGACCTACAGGAAACTGATTTAAAAAAACAATGAAATATCTTACGGGATCGATTTGTCGTACTTGTCAAATTTACTCGAAATTTCGATAGGAAACTCGATACAGCTTATCTCGAAAAAAAATCGCGTCCGCTACGACGGAATGCTGATTTTGGTATTGCTGACTCACCCCTCGGCTATCACTCGATAGAACGTAACCGTGAACGTACGTCACGATTGGGTGAAATCATAAAGCATCCAGGGGGCTGAGTCACAGAGATAAACTCGGTTACCATGAGTTTCGTTAGATTCTCGGGATACTTTGTCGTAGCGGGAAGAAACCGTTCGTCGACGGTTGACCAAGAAAATCGAACGTTAACCCCGATCGAATACCTCGAGAACCCTGTCGAGTTTCGACGGTGCCCGCTCGGAGGAGCATTGTAGTCGGGATCTCGCAACACCGGCGGCGACCCGGGAGAGTGGAGGGAAGGACCAACGAGATCCTATCTTCTCGTGGTACCTCACGGCTCTTCGTAAAACGCTTCTGAAACGCGCATCGTTCGACGTCGGACGTCGCCGCGGCCCTCGTAAATCACACCGCCGGTACGCGTTTGCATTTTAATGCGCGTGAAGCGCGACGCGCTCAATGCTACGCCGAGAAGTCTCTGACGATCGGTTTCTTCCGACTCCTTCGCTGACTTTCGGCTGAATCTATTTTTTATTCTTTCTTCGATACTCGTGTTTTCAGGCCTACAATGCATGGCTCGGATACCGCGATCGGACAGACTCGTAACCATAATAATAATAATACTATTATTATTATTAACCCTTCGCCGTCGCCAGGGGTCAGGATGACCCCAAGCGCAAAATGGCTTTATTCACACATTGACCCCTTCATGATTTATTTCCGTCATCTTAAAAATAAAAAAAAATAAAATTTACCGTGCATTTCACATTCTACATGGTTGAAACTATTATGTTGAGTTTTTTTAAGACATTCTGAACGATGCAGTCTGCGGTAATCGTACACCCAGAAAAAAAAATTATTTGACGGCCACCGTTTATTTGGTTGAAGTAAAATATTTATTTGTTTGAAAAAAATATTTGTTTATATGAAGTGAATAGTTTCTTAAATGAAATAAATATATATTTAAATCAAATAAATATTTTCCTCAAACCAAATAAACGGTGGCCGTTAAATGAATTTTTTTTCTGGGTGTATGGCTGAGGTCACAGTGACCCCTTGTGACCGGCGTGTTACGATCAGAACGAAGGGTTACTAATAATATGATTATTATTATTATTAATAATAATAATAATAAAAATAATAATTTTACCAGTGGTGCACTGAAAAAAATAATGGGTTGTATGAGCTAACGAGATAGTTAATACAACTCATTTCTAAGAAAAAATTATACGAACTCACTGTTAGCTTGCGCAAGTAATAATATTTCCACGTGCGCGAGGCTAAAAACAAACGGTGTGAATGTCCCACGATGGGGATTATCATCGAGACACCGACGTTCCTGGACGGTAAAACGGGTTTTATCGGGGACCGGAAGTTTCGACCAAAAACTTTCGAATGACCCCCTCCCCCCCTCCCCCGTACGTTTTCGGTTGCGAGATTACGAGCTCGCATCGTCGTTCCATATATTTCTCGTCGCGATTATTTTCGTTCTTTCAAACTGCACACGTCGTCCGTCCGGCACCCCTCGCCGATATCACGAACGGCCGTACAGCATAGACACGGGACTCTCCGTACCTCAGTGCTATAGTAATAGTCAGAAGGAAACGGCAAGCAGCAGCGGCTCGCTCTCGGATGCAAATGTCCTCTGATTACGCAACGACGAACGGACAGCTCTTTGTATTTACGATTTTATGTAAATCCGCTTCCGCGCCCTGACCATCGAGCGAGCGCTCCTTTTACGCAGGAAGTCGAACACGAAGCCGGCAACGAAATACCCCGTTTCGTCTTCCTGTGCCTGATACCAGGCTCAGAGGTCAATATATTTTATTTTTTTCGACTGCACTTCTGCCTTTGTTTATTTATTATTATTTTTTTTTTTTATGTGTTTCCTCTCAAAAGCATTTCACGACCAAGAGGCAGTTTCGTGCCAGACATCGCGAACGAGTTAAATTCCGATAAAACAATTAATTAACATTCGGATCGTGGACGGGAGCGGGAATTTAATTAAGGACACCGACCGAAAGTCGTTGGAATTATTAATTATGCAGACATTTATTTCTCGAAGACCCTTCGGCTCGTCGTTGCCATGCCACCGGTACAAGCCCTTCCGCACTCAATCTCGTGGGAAATTTAAGTGTTCGGAAAAGTCCTAATGACATGCGACATTGATGAGTGCGCTTCGGCGTTCTTGAACCTCCAGTTTCGTCGACCGATCCTTTTTTTGTCTTGTCTCCGCGTCTGGAAGAACCAACATATCGGCCGTGCGGGAAGGAATATTGATAATTAATTTATTCATTCATTTAATTTATTATTAACGGGTCAAGTACGAAATATTTGCACACATTCGTTGTGGCCGCAGAAGCTTCCAAGCTTCGAACGCGGACGCCATTGTATTCCCGTTCATTTTACAATTTGTTTGTTAATAAAAATGTGATTTAATACTAATAATTAAAAAATTATAAAATAAGAAATTAATTATTTCTTATTTGTGGAGAAAAAAAAATTTGATCTTTGTGGACAAAGAATTTTTGTTAAATGTGTCCCGCCGTTGAATTGTCCCACCGTTTCCGTGCAATCGCTGCAAGCTCCTCCATACTCAATCTCGTAGGAAATTTTACTGTTCGGAAAAGTTATCGTGACACCGCGACATTGATGAGTGCGCTCCGGCGTTTTTCCACTTCGAGTTTCGTCGATCGATCCCCCCTTTTTTATCTCGTCTTCGCGTCTGGGAGAGCCAAGATGTGTATCGGCGGTGCGGGAAGGAAAACCAGCTCGCCGAGAGGCCGTTGGTAACCCCGCGTCTCACCTATGTAAAGCAGGCCATCGCGCTTAATTGACGAAATATTCAAATTCACCGAACAACACGAGCCGAGTCGCGAACGCCGGGGAAAGTACAAATGGCGCACCGCGCGATCGCGGGATGCCCGATCGATGATTGTGAAACGGATTCCATCGACGCCTCGTGCCGACTCCCGACTTTCGGTCTTCGCTACGATCGGTGAATTATACGAACTGAGGATAGAGCCAGAGAGAATAATTCTTTCGTCCATCACGAGCGCCTCTGTATGTATATCTGATCCAATAGATTTTCCGATAACGCAGGTGATAAATGCCGCGATCCCAATCAATAGTCCGTTTTCAAACATGATCGAGCATAGATGAAAATTTGTCCAGGACGATTTATCAAGTTCATACCAGAGATGCCGATTCAAATCGATATTTATTCACAAAAAAAAAGATCGGACACAGATAAATATTTATTTATTTACATGAGACACATTTAACATAAATTAACATAAATTACTTGTCCATAAACCTCCAAATTTTATTTATTCATAAAAAATAAACAATTAACTTCTTATTTTATAATTCTTTTTATTATTAACAAACCGCTTTTTTATAACAAAAAAAAAAAATGGTAAAGTGAACGAAAATAAAATGTGGTAATTTGTTAAAATGTTCAACATTTTTTGTTATCCCGCATAGAAGACAGTTCGCCGGAAACGAGAAGGAAATCTTTGGATTCGCGGGTACAATTTTGCGGCGCGGAGATCGAAAAATTCGCGAGATCGTCCAATCTCGGTGACTGCGAGAGAGTCACCGAGAGAATTTTTTTTTTATTATTAACAAACCGCATTTCTATAACAAAAAAAAAATGGTGAAATTAAAGACAACAAAATGTCGTAATTTGTTACATTGTTCAACATTTTTTGTCATCCCGCATAGAATACCGTTTACCTGAAACGAGAAGAAAACCTCGGATTCGCGGTTACGATTTTGCGGCGCAGAGATCGAAAAATTCGCGAGATCGTCCAATCTCGGTGACTGCGAGAGAGTTCGTAGAAAAGACGACGTGTCACTCGTCGTATTAACGCTATCGCGGCGTTACCGGACAGCAGACGCGGCATAATACGCTCGTACACTCTCCTCTCTCGTTTAGTCCCTCTCGCTAACGCAGCGCTAACTTACGAGCAACTTATCGCTGCTTACTCCGCGCAAACGTCGCGAGAGCGCGATATGGCTATCCCTACCATGCGAGGCTATGCGCGGTGCGATCCGGATCACGCAGGCCAGCGTACGTACCTAATACACGCTGATACGACGTGTGTGGCTGTAGCGTGTGCACACATGCGCACACGCGCGCACGGACACCAACGGGCGGAGAGACGATCGACGAGACGCTCATACGCGAGTCGTAATGGCCCGCGCTCGTTGCCGGGCGTTGGTGGTGTACGTTGTATCCGTCCGTCCGTCCGGCCGTTCCGCCGTCGCGGGGCATAATGTGTAAGGCGCATTCCACAATGCTCTCGTGTATATACCGCCGACTGAAATCGATACCCATGTCCCTCCGTTTGTAACCCACATCGTGTGCGTCGTGCCCGACGGAGAGCCCGCTCTCGTACAGTCCTCGTAAAAATATCCATCGTTTCGTCAACGAAATATTTACATCTTTCGGACCAATCATTTCTTCGGAGTTAGTTTTCTCCTCCTTATTATTAAATAAAAACGTTATTTATAATCAGAGCTGGGCGGTACTCAAAGTACTTATTTGGTACTTAAATTCCGAGACTAAGTACAGGTGTACTTTAAGTACTGCAATGGCAGTACTTAACGTACATATGTACTTTAAATACTGTATTTAAAGTACGGGAAGTACTTGAAGTATACCGGACTTAAAGGTCTTCTTCGTTACTTCAAGTACTTTCAATTGCGTTAAACGTGAAAATCAGAGCTGGGCAGAGCATCTCAAGGTTATACGTAAGGTTAAGTAAGTAAAATATTTCTAGGTAGATTTGTCAATTACGGTAGGACCGCGCTTATCCGACCTTCTGTTGTCCGAGCCTCCGCGTTATCCGAAGCACCCAACTCATCCGAGTCCTCCGCGTTAACCGAGGTGAAGGCTCGGATAATACGGAAAACTCGGATAAAACAGATAAAGCAGCATGCCGGCGCGCGGAGTAGTTTGTAACTGCTATACATTGTTGCATACGCGCTTAAACTTGTACAAGTTTGCTGCGTCTTTATATTGCGAACTGTAAATACATCAGTTCCGATTCTAGAGTCAATGGTAGAACATCGTGGTGTCTTTTGAGACACCACGATGTTCTACCATTTACTCTCAAAGAAGGAAAAAAGTTGTAAATTATAACTAATAAATGTAATGTTTATACGAAGTGGTGTGTTATTTTTTAAACATATGATAATAGTAAAAGTTTCAATTGAGTACGTTATCTGTGTTATCCGAGTTTTCGCTTATCCGACCTACGCTCTCCCCACGTTACCTCCGATAAACGGGGTTCTTCTGTATTACGAAATTAAATTAAAAACCATTGTCTATTAAAAAATATATATTTTTTAAAAATAGAGAATTATGATTTATGGATTAACGAAGTTTGGGCAACCGTACGAGTCGAAGATAGAAAGTTTCGTCGCTCGGCGTTTAATTGAATCGATTTGCTCGAAGCTGCCGTCTCGACGTTGCTCGGAGCCGCACAGTCGTTCGTGAAATTCTCAGTCGCGGACTCCGACGCGAGTCTTCGCCGTTCGGCCAATCCGGCAGACACGCTAATTTTAGCTCGACCGTGACATCCCACCGGCGCATCGTTGCCCCCCTGGGCTCCCTCTCGCGAGTGCACCCGCGCTCTCGCGATTGTCTTTTCGAACTGCACAGGTGTCCCCGTCGAGAGCTCGATGACTCTGTAGCGCGCGCTCGCGCACACCGCGCTACCGGCTGCGCCGATGCACTTCGCTCGGCTCCAAGATTGTTTTCTTTTTCGAACGCGATCGATACACTCGGGAACACACTCCGAGTGCATACACTTCGTACGGCTAATAATTGTTATGGCCTAATTTACAGGCTTTGATGCATCCTGCCGGTCGGGTATCAACGCAATGTGAAACATCGATTCGCGCGATGCGTTCGCGCTTTTCCATTCGAGTAACCGCCGCAGCGAACTACTAACACACACACACACACACACGGGCACAGAAACACGAACGCGGGTCCGCGCGAAACACGATATCGGTTCTCCATGCTTATTGTAGTAACCGTGAAAGCCAACGAGAAAGTCGCGCAACCACCGGCCAGCTCCAATTACGAATTCGAGATGTACTTACCGTACAGCACTCGTACATTAAAGTCGGACGCACTTTGATCACGCGGAGAAGACTTTTCTTCGATTTAGAAGAAAGTTTCAGAGCCGAGTTTTCCGGCCACCTCGATAAAGCCCTCCCTCGTCTCAATTAATTAATCGTACAGTGTATTTACGGCCGCAACCCAATTACAGGTTGATGGACGGTCAAAGATCGTTTGTACATTTCTAAACGCCCATTATATTATTTTCTTGGAACTTTTATCATTCTTTTTGTAGAAATTGTAGAACTATCAAGAAAAAAATTATTGTGAAACTTTGCGGACGGGAAACTTTTGATAAACCATGATATTTTTTTCTTGCTTATCATTTTATAATTCTAGAAAGAGAATTATAAAATTATTATAATTCTTTTTGTAGAAATCGTAGAATTGTCAAGAAAAAAATTATTGTGAAACTTTGCGGACGGGGAACTTTTGATAAACCATGGTATTTTTTTCTTGCTTATCATTTTATAATTCTACAAAAAGAATTATAATAATTTTATAATTCTTTTTGTAGAAATTGTAGAATCGTCAAGAAAAAAATAATTGTGAAACTTTGCGGACGGGGAACTTTTGATACATAAGCAAACCTCGGGGAGCGCCACACTGGATCAGCATTGGCACAACGTCGGCAAGTGTTCGCCCGACGTCGGCGACCGCCTGTCGAGTATATCATTTCCATTAGTACCGTTACAAAACTAATGGAAAAACGTAATATTGCTTGAGTAAACGGAATACTTGCTTGTACTTGCTTCGACTTTTGCTACTTGTTTTATTTTTTGACTTTTTTTTTTTAAATCAATGTTCTTTTTCGCATCGCGATCGTCTGCGCGCAAGCGGGACTGAATTTTTCTAGCGTTTCGTTCACATCGTCCAGAAGCTCTTCGCTTCGATTTGCGCATCGACGCGGTCGACTCGAAAAACGTCGCTCTCGATATATCGTACGCGGTATATTAATGCTATTAGTAACTCGACTTTGCGTCTCTCTTATTCGTGGAACTATCGCCGTCTGGAACTCATAACTATATACTTGATCCAGGCCAGATAAACAGAACACGGTGTATTCGAAAATAGTCACTGACTGACTCTCTCTCTTTCAATGTGCAGCAACGAAAGCTTACACAGCTTCGATATAAGTCGCCGCAAGGCATACATATGCGTACATGTATACATACATTCATACTACGAGCCGAAGTCTTATATTTCTCGGTAGCTCTCGCCACCGCTTCTTCGTCATCCCGATACGAGAAACCTTCGCAATCGTCTCGTATGTATGTTTACGCGTGCGAGGCAGAAAATCCCAACGACGGAGTACCTACTTCTCCGTCACGTTCGTTCCGCGAACCAGCTCGCGCTCTCCCGAGAGAGCTTTTAACATTCGTCAAACAAACGTTTTGCTGAATCATACGACGAGCGACACACGTGTACGTTGCCGCGACTCGATAACCAATGTCACAAAGCTTTGATGAGGGAATGAAAAAAAAAATCGTTTATAAATGAAGTTTGTTTCAAGATAGATCTTTTTTTTCTGGAGTCAAAAAATCTTTGCCAGACGTGAAGCGAATTCGACAGTCCTATATTTAGCGCGAGTCTCCGAGACGCGCTCTACGCTACTTTCGTCCAGTCCGAAGACTCCCCGAGAACTCCGGCGTGCATGCCATTCCCGAGAGTGGAGTATGCGCGGCTGAGAGCGAGGGAGGTAACGTGCCTCATCTCTATCCCTCTCCCTCTTTCTCTCTTTATCTCGGAGTGGAGAGATATTTAGCGTCGAAGCAGTTTATAGCGTTGCGAGAGCGCATTGCCACGCTCCAGCAGCATCAGCAACAGCGGCTGCAACCGCACGCGCGGTGAGAGCTCCGGAGAGGATGCGCTATCGCGTCGGGCGCCGACCGATGACTCGCTCGCGCGCCTCTCCATACCGCGCACAGCCGCATTCGTGCGTCTTGGCTTTGCAACAACAACAAAAAAAAAACACATACTTCTCCCAGATGATCCGTTGGCATCTCCGTGCATACTCGCAGGCCTCAAATAACGCGCGTATTACAATCTTTGAGAGTTTTCCGAATGCGTTAACGCCTCAACCTACGCGCCACTTCGCCCACGCTTACGCTCTCTTCCATACACATATTCCACGATAGATTTACTATATAATGAAGTACGGTGTGTTCTGGAACACTTGCAAACACTGGCAAACACTGGGAAACACTGGCAAACACTGGGAAACTCTGGGAAACACTGGGAAACACTGGCAAACACTGGCAAACACTGGCAAACACTGGCAAACACTGGGAAACACTGGGAAACACTGGGAAACACTGGGAAACACTGGGAAACACTGGGAAACACTGGGAAACACTGGGAAACACTGGGAAACACTGGGAAACACTGGGAAACACTGGGAAACACTGGGAAACACTGGGAAACACTGGGAAACACTGACAAACACTGGCAAACACTGGCAAACACTCGCAAACACTGACGAACACTCGCAAACACTGACGAACAATGACGAACACTCGCGAACACTGGCGAACATTGGCGAACACTTGCAAATACTCGCAAACACTTGCAAACACTGGTAAACACTGGCGAACACTGGCGAACACTGGCGAACACTTGCAAATACTCGCAAAGACTCGCAAACACAAACGGAGAGCCACGCAGAGCGCCCTCGAAGACTTATCAGACTTACGCGTAGTCACAGAAACTTGACGCGAGCGTGCGGTGTGGGCCAGAAAGCCGCTAGTATAACATATCTCAAAGCGCGAACTTCACGTGTCGATTATGTACACATTATCGAAGTTAAAAATAATTCATGTCATATGTTGGCACCGCTCAAGGCGAAGAAAATTCGTACCCGTACCTCGAGTCGTCCCGATGAGTTCGTTTGGATACGACGAAGCAGATAAAACTTTTCAGGTCACCGGAAGTCGACCAGTGTAAGAACTGACATATGAACAGAGTCCGACCAATGTACAATTCTCCACGATGCTCTAACTATATATACTCGTGTAATCGACGAGCACGTTTGACTTTCGATACCCGGACGGTTTTGTTACAGAACGATTGTGGGCCTCAGCGTAGAATTTCTCACAGATTTTCCAGTCCAAAGTGAGAAACTTGGAGGAGGGAGGGGACTCGTTGACTGTAGACGATTGCGCAACGCACGTACTCACGTATGGGTTCGTCGAGAGACGACAATAAAAATTCGTCTCGCTTGAATCGAAGCGCCGATGGCCGCGTCGGTGCGGACCATTGGACCAAGTGCTGTGGGTCCGGGTGATATTCCCTTCCGTTCCAATTACGTATCGGGGGATTTTACCAAGTTGGGTCGCATCGGTCTCTCGTCCGTCCGGGCCAACAGTTCCACCTCCTCGCCACGGATAATCCTAAGCTTCGACGTCGGGGCCACGGGAACCGTATACCTTCTTTGTGTCGCACGTTCGCCAAGTAGTCCCAAACGACCACCATCACCATCGCCACCGGCGGCAACAGCAACGGTCAAGACTTTCCTAGCGGAGTCGAGAATTACGCAGCATCTCGATTACCTTCGTACGCGTAACATAATACTCCAGTCTCTCGGCTACTGCGTCCTTACCGGGAAGCAAAAGGCGACGACTACAGAGGTCCCCCAGGCGAGGCAAGCGCAATATGCAAGAGACACACAGTACGGTCCAACTTGCTGGACGACTATGAGTGCGTTCTGTAGATACCCGAGCAACGAGAGGCCTACGTGCCCGGTAACATGCGCATATATTCTATTCGCTGAAGAGACAAAAAGAATAACTAAAGAGAACGAGAGACTGCCGCAGGAAATGCGTTGAGGGGGTGTTGGTCCGTGGAAGAACGATGGAGAAATATCAGAGATGGAAAAGCGTCGCACAACTGAACCGACTATTTTTACCGATTATTCGCGGTAAATGAAAAAAGCGTCTTATCTCGAATGAAGGAAACGGTTGCTCCGAGCTCCTCAATGACGAGACGGCATAACATCAGAAAAGAATACGAACTGGCAGAGAGTGACGGCAATTCCAAGACTGATGAAGGGAGGAGAAGATAGAGAAACGCTTGTCGTAAGTTGGCGACGTTGCTGCAGACCGTTGCTGCTGCGCAGACTCCGGAGATGTGTGGTACGATATAAAAAAAAACAAGTCTTGATACGCGT
Organism: Exephanes ischioxanthus; assembly: GCA_958510785.1. Taxonomy (NCBI): domain Eukaryota; kingdom Metazoa; phylum Arthropoda; class Insecta; order Hymenoptera; family Ichneumonidae; genus Exephanes; species Exephanes ischioxanthus. The sequence continues at coordinate 10,086,329 of OY294025.1, read as the reverse complement.
ATAGCGTACGCCACCTACGGTTAGCGTTGCCCACGATAATAATTAGGAATGCTCCGGTGGTGGAGCGTCAAGATGCTCTCGATGATACCGTGACGGTTCTCTCCCTGTTAACCATGACGTAAGAGCGAGGCTCGTATGTTAATCTTTTCTACGTGTTATTCGCGCATAAAGCTTCAACGGATCGTCCATCATGTGCCTCGGAGTAGTCCGGCGCGACTGTATATTCACGTGACACACACGACGTCAACTAGCCGCGAGTTACATACGTAACGGTCGGTCGTCTATCCTCCAGCGGTAGTATAACCGAGTGTAAAAGCTACGTAAATACATACGGTTGTATGCCGATGCTCGCTCGCAGGCGCAAAGTACACAAATAATTCTTAGAATAATCGCGATAGTCGCAGCAACTCTCGTGGAGGCCATGGGCGCGCGAGTTTCGTCGAATTAAGTTTGCTGTACTAGTGTACAGATCTATGTAAGGAACTTCCGAAATCCATTTGGATCATCTGAAATATAATAAAGTACCGTGGGTGTCCTTGCACACGCACCAGCACTCACGCAGATACTCATCAGCACACACGCAGATATGCTCCAGTCACTCACCAGCCACTCACCAGCTACTCACCAGCCTCTCACCAGCCACCCCCAGCCGACATTCACCAATCACCTGACACTCACCTGACACTCACCAGACACTCACCAGACACTCACCAGCCACTCACCAGCCACTCACCAGCCACTCACCAGCCACTCACCAGCCACTCACCAGCCACTTACCAGCCACCCCCAGCCGACATTCACCAATCACCTGACACTCACCAATCACCTGACACTCACCAATCACCTGACACTCACCAATCACCAGACACTCACCAATCACCAGACACTCACCAATCACCAGACACTCACCAATCACCAGACACTCACCAATCACCAGACACTCACCAATCACCAGACACTCACCAATCACCAGACACTCACCAATCACCAGACACTCACCAATCACCAGACACTCACCAATCACCAGACACTCACCAATCAGCTGACGCTCACCAATCACCTGACACTCACCAGACACTCGCCAGGCATTCGCCAGACACTCACCAGACACTCGCCAGGCATTCGCCAGACACTCGCCAGACACTCGCCAGACACTCGCCAGACACTCATACAGACGCTCACTCAGAGATTTATGCAAGGCTCATCAAGACTATGCAAGTGCTGGGACCGGGCGAGCAAAAAAAATCTACCGGTAGTACTTATATTCGTACATTTCATTTTGTGGATTATACATTGAACGCATCCGCTTTCTACATTATCTCGAGTGACACGTTTGAGAAATGGAATTAACGGTGATGGCTCTCGAGAATCAATGCTGGATATATTGTTTGCAAAAGCTATGGGATACGCCTTGCCCGCTTTACACCGGACCGATCGTCCCCCACGATTGGCATTAAAATTCGAAGGAGCAAAAATGCACCAAGATTGCGCGAAACCGCTGCAATCATCGGCGTCGTTAGCTTACACCGTTGCATAAGTATATCTCGGCCGGCGAATGTCGCGTTGCTTATCGCTTATCGCTTGGCTTCATTCCTTTTTTTTTTCTTTTTTTTCGCCGATGTTTTTACGTTTCTGGCGTTCCATCGATGGTCGCTGCTAAGAACCGCGCGTGCAGTTGCTGCCGCTATCGCACGACAGGGATTATTTGCAAAAAAAAAAAAAATCTGCCTAGTTCCAGCGAGGATTTTAAGGACGAGATAGGCCGACAGCGCTGCAAACTGGCCGGAGACTTTCGTCGCGGAGATTAAGGAGAGTCGAGAGGTGGATTAAATCCTTGCACAGAGAGCTCGGGAGAGCCGGATGGCTTTTGGAGTATTTGGCTTCCGTCGGGGATGAAACGAAGCGCAAGGCCTAAAATACACTCGCGCTGTCCTCTCCGTCTCTATGTCTCGTCTGCATTCTCACGTGGCCCATCTTCCTCCCGCTTCATCGATTCGTCGACGGAAACTCAGTGAAACGTACACCGGCTGCTTCAGTAAAGATGGACGCGACTGCGCTCGCTCCACGCGCATTCGCGAGCTTACCATTCGCTCGGCATACTGTTATCTCGCTTCTCCCCCCGCCTTCCGCACAGTTAAGAGGGTTCACGCACAATTTACGACCGAACGCTCGGGTTCGAGTAAACCGAGACGCAAAATTGAACCGGAGCGAAAGGGTGTAAAAAAGCGAAAGAACGTTAACGCTCTTTTGCGTAGGGTTGAACAGTGGCGAGGGTCAAAAAAACGGGAGGGGGCGAAGTTCGCGGGTAAGAGAGATCCTCTTCTTGCACGCCCGAAACACCCGCCTCGCGCTCCGACTGAGATCGATCGGGACGGCGGGGCGCAACTCCTCTCCCGTTCATCACTTATTTACGCCTTCATTACTGTAAACAATGCGACTTTCTCACTACCACCCTACACCCGCCCTTCCCTTGCCACCCGTAAATGTCTCATTGGCGGGCCGTGTGGTTCTCGGGTTTCGCGTCTTTATTCCACCCTCTCTACTCGTACGGGTGTAAGGGCGACACGGGCGCCCGCAGACCAACTCTTCCCTCCTCACCCTACTGTACGTCTCGCATGCTCATAACGGGTCGTTCAACGACGGAGAGAGAGTGAGAGATCCTCGCTTCCGAGGGAGTTTTCATCCAACCGGCAGCTAGCCATTCAATATACAGAGATCTCTGTCTACACACACGTACCACCTCCGTATGCATCGCGCATTTGTACTCAACGAAAAAGGGCTCTGAATTCTTTCCATTCGTTGCCACCGTGCATGTCTGACGAACACTACAATATACCGATCCATATAATTCGTCTTCCCTGTTCAACAACATTTTTTATCGTAGCAATTCTATTTTTTTTATTGAAACAATTCTATTTTTTTATCGAAACAATTCTATTTTTTATCGCACCAATTCAATTTTTTTTTATCGAAACAATTCTATTTTTTATCGCACCAATTAAATTTTTTATCAAACCAATTCAATTTTTTTTCGAACCAATTCAATTTTTTATCGCACCAATTCAATTTTTTATCGAACCAATTCAATTTTTTTTCGAACCAATTCAATTTTTTATCGCACCATTTCAATTTTTTATCGAACCAATTCAATTTTTTTTTTGCGCTTTGCCTTTTTCCCGTATTACAGTGCTGGATTTGGTTTGGTAGCGGCCGCGCGACAAACTCGTATGGCCCGCGAGATCGAGACTCTCGCTCAGATGCCTGGCGCGTCAAAGTCGCGTCGCTGCAGGCCGCGAGTGGCGCGAGCCAGGCGGTGCCGGTATTGCACAGCAAAGGTGGATTAAGGTGGGTAGGTAACGTTTTCAATTAAAACGCTGACATCGCCGCATTGCAGCATTCGTTGGGTTATGTGCAGCGTCTCCACATTCCCCGAGTCGGCGCGAGAGTGTATCCGGACGTGTAGTACGTACAACGCCGTTCCATCTGTGTCGCACTCTCTCTCGCAGGCTCTTGCGAACCGGCTTCTATACCAGCGGCATACGTCTCTTATCCCTTGCGCGTTCTCCATCGCGACGCTTTGTTTTACCGTGTTTTTCCTCTCGCTTTCACCCTCTCCTTCTCGTCTCTCCTCTCTCCATTTCGCTTCCCCTCATCGTTCCTGACTCCTTTGGTTTTCTCCGCACCCCCTCGAGCCAGACGGCCCTACATTGCATACTACTACTTCCCGGGATGTCGAGCCGGCGAGCGACGTCGTCGTCGACGCCATAGCTTTTATCATTCCCGTCGAAAACCGTATGAGTGGAAACCCGGCACGCACCCATCCAACGTGAATCGATCGTGTTTCGCGCAGGGAACATTTTTCAACGTTTCGAGTATTATGACAAAAAAAGAAAGAAAAAAAAATGTAGAATTTAATGCAAATATACCGTAGAGACGTTTAACAGAGCGGTCGAGTTATGGTTCGTTGCGGTCGAGGAGCATTGCAGCGTTACTTAAATAGTACTTTAGAAACTGGTGTGCAGCAACGGACGCGTGTACGCAATGCGTGGACATCGGCTGTGTACTGGAAGAATATGCGTACACGCGGGTGTACGCTGTAGCGGAGAGACAGAGTGCCGAGTGGACGGCCGGCCGGCTCCGTGCGCCACGGAACCGGAAGTGGCCACGACTCCGCTTCCGTTCTCGGTCGTACGGACCCCCGAGAAACGAACGGACCCAGCGCTGGCCCCCGGCGTCGATCGTCTCTGTATGTATGCGACATTGATCCTTGCAAGCTAGTCACGATGATCGGATAATGCCCCTTTCGTTTATTTTGTATCTGTCATTTTTTTATCGACTCAATTGCTGTGAAACGCGTGTTGCATTTACCGTGAAAAAAATCATACATTCATTTGCGGGCTGACAATAAAAATATACGATTACTTCGACTCTACATCTGATTTTTGCGATTCCGGTATGAGATTGAAACCGTAACAACGGAACGAGCTCAAGATTATATGTCGGTTCAATCTTGCATGAAATTGTAAGGAGCAGGGGTAGAGTTGAAATAAAAACATATTTTGGCGGTAACATCCGGTTTGAAAATCTTGTTTTCCTACTGGACGTAACGTCATACTAGACATACGGCACTTTTGGTTTGAAAATCTCATCCTTCGACCGGAAGTGACGTCATACCGGAAATACGTCACTCCCAGTTGGGAAATGAGATTCCCAAACCGGAAGTGACATATTTCCGGTATGACGTCACTAGCGGCCTAAAATCAAGATTTTCAAACCGGGAGGGACATTTTCACGTGTGACGTAATTTCCGGTTGAAAACTGGGATGGTCAAACCGAGGGTGGCGTTTTTCCGAATGACGTCACTTCTGGTTGGAAATTGGGATTCTGAAATCGGAAGTGACGTCACAACGAGCTTTGCAAATTTTTCCGCCTGACGTCACTTCCAGTTTAAGAGTGAGATTCTGAAACCGGAAGTGACGTCACAACGAGCTTTTCAAATGTTTCTCCTCACGTCGCTTCCGGTTTAAAAGTGAGATTATCAAACCGGAAGTGACGTCACAGAATAAAAAAAAAAATTCTCTGCCAAGCAGTCGCGTAGTAGCATTATCTAGTGCTTATTAGTGCTCGAACCACCGACGACTTCGTTCAGGCAACCTGCGCCGGTCGGAGAAGGACCGATATGGCGTTTTGGCGGCCGGCAGCCAGTGTAGAGCCACCGATGTGTCGTTTTTACAGTTGCGACAGAATCCCACCTGCAAAGCTTCTAACGATGCTATATTTACAGGATACAGTTCTTTGACGAGTTAGTACAGACTTACTGTATTTCAGAAAGTTCCATGAGAAATCCCGTCTTGAAAAAGTAACAATCACCTTTACAAAAGAAGGCGATAGAAATGACGATAAAATATCACTATAGATCGATTATTCGAGTCGGCGCTGCTGAGATAAAGAAACAACGTGGTTCCAGATCCGGGAGACGAGAGTCTCGGAGCATCGTCACGAATGCCACAAGCGGAAATTTCTCACAGATTAATTTGTTTTATATCTCATTTCAATCAACACGCGAGTCGTTCAGTTCTTCGACAATGTAGAAGCAACGGTCTTCGGTTCGTTGATCTCTTCGTCACGGTGCGAGACGAATATGCATAGGCCTCCTCCCGTTTTTCCTTACAATACAAATTACCGTGCGAGCCAACGCATCGTTGCATCGACGAGGACACGTGCGGACATTGATTGTTTTTTTTACCGTCTAGTGTACATCGGCTATGACGACATCGGACCGCACATATCCACGGTACATCCGTGCGAGTTCAACACACCGAAAGTTTAATCGATTTCCTGCAACTACGACGTCGCAAAAAAAAAATCGATTTCTGCCTTATAATTAGATCGTCTTACTAAGCAACTGTCGTACCGCGCTCATCGATTCTTCGAACGATCTCGCGTGATTCGCGACGGTCTCCTTGCTCCAGTCCTTTTAGCTGCGAGCCAACGCTAAGTGTTTGTGATTCGTGACGTACCTACTAGCTAGTAGTCGTGCCCACGTTGCCGCCGGCTGTGTGTCACGAGGTCGGAGAGCCATTGCTGGAGGGACCCACCTTATTATTTTATATTCACTGAGAGAAGAGCACAGAGCCTTTTGTTCTCTCTCTCTGAGTGTGTATATTTTTTTTTGTTTCATCTGTCTGTATGCTTCATGTAAATCGACAAGAGTAGTGTGTCGAACAAACGTTACTGGGAATTGGGTTACGAACGGTTCCGGTCGTTCTCGGGTTTTGCTTTACAGCGAAAGAGAATAGCACAAATATGCAAAAAAAAAAAAAAATGTCAGAAAAGTTAATTTGCAAAAAACCAATTTCGTGTAACCCGTTACACATTTCACTGATTGTCCGACATACGCTTCCCGTCTGTTCGTGTGAATATCTGTGCTCGGAAACCCATCAACTTTGGTAGATTAAATCCGATAAACATATCGTTTTTTTTGGGAGTTGATGTTGCAAATTAAAATACGGATCACCCGACGCCATTGGCAGTAGAAACAGGTAACGCGTGCGTAGCGCGGGTTACCCATCAAAACGAGCAGGGCCAGCATTCATCCGCCACAAATACGGGCGGAGAACCGGGATTATTGGAACACCATTGTTGATTCATGTAGACAGTGTTATAACGGCAACGGTTCGGTCGATGCTCGGGATTCATGTATAACCATTGCTACATCTATCCGTAGTGAACGCGTCGGCCCAAACTATGCGGAAATGTATTATTTTCGTATAAACGTAAATCAGCGTATTAATTCTTACACCATCGTGGCTTTTCGTGTATTCGTTGCACTAAGAAGGGTTCACGAAGGATAACCGGAGCAATAAGGACGTTGCAAGATCTAGACATGGGGCAAAATGGGGTACCGCAACATTTTACGAAATAGTAATTGGAGGATTGGGGCAAAATGGCCACTCTGATCATAGTGCGCATCATATAGGGGAGAGCGGGGCAAAATGGCACAGCGGGGCAAAACGGGATAATGAGACAAAACGCAATTTTCCAATAACTATTGGATGGTAGCGATGGTAGTCCGTGGGGCAAAACGGGTTTGACAATCCGGATCGTTAGGACAAAATGGGGCATCCAAAATTTATTGGAAAATGGAGTTTTGCCCCACTGGGGAAAAATGGGGTACCGCAAAATTTCCCGAAAAACTCATTAGGTGTTTGGGGTAAAATGGCCACTCTGGACATAGTGCGGATACCGGTCACGATTGGGTAAATACTAAATGGAGACTAATGATGAGGCTGAACGTGTCCCATTTTGCCCCGAAGCGCAATTTTTCTCGGATGTCAGGAATAATTATTAGAGCCACATTTAAATTTGTTCGTTAGTAAACAGTCAATTCATAGTTATCGATTCATCAGAACAGTCTTTATTTCTAAGCCGCTCCATTTTGGCTCCTCCTCCCCTACATTTCCAAAGTCTATTACCACGCCGGCCCGTGAACACCCACACGAGTGTTGGACATATGCGGCTCCGCTGCGATCCGTTTCACCGAAGTCCATTGCCTCGCGATATTCACGCGTAGAAATTCCGGCACAGTCCAGCGCAATATTACATTTCATGAGCCGCCTCCAGGCAGTTTGAAATTTAATATCCCTCGTGTAAATGCTCCCCCGGTCCCTTTCCAGGTTTTCAGAAGCCGGACGAAACACCGGCATATGAAACGGTATATTGCTTTATAGACAGAGACTCCGCAATTGTTCATTTCCGCTCTTTAAAATAATCCAATTAAACCCAAAACTCTGTCCCCTCCAGCGGCCCACAATTCCGTCCGTCTCCATTACGCTCTGTAAATAAAAAACGCCCTTGATACGTATGAAATCTTATGGATCGAAAAAATTATATGGAGTAAAATAAAAAAAGCCTGCATCGGAGCTTGCAAAGCGGGAGGGGAGAAAACCGATGGCCTCGGTCGAGAAGGACGAGCCGATTCCCTCGGGACCATATAGAGGTCTCCCCCTCTCGTCCGGGTGTTTTAAGCGAAATGGGGTTGAACGCGCGAGGGCTGCTGCTCCGCCGCTGGTCGGAGTACGTTCTATAACTCGAGCCGGCGAAAGAGGCCGATGGTCGTCGGGACCGGCAGAGAGGGCGAAGGAGTGGTTGGATGGTTTATAGCGCTCCGGCGGATGGTGCGGGTTTTATATATAACGCGGCGCAGTAAAAGAGACGACGGGGCGAGGACAAGGACGACGAGACGGGAGACGTGGAATGGAGGAAACCCGGAGGACGTAGGGCACCTCAACGCCTCGCTAATGCAACGTGACGCGATACCACGGGCGAAACGACCGTACCGAGTGTCCTTGCGCCTCTCTCGCCCTCCGCCCCGTTTCCTCGTCCGCGCACACTTTGAAAAATGAGGAAAAATCCAACACCCGTTGAGCAGCGGCGACCGGCGCGCCAGAGCCGTGCCACCGGTAAAGGCGGAGGATGGCTGCTAAAATTTTAACCAATATAAGAGAGGATAGAGAAGCGGCCAAGAAAACCCCGGTGGAAAATTCACCGCGTGTATCTCGATAACCGAGACGACGGCGACGACGACGTTATCCTGCCAAGCTCGTTTTCCAGTCCTCTCGCTCTCTCGCCTTACTTTCCCCTCGTTCAGTTTCTTTTTTTTTTTCGCTCTCGGAAGCTCCCGCTATATACGCTCCAGAGAGGAAAAGCTTGAAAATTAATCTAATTTACACTCGACTACTTTAATTAACACTTTTATACCGGGTCAGCGTGGATCTTCTTTTTTTATCTTACCACAACCCATTTATATTCACCGCGTTTCTATATTGAATTCATATATCACAGGAATAAAAAAAAAAAAAAATTGACAGATACATTTTTGGAATCGTTTTGTTGGAAATATTTTGACGATAGCCGTTCTTGATTAAATGTTAGGGGAGAGAGAGGCAAAATGGGACAGTGGGGCAAAACGGGACAGCGGGGGCAAAAGTCAGTTTTCCGATAATTCTTGTATGCCCCATTTTGTCCCAACGATGCATCCGGATTTTCAACACCGTTTTGCCCCACTTACCATCACCGCCACCATCCAAAAGTTATTGGAAAATTGCGTTTTGTCGCGTTATCCCGTTTTGCCCCACTGTCCCACTTTGCCCGCTCTTCCCTATACTGGACAGTGTGAGCTATGACAAATTGACAGTACAGCAAATTTTACAATCCGAACAGTAAAAACCAGTAAAAACCATCGTAATAACATCTCGAATACAAAGCTTCATAAAATCTTACTGTATCTTTTTCTCCGAACACGAAGATAAAGATCCATGAAGATTAAAAGGAAGGAATGTGTGTTAAGGGTTTGCAGTAGGGGAAAAAAAGAAAATCAAAACCGATTGTGCCGGTGAGAGGGAAAAATCGAGAAGGTGGAGCTGTCGGTAGGTATTTGAAAAGGTGCGATCATGGCGGAAGGTATTGACTTTCCTGAAGGGGGTTGCGCGCGGTCCACGCCGTCTTTCCCTCTCGCCCCCTCGCGATTTCTCCAGAGGCGAGGGGGTTCGGCGGGGGTGTAGCGTGATGATGAGATCTCTCCGGGGAGGAGGACTGCCTACTCTGCCGTATTTCCCGGCTTGCTGCGGGTTCGCGTTGGTGGATGAGAACGAGGAGAGTGTAAGGTAGGTGGGTAGTAGATAGCAGCAGGAGCGTGGCTCTTCGGATGTAGGTGTCGTCGTAGGACGCTTGCGGTCGTGTGCGTCAGCCGGCTTCGCTGCTGCCGGCCGAATACGGTCCTCGTGGAGGAACTCGCGGGGGTTGGAGGGTTGGATCGGTGCGCCCGATCGCGGGAGGCAGAACCGCGAAGCTTGTGGCGTAACGGTGTTGGCAAATATCGTCTGTGTGTAGCGCGAGGGTAAAGTTGTAGGAAAGCCTTGCCAAGCCCCAGATCCTGCCGCGGAGAGTCTCCCGCTATCATCGGGACTGCTGGGGGCTGACACAAATCCAAGCAAAAACGATCTCGGTCGATTTTTCTCACCGGGGTTGTAAGCGTAGCATCGATGCGGAGGATGCGTCTTATTCGCACAGTGCAGAGACTGGCACGAGTCGTGTCATAACCGACTGGAGAGTAAAACTTCAGGGGAACATTGTTAGTGGAGAAGAAATTGGGCGGGCAAAGCGGGGCAAAGCGGACCGTCTGCCGATTTTTTGGAGGGCATAAAAAAAATTAAGAGCCCAATTCTCCTCTGTAGTTTGCATAGGGTAAAATTGGTGAATATGGGCCAGTCCACATATGGTCGATTTGCATGGTAATCGAGATAGGCCATATTCCCCACCCTCACCCGATCTCAATAGCCACAGTATGGAGTCTAAAAAAATGGACGACTGCGAAAGCACTGCATAGGGTAAAATTGGTGGTTCCACTGCATAGGGCAAAATTGGTTCCACTGCATAGAGTAAAATTCGTGAACATGGGCCAGTCCACATATGCTTGATTCGCATGTTGATTGAGACAGGCCATATTCCCCACCCTCACCCGATCTCAATAGCCACAGTATGGAGTCTGAAAAAAAGGGACGGCTGCGAGAGCACTTTCGATCGTGCATCTCGAGAGGAGATGGGGGAGGCCGTCGCGAGTCGACCGATAAACTCCATTAGTTTACTTTCAGCCCGATAGGTCTGTGTCATATAGCCGCGACGTATACACCTACACCGGAGAATAACATATCCCTCCGCGGCATCTCTCTCCCTCGCTCCCCGTCTGTCTGTCTATCTCTTAGGCAATGGCGTCGGGAACCCGGCGACCCTGCGGCGCGAGAAGAGCCATCGAACTTCCGCATTCTCCCCGCCTGGATGGGTCTCCTCTGTAGCTCGCTCAAAAGCTGCTATACCGTAACGACGGAGACTGTGTACTTCGTTCTATCGTTCGTTCCTCTTCCCTACGAGACTAAGCCACTAACAGCGAACCTATACATACGCGCATCGCTCATACTCGAAAGTCTTCAATCTCCGCTGCTGTTTTGTACCTTATCCGCCATGCTCTGGAAATAAGTACAAAAAAAAAAGAAAAAATGAAGAAAATTCCCCGAAGAGGCGAGATGAACTGGCGAGTCCATCAGGCACGCGGAGGCCGCTCGCGGCCTGGTACCGCACAAATGAACCTGCAATGCTGCGGATAAGGTTTTAGCTCCGGGGCGGCAGTAGTAACGGAAGATCCGTCGGTTCGCAGTCAGCCAGTCAGCCGCAGAGACGAGTCAGGCGAATTCTCGCTGAAGATTCCGTGCGAGAGAAACTCCACCACAGGCCGGCTCGCTCGTCCTCTCTTCGGCGCGCGTGCGGCATTAACCATTCGCTTGCGGCGAGGGCCTCGAAGGGCTGCCGCTGGTTCCGCCGTCGCTCCGTGGGCGAGGAGGAAGCTCTCTTCTCGCTTCTCGCATCCCCGAGCCGCAGAAGCACCGGCGGATACGGACGGCTTAAAGTAACGCACAGAGGCGCCCGTGATCAATGCCGCGGTAGCGTTAATTAATTAACATTCCCTCACCCGTAGGGCTGGCCGGTGCGCTCGCTATCCCGGACACGCCTACGAGAAGAAGCCCCGTGACTTTAACGGCACACGGCGATCGTTATGCCGACGAGGCTCTATCTTGGCTCCGAGTACCAACGCGGAACGCAAAGTCTCGGATCCTCTCTCGCTACTCTCGACGGCGTTAATATTATCCCCTTGCCGGCGGCTACCACGTCTCGCGACTCACGGCTCTGCCACCGGCGAGCCGGAGAAATTCCGCAATTTTCACTGCCGCGCGGAAAATATCTCTCGTATTTACCGTCGGTACGCGGCGAATCGTATGGCTCCCGCATCCCGCATAGCTCGCGGATAGATGAATCGCCAATTGGACACATGGTACACTGGAATAATTTTCCATGCAGAATCGCATCGTCGCCCTGGACTCTCGCGATTCAATCGGCGCCAACTCAATTTTTTCTCGGGCAGTTTGGGCTTCGTTATGTTACAAATTTCGGGTTAAAACGGAGCCGATTGGCTGAAAGTGGTCGACATGTCCCGGACCGATCAGCACTCGAATCGATGATGTATCGACCGTGGCCATATTCGCCAGTTTCACCCTATAAAGTTTCTGGATTGTACGATTCCCCCTCCCGTGCACCTTCGTCGGCCGTAACCGGATGTGGGTCTGGATGATGCGCCGCCGTAGCGGAGGCTGGATTTTTTCTCGGGCAGTTTGGGCTTCGTTATTAAACAAATTTCGGATTAAAACAGAGCCGATTGGCTGAAAGTGATCAACATGTCCCGGACCGATCAGCACTCGAATCGATGACGTATCGACCGAGCCATATTCGCCAGTTTCACCCTATAAGGTGTCTGGATTGTACGATTCCCCCTCCCGTGCACCTTCGTCGGCCGTAACCGGATGTGGGTCTGGATGATGCGCCGCCGTAGCGGAGGCTGGATTTTTTCTCGGGCAGTTTGGGCTTCGTTATTAAACAAATTCCGGATTAAAACAGAGCCGATTGGCTGAAAGTGGTCAACATGTCCCGGACCGATCAGCACTCGAATCGTTGACGTATCGACCGGGCCATATTCGCCAGTTTCACCCTATGAAGTTTCTGGATTTTACGATTCCCCCTCCCGTGCACCTTCGTCGGCCGTAACCGGATGTGGGTCTGGATGATGCGCCGCCGTAGCCGAGGCGACGGTAGCGAAGTCGAGTCACGGCTCGCCAGAGTGCACTATTTCCTCCCCGGCGCATCGGAGTCTCTACCCCCTCTCCCCTCTTCCCGATAACTATTTTACCGAGCAATCCCCTTTCGCACCGAGAGAGCGATATGGGACCCTCCGTCTCTCACCGTACCACGGTATCGCTCTCCTTGGTTTTTGCTCGTCCTCCTCGTCCACCTCCGTGACCCGTACCCCTGCGTGGACTCCCAAGCGTACGACCCCTTGCCGCACCCAGGGAAGATTAGATCGCTCTCGGTCCCATCCACCACGTCCGTCCCGCTCACTCACCGGTCTCCCTCTCACGGTCCCTCGGTCGATATCCGACTCGGCTCCCCCGAGGAGAGGAGGACCGTTGACCAACGGCGGTGAAGAGAGGACCGGGAAACTTTGTTGTAAGGATACCGGTTCGAGTTGCCCTTCGACCTCTCTTCTACGCTGTACACCTAAGAAGCCGCGTGGGTTTCTACTCGGGCGCATATTCTTTATTTTTTCGACTGCCTCCGAAAAAACGAAGAGCTAAGGAACGCTCAGAATTTATTCAGGATCCTGGGCGCGGACCTGCCCTACGTGGAGAGGAAGACATGGGACTGATCTCTCCAGATTTGCACACGGCAATGGAGGTTTGCAATTTTAACGAAAATTGTGCGCAAGTGTCAAGGAAAAAATTATCCATTGCGTCACTGACATTATCGGACTGGGCGATATGACGCCGCGAGCGATGCAGGGCCGCCCTATCGCGCTCGGGAGGGTCGCAGGAGAGCAAGCGGTCGGGTATTGAAAGAGGCACACCGTAGAAGTTATTGAACTGATCGATCGTCGGGCTCTCGCGAGCCGCTCGTGTACAGACGGCGTGCATTGTTCGCCGAAGCGTTTTGGCGAAGGGTGGTTTTACTAATTGGCGCCGAGCATCGATTACCGCGCGAGGTCCCGACCGCACCAGAGAGCGCTACCACTTGAACCTCCGCGTCACCCTTCTTGCGCGGTACCGTCTGTATAACCGGTGAACCCGATTATATTGGAATCGCACAGTATTAGTTCCACTGTGCGATAGTAGCGGTCCGTGATAAACAATTTAAGGAGATTTCGTAGCGTTGGAAAAAATAAGGTGCGGAGTGCCGGACTGGCAGCGCGCAAGGAAAAGGTCCTGAATATCCTAAGGAGAAATTCGAGCTTTTCCTTCCGCTGACTTCAAAACCGAACAGTTAATCGTTTTTAAACAACAACCTCAGATTACACAGTAAAAAATAATTTCGTAATCGGAATGCGATATTTCGTAAAAATTATTTTGTTAAATAGGTGACAAACTCGTTTATCGCTTATTTGAATATACGAACCTGTCTTTTTATTTTCCATGTCATTAACAATTTTAGTACTTTTGCTTGTAAAACTAGAAAATTAAGAAATAAAAATTGTGGACGTTTGTGGACAATAAGTTGTTGTAAAAAGTACATATTTTTTTTACTGTGTAGGTAGTTTTTTTGATACATATAACCATCCATTTTTTACGAAAACGCTTCACATTCTGCACGGTAAAAGCAATGTTGTACTTGTTACAACTTATTGTCCATAATTGTTTATTTGTTAATTTGCCGATCGCAACAATCGGGCTCTAGGTTTGCAACGAAAAGTACAAACTGAAAGTGTAATGACACGGGAAATAAAAGGAGACGTTTGTCCTTGAAACCTGAACAAACTTTGTCACTTACTTAACAAAATTATTTTGACGAAACTTCGTATTCAGATTTTACTGAATTATTTTTTACTGCGTGAAAGGTAAATCATCCTTTCGTAAAGCTGACGTCTGTAAACTCAACCATCAGCCACAATCGTTAAAAATCGCAAAAACGCACCGAAAAATATGCGTCACGCACTCAGGTTAGTCTTATGCTGAACACAATAACAAAAAATGTAGATCTTCATCTCAGGATCTTCACCAGCTGGAGCTCTCTTAACGATGCGCACTCGAGGTACTGCGCATGTCCCATCAAAGAACCTGTAGGTAGGAAATGGGTAAAAGCTTGAAACAGCTCGTACAGTCGTTTGGCGGGTTTCAATCTAGTTTTCCAATCCGCGAGCGTGGTCTCCCCCTGGTTCGAGCGATTTCTATAATCGATAGGCGGCTTTTAACGCTGTAACCTAGATCAACGAGAATTACATTATCGCCGACGATTATCGTGACGGGAAGGCTTAAGGATGTAAATACCCGGCAGTAGGTCGAACTCACGATATCCCAGGCAGATCCGTGCAGTTTAACAATATTGTTATACTTATAGCCTACACACATATACATAAATATATACACAAACATATCCGAAAAGCGTTATCGCTCCAGGCCAGTGGGCATAGCACATCCATTGTTTGTCGACTCGTCCTCCGGTTCGCATCGTTTTGACTCTTCCGTCCTTCCTCCGTTTCTGGGCGAAACTGGGGCAAGTTTGCGCGTCCGTCGTGGACGGCGGCGGCGTTCGTCGGACCTTGTGTGTACGGTGTGGCACTGCCGGAGTGAGGACGGCAGTGTTGGTAGCGAAGAAGAGAGAGGACTAGGAAGGGCCGCGCGGGTCGATGGTCCGGCATTCATAATCATGAACTTCTCGAGGCGCGCACAAAGGGTGCGGTCTCTTCTTCCCCTCCGCTCGTCTTCTAGTCGGCCTCGTCTCAGGCCGTATCTCCCCGTCTCCATTGCCCTGTTGCCGACCGAGAAGTACGAGAGTCTCGCTCTCCTCTCTGTGCGTACCACCCGGTGGAACAGAATTGGAGGGTAGTCGTTTGCGGATATGGACATAATAAGAGCGCGAAAGGCTGCAACTACCCTGGTAGGATGGGCGCGCAGGGACAGCAATGGCACAGCGTCGGCCAACGTCGGCCAGCACCCGTTCAGTGGCGACGCGGGTCTCTCAAAGTTGACGATCTCTCGATCATACCGGTAAAACAACGTCAGCCTCCATGCTCCGATGAAGAGAGGGGCGGGGGCGGGGGTGGGGGGGGGAGGGGGGAGTACCTACCTACCGAACAAGGGACGAGAGGGTGAACAAAAGACCGCACCAGCGATGCCATATAGCAGTAATTAATACGCAAGGCGGACGTGGAGCCACGGACGCGAAGGCGAGGATGAGGAGCCTGGTTCCGCGGAGGAGACCGAACCCAGAGACCACGGTGTATTGGTGGTTGCAGTGTGGCCTCGGGATATCCATCGGATGGGAGGAAGCGAGACGGAACGGGCGTTCTCGAAGTCGGATTTGATTAATGAGGAGTTTACCGGCGTCTCCGCCATTGTGTCGGCTAATTACGACCAAGTACATCCACTGTCCCTCCGTCCCTGTCTGGACGATCCTCCGAGGATCCTTCTCGGCCACCACGGATGCTGGGATGCTGCGGGAGTTACACGGCGCTGGAGACTCGCACGCAGAATTTTAACTGATTATTACCTCTGTGCGACCGTCGCGTCCCGATTTGCCTGGCACGGATAGTACACTGCGAAAATATATTGTAAATTTAATGTACTGGAACTTGAAATTTGCTTACATTACCCACATTACCTAGATTAATTGAACGTTAATGTACTTCTTCGTAAAGTTAAAATATCAGACCTTAAAATTTAGAAACTTTTGCCTGAGATTAACATAAATTTTCAGTAAAAGTAAACATTTTACTGTAAAATTGCAACGCGCGTGTCTTTGAAACTTCGGAAACAGTTTATGTTGGAAAAGCTTCCAATACCGTTCGTCAATTTTCAGACTAATCTTTTTTTTACAGTGCAGTACTGAAAGGATTCTCCACGTAACAAATGTTTTTTTTTTTCTCCGGAAGACCCGCGATTTTTGTGCTGCTAATTTTACAATTTTCCTTTCCATCAACGAATCTCGTGTTTTATTTTTACCAAAAAGAAATATTATAAAATTTTTTGGTTGTGTATGTAGAAACGTTTGTTGCCGTGTCTTGCCTCCGCTTCACTGTTTCAATGCCCTTTGAGAAAATGAAATAGTTTCGTTCGAAAAAAAAAAACAAGGACTTGGGGTGACGAATAGCAACTTTATCGAAATGCTTCACGGGCTCCTCGCAACGTGTCCTATAGTTACCGCAGTTGCCTATATGCGTCAACCCGCTTGACTGCAATTTGCAGTAGCCCTATAGCGGACGAACAGCACCATCAGTCGCTTTCCACTATCCCACGGAATATGTATATACGTCGTTGCGCGTATCAGACACGTATGGGAGCAGACAGAATATACAGAGCACTAAATGCCGCTATCGGAAATCGATATCTGAGAGCCGCAGCCAACAGCCGAAGCAGAGGCACTCTTCGTCGCTCTCTCGCCTTCCCTCATGCACAAACTCTCTCTCCCTCTCTCTCCCTTAAAACCCCGCTCTCTATCTATACCTGTCTCTCGCTATTCCTCGACGCTAGCACAGTGGCACTGTATATACAACTCTGCATGTGGATTTGCGTGTGAAGCACTGGAGCTGATTGTGTGCCTACGTGCAACCAACCTTTCTCTCTTCCAATACGTCCTCCTGCGTTCGCGCGTCCGTGTTACACACCCCGATAGACCTTTGTACCCCAAAATGATTTTTTACCCTCTTTTTTTTTTTTTGTTAAAAAATCCGGAAGTGTTTATTTAATTTTTTTAAATTTATTTTCTTTTCACGCCTCTCTCTCGCGAGTGCTGCATCAGCATTTGTCACCCCCGAGAGCTCTTTTACCTGCTGACCCCTGACACGGAATTCCTGGTGATAGTTGAACTATATTTTACGTTTCGTCTTTTTTTTTTCTGAAAGCTGCGGCTAAAAGCGTGTTTGTCTCGTGTGAACTAATAGTGACGGGTCGATATAATGATTTTCGAGTATCGCGCAGAGAAACTAAGTTCCCCGAGTTTCATCGTTCACCTCCGCGAAAGTTACGCGGCAATCACGTGTTTCTTGGGCCTCCGATATCTATCTCCCTTCCCTCTGTGCCAGATTCGTGCGCATCGTCAACCTGATCTGCGAACACACTGACTAGTCAACTAGTGTTATTGATCGAGGACCCGGTGCAGCATCCACCCTCGTATAAACACTTGCCGAGGGGATAACGTCGGAACGAGGAAGATATAGCTGAGCGACGATGGTGCCCGGGAGGGGGGGAGGGGGGGAGGGGGTTGAGGGAGAAAGAGATCGGCGTTAGAAACGGAGCTTGACGTTTATCGTGTGTACAATCGTATCGAAACGATCGAGACCGTTCCAAACGTAATGGACTATCGGTTGATGACAGTGGGTTGGAATCGAGCTTATGACACACATGATAGTTCGACTCCCATCTGTCGATACCGCATTTCGATGATCCTACGTACTCGTTTCGCGATACCACATTTCCACTCACGAGAATTCCATCGCCGCGAATTATCCTCTCGTTTTGGCCAATTCCGATCTTTCGAGGGCTTACGGTTACATCGCTGATGAAGAATGCGAAAGGTGATCGTGCAAAGTATACACACGCTATTACTATATACAATGTACATAGCTCGACATTCGCGGGGCTTTCAAACCCACCCATCCCCCTCCCGTTATGACATCCCCTAATAACCCTTTTGCCACGCGCCCTTTGGACGCTCGTCGAAGAGACGCGGGACCCCATCGCGCCCTCGCGCTCGCCCCCGCTTCTCGTTCCAATTACGTTTAAGTACACACCGCTCGATACAGCCAGCCAAGATCGTGTCAACGTGTCTGACGAACCGTGACTCCTCTTCGACACTTCTGAGAGAGGAAGTTCACTAGACTCTTGTATCTACTAATAGGCCATGTTTAACATAGCGATCGATTTTCTCTTCCTCTCTTCGTTTTACCCTTTAACAGGCTCAATCTGATCGGTCATATTTTATTCACCTCCGGAAACATTGATATAGTACTTCGGGTGGAAAACAACGTAAGGAGTACATATGTGTTTTAGGATCGCGTGAGAATTTTTTTTGACATTTTTATTGTGGCAGACGGAGACGTTAGGTCCTAAGGATTTACTCCCAAGTCACAAAGTTTCCACTTGGAATCTTAGGATGGCTTAGGCTCGAATTTTAAAATGTTAGCTTGAACTTGAGATTGAAGTTTGAGCCGAACTTCATTGCGTGCATAAAATGTATCTTAAGTTGGAACTTAAGTGTGAATTCAAATTCAATCGTAAGTTCGATCTTAAGTTCAATCCAATAACAAGCAATAAGGAGATATCCAAGAAAGTCTTCTTATAGCCCTCGACGTATCGTTTCCACCTATCTTCACAATCATTGATCATTCCATTGAGGAGACCAATTAGCAATCATTCCATGGAAACGGATTCAAGAAATCTTTTGATAGATCACCTATTCATGACAGTATGGTGTCATCAAAATTAAACGCATTTGGGATCCAGATATAGATTTTACGCAAAAAAACGCGTTAAAGTTCGATCTTAAGGCGAACTACAATCGACTTGAGTTCACACTTAAGTTCGAACTTAAAATCAAACTTAAGCACGCAATCAAGTTCGAACTGCGGTTCGATCTTAAGTTCGAACTTTAGGGAGATTTTAAGGACGCAATGAAGTTCGCGCAAAACTTCGGTCGTAAGTTCGATCTTAAGTTGAAACTAAAGTCTTAAAATTCGACCTCATTTGACTTAGGGACATATTAGATCGTGACATAAAAAATTCGACTGTTTCACGTAAAAAAAATGTCTAGAATTTTTTGAGCGTCGAAATCCGATAAGTCTGTTCTGTGATAAAATTTTTATCAGAGAACATCCCGAAATACGTTGAAGTATGCGTTTCCACGAATTCGAGTTTCCCCTTCGAAGTAAAATTTTTCACCGTCAAAGACAATCGCGCCAGTTTCACAACTCGCCGGCTATTAACTTCAATCCCGTTTTTCTCCCCGGCATGCAGTTGGAACAAACTCGTCGAAACGCGTACGAACTTCCATCACATTGACTGCAGGACGGTTCGTACGAGATAGGACGATCGATCTTGGGTCGTGACACGCGTTGTCCGCAGGTCATAGGCAGCGCGATCGTCAGCCAGCCGGCGTTCCTCGGGACGAGCCGTGCACAATCGTGCATGCGTCTATGGATCGAGAGAGCGAGAGACGGAGAGCGAACGAGAGATAGAGAGGGTCAGCGAGCGAATTCCCGTTCGCCGGTTTGTCAGGCTTGCTAATCATCGAGTTACACGATACGCATCTGTCCAACGTTTCCAGCAATATCGGTACGAGCGGCTAGCATATAGGAACCGAGAGCGTTATACTACCGAGAGAGCGTTGGGAGGCGCGCGCTAGCTGGATAGCGTGAACACGTAATATCGACCGGAAAGCCAACGTGTATGCGACCCCTCTGAGAACATGACGCCTGTCAACCGTAAATCCATCTGGCTGCCTGTGGCTCTCTCACTCCTCATACCGTACCGTCATACCACCTATGTGTAACCCTCTCTCTCTCCGCATAACCCACGCTAAAATACACTATCCATACAGTACCGCTTCTCTGTCGGGGCCCACTGGACACGAAGGTTTTTCCACCCTCGCATGTGAAATAATTTCATTCCTTCCATTTGCTCGAGGGTTCGCAGTAAAAATGATTTTTTAACGAAGCGGATATACGCAAGTGCCGGTGGGGCGGGGGTTTATGGGGTGTGGGTCTGGGGTCGGATGTACAAGAGTCTCGTAGTTTCATCGCGACTCGTCTGACCGCATCGTTGGTTATACTACTGAATTTTGCTTATTTCATTTTCACACGCTACTCTCTCCCGTCCACGGACGCACTGGAGCGCCCTGCATCCCTCCGAACGGTTGTTATATATTTTCGTTTTGAAAAAACGTTTCACCTGCGCTCGGGCTATCTGGTCGGAACGAAGTGAGCATGGAGTGTGTTCGAGGGGCAAGCCACGCGCAATTATGCCACGTAGATCGTGTGGGCCGTCAGTTACGAGGGAACAAAAAAGAAAAATGGCGTTGTGCGGTTTAAACGCGTTTCTCTCATCCTCTCTCACTGGAGGCTCAGCTTTACTTCCTGCTGTGCGCCGCTGCTCCCTGTCCGCGCTCGCACTGTGCGAGCTGCGCCGCACTTCTCTTCTTTTCGCCGTCGCCGACTCACTTTGACTGCTGAGCCCCCCCCCCCCCCCCCCCCCCCCCCCCCCCGCCGGCTCGTCTTACACAGAGTCGGTGCAACTCTACGCTCTCCGAGAGCTCCCTTCATCCTGGATAACCGGGATAACGATAACCGCGGACTACGAGGCTCTACGCTCCGACTCGTTCTCGCAGGTGCGACTGGCTTTGCGCGGATCGCTCGCTTCGCAGTGTCGTCGTATACGCGACGGGAAAATTATAACGAGCATCGCGTAACTTTTTCTTGTTCCCGAATTCGGCCATTGACCCAGGTGCGATTCAATCGTATCTGGAAAAATTTAGATTATCAATTCGGAAATACGTCAACTTCCGCTTGGAGAAATGACGTAATACCGGAAATCCGTCACTACCAGGTTGAAAATCTCGTTTTTGACCGGAAGTGACGTACTTCCGGTATGATGTCACTTCCGGTCGAAAACTAATATTTCAAGACCGGAAGTTACGACTTTCCATATGACGTCTCTGCCGGTAAACAATCGAGATTTTGAAAACGACAGTGACATTTTCCCATATGAGTTGAATGTGATATTTTCAAAACAGAAGTGACGTTATAGAGACAATTCGTTGCTTTTCTCTGGAGAACATTATCTCGAGCGCAGGCAATAACAGAAACGTGTGAATTGTGGAATACAGGAAAGTGGGTAGAAGACGTGCGTGATACTTCTCAAATGTATTTGGAGTGGACGCCAAGTGCGCGGGAGTGGACCCGAGACAGATTTATAGTCTTCGAACAATATTCATAGACCATGAATCTACGGAACAGAGCACACACCCGGAAAAATTATTTATTTGACGGGTACTCCGCAAATAAATATTTATTCTAATTAAATATTTATTTATTCTAATTAAATATTTATTTATTCAAATTAAATATTTAAGTAAAACCCCGTTCACAGTCCTTCAAATCTCTTACTATACCAATCCTCCATAATAATACCGATACAGGAGCGTATCGACCACCTAAGCTCAGACTTCTCGCCAACACACCTATAAACTATTACAAACCCAAATTTCCGACGCACATAATAATAGAAATCCTTAACATACTCCACAACGCATAGTCACATTTAATCGTCCTAAAGTAAGACATGTACGACACCATCGGACTTACACTCATCCTCTCAAAT
Source organism: Exephanes ischioxanthus (assembly GCA_958510785.1). Lineage (NCBI taxonomy): Eukaryota > Metazoa > Arthropoda > Insecta > Hymenoptera > Ichneumonidae > Exephanes > Exephanes ischioxanthus. The sequence continues at coordinate 10,064,364 of OY294025.1, read as the reverse complement.
AAAGGGAGACAAGCAGACAAGTCGGAGGTACACGACAATAAGGACTCCGGTCGATGGTGCATTGGGCAAAGGAAAACGCTTATTCATATGAACATGCTGGCCAATAAAATTCTTGTACTAATACTAGTATTTATTTCAATTGAATAAATATTTATTTTTGGGCGCCCGTAAAATAAATTATTTTTATGAGTGCATGTTCCAATAATGTGCCTGATAGAGCCGATGTTTTGGGTCCGACCCAATACCGGCTCGAGCGCCGGCCCAATACAAGACCCTCGGCAAATGTTGCGATCCCGTAGCAGTGCCGATGGTTAAATCTCACCGTGTCAGCCCCCGTGAGTGCTTGCGATCGGCCGTCCGAGTTCCCACATGGGGAAGAACCAACGAAAACGAACAACTTTCCGAACTACACACCTGTGTACAAGCCATCGGATCGCCGGAGCAGCGAGCAAACACGCGGACACTTGCTCAGCGGGAAGAAGTCTCCCTCTCGATATACGAGGAACACACGGCAAGGTGGGGGCGGAGGTCAGCGGCCTGAGAGTCTCTAGAAACTCGCCTCCTCTTCAACGTCCTCTCCCGACTCGCGGTCCCGCGCTCTGCCACTGTAATTTCGCTTCTTCGCGTTCCTCGCTCTGCGACGTCCCCGACGCGATCGCCTCGCCGACATCCCGAGCGCAACTTCCGGCGAACGCTTCCCCCCTTTTTTCCTCCCCCTCCCGTCCCCTCGGAAGCCGCTCATCGAGTAGACACCGTCCAAAGCGGAATTCAAAATAAAATCAAAGCCCTCAATTACCGCTGACGCGTTAATTTTCGCAACAATGCCGTATAACCGATAGATAAATTTTCCATACATCGGGGCAGCGTAAAAGTGAACATTGTTGGTCATAATGTAGCCGGGCGTGTCGAACAAAACGTATGAGAACGATGTGATCGCGGGGCGCGTCGGTGCGACAGCAGCGGGAAGCGACGAGCTATATCCACTGAGCGCTATGATTAGCGATTGCGCAGCATCGCGATATTAGCCACAATGCAATCACCACATGCACAATGCGGACGGTATGCAGGCCGAGCGAGGAAGCGAATGAGCAAACGTGTGCGCTCTTCGCGTGCCCGACAGATCGCGCTCCATCACCCCCCTCATACCGATCCGCTACATCTGTGTGTATATGTATACAGTTATATATGTATATGTTTCACTCCCGCTCCCTTGTATACGTATTATGTTAATAACGTTGGATTCACAGTTTGCTACGCTCTCGTCGTATCTAGCGTGCTACGCTAGCACTCAAGCTCTATTATCTACATTGCAGCTATACGTACTGTACTTTATCCGCGAACGCGCGAACCTTCATTATCCGGATGCCAATCGATTTTACTCGAACTATTGGATACCCGAAAGTACACGCGGACCGTATTGTATCGCGCAGCTGTACACACGCGTGGCAGAGCCACGCGCGCATTATTCTCGGTTAAAAAAAGCTTGGAAGTATCAATTGTCAACGCTTTGACGCCCGAAGTGCCGTGTTTACCACGTAGTGATAGAGCAATTTTTGAAAATATCTACGTTAATTTTAATAGAAAAATATTGGAAAAATTTCGGGAAAGTGACCACCCAGAAAAATAATTTATTTTTAAAAATAATAATTTTAAAATATTTATTTGATGTAAATAAATATTTATTTCATTTAAGTAACTATTTACTTAATTTATTTAAATCAAATAAATATTTTACTTAAACCAGATAAACGGTGGTCATCAAAGAAACTTTTTTTCTGGGTGACGCATCCTAAAAATTTTCGAGCATAATTTCATCGTCCTTTCTTTTTTTAAAAGTGTATTTGCAAAAAGTGCAATTTTTCAATAATTACCATTCAACAAATTGCCGAGCAATCGACAAAATAGATTTATTCTTTGCAATCTGCTATAAGCACTGCAAAAATTGACGTTGCCGAGTGTTATTTGTATGCATCGTGTCGAGGCCGCCGATAGAATATTAAATATCTATTTGTACCGCGAACGACGTCATACACGGTAGATCTATCAATCTAGGTAACCTACTCTTATGTAAATAAATAAAATCACTTTGCCTATTTTTCTCGGGCTAGAAAATAGCTTGCCCATTCGTGTCTATAGAGCTCGGGGCGCATCGGCTCGCGTTTACAATAACCACTAACGGTGGACGGTATGTACGACGGTTAGCGACGATCCACTGCGAGGGTCTCGGCAAACCCCTTGCCCGATGCACGGATAACTAACAAGACACGTGCTATGCAGATGTCGCATCCGGGGGTTCCCCCGCGGGATTGGCACCGTCGCCGCGGTGTGATTTAGGCTAATTATGCGAGAGCGACCGGCGGCGAGTTGGTCGCTGTATGTGCGGCTCAGCGGCTGTGTCCTAGGCCGTGCGACGCGAGCTTTCGTAGGGGGTTGTACAATCTCGTACTGCTGTGTAACTACCACCACTGGGCCGTTGAGCCATAACTATGCCAGATGCTAGGGCTGCCGTGCGAGCTCTACCTTGCACCGGCGTGCAAGCTCCGCACAGGCGATCCCTCCCCGTCGCGTCGATCCCTAGTCTCTAGGCGCAGTCCGCAGCTATACGGAGAGTGCGAGAGGGTATCGCAGCCCGGCTACTCACGTATGGATGTGGCATGGCTTCTCCCAGACACGGCCCCGAGATAACCTTCGCTCCCTCCCGGTGTGCTGGACCATCCGGAAACCGGGAGACACGGGCGCACCTGCTCGCACGGATTGAATTATTCCTGCGGATAAGTCAACCATAAGCTCTGATGAAAATTATTGTTTGATATAGAGCTTGAATCAATTATGTCGCAGAACGGGATAGACGAGCTCGTCGAGGCCCAGAAACAATGTACGAAATTTACGACCTCTTGGGAGGGGTTGATCCAGATTATTCTTGGATTTGGCGCGTAATCTCGTGGGGCGTAAGAGTTGGGTGTTCTCGGGGACCGTGAGAGATGAGCCAGGAGCTGTTTGTATGAGAGATCCTGATGGAAATTTTGGAGCATTACATCGGGGCCTTGGCTGGGTCTCGTCAGGGATTTTCCGGACCTCGCCTGATGGTGAAGCTCCAAAATTTGTATCAAGGGATTTTCGTGCTTCGGATGATGGACCACCTTCCGTGGAAGCCATTGAAACAAGGGATTGTAGTGCGACGAGAACTGCGCCACTGCGTTTCCATATCCGGTTACGAGGGACGAGATTCAATGGCAACAGTCTCCGGTAACGATGGCGCTTCGAACATCTCCGTGGATTTCGGTTTGTGTAGTTACGACGATATTGTGTGTTTCGGGCAGCGGGCGGTCCCTTCGTCTACCCATTCAGTTTATTCCTCCTATTCGATCGATCATCGTTTATCACGTATGCGATTTTGCAATTACAGGTGTCGGCGGGTCAGCACATGCAGCTCACGGCAGATCTGAAGCCCGGCGTGTCGGTCGCCGCTCAGCAGGGCATGTACTTCAATCAACAACAGGCCCAGAATCAGACGGGGCCCAGCGGTCAACAAACCGACACGTATTGCTCGGTATCGCAGTCCCAGACGATAAACTTTACGCAGCAGACCATAAGACAGCGGGCGGCCGCTGCGGCTGCCGGCGGTGTTCCGCAACCGGGCGGTGGCGGAACGGGTGCCCGCGGACATCCACAGCAGGTGCCACCGGGTCAGGTCGATCAGCATCAGCACGCTAAACTTCTTCAGCAACAGCAGCAAATGATGCGAGCACAGCAGGTCAGTGATGAGAGATTTAATTAATAATATCCCGATCTGAGCTATTCCTACCGCGGAAATTTAATAGAAGGCAAATGGGTGAATATCGTCCATCCTTGTTGACACGTAGATCAATATATGGACCATGTTCACCCCTTTTATCCCATGCAAAAAATATATTCGAGACATATCAATACATTTTAACTGGTAAATCGCTACATGATTCAACACATATATTTGCAGTTATATATCTGAAGACAGGTATTAGCAATAATAATATTTCAAGACGTATATTTGCAGTGATATGTTTCAAGACGTATATTTGCAGTGATATGTTTCAAGATGTATATTTGCAGTAATATCTTTCAAGACATATATTTACTGTAATATATTTCAAGACGTATATTTGCAGTGATATGTGTCAAGACGTATATTTGCAGTAATATCTTTCAAGACGTATATTTGCGGTAGTATCTTTCAAGAAGTATATTTACAGTAATATGTTTCAAGTCGTATATTTGCGGTAATATATTTCAAAATATATCCTAAGTAAAAAAAATTCCGACATATATATACTTCATATTTTACAAATAAAATTTGTCGATATATGCGACGGATTCTTCTTTCCATGTCAGGCTCTCGTAACCTGAATTTCAAATTGAATTTTTTTCTCGACAGTATTGCTATCCCATAAGCACATTTTCTGTGACTGGAATGTAAATAGCATGTGCACTTATATTCGCCGAACCTTTCGATCTTGATTCGAATCAGGCGATAGACCATTACATTTTTCGGAAAGAAAGTCCGACGCCTTATTCGACACACAGATTGTCGGAACATCTTTCGTGTTCGCGAAAACTACGATGTTCCTAATTTTTCCCGAAAGGAAAATAAAATCGGGAGTCAGCCGACAAACGCCGTGGAGACGATAAGGCGATAAATTTTAGAAAAACAAAAAAAAGTGTCGGAACACGCCGAATACAGTGGCCTTGTTCTCGGAGTTCAAGTGAGCAGAGCGTTCCCGCGGATTATCCGCGACATTAAGTAATTCGGCAGCGACTTCCGCGGTCTGGGGAGGAGGTGTCGCGGAGCGGTTGCGCGGGTTCGTCGCCTTTTCGCTTTTCTTCGTACAGTCGCCGTCGTCGCGTTACGTGTTACGCTCCTTTTCTCGTCTACGCAACAGGTACCCCGCATTCGCGGCGCTTCTCTCCGCTGCGCAACTTCTCTCTTCCGTTATACCGTGATGAAAGAATGACAAAGAATGCCGGGGAGTGAGAGGGTCCTCTCGAACGCCGCTGGAGGAAGGAGATTCCCAGCTTCGTCGGAGGCTGCGAACGCGAGCACAGAAGCCCTCGACGAATTGTCCTTCCCGGCGTCTTCCACCGTCGGCAAGACGTACTCGTCGCACGCGGAACAATGAGTGACAACTTTTTCCGAAGCCCTCCCGAGTCCTCCGACCCAGTCGCGGCGAACTTTCCGCCGGCGAAAGGACGTGCTATCAATCGATTCAATGCCGATCTCGGGGTAGTTTCGTCGTCGTTCTTCGTTCGCTCGTTCTTGCTACTTGTTTCTTATCTAATTTTCTTTTTTCCTTCGATTTTACCCGAGGAGAGCAGAACACGATCGCACTGTTATCCACTGGATCGAGAGAGACGGTAGCGTCTCGACGCCGAGTTAAAAAAAAATAGCGAGACAGATTGTGTCGTTAAACGCCGGTATGAAAAAAATTCAAATAGAAAAAAATCGGAAAGGGAACATTTTTATGTATTTTGAAAGATGTTTTTATCATATACATTATACACACACAAGCTTCCCGAAATGACTACGTATTTTTTTCCGTGCACACAATAGTGAGATTTTGCTATAAAAAAATCCAAAGTACAATTTTTTTATTTACCTCCAATCTGCAACTTAAGGTAGTCCTTGCGAATAGTGTTCACTTCGCATAAGTTTCGGATAAATGAGAGGGAATTACAAACACTTTGTGATGGTACAAAAATCTGAAAAATTAAGCATATTAAAGATGCTGAAAAGATTAATTTGGCATAATAATAATAATTCCAAAATGTTATTAACAAATTGATGAAAAATAAAATTGTTCAACAACTTTCCCGGAAACCGAACTTTTTTAAAATGAATGTGATTCATTCATTTTTCTGAATAAGTATGCATTTTTTTAGATTTTTTTATTAACTTTAAATTTTGTGACTTTTTACACATTTTTCCCATATAAAAACAAAAAAATTTTAAGTGAATTTGAAAATCGGAAAAAATTCATACGTATACAGAAAAGTAAACGAATCATTTTCATTACAAAAAAAGTTCGTTTTCCGGTAGATTTGTTGATCAATTTTATTTTTCATCTTAATAACATTTTCCAATTATTATTATGCACAATTAATCTTTTCAACACCTTTAATATTATCGATTTTTTTCAAATTTTTATACCATCCGGAAGTGATTGCAATTGCCTCTCATTTCCCTGAAACTTATGCGAAGTGAACACTATTCGCAAGGACTACCTTAATGGTGCATATGTGTTCTCCAACAGCCGCATGCCTTTCGCTTTATCCACGAATGTTAATCCCAGTTGATAGCGGATGACTCAGTCAGCGGGATAGTTATCTGGATAATTTCTAGATTTGCCGTGGCACGCTCGATGTATCGCCTCTGCTCCAGTTGCTGATTGCAAGTTTCGCGCGAGATTGGTTAGTCATCGTGCCGCGCAACTCGCGGATAATCGACGGTGGCGCTAAAACGACAATCTGTCGCCAGCATGAGTGTCCATTGGGAAAAGGGACTCGGGAGCTGGCGTATAGAGACGGGGTCGGTACTACTTTCGTCTAGAAGCTCACGGCTCGCTTGTTCACAATCCGACATACTCGACGTATCGGCAAAGTAGCTCGGATAATTCCGTCCAAATTTCATGTCGGATTCCGTGACGAAGGAGCATTACTTTGGGTGAATATCGATCGCGGAAGATCCAAGAATTCGAGAGTGGCGACAATCCAAAGATAGACGAATAAGCGAAAGGATTAATATCGACAGGACGACGTGGTCGGACGAGGCGACCGATATTCCGTCCCATGAGGGGGATGTCCCAGTCATCAACCAGTTCACCAGTAATCGTATGTGTGTGTTTCAACTGTTGCAAAATCTATATTCAAAGCGCATAACTGACTATCACTGGTCACCAGTCGATTACTGGGGCCTCCACTTGAAGGTGATATAGTACGTACGCCATGCTTACCTGGTAACAGAAACTGTAATAAATACGGTCGTGAGGCTGCAGACAGCTGAGGAAAAAATACCATTTTTTCCCGACTACTCTAAAAAGGGCCTATTTTGTGCCTGCAACGGGGGTGGAAAGTGCCCGATCCTTGCCGAGCGGGCAAAAAAGTAATGTGGGCAAAAAAATGATTGGGCGGGCAAAAAAGTGATTTCAGCAGGCAAAAAAGTGCTTGGGCGGTAAAAAAATGATTTCAGCGGGCTACTAGGCGAATCATGTCGGCGAGCGCGTATTTCAAGATGGTACTGTTGCAGGCATAAAATACGGCCACTTGTTAGCATAGTCGGCAAAAAATAGTATATGCCACTCGGGAGGAGTGCATTTTCACCTCGTGTGAATTTCTGTCCTCGCTTCGCTCGGACAGAAAACTTCACACTCGGTGAAAAAACGCACTTTCCTCCCTTGTAGCATAATGTACTATTCTTTCCCTGTGTATGTCAATTTCCCAGGGAAGGACAATTTCTTTTTTCCTCTATTGTTTCTGGTTTTAAAGCGGTTTCTATTACAGGTTTAATTACCGACTGCGCTATTTCGCGGTACTTCCCTTTGAGCCATACATTTTGATACTATAATAACAAAACCTTGGTATTTCATTTCAAAAAATTAGTTTAAAAAAATGCAAAACTGAGCGAAAGAAAGTGGGCACCTTATGTTCCACCGTCGCGAAAAAGATTAAGTGGTATAGTCAATTGATCATACCAGCCACCCTGTTCTTCAAGAATTTATCACCGATGTCCAAACGAGCCGTGGCCTATCTTGTTACCCACGTCGAAATAAAACGATTTAGTGTAATTTCATCGTCTTCGCTGGTGCAGACATTGTTCTAGCGTTACTTATACATTTTTCTGTTGTTGTTTTTAATAGAATAATTGCCACTCTTGGAAAGATTCATTTTTAGTGGACTACGTATCTTGACATACAAAGTCATGACGGCCTACCATTTTGTCAGTATTTCCCTGTTAACTTGATCGCAGGTAGAATCTAAAACGTTAGTGACTACGCGAAAAAAGAAAAATCGTTTGTGGGTTGCCAAATAAATTTTTTTAAATATCAATTCTTACAATTCCATATGATATTGAAACAACGACGGCAAGACTGTCAAGGTCACACGTTTTCGTCTCAAACCCGTATGGAATTGTAAGAATTGAAATTACATTTTTTTTTCGTCGGCGGCCCGCAAGCGAATTTCACTTGAGTCATTGATATTTTTTTTTCTGTGTATGGGTGTGTTCGTCAATGCAATTCTGCCTTGATCGACTAAATCCACAAATGGTATAGATGTTCTTAGATTCCAGTCTGCTCTCAATTCAGGGTTCAGTTTTAACCCAAACCTCCTCTGATGAGCGTTATTTTGTTATCAAAGCAAACGAAATGTATTCCGCGGATAGAATCGGATGTAGCGTTGGCTATTTTTAAGAAACCTACTAGCAGTGGACCGTCGCGAATAAAAGAACGCATAGCTGAGCAGATCTGCATTCAATAACGCACCCTATCATTCCAATGGGGAAATCAAAAATAGCAGGTGCTGATGGGTAGCACCGGCGAGGTAACGAAGTGACATGCGAGATTTGAGAATTGAGGTTGTGACCCAATGTGTATTTCAAAGAACATCAATTGGTGCGTTCTCCATCGCAGAGCGGACGTATCACCGCGAAATCGCGGCACTTCTGCTCTGTTCGACTAAATCCAGAAATGTTCAAGATGTATCCACATGTATACGCAGCAGAAATAGGTGTTCTTATATTCCAGTCTGCTCGCAGTTCAGGATTCAGTTTTAACCCAAATCTGCTCTGATAAGCGTTGTTTTGTTATCAAAACTGACGAAATTTATTCTGCGGAACAAATCCGATTTAGCGTTGGCTATTAAAAAAAAAAAAAAAACCCACTAGCAGTGGACCGTCGCGAATAAGAGAACGCATAGCTGAGCAGATCTGCATTCAATAACGCACCCTATCATTCCAATGGGGAAATCAAAAATAGCAGGTGCTGATGGGTAATACCGGTGGGGGTAATCAAGTGGGATGCGGTATTTGAGAATTGAGGTTATGTTACCCAACCCGCATTTTATAGAAAATCAATTGGCGCGTTCTCCATAGCAGAGCGGGTGTATTACCGCAAAATTGCGGCATGCATGACTTTCCAGAAACTCTTCCTGCAGTTCGAAACACTCCCGGACCATGGTGAGATAGAAGAGCCGGTGTGCCGGCATCGGCCGGTGCCCACCGTGGGCTCATTCGTTCTCGGGAGCGTTGCTCGCCTAATCACGGGTTGTAGGTCTCTCCGCGCCGGGGCTAGAGAGTTGCGCAGCGCGGAGGCACAGTTTCGAGAATCGCACAGTGGTACCGGGGCGAGACAGAGTGAGGTCCGAGAGAATTACCTACTGCGGAGAGTTAGTGGTGTTCGAGAGTGAAAGAGTAAAGTTTAGTGTTGTCCGAACGGGTGAGAGGGAGATAGGGAGCCGTTACCAACAGAGGCGAAAATAATGTACGATGTCTAGCCGCTCTTATATACACTCTCGCTCTTTTAATTTAGTTGCCAGGTCGTATAGCTTCGTTGCGCACTTTAGTTATTGTCGTCGTGCTCTTGTCTACGAGCGTAACACACCAGGAAGTTGAAATACTAGCCGTGTCTGCAATTGTGCAACGTAATAATACACACACAGACATACAGGAGGAAACCTTTCACACCGCGCCTCGGCTACGTGTCAATGAGCCGTAAATGCACGGAGGAGACTGTCTTATTGATCTACACGCGCATGTCGGTAATTGATCCGCGAACGAGAATCTGCAAAAAAATTTTCAAGAAAAGAAGAAAATGTTACAGCGTAACCGTGTGTGTCGTGACCCGACATCACTTCTCTTCGTACGAAACGTACGATACAAAGTTATTCAAGAAGGCATTTATTCTCGCATCGGGAAAGCGCAAATTGACGATAAATAGATGCAGCAAGTTGAGTCGCAACTATTGTTGCTCTACGGAACGAATTTTTTTTTTTTCGAAGTATAATTCCAAGAATAATACGGAGAATTGGTGTTTAATGGGAATTAAGGGGGTGAAGAGATTTTAATCGAATTATCGAAATTTCATTCGTGAGCCGATGCTGCTCTTAGAAAGGGATAAATAGACGCGAGGCGAGGTGCTCTTGCACGGGAAACATACGAGCTATGAGAAAGTGTGGCCGCTAAACGTTCCAAAAAAGCTCGAAAGGTTAAAGACGCGAAAGAAATATGAAAAATTAATTTGTTTATTTTTTCAAGCCGATGTGAAACACCCGTCCGGACGGGCTCAGTCGGTAACAAAAACTGTAATCCATTTTCTTTACGGATGCTAAACTTTTCTTATAAAAATCATATTATCAGCCGCTGTTTAACTATCAGTTCAAGACACTGATAATCAGCGTTCAGCAAAAGAAAATTGAACATCCTGAAGAAATGGATTACAGTTTTTGTTACCGACTGAGTCCGTTTCACATTGCCTTAAATGTAAAAACATTCCATCCGAATGAACGTAAAGTGTCGAAGCTTAAAAACAATTAATTTGATTATTTATTCAAGCCGATGTGAAACCCCCGCCCGGCCGAGCTCAGTCGGTAACAACAACTGTAATCCATTTTCTTCATGTATGGTAAACTTTTCTTATAAAAATCATATTATCAGCTGCTGCTTAACTATAACTTTAAGACATTGATAATCAGCGTTCAGCAAACAAAAATTTGAAGATCCTGAAGAAGTGTATTACAGTTTTTTTTTGTTACCGACTGAGTGCGTTTCACATCGCCTTAAATGTAAAAAAAATTCCATCGGAATGAACGTAAAGTATCGAAACTTAAAAAAAAAAAAATTTCTCCGCAAGTTCCGTAATTCTGTAACCTCTTAAATTTTTTGTTTAAAGGTGATGCAACAGCAGCAACAACAGCAGCATATGGCTGGTGGAATGGGCGGAGTGAGGCCACCGCCGCCCGAGTACAAAGCGACACAGGCGCAAATGATGCATTCCGGTATCGGGATGGGTCAACAAGCGAGGTTTCCAAACGCTGGCCCCATGCGTCGGGTCACCCAGCAGCCAATGCCGCCTTCGGGTAAGTCTCTCCCCTCCCCCCCCCCCCCCCCCACCCGCTTATCCGATCGACTTTTCCATCGTTACGCTCCGAAAACGCGTTCCAATTTTTCTCTTCGCTGAGTTCTTATATTTGAAAAATGCCCAGATGCACTGCGGTACTCGTGATTTCACTGCATTTCTCGCTGGCCATTTCAAACTATATGCAGAGACCTCTACCTCAGTCACTTTCATGTGCATTGGCGCCCGGCCAACGTTAAGGGGCACTCAAAGTAATGAGAATACGGCCGGCGTATCGATTCTTTCATCTTGGCGCTCGAAAGAGCCCGAGGCTCGGCTTCGTCCGTCCGGGTATCCTTACATGGCGCAAACCTGTGGAATTTCCACAAGATTCTTTCGCTGCAGGAACGTCGGGAATATTCCAGCGGATAACATAATTTGAAAAAATAAAATAAAATAGTATAGATAAAAAAAAAAAAAAAATTACCGGAAAATCAATCTTAGCAAGTGGCTGCGGCGGCCTCTCTTTTGTTCCGAGCGTAACGAGGCGCATTAATTATTCTCGACAGGTCCGATGATGAGGCCGCAAATGGTACAGCAGCAACAGCAACAGGCTCTGCACGCGGCTGGCGGTAACATGTACGTAGGTGTAAACGTAACGTGCGCACGTACCGGTGGAGGTATGGGAGCTATCGGGGGAATGCATCAGATGCATCAGAGACTGGGATATCCAAGAACGAACAATCAGCGGCCGCCGAACGTCAGCGTCGGTCCACCGGACGGTCTTGGTAACAGCATCGCCGGACGCGGCACCCAACAAGAGTGGCGGCATATTCTCATGCAGCAGCAGGGCTTTCAGGCACAGATGCGACCGCAGTTTAACCAGCAGGGTCATCAAGGTTCGTATCCACCTTTTCATCGATATTGAAACCTTTAACAAAAAAAACGACAAATTCATTGATTTTTTATTAATCATGCTTGTGCAATAGTATTAAGGTGATGTGGTGTAAAACCCCGCCCAACTGCCCCGCGCACAGTTGGTAACAAAACCTTTATCGAATGCCGTTTTGAGACCGTAGATTGCTGAGGAAAAGGAACGTTGTTTTTCCCTGCTTCTGCCGATTCCCCAGGGAAAGACAATTTTCCTTTTCCTGGGCGGGTCGCGGTCTTAAAACGTCATTCAGTACAGTTTTTATTACCGGCGGCGGGATTTCACATCACCTTAAGGTAGTTCCTTAAGCACCTTAAGGTAGTTACTGCGTGGCACACTAGTTAAACTAGTGCTACATTTTTACAATTGTTTATACACGATTGAGACAGTAAAGAAAGTTGATTTGTATTACTGAATGTGTCCCCAACCAAGGAAAATATCAATCGCGATTGTCTTGCAAAACGACAACTGGTAAATGCAAATTCCCATGATAGTAAGTTCTTGTTGTTTTTATCACAGTAAAAATCCGTATTTTTTCAACCCATTTTAATGTATCACGGCTTATTTTGTTTCTTAAACTTTGCTCTAGGAATTCACCAAGTTGATTTTTTGTAGGTTTGACCGTTTGACAAATACGGTTCATTCAACGTCCAAAACTATTAAAAAAATTCTGCTTGGTGAATTCGTACAGCAACGTTTGAGGAGCAAAATGAGCCGTGGTACATTAAATTTGGTTGAAAAATAAGAATTTATCTTTGAAAAAACTCAACCAAAATGTATCGTCATGGAAATGTGCATTTATCGGTTTGTGTATTTGCAAAAATATCATGATCAATAGTTTCCTTGATAATGCGATAATCCGACTTACGTTACCGTTGATAAATGGCCAACATTTTGGACAAATAATTGTGAAAATTTAGCAAACGTTTGACAAGTGCAGTAGCCTTAAAAAAACACACACATATGTATTTGCCAAAAAATCATCGTACCCCTATCTCAATAAGTGAGATTAAAAAAATGTAAAAACAATGTTCATCTTTTATAGGTGGTTTCGGCATGGGCGGAGCTGGAGGAATGCAGATGAGCGCAGCTCAAATGCAACATCAGCAGCTAATTCGTTCGCAGAGCGGAGGAATGGCCGGTGGTGGAATGGCCAACAGTTCACAGATGCAGCAAATACTCTCGCAGCAGCATCAGCAGCAAACACTTGCTATGCAGCAGGGCAACAATCAGATGTCCATGCAGATGCAAATGTCGCAATCGTCCTCCGTAAACTCGGTATCGAGCACGGGCACCGGTGAGTTTACATGGCGGAAAAGAGTTGTTTGCGAAGGGATCGACTCTCGGTCTTCGCCGCTCTGGCACGGTGACTTCATAATTGCCCTCGTATAATGAACGTGCAAATGTGCTTTCTCTATGCAGGATCTCCGTTACATCCACACCAGCAGTACGGCGGCGGAAGTCCGGGCGTACGAAATATGCCTCAGCAACAGCAGCAGCAGCAACAGCAACAACAGCAACCGCAACAGCACAGCCAACCTCCATCGTCGGGTCCTGATCCTTCGGTCGCCACAGCGGCGGACTTCAGTCTCGAGTTCCTCGAGAATCTTCCCGCGGGTGATACATCGAATTTCAGTGCTCAAGAGTTACTAAATTCGTTGGATTCGACGGCCGGCTTCAATCTCGACATACTGTAAGGCTCGTGCGAATAGCCGATTAATGGTCCTTAATTGTTTTTCCGTCGGACGGTGTATCGCTCCGAACGATTGCGATAATCCGTCTCAAAGTGTGACCTCGTGAATAATCCCACGGTGGCCTCACAGAAGCTTCTTCCGGCATCGGAATCGACGACGATGTTATTTCGATAGTGTACCACACCGAGAGGGGTCACATTTTTCGTCCCCCCCTCCCCATTCCGTTCATCGATCTCAAGTGATAACCAGCAGGATCAGCGTGGCACAATTAGTTTTTTTTTTTCGAGGATTCTTTGACCACATGGAATGTCGTCAATTATCGCTGAAAAAAAAAAGAAAACAAAAATACAATCGTCCGCACTCCGATGAACTTGGGGAGACACCGAGGTGCACGAACGAAGTGTGCCAACGGTCTCCCGGGAAGAGGCGCTCTACTCTTCTAGGCAATCACGTTTTAGTCAAATTTTCTACCGTAACGATGGCAGAGAGCAAGGAAGACGAAAGTGAAAGGGCGCGGCTCGCGAGACTGACCGGTTGTGAACAAGCCGCGATGTCCGCGCCCCCACGCGAAACGTTCAAATTCCGAAACACATTCGGGCATCATCCCTCGTGATACACATGGACGTATTTTCAGGTCGTGCATCCAAGAGTACACTCGCCGCGCGCTCGCTTCCTCTCTCTCTGCATTTCGAGTGCTCCGGTCGACGTCGACACTGTTGTTACTTCGACGAGCACTCCAACCGTAAAAAAAAAAAAACTCGATCTTCCTCGCTCGATCCTTCGTACGGAGCCGCAATCTCCTTAAGGTAGGCGGGATCGAGTCAAAATGCAGTTACTTACGAAATTAGTTGAAGCTTTCTTTCGAGTCGAAAGTACCGGTGAACTCGCGATAAATGCTCTCACCTTCGGGTACTCCAATTTTTGTGGAGATACCATAGACAAAGAGTTGAAATAACTAATAGACGAAGTTCGAGCTCTCCGATCGGGAGAGGGATGAATAAAATTAGGAGTTTTTTTTTTTTTTTTTTTTTTTTTTAACGAGAGTTCACCGTTGCTTCGATTCCCAATCCGAAGGATATGTGGAGAATGCGCGGAAGGTCGATTGTCAAAGTGTCGAACGAGTGATCGACGCTGTATGCGCGCTCGTGCGTCGTTAAGTCGCGGCTCTGGGTTAAGGTAATACTGTAATAATAATTAGTCTAGTGTATTTAATTATGCGTACACCCCGTACGCCGCGACGGCGCAATCTACTATTAAGGTTAAAGTCAATTATGAAAAAAGAAAACATTCGAGTTAACGAGGAGACACGTTGGAGATTGGGAGAGCCACGGTCAGCGTGACCGAGAGCCGAGCCCTAAAATGTCGAGACATAGTTTGCGTCGAGCTTGACGCAAATATCGACGAAGAGTGAAAAACCCCCTTCGAACTATACCACGCGGATATGCACTCATCGAACACACACACACCCACACATACATTAACACTCTGGGACTCGGCACGTGTTACACGCGTGTGTGGAGACCTATACCGTTAAGCCAATTGAACTTTCATTGTACATAGGTATATAGTATAATAACGTAGCAAAGAATGTTCGAGCGAAGCACCCAAAATTCACGTTAAGATGAATCAACTCGAGATAGTTCGGCGGTGTGTCCCTTCGACCACAATCGTCCGAAAAATTACCCGAACAAATATCAACGTTATCCTTGCTCAGAGTGTCTTGAGATATTTATTTACAACGCTCTTCTGTTCTAATTTACGACACATTGTTTTTATACGCTTTCACGGTGATTATACGATATTTTCATGTCTCGATTGACATGGGTGCAAAAACCATATCGATTAAAACAAAACAACAAAAAAGTTACTCGCGGAGATTCACCATCGAACTATCTCAAGACTCCTATGACATAGATAATTATAATAACGCGATAATGTATCGAGAGGGTAGCGCGGGAAGTTGTGAATGCCACGGGCGATAAAGCGCATTCAATGACCCATTTTAATGGTTCGAATGCGTTATCTCGCAATCTCGCTGCAGAGGGTGGGGGGCAACGACGGTTCGCGTTTGAGCATTTCCCGCTCTCGGCACAACGAACTAATCTCATCCACTGTCTCACACAGTCCGCAAGGGCTTTTTTTATCGGGGAAGACCCGCGTGATCTCCGGCAACTCGTGCGAAAGTTCGGTCGAGTATAAGAAAGAAAGAAAAGAAAAAAAATGATATTAAAGGAACAGAAGATAGGGTATTAAAAATTCGGCACTCAAGAACTTTTCAATCGCTTCTGAAAACGTTCTCTCTATTCCCTCTCCTCTCGGTCAAACGCGAGATTCTTCCACTCACCCAACCCCTCCGTCGATAATCTATATATTCGTTCGTATGAACGTGATTCCAGTTCGATGTCGCTGAGAAAAGGATCTGCGAGCGGCTAATCTTCCAAATAGTGATACATTCCATAGATACAAAAAAAAAAAAGATAACGAAAATAATAAGAACCCAGCGGCGGTTCAGCAATCAAAACTTCTGAATAATGAGAAGATAATAAATGAAAAAGTTAAAGAGTAAAAAAAAAACAAAACCGAGGGTCAAATGACGAGAGATGAGGTCTAAGAGGACGTAGGAGTAGCCTTGAATATCCTTGCCTATCTGTAGCCGAGCGCGCATGCTCGATAACTCGTTCGCCGAATAAAATAAAAAGCAAAAAAAAAGAAAAATATGCACGGAGTACTACTCCGTGGCTCCTAGAGATTCGGTATACCGCGATCATTATAATAATTAAAGAAAAAAAAAACTCATTCGTCACACACAACCGAGAGATTTTCCGATAAGGTTTCGATAACGGACGATTGTGACACTATTGTCTTGTAAAATATTGGGGCCACGAAACATAATCTATCGACGATAAACATTTTGAGGAATTAAAACAACAAATAAAAAAAATGAAAGAAAGGACAAAAGATTAAAAACAAGAAAAGAAAAAGAGGATCGAAGGAGACAGGTGCTCTGATTCTCAATGTCAATATAACCTATGTAAATCAAAAGAATATAATTAATAATATTAATGGGGGGGATTTGGAAATAAGAAAGGAAAAACAAAAAAGATAGGTCGCCACGTACAGAAGTTATTTCGTTCTTTTTTTTCTACGTTTCGCACGAAAGCATATAATGGAAAAGAGTTAAGGTTTGAATCGAGCAGGCGGAGAAATGAGAGTGTGAAAAGAGCATTAGGGACCAACGTAAGAGTGAAAGAGGGGCAGGTGCTTAGTGCCGAATGTCGCAGTGGATCGTTGCGTTTGTCTTTCACGAATCTAAAAAATGAACAATCACGATGTATCGGTGTACCTCGTGTTGACCGCGTGTCTAGTTACTCGGTACTTGGGTCCCGATTCGTTGCATATTAAAGAATAAAAATAAAAGAAAAAAGACCAGAAGGGATAACAACAAAAACAGTAGCCTCGCACGGACGGCTGTATACCTAATTATTTATAATATTTATAATTTTATAATATAACTGGGCATTCGTATAGACATAGACAATGTTGAACTTCGAACTGTTATTAATAAATGCGTTGAGTTCCTACGTACATCTTTTTTCTTCGAGGTAATGTGTGATCGCTACGTAACGACTGAGGAAGAAGAAAAAAAAACCTAGAAATCGCGCAAATTTGCCACGCCTATGGCACGATAATACGAATCGATTGGAGGGGTGTCGAGACGCGCCGATTAGATGCGCGTTTACCGGTCGAAGTGGGGTGGAGCGGGGCTATTGTGTAAACCTGCTATACCGGCGATTGCCTTACATCGTGACATAGTCCTTTGCGCATCGGCGAATTCAATGGGGTTGCGATAGATGCGGGCTTTTCGACAGCTGTGTTGAAACGACAAGTTCGACGAATCACCCCGATAATACAACACTATAGATGTACCGCCGGTTTGTTTGGGAATCGTTGATGACAAAATGCTTTATTCGATGACCAAATTTAAGAACGGATCGATTGTATCGAAACTAAACAAGTCAGCCACGAGGAATTCACGCGGTTCGGTGTTAAACAATCCGCGAGGCACGGCTGTGCGCATATCCGTGCGGTCCGACTTTGGGACATCCGCGGTGGCAACAGCCCTCCGACCCTCTCCCGCGGGGACAAGTGAGGAGGATCAATATCACGGTGAGGGAGAAACCAGCTTGAGAATAGGAGAGGCGCGCGTAAGAGTGAGCGCCGGGGGACGTGGATTACTCGCAAGGGCAGTAGAGGGGTGGGCTACGAAAATTTCAACTCCTCACGCGACAGCTCAATACTAAAGTCTGCGTCGGAGAAGCGAACGGGCTTAAATTTAATTCCTTCGATTTATTATATCGTCGCGCAAACGGTTCGATATTTTCATAAGAATCGATGATTTCCCGCATGGTAGCTCGCTAACGAAGCAGAGAAAATCGTAAAGAATCATGCGACCACACTCGGACCCATTCTAAAACCGCTCATTGCAGTATCTTGATATATATATGTATATATATATATATTTATTTGGAGATTCACACTTTGGCATTGCAGCGATCCACTGTTGCAGCATCGATGCTTTGCGTTCGCGATGAAACAATGACTGGTGATATATATCCATTGTAAAACGTGTTACAAAACTCCTGATCTTCGTGATAAATACTATACTAAACTTATTCCGGCATTTTAATGCTGAACAATTGGTAAATATGGCTTTGTCGATAATTTTTACAGTAATACTCGCGTCTGAGGATTTTTTTTATTGTACACGAACACACACACACACACACACACACACACACACACACACACACACACACACACACACACACACACACACACATACACACACTCACGACTGGATATGGAGAGAGAAAAAAACCAAAAATGACCGTCCGTTATGAACGAGCTCGATTTTGTGACACGCTGATCAGCAGTCATTTTGGCACATTTTCGTTAAATTATCAGCATTAAAATCAACGAGCTAAACTAAATGCGAAAGACAAACGGATGTACACTTATTACCGGTACTTCGCGATCGATAAACGATGTGGCGAATGGGAGTATTTAAGAATTGATCAATCGTTACCGAGGATACGTTGGTAAATTAATAATTAGCGTTTCCGACGCGAAGAGATTTTGATAACGAAATAACGAAACGTGTGCAACCGTCGTTCATTCTTTTTTTTTTCTTTCTTTTTGTACACTGTAAATAATGATCGATAGTATGCAGGGGGTGTGAGAGAGAGAGAGAGAGAGAGTGAGACATAGAAGAGGAGAGAGAGAAAGGCGTACGTGATCGTACTGTAAGCGAACTTAGTATGAATTTACGGGCTCTGGAGATGAAATTTATTGAAATTAAACGATATATGAAAATTTGCAAATTTACGAGAGAATCATCGATATTAGAATGAAGGCTATGGTCAATGAAATTTCGTCGCTCGCGGTCTCGCCGGTACTCATCAAAAAGGTTCATTAATGAAACAACAAAATAAAACAAAAGTGAACAAAAAAAATCAACAGTTTTATTCTTAATGATTGTGATATAGTCGTAAAACTAATGATAGAGTTAGTCCTACCCCGATGATCGTACGCTGGGAATTCACCGAACCTTTAAAGTGAGCTTATAGCGGGACCACGCAAATTACCTTGAAACATAAAAAAAAAAGAATCGTACAATTTCATCTCACGAGCCCGATATGTTCGTCTCGCTTAAGGTAGTACTAGCGGTCAACCTGAGCCCACGTGAGTTCAGAGAGAATTGAAAGAGGACTTGCGGACACTTCTCGATGAGATAAAAATCTGAAAAAAATCAACCATATGGAAGTTACTGAAAAGATTCATTATGCATAATAATAATTCCAAAATGTTATTAATAAATGAATGAAAAAAAATGTCCCAACAAATCACCCGGCAACCTAACTTTTTTTTTTATGAAAACGATTTGTTAATTTTTCTGAATACGTTTGAATTTTTTCAGATTTTTGTGTAATTTTTGAAAATCGCTCTTTTAGTTAATAAAAAAACGTTATTTTCAAAAATTACACAAAATTCTGAAAAAATTGATACGTGTTCAAAAAGATTAACAAATTGTTTTTATATGAACAAAAAGTTACGTTGCCGGGGAATTTGTTAAACAATTTTTTTTTTTCATTCATTTTTTTTAATAACATTTTGGAATTATTATTATGCAACATTAATCTTTTCAGTAACTTCCATATGATTGATTTTTTTCAGATTTTTATCTCATCGAGAAGTGTTCGCAATTCTCTCTCAATTCTCTCTGAACTCACATGGGCTCAGGCTGTCTGCTAGTACTACCTTAATATACGAACACGCGTCGCCGAACGTATTAATTGGTAGCACGATACAGCAATAAAAATGTTGGATCGAATAGATGAAGGTCTGTATATAACAGCGTTGCGTTATTATTTATGTTGCTATTGAAATATAGTAATAATGAAACTATGGTAATAAATGATAATTTAAAATGAAAAATCATAAACACACAACCGTGTATATATAAACTATGGCTATATCTCCCGTGGTAAAAGGATAGTTTCGGATAGTTATTTTTATTACTATTATTATCAATTAAATATTATTTCTAAGATGATAATTATCATTGTTATTATTTGGCCAATGATCTCACCCAAGAAAAATTGTCATTTCGATCTATGCCATCGACAACTGGCATCGATTAGTCTCAACGTTTCTTTTTTTCTCTTTTTTTTTGTTTTGTTTTCTTCGAAAGGCTACTCACAATGGAACATGTACCCTCGACCGATATTTAAAAAAATTGTCTTTGGCGCCACTCTCTGACCGATAATGACGTTTATCTCGCGTCATACTTTATTAAATGTAGTTTATATCTGAAGTACAGCGCATTCCAAAAAGTGGTTTTTTTGTTTCTCTTGCTTTGATTTCTTTGCGTTTCAAGTAGTTTATACTTTTCTAGAAATGGAGATCGTGTACTCCGGCTACATGATTAACGAAATACTAATGATTAAAAAGGCCTCAAGGTCCTTCTGCTCTACATGACTAGTTTTAAGATCTACATATTAATAACGAACATGTTTCGAATTAACATGGCTAATTGATAATCGTACTGATTTTTCGCGAACAAACGGAAGCAAAAAAGAAAATAAAGGTCGGGGAGTTGTTTTTAATTTTTGTTTTCAATTCATTCGTTTATCTATAATTTATCAATTGCTCTATTATTGATTTTTCATATGTCATTGAGAAAGGGTTGCAAAGAACCAGGCCTGGAGTATCAGTTCACTTTAATACAAATTATACAAATTAATTTGCTTGTTCATTTATAAATCGAATCCTTCAAAATGGAAGAATAAAGTTAAACCTTAATCACTCTTAAATAGATAACTTAAAGAAGTAATATCGGTACGGGCCAGGTGCCGAAACACAAAGGAAAATTAAAAAAAAAAAAGTATCTAATTAGTTAAATTTGGTTATATTGACGACGATGTAACGATGATAAATTATTCATGAACATGTTTTATTGTATGAGAGTCGAGACATTTTTTCATGTCTTTGTATATTTTTATGCAATGTTGTAGAATGATATTGTTTCAAATATATTATACAGATAATAATGATAATAAACAAATTTATATGCTAAAAGCTCGTCATTAATCCCAATTCCACGGACTTCGGAATTTTGCAATGGACGCCTGATTAACACCAGGCGCTCAGGCGCCAGGCGTCCAGATTGCTTCTGATCGAATAAAGCGCTAAATGTCACCGAAAAATATCGGCGATTCACGGAAAACCAGATATAAGTTTTGACTATAAGCAACAGTCGCCGAAGAACTAAGGGTGAGTTTCAATATTAGGTGCAAGAGTAGCTTCTGCGGATTGATTGAAAGTACTTTGAGTTACTGAAAGCTCGAAAAAGGTCGGATTTGCTAGTAAATTTTGATGAACGTTCTTTTCACCACTAAAGTTACAGACTGCATTAACAGTTACATTAGTAAAATTAATGGAATTGGATACTGATAATCTCTGCTGCTTTCGAAATTAATTTGTTGATACGATACATTGGACGAAAACGTTCATTATGGTAGTCCTTGCGAATAGTGTTCACTTCGCATAAGTTTCAGAGAAATGAGAGGGAATTGTAAATACTTCTGGATGGTAGAAAAATCTGAAAAACCTCAAGCATATTAAAGGTGATGAAAAAATTAGTTTTGCATAATAATAATTCCAAAATGTTATTGACAAATGGAAGTAAAATAAAAATGTTCAGTAGTCTTCCAGAAACGTAACTTTTTTTATGAATGATTCATTACATTTTCTGAATACCTATGAAAAGGAAGCCAAAAATACAGACAATGCTTCCTCATAGAAGAAGCTTCCCGAATAAAGGAACCTTATGAGAAAGCGATATGAAAATTTCAATCTTCAGCTTTTATGAGGAAGCGATATTAAAAATTTCAATTTTCAACTTTTATGAGGAAGCGATGTGAAAATTTCAATTTTCAACTTTATGAGGAAGCGCTATGAAAATTTCAATTTTTAACTTTTGATCACTTGCCTATGTCAGGAGCTTTTTTGGAACCGAAATCTATTGAAATTTTGAAATTCACAATAATAAGAATAATTTCTCTTCAGATAAACTGTTTCAATATGATAAACGATAGATTCGAAGGAACCGAAATCGTGATTGATGCATCAGAAAAAATTGCTCTAAAACCTGCAGCCTTTGTTGCAAATTTTTCACGTGCACTGATGAATACGCCAGTACGAACGATCGGTAATTAAAAAAAAGATTATTGCAAAAATAATTTCGACGTCAAAGTCTTTGGCTTGTATTGATGTTCACTCAAATATCGTTCGTATGGAATTCCACAGTGAAATTGTAGTAAGGTACTGTAGTGCTCAAATAATTGGTAACATTTTGTAAGCCTGTATATTCCGAAAATTCGGATGTTCTCGCGACGAAAATGTATTACTGTTATACGCTGTAAATACCGTACCATTATTATCAATGATAATAATTTAATTTAAGCATTTCTACCGAACCGGTAGAAATGTGGCCGGGTCTGGTTAGGTCGGCGGTTAGTTTTGCACAATCAACGCTAGGGTGCGCATGTCTAACGATCGCGTTCTGGCACGATAGCTTCCACCCGCTATCATAAACTGCATAAACTATCATTGAAACACCGCTGTAATCAGCTTAGCAAAAATGGCAGCGGCGTTTAGATTGCAGCACGCGATCAAGTTTGGAAAATTTCTTTCCAGGCCGATCAATCTCAGCTGGAAGATATTTACTGTTGAAAGAAGATGCACCCCGTTTACAGGTTTGTCAACAACTCACAATGTGCTGTCACACAGTTTTGTTCGCTCAACTCACCCTAAAATGTCTTCGCAATTTTGAGGTTACAGCGATTCGACTGATTTTTGTTAAATTTATCAATCGTTTAATTAATTTCAAACAATCACGATCGTCAAGATAATAATATAATTTTCTCATCGATATAGTTTTTTGTCAACATCAAACGAGACTACTGTCGTCTCAGGCTGCGCCCGAAAGTTCACCGGAGACCGATTACCACAACATAATAAAAGACACCGAAAAGTCGATAGGTAGGTTTCCAGTTGAACATTTAAAAGATTTTTAAATTATAAGTGTAAGACGTACGTTTGACAATTTTGATTTTCGTCTGTTTTAGGCGAAAGTGCCAAGCACGAATTTCAATCCGAGACCAGAATGCTTCTTGAAATTGTTGCGAAATCTCTCTATTCCGACAAGGAGGTAAGATCTACACTGATTGGTAAAGCGTGTAGTTAAATAGTCATTTGTACGGCGGGTGCTTAGAAAGGGAGTTCTTGACAAGTGTGAAAATGTCGCTCAAGCCAAAGGCGAGCTCAGCATTCACAAGAGTCAGAACTCACCTTTCTACACCCCTATTATTCACATAATTTTTCCTAACAAATTAACAAAAATCATGTTTTTTCGTTTTTGAAAACAAAAAACGTGTACGGAAAGGTACTGTTTTGCACTACTGTGAAAAAATAGACCATATCTCGTTTATACGCATGTGCAACATTTTTCTCGTACGCGATACAAAAAGTACCTTTCTGCGCTTACTTCACAGGAATGGAAAGCAGGATTTTACATGTGCGCACTAGGAAAATGATATTCTGATACGGCACATTTTTTGTTCCAGGTTTTTGTCCGTGAGTTGATATCCAATGCCAGTGATGCTCTTGAGAAATTGCGTTACCTGCGCTTGAGCGAGAATCTCTCTGTTGACGGAGGTGGCGATCGAAGTCTGGAGATTCATATAGCAACGGACAAGCAGAATAGAATTCTGACGATTCAGGACACAGGAGTCGGTATGACCAGGGAAGAATTGATTTCCAATCTTGGTACCATAGCGCGCTCCGGATCAAAGGTAAAACTTTCGGAGAGGTTAAATATATTTTTGGTACAAATACTTTCTCTACACTAAAAATAAATTGTAAATTTAATGTACTGGAACTTGAAATTTGCATACATTACCGAAATACCGTGGTTGGCAATAAAAACTGTAATCAACTTCTCTAAACCGGCCAGGTTTTCACAGTCAAAAGAAAAGGCTCACGGGAGGCTTGCGTGATATCCGCTTCCGATGAGACTTTTCTTCTGAACATCACAATACCGTTCATTACTTTTGAAACAATTTTTTTTTTTACAGTGTACGAATAAAATCTGTATACAGTGTACTTTAACTAACCGCTTAATCTTCCAGGCTTTCTTGGAACAGTTGAAGAACAAACAGGAATCTGGAGATCCATCAAAGATCATAGGACAATTCGGTGTGGGATTTTACAGCGCTTTCATGGTAGCCGATAAAGTCGAGGTGTTCACGAAATCGTACGCGAAAGATGCCGAAGGATTGTGCTGGTCGTACGACGGGTAAGTTCTAACTCGCGAACTGGAACCGATGTTGATTAGACGAGAAATTGACGATATTCTTCGTTTAATTTAATCAACAGGACGGGATCGTACGAGATATCGAACGCGGAAGGCGTTCAGCCAGGAACGAAAATTGTTCTCCACTTGAGGCCGGACAGTCGAGAGTTCAGCGACGATGCGACGATAAATGGTAAAACTCGCTGAAATTACAAGATTAATTCGTATGTAATACGAATTACGGGTAATTTTAAGTCGTATGTAATTTTCCGCAGATATTATTCAAAAGTATAGCAACTTCGTGGGTAGTCCGATTTTCGTTAACGGTAAAAGGGTCAACGTGATACAGGTGAGTTTTGTTTTCAATGTTATTGCGCTGAGATATTATACCGTGATGAAAGTTTAGCTTCGTCAAAGAAAAAAATGGTTCAAAGTAATGTGCAAATGCCTTTCTCTTTTATTGTAATTTTGCTTATAGCTTTCTCTATGAGAAATTGGCTGATCGATTTTTCGTTCATCGATTTTTTCTCATATTGGAAACTAGGCGCAAAATGGTAATAAATGAGGAAACCATATGCACCTTTTTACTTTGCAACTTTAAGTATAATATAAATTCGATACCAAAGCCTTTGATTATAGTATTATATTTGTATGCAGTTTTAGGACAATAGTTCACAATTTACACAAGTTAGAGCTACCTCACGCGCTTTTCGAAAAATTTCAAAATCGTGCAAAATCTCGAACTAGTCCTCAATCTTGATGAAAATGACACCAAGGGAATCACTCTAACCCTGTACGAAATTTTAACGCGCTACCTCACGCCGTTTCCAAGTTGTAGTCGTTTTACACGATGCAAGTCTGTCACACACATACACATGGTTGCCATGGACCTGGAAAACCTGGAAAACTGGGAAAAGTCAGAGGTTTTGTTGGGACCTTGCAAAATCAGGGAAAAGTCATGGAATTTTTTTCAAATCTTGGAAGTTTTTTGAATCTGATGGTTTTCGTTTAATTCCGCGTTGCATGACGTCGACATTTTTCGTTTCAAGCACAGTTGTCATCTACAGCATATGCATGACTATGTCGGGAATTTTTAATATCGTGAAATGAATTTAATATATTAATAATCATTACATATTATATTTTACGTTATTTTCGATTGTCCTTTCCCACCCTGATTGATAGTTGAATTTCAGTTGGAGAATTTCGTGCCAACCATGATACACATACACATGCGCCCGGGCTCCACTTAAAAATCGCATTTGTCGACGTTTTAGAGTCTGACATTAAAATCTCAATTTCTTTTTATTTTTTTACGAAAACAGCTTTCTCTATGAGGAAGCAAAAAGACTGCCGAATAATTGCGGTGCGACAGAATGTACATGTAACTATTTAATTCCAGCCGTTGTGGATGTTAGATCCGAAGGAAGTAACTCCCCAGCAACACACAGAGTTCTATCGTTACATAGGAAGCTGTTACGACTCGCCGAGATTCACTCTTCACTACACCACCGACGTTCCACTCAGTATAAGAGCGCTATTGTACTTCCCGGAGGAAAAACCAGCTCTATTCGAAATGAGCAGAGATACCTCCATAGGAATTTCGCTTTACAGTCGGAAAATTCTCATTAAGAGCAATGCCGACAACATATTGCCAAAGTGGTTGCGTTTCGTCAAGGGTGTTGTTGATTCCGAGGACATACCGCTTAACTTGAGCAGAGAGTTGCTGCAGAACAGTGCACTCATAGGGTAAGTCGATAAAGCGACGACTTCACACTGCATTTCGTTATCGTTGCGTGCGCCTTACGAAAACGCCAAGTGGTATACTGAAATAACGGAAATGTTACAGAAAGTTGAGAAACGTTCTAACCACACGAGTACTGAGATTCCTTCATGACAAATCCGTCAAGCAGCCCGAGGAGTTTATCAAATTTTACAAAGAATATGGTTTATTCTTGAAGGAAGGAATAGTCACGAGCAACATTCAATCGGAAAAGGAGGAAATTGGAAAACTTCTCAGGTTCGAATCATCCACGAAACCTGCGGGTGAGCTCGTAAGTCTTCCTCAATATGTCAGCGGATTATCGGCGGAACAAAAGGATATCTACTACCTGGCCGCCCCAAGGTATGCATCTTATTTTGGGCCATTATATTCTATCTGCGATCTCAACGATGGCTAAATATTTTCTCTTAATTTCGAATCTCAGTCGAGCCCTTGCCGAGCAGTCTCCTTACTACGAATCTTTCAAGAAACGCAACTTCGAAGTCCTCTTCTGCTACGAACCCTACGACGAGCTGGTACTCATGCAGTTGGGACAATATAACTCGCGATTCCTCACATCAGTCGAAAAAGAAATGCGACAAGACAACGAAGCTAATAAGGAGGATGACTTTCGTGAGTGTGTCCATGTGCAGTTAAGGAGGTTGGAGCGCTTCACACTAATTCAATGAGTGTTGCGTTTTTGAAGTCGCTTGTAGAAACTTTTACGCATCTGTTGATTGTAGTCGATGGTTATTTATTTTACAGCCGATGTCCTTAATATAGAAAAACATTAATTGCAATAGATTTGCAAAAATATTAACTGATTTGTGCCAATTTTCGAAAAGGTACATATTCGTTCAGTTTTTTCAAAGAATAATCCGTAATTTTTGCTCGATATTGATGTATTATGGCTCATTATCTTCCTCGAAAGATGCTCTACAAATTCACCATCGAGATATTCGATAGTATTTCCCGTTCAAAAATGAAAGCCTTTTGTTTATCCATCGACGAAATTGCTTCATAAACAAGCAGCTGTCATTTTTAAACGGAAAATACTATCGAATATCTAGATAGTGAATTTATCCAGCATCGTTCAAGGAAGAAAATAAGCCATAATACATCAAAATCGAGCAAAAATTTGAATTATTATTTGAAAAAACAGAACGGATATGTTCAGTTTTTTTTTAAAACCTTTTCGAAATTTAGCACAAACCAGTTTATATTCCAGTTAATTGCAAATCTTTTATTCTATTAATTGCAGTTAATTGCAGTAATACAAATAACCATCCACTGCAATCAATAGATGTGGAAAAGTTTGTATAAATGACCGTAAAAATGTAGCACTCATTCGACTAATGTGAGACCACCGACCTCCTTAATATGGCACACTTGTCCATGCCAATGCTCAGCAATATGCTTAACAAATAATAATTATTCTTTCAGCTTCGATCAACAGGGAGGAAATAGATCAGCTTTTGGGACACATGAAGAAGGTTTTGTTGAACAAAGCATACGAAGTCAAGACAACGACGCGTCTGGAGAATCATCCTTGCGTAATCACGGTACAGGACATGGCCAGCGCAAGACACTTCGTTCGCACGCAGAGTCACCAGTTGAATGAGGAAACGCGATACACGTTGCTCCAGCCACGCATGGAAATAAATCCAAATCATCCTATTATCAAGAAGCTGTCGAAGTTAATAACCTCGGATCCCAAGCTCGCGGAACTTCTAACGCAACAGGTGCATATACAACTCATTAAAAAAGTTTCTATGAATTTACGATAGATAAATCGAATCATTGTTTTATTTTTTCAGTTATTCACAGGTGCCATGGTAGGCGCCGGGCTCGTGGAAGACCCTCGTGTATTGCTGACATCCATGAACGAACTGCTAAGTCTGGCCCTCGAGAAACACTAACATCTTGAGGTTTCTACCTGTTTCCCAATGATCGTTCCTCGATCCATCATATTTTACAAACACCAAATATTGTGTACATATTCGTTATAATGAACAACGCTCGGTTAAAATATACAGCCGAACTGGAGTTTACCGTATTTTCATCGCGATACTCTTTGTCCTATTTCGTTTCACGATCGTCTACGAAGCGATCCGGCAGCTATAAGGCTTATTAACACCAGCATCATACGCGCGCATCGCGTAATTAGCCACGATCGTCGCTATCAATCTTGCGTGCACATGATTACTTCTCTAATTAATTCGCACGTAAACGAATCACATTCTTTCCGTGATTGTCGATGGCCGTAGATCCTCGATTATTCGAATCAATCGCGAACGGAGGTCGTACGAATTAACGAAAATTCGATTAACAGATCTGTGAAGCTGTGTTAAGCGATGTACCGCGATACATATAAAAAAATGTTAAGCATGTATTTAAAATAATGAACTTTTCAAAAATTGTTAATCTGAGAAAAGCATAGCACAATTTTTCAAACTGGGAAAAAGTTTCCGCCTGTTGAATTTTTGTATTCGCGTTCTCTGATTGCATAGGCTCCCGGTTGTCCCATCGCGAGAGTTCGAAGATGTTCCGATAATTTTATTATCTCCTCGGCTAGAACAATCTGCGCTGTTTGATCTCTTTTGTAACCTGTTTTCGCGTAGCCCTTGGAGGCTCGCCGCTCGATGCCCAGGACCATCGCGTTGAGCACGGGAAGCGAGTAATTTGATTTATCGGCTGGCGAACAGGAAACTTCCGACAGTGAACTGCTGCAGACACTTCCGCATGGAGTCAATTCCAAATGATGTCAATTCCAAATTAGCGTTATCTTCGCGACCGGACACTCCTCCACGATCTTCCCATCTCGATGGCTGACCAATGTCCTGCTCCAGCTGATAGGGACTGTCAGGATGTTCACGCCAACACTACACGAAAAATGTCGAATCGAATACGATTTTTACGGTCATGCAAAGTTCATTGCAGTGCAATATGAAGCGAGCTATTGTTCTTCTGTATGTCATGGCTGTTTGTATGTTCGTCTTCATCGACGGAATTTCCCAGGGAAGACGCGGTGAGTAATACTATATATGGATATATATATATATATATTTATCTGTACATCCGAAATATTTGGTGGAGCGAAATTTGAGTTTCAAATATTCCTGTGCATATAGCGGTTTGTAACTAGTCACTGCCCACGGACGATGAGTGCAACGATTCCTTGCACAAAACCACCAAGTGGGCATTCGATGCGACCGGATGGAAGGCATGCCGTCGGACGTAAACTTGTGCATTGTCCAAATACTTCAGAACAAAGCAGGAATGCAAGAGTTTGTGTCCTTATAACGAATGATATGTCGATACTAGTGATAACTCCAATGCATGCCACGCATCATCGCCTCTCTACGTCCTTACATGACACTGATTCGACCTCCGACATTGTATAACATTGTATAACATTGTACAACATTGTGTACTAAGTATTCGACTGTGACATTGTACGACTATTGTATTTACCATTCCACGAAGAAATGTGTGGAATAAGATACATTTTTAATAAATGATAAACAAACATCGATTAAATTAATGAGTCATCGAGCCTCTCCTGTGCAATGAATGTACTCACGGACGATGAGTGCAACGATCCACCATAGGAGAGAGCAAAATGGCACGGTGGGGCAAAACGAGATAATGAGACAAAATGCAATTTTCCAATAACTTTTGGATGGTGGCGATGGTGATCCGTGGGGCAAAACGCGCTCGAAAATCCGGATGTATCGTCGGGACAAAATGATGCATCCAAAAATTATTGCAAAATTCAGTTTTGCCCTCACTGTCCCGTTTTGCCCCACTATCCTATTTTGCCCCGCTCTCCCCTACAAAACCGTAATGTGGATATTCGATGCATTTGAAACGAAGGGATGCGTTCGGATTCGAATTTGCGCGTTGTCCAACTTACTTCAGTATCAAGCGGGAATGCAACATGTGTTTACTCCTAACGAATGAGACCTCGCTACTGATGATAACTCAATTTATACTCCATACGTATACACACCAAGCATGCCACGCGTCATCGCTTCTCTGCGTCCTTACTTGACATTGATTCGACCGCCAACATTGTACGAGAATTCCACTGTGACATTGTATGATTATTGTATTTACGATTCCACGAAGAAATGTGTGGAATACGATAAAGAAAAAAAAAATGATAAATAAACATCGATTAAATTCACGAGTCATCGAGCCTCTCGTGGGCAATAAATTGTCTTATTTCTCTACAATGTGCCTAGGAGACATTTCCAGCGGCGAATACTAACGCGAGACGTTCACGATGCGCTGCGACTGTCCGTCGTCGTGCCTGTCTCGTCGAGCATGCAGGTTAATGTATTCTAGGAGTAATCATTGCGGTGCCTTGTTGTATGTAAATCGCAACTCGTGGCAGGGATAGATCGTTCCAAGCTGCTTGTACAATCCGGAGTCCACGTCCCCCCCACCCCCCTCGGAAATAGATTTCTCTCGTACGGGATTCCACTGTCTAATGCGCCGCTTCCGTCGGGAAGATTTACGTGAAAAATCACCTAATCGATATACCATCCCGTTGAAAATTCTTTGTCCAAGTTCCAAGGAAATTTCTCCAATCCGGCAGGTATCGAGGTCGCTCGGGAACGTTTTCGCAAGAGTCTTGGGGGCCCAGTTTCGCGCATGGGGTAAACGGTTAAGGTGAACTTTAATGGATCTCCGAGACTCCGAGATTCGATGTAATTGTTAGGAAAGTTTGTCCATTTACCGGGAGGGCTCGAAACTGCCGATAGTTAGTTTAGTGACTGGTACACGCACGATATTGTGTGTATGTTGATGGAGGCAGAGCCGATTCGAGATTATTACAGGTTGCACTTTGCGTAACGATTGCGGGTAGTCCACACGAGCGCCTCTCGCAACAACCCCGGCTAACGATCCCTACAAATTTCTTCGTATAATTCGTTATTATCCTTATACGCCGATGTAAACTGAATCCGGACGAATGCTGAATAGAAATTGCCGCATTACTATCGGGACAAGGGAATGCATTCTAAACATTTTCCTAATCCCACCCACGTGCACGAATCTCGTTGTTCGTCGAATTGCGAAATTCGTGACATGATAGCTCTATAGCTTCGCATTATACACGTATATACATATATCGAGTACGTTAATATAAACGCCGATCGTACGTACAAGTACGTTTTCAACTGGAACGTACACGAGTGTCTGATACACACGGATTACGTCGCTGCCATGTACGACTCTGTATCGTGCGGTGTCACGCCTGATTGGTTAGTGTTCAAAGCGTGACTGGGACGCGAGTCTATCAGCGACATGCCTTTGGGACGCAACGTTACACGTCTAGATACATAATAAACTCCCCGAAGGCCAACCTCTATTCCGGCTATCGTTCCCTCAGGTTTCTCCCAACTTGACAGCGTAATAATGTCTTCTCTGTACGTCCACGCCGCTCTTCTATTATAAAGTTCCATATGATTATGCGAGTATGACGAAACATCGAATTAACCGAAAGATAGAAGTTTCATGTCATTTATATATCGTGGGATAATTCGAGACGAGCCGCGCTCAGTCGGCGAACTTTCCTGCGACTCCTGATCGTCTTCTTGCCGAATGGTTATTCTCAGGTGTATACAGACAAACGGGCACGTATATTCGTGCCTACCTTAGGTAGCGATACACGTGGGATTCGTACCTATACCGAGGGGCGCTTCGAGGCCATTGCCACACACGTGGAGATGCTCTCCGTGCGATCTACCTCGCGGTAACGAGCTGTAATTGCTCGAGCTCACCGATTTTTCAACCTACATAGCGAACGAGAGCTCTCTCTATATGTTCTTCTATATGGCGTGCTTAAATACTTCTTCTTTTTGTTTTTTGCACTGAACCTCATTGCTGAATCTATAGTAGACCTCATCGAACGTTTGCGCTCTGGTGCCACCAACCATGTCAGCCTATGATATGAAAATACAGATTAATAAATTTCATTCGACACTGTGCCCGATCGATAAATATCGTGGATAACGAATGGGCGACTAATCGGTCGATCGAGAATGCGAGATAAGCGATTTACAGCTGTTTCAATGCGAAATTGTATGGCAATAATAATTTTGCAACGGATATCGTTCCAAAACATAATTGAGTAACGAATGCTGTATCATTAAACAGGTGTGTATTCGATATGTGTACTATTATGTGCTGCCTGAGCGTAAAAATGTTATCCGCATTACTTACATCTTCCCTTTAACGTTCGAGTAAGCGCAGAACCACGGATCTGGAAATCTTTGTGCCGCATATCGGGTAGTCGGGTATTCTTGCGCCAATATTGCATATAGCATCTGCTTCTCGTTATTGGCTCTTGTTCCATTCGTATACCATATAGATACAGTTTACTGAAAAAAAGTAAAAATAATAACAGCTTCGTGGCACACGGTGGCAATTACACAAGTTTCATTTTGCCACGCGATACACCTCTTACTTACCATATACTAGGGACAATGACGCGCGCTGCCGCGCGCGAGCGGAAATTTGTTAGCGCTGCAGCGCTCCGTTTGCCCAAGATCTCTAAATTAGTAATTTGATAAGGAAACTACGGATAAGGGATAAGGGATCATCTGTCCATCGATCTACTGAACTTGCGAATTGAAAGGTCACCCATCTAACTACCGAACTCTCGATTTGAACGATCACCTATCCATCTATTGAACTTTCGATTTGAAAATTCAGCCATGCAACTACCGAACTCTCGATTTGTACGATCACCCATCCGACTACTAAAGTCTCAGATTGAACGGTCACCCATCCATCTATTGAAATATCGAATTGAAAGGTCACCCATCCAACTACGGAGCTGTAGTTCATCTATGGAACTTGCGATTTGAACATTCTCCTATTCACCTACTGAACTATCGATTTGAACCGTCACCTATCCATCTATTGAACTCTCAATTTGAACATTCACCCATCCAACTTTGGAACTCTTGATTTGAACGGTCACCCATCGAACTAAAGAACTTTCGAATTGATCGGTCACCCAACCGACTACTAAACTTTCGGTTTGAATAGTCATCCATCCATCTACTGAACTTTCATTTTGAACGTTCACCCATCAACCTATCGAACTCTCAATTCGAATGGTCACCCATCCATCTATCGAACTCTTGAGTTGAAAGGTTACGCATCCAACTACTAAACTGTTGCTTTGAACGGTCACCCATCCACCTATGGAACTCTCGAATTGAACGATCACGCATCCAACTACTGCACTTTAGATTGGAACGGTCACCTATCCAATTACTGAACTCTCGATTTGAACGCTCACCCATCCATGTACTGAACTTTGGATCCGGAATCGTCACCAACTTTTTATAGTGGGAGACAAAACAATCACGCGCGCTGTCGCGCGCGAGCGGAGGTTTGTTCAGCGCTACAGCGCTCCGCTTGATCGAAATCCCTAGAATGATACAATTTTTGTCGAAAAATGGTAAGGGTACCATGTGTACCCCCTTCTCATTTTTCCACTTTCAAAATGGCCAAATATTTTTTTTCGAGATATCGATTTTTTACCATCTCCATTGGCTTCAAGTGGCCCATTTCCGGCTCAAAACACATGCGACTTGTATTTTTTTTTTTTTTTTTTAAATTGACCATTCCCAGCATAGGGAATCCTATGTTGAATTTTGCGAAACGGCACTTTTTTTCAAAAAATTTCGAGATATCGAATTAAAACCTTCGCCATTGTTTTCAAGTGGCATATTTACCAACCGATTTCATTAACGAAAAAATTCTAAAAAATTTTTTTGTAAAAATACCATGTGTAACAGATTTTTTTTTTTTTTTTTAACCTAATCGACTTTTCTCTTTACAACTATACAGTATATTGCCAATTGGCCATCGACCGCAGTCCTTCAGCCATGTAAAAATACCATTTTTGTCGAAAAATTGTAAGGGTACCCCCTTCTCATTTTTCCAATTTCGAAATGACCAAATATTTTTTTTCGAGATATCGATTTTTTACCATCTCCATTGGCTTCAAGTGGCCCATTTCCGGCTCAAAACACATGCGACTTGTATTTTTTTTTTAATTTTTAAAATTGACCATTCCCAGCATAGGGAATCCTATGTTAAATTTTGCGAAACGGCACTTTTTTTCAAAAAATTTCGAGATATCGAATTAAAACCTTCGCCATTGTTTTCAAGTGGCATATTTACCAACCGATTTCATTAACGAAAAAATTCTAAAAAATTTTTTTGTAAAAATACCATTTTTGTCGAAAAATGGTAAGGGTACCCCCTTCTCATTTTTCCACTTTCGAAATGACCAAATATTTTTTTTCGAGATATCGATTTCTTACCATCTCCATTGGCTTCAAGTGGCCCATTTCCGGCTCAAAACACATGCGACTTGTATTTTTTTTTTAATTTTTAAAATTGACCATTCCCAGCATAGGGAATCCTATGTTAAATTTTGCGAAACGGCACTTTTTTTCAAAAAATTTCGAGATATCGAATTAAAACCTTCGCCATTGTTTTCAAGTGGCATATTTACCAACCGATTTCATTAACGAAAAAATTCTAAAAAATTTTTTTGTAAAAATACCATTTTTGTCGAAAAATGGTAAGGGTACCCCCTTCTCATTTTTCCACTTTCAAAATGGCCAAATATTTTTTTTCGAGATATCGATTTTTTACCATCTCCATTGGCTTCAAGTGGCCCATTTCCGGCTCAAAACACATGCGACTTGTATTTTTTTTTTAATTTTTAAAATTGACCATTCCCAGCATAGGGAATCCTATGTTAAATTTTGCGAAACGGCACTTTTTTTCAAAAAATTTCGAGATATCGAATTAAAACCTTCGCCATTGTTTTCAAGTGGCATATTTACCAACCGATTTCATTAACGAAAAAATTCTAAAAAATTTTTTTGTAAAAATACCATTTTTGTCGAAAAATGGTAAGGGTACCCCCTTCTCATTTTTCCACTTTCAAAATGGCCAAATATTTTTTTTCGAGATATCGATTTTTTACCATCTCCATTGGCTTCAAGTGGCCCATTTCCGGCTCAAAACACATGCGACTTGTATTTTTTTTTTAATTTTTAAAATTGACCATTCCCAGCATAGGGATTCCTATGTTAAATTTTGCGAAACGGCACTTTTTTTTAAAAAATTTCGAGATATCGAATTAAAACCTTCGCCATTGTTTTCAAGTGGCATATTTACCAACCGATTTCATTAACGAAAAAATTCTAAAAAATTTTTTTGTAAAAATAGCATTTTTGTCGAAAAATGGTAAGGCCATGGTACCCCTACAATTTTTCGACAAAAATGGTATTTTTACAAAAAATTTTTTTAGAATTTTTTCGTCAATGAAATCGGTTGGTAAATATGCCACTTGAAAACAATGGCGAAGGTTTTAATTCGATATCTCGAAATTTTTTGAAAAAAAGTGCCGTTTCGCAAAATTTAACATAGGATTCCCTATGCTGGGAATTGTCAATTTTAAAAATTAAAAAAAAAATACAAGTCGCATGTGTTTTGAGCCGGAAATGGGCCACTTGAAGCCAATGGAGATGGTAAAAAATCGATATCTCGAAAAAAAATATTTGGCCATTTTGAAAGTGGAAAAATGAGAAGGGGGTACCCTTACCATTTTTCGACAAAAATGGTATTTTTACAAAAAAAATTTTTTAGAATTTTTTCGTTAATGAAATCGGTTTGTAAATATGCCACTTGAAAACAATGGCGAAGGTTTTAATTCGATATCTCGAAATTTTTTGAAAAAAAGTGCCGTTTCGCAAAATTTAACATAGGATTCCCTATGCTGGGAATGGTCAATTTTAAAAATTAAAAAAAAAATACAAGTCGCATGTGTTTTGAGCCGGAAATGGGCCACTTGAAGCCAATGGAGATGGTAAAAAATCGATATCTCGAAAAAAAATATTTGGCCATTTTGAAAGTGGAAAAATGAGAAGGGGGTACCCTTACCATTTTTCGACAAAAATGGTATTTTTACAAAAAAATTTTTTAGAATTTTTTCGTTAATGAAATCGGTTGGTAAATATGCCACTTGAAAACAATGGCGAAGGTTTTAATTCGATATCTCGAAATTTTTTGAAAAAAAGTGCCGTTTCGCAAAATTTAACATAGGATTCCCTATGCTGGGAATGGTCAATTTTAAAAATTAAAAAAAAAATACAAGTCGCATGTGTTTTGAGCCGGAAATGGGCCACTTGAAGCCAATGGAGATGGTAAAAAATCGATATCTCGAAAAAAAATATTTGGCCATTTTGAAAGTGGAAAAATGAGAAGGGGGTACCCTTACCATTTTTCGACTTTTGAAATGGCCAAATATTTTTTTTCGAGATATCGATTTTTTACCATCTCCATTGGCTTCAAGTGGCCCATTTCCGGCTCAAAACACATGCGACTTGTATTTTTTTTTTAATTTTTAAAATTGACCATTCCCAGCATAGGGATTCCTATGTTAAATTTTGCGAAACGGCACTTTTTTTTAAAAAATTTCGAGATATCGAATTAAAACCTTCGCCATTGTTTTCAAGTGGCATATTTACCAACCGATTTCATTAACGAAAAAATTCTAAAAAATTTTTTTGTAAAAATAGCATTTTTGTCGAAAAATGGTAAGGCCATGGTACCCCTACAATTTTTCGACAAAAATGGTATTTTTACAAAAAATTTTTTTAGAATTTTTTCGTCAATGAAATCGGTTGGTAAATATGCCACTTGAAAACAATGGCGAAGGTTTTAATTCGATATCTCGAAATTTTTTGAAAAAAAGTGCCGTTTCGCAAAATTTAACATAGGATTCCCTATGCTGGGAATTGTCAATTTTAAAAATTAAAAAAAAAATACAAGTCGCATGTGTTTTGAGCCGGAAATGGGCCACTTGAAGCCAATGGAGATGGTAAAAAATCGATATCTCGAAAAAAAATATTTGGCCATTTTGAAAGTGGAAAAATGAGAAGGGGGTACCCTTACCATTTTTCGACAAAAATGGTATTTTTACAAAAAAATTTTTTAGAATTTTTTCGTTAATGAAATCGGTTTGTAAATATGCCACTTGAAAACAATGGCGAAGGTTTTAATTCGATATCTCGAAATTTTTTGAAAAAAAGTGCCGTTTCGCAAAATTTAACATAGGATTCCCTATGCTGGGAATGGTCAATTTTAAAAATTAAAAAAAAAATACAAGTCGCATGTGTTTTGAGCCGGAAATGGGCCACTTGAAGCCAATGGAGATGGTAAAAAATCGATATCTCGAAAAAAAATATTTGGCCATTTTGAAAGTGGAAAAATGAGAAGGGGGTACCCTTACCATTTTTCGACAAAAATGGTATTTTTACAAAAAAATTTTTTAGAATTTTTTCGTTAATGAAATCGGTTGGTAAATATGCCACTTGAAAACAATGGCGAAGGTTTTAATTCGATATCTCGAAATTTTTTGAAAAAAAGTGCCGTTTCGCAAAATTTAACATAGGATTCCCTATGCTGGGAATGGTCAATTTTAAAAATTAAAAAAAAAATACAAGTCGCATGTGTTTTGAGCCGGAAATGGGCCACTTGAAGCCAATGGAGATGGTAAAAAATCGATATCTCGAAAAAAAATATTTGGCCATTTTGAAAGTGGAAAAATGAGAAGGGGGTACCCTTACCATTTTTCGACTTTTGAAATGGCCAAATATTTTTTTTCGAGATATCGATTTTTTACCATCTCCATTGGCTTCAAGTGGCCCATTTCCGGCTCAAAACACATGCGACTTGTATTTTTTTTTTCATTTTTAAAATTGACCATTCCCAGCATAGGGAATCCTATGTTAAATTTTGCGAAACGGCACTTTTTTTCAAAAAATTTCGAGATATCGAATTAAAACCTTCGCCATTGTTTTCAAGTGGCATATTTACCAACCGATTTCATTAACGAAAAAATTCTAAAAAATTTTTTTGTAAAAATACCATTTTTGTCGAAAAATGGTAAGGGTACCCCCTTCTCATTTTTCCACTTTCGAAATGACCAAATATTTTTTTTCGAGATATCGATTTCTTACCATCTCCATTGGCTTCAAGTGGCCCATTTCCGGCTCAAAACACATGCGACTTGTATTTTTTTTTTAATTTTTAAAATTGACCATTCCCAGCATAGGGAATCCTATGTTAAATTTTGCGAAACGGCACTTTTTTTCAAAAAATTTCGAGATATCGAATTAAAACCTTCGCCATTGTTTTCAAGTGGCATATTTACCAACCGATTTCATTAACGAAAAAATTCTAAAAAATTTTTTTGTAAAAATACCATTTTTGTCGAAAAATTGTAAGGGTACCCCCTTCTCATTTTTCCACTTTCAAAATGGCCAAATATTTTTTTTCGAGATATCGATTTTTTACCAACTCCATTGGCTTCAAGTGGCCCATTTCCGGCTCAAAACACATGCGACTTGTATTTTTTTTTTAATTTTTAAAATTGACCATTCCCAGCATAGGGAATCCTATGTTAAATTTTGCGAAACGGCACTTTTTTTCAAAAAATTTCGAGATATCGAATTAAAACCTTCGCCATTGTTTTCAAGTGGCATATTTACCAACCGATTTCATTAACGAAAAAATTCTAAAAAATTTTTTTGTAAAAATACCATTTTTGTCGAAAAATGGTAAGGGTACCCCCTTCTCATTTTTCCACTTTCAAAATGGCCAAATATTTTTTTTCGAGATATCGATTTTTTACCATCTCCATTGGCTTCAAGTGGCCCATTTCCGGCTCAAAACACATGCGACTTGTATTTTTTTTTTCATTTTTAAAATTGACCATTCCCAGCATAGGGAATCCTATGTTAAATTTTGCGAAACGGCACTTTTTTTCAAAAAATTTCGAGATATCGAATTAAAACCTTCGCCATTGTTTTCAAGTGGCATATTTACCAACCGATTTCATTAACG
This sequence comes from Exephanes ischioxanthus, assembly GCA_958510785.1. Lineage (NCBI taxonomy): Eukaryota > Metazoa > Arthropoda > Insecta > Hymenoptera > Ichneumonidae > Exephanes > Exephanes ischioxanthus. The sequence goes on along the minus strand of OY294025.1, from coordinate 10,025,033 downwards.
AAAAAATTCTAAAAAATTTTTTTGTAAAAATACCATTTTTGTCGAAAAATGGTAAGGGTACCCCCTTCTCATTTTTCCACTTTCAAAATGGCCAAATATTTTTTTTCGAGATATCGATTTCTTACCATCTCCATTGGCTTCAAGTGGCCCATTTCCGGCTCAAAACACATGCGACTTGTATTTTTTTTTTAATTTTTAAAATTGACCATTCCCAGCATAGGGAATCCTATGTTAAATTTTGCGAAACGGCACTTTTTTTCAAAAAATTTCGAGATATCGAATTAAAACCTTCGCCATTGTTTTCAAGTGGCATATTTACCAACCGATTTCATTAACGCAAAAATTCTAAAAAATTTTTTTGTAAAAATACCATTTTTGTCGAAAAATTGTAAGGGTACCCCCTTCTCATTTTTCCACTTTCAAAATGGCCAAATATTTTTTTTCGAGATATCGATTTTTTACCATCTCCATTGGCTTCAAGTGGCCCATTTCCGGCTCAAAACACATGCGACTTGTATTTTTTTTTTAATTTTTAAAATTGACCATTCCCAGCATAGGGAATCCTATGTTAAATTTTGCGAAACGGCACTTTTTTTCAAAAAATTTCGAGATATCGAATTAAAACCTTCGCCATTGTTTTCAAGTGGCATATTTACCAACCGATTTCATTAACGAAAAAATTCTAAAAAATTTTTTTGTAAAAATACCATTTTTGTCGAAAAATGGTAAGGGTACCCCCTTCTCATTTTTCCACTTTCAAAATGGCCAAATATTTTTTTTCGAGATATCGATTTTTTACCATCTCCATTGGCTTCAAGTGGCCCATTTCCGGCTCAAAACACATGCGACTTGTATTTTTTTTTTCATTTTTAAAATTGACCATTCCCAGCATAGGGAATCCTATGTTAAATTTTGCGAAACGGCACTTTTTTTCAAAAAATTTCGAGATATCGAATTAAAACCTTCGCCATTGTTTTCAAGTGGCATATTTACCAACCGATTTCATTAACGAAAAAATTCTAAAAAATTTTTTTGTAAAAATACCATTTTTGTCGAAAAATGGTAAGGGTACCCCCTTCTCATTTTTCCACTTTCAAAATGGCCAAATATTTTTTTTCGAGATATCGATTTTTTACCATCTCCATTGGCTTCAAGTGGCCCATTTCCGGCTCAAAACACATGCGACTTGTATTTTTTTTTTAATTTTTAAAATTGACCATTCCCAGCATAGGGAATCCTATGTTAAATTTTGCGAAACGGCACTTTTTTTCAAAAAATTTCGAGATATCGAATTAAAACCTTCGCCATTGTTTTCAAGTGGCATATTTACCAACCGATTTCATTAACGAAAAAATTCTAAAAAATTTTTTTGTAAAAATACCATTTTTGTCGAAAAATGGTAAGGGTACCCCCTTCTCATTTTTCCACTTTCAAAATGGCCAAATATTTTTTTTCGAGATATCGATTTTTTACCATCTCCATTGGCTTCAAGTGGCCCATTTCCGGCTCAAAACACATGCGACTTGTATTTTTTTTTTAATTTTTAAAATTGACCATTCCCAGCATAGGGATTCCTATGTTAAATTTTGCGAAACGGCACTTTTTTTCAAAAAATTTCGAGATATCGAATTAAAACCTTCGCCATTGTTTTCAAGTGGCATATTTACCAACCGATTTCATTAACGAAAAAATTCTAAAAAATTTTTTTGTAAAAATACCATTTTTGTCGAAAAATGGTAAGGGTACCCCCTTCTCATTTTTCCACTTTCAAAATGGCCAAATATTTTTTTTCGAGATATCGATTTTTTACCATCTCCATTGGCTTCAAGTGGCCCATTTCCGGCTCAAAACACATGCGACTTGTATTTTTTTTTTAATTTTTAAAATTGACCATTCCCAGCATAGGGAATCCTATGTTAAATTTTGCGAAACGGCACTTTTTTTCAAAAAATTTCGAGATATCGAATTAAAACCTTCGCCATTGTTTTCAAGTGGCATATTTACCAACCGATTTCATTAACGAAAAAATTCTAAAAAATTTTTTTGTAAAAATAGCATTTTTGTCGAAAAATGGTAAGGCCATGGTACCCCTACAATTTTTCGACAAAAATGGTATTTTTACAAAAAATTTTTTTAGAATTTTTTCGTCAATGAAATCGGTTGGTAAATATGCCACTTGAAAACAATGGCGAAGGTTTTAATTCGATATCTCGAAATTTTTTGAAAAAAAGTGCCGTTTCGCAAAATTTAACATAGGATTCCCTATGCTGGGAATGGTCAATTTTAAAAATAAAAAAAAAAATACAAGTCGCATGTGTTTTGAGCCGGAAATGGGCCACTTGAAGCCAATGGAGATGGTAAAAAATCGATATCTCGAAAAAAAATATTTGGCCATTTTGAAAGTGGAAAAATGAGAAGGGGGTACCCTTACCATTTTTCGACAAAAATGGTATTTTTACAAAAAAATTTTTTAGAATTTTTTCGTTAATGAAATCGGTTGGTAAATATGCCACTTGAAAACAATGGCGAAGGTTTTAATTCGATATCTCGAAATTTTTTGAAAAAAAGTGCCGTTTCGCAAAATTTAACATAGGATTCCCTATGCTGGGAATGGTCAATTTTAAAAATTAAAAAAAAAATACAAGTCGCATGTGTTTTGAGCCGGAAATGGGCCACTTGAAGCCAATGGAGATGGTAAAAAATCGATATCTCGAAAAAAAATATTTGGCCATTTTGAAAGTGGAAAAATGAGAAGGGGGTACCCTTACCATTTTTCGACTTTTGAAATGGCCAAATATTTTTTTTCGAGATATCGATTTTTTACCATCTCCATTGGCTTCAAGTGGCCCATTTCCGGCTCAAAACACATGCGACTTGTATTTTTTTTTTCATTTTTAAAATTGACCATTCCCAGCATAGGGAATCCTATGTTAAATTTTGGGAAACGGCACTTTTTTTCAAAAAATTTCGAGATATCGAATTAAAACCTTCGCCATTGTTTTCAAGTGGCATATTTACCAACCGATTTCATTAACGAAAAAATTCTAAAAAATTTTTTTGTAAAAATACAATTTTTGTCGAAAAATGGTAAGGGTACCCCCTTCTCATTTTTCCACTTTCGAAATGACCAAATATTTTTTTTCGAGATATCGATTTCTTACCATCTCCATTGGCTTCAAGTGGCCCATTTCCGGCTCAAAACACATGCGACTTGTATTTTTTTTTTAATTTTTAAAATTGACCATTCCCAGCATAGGGAATCCTATGTTAAATTTTGCGAAACGGCACTTTTTTTCAAAAAATTTCGAGATATCGAATTAAAACCTTCGCCATTGTTTTCAAGTGGCATATTTACCAACCGATTTCATTAACGAAAAAATTCTAAAAAATTTTTTTGTAAAAATACCATTTTTGTCGAAAAATTGTAAGGGTACCCCCTTCTCATTTTTCCACTTTCAAAATGGCCAAATATTTTTTTTCGAGATATCGATTTTTTACCATCTCCATTGGCTTCAAGTGGCCCATTTCCGGCTCAAAACACATGCGACTTGTATTTTTTTTTTAATTTTTAAAATTGACCATTCCCAGCATAGGGAATCCTATGTTAAATTTTGCGAAACGGCACTTTTTTTCAAAAAATTTCGAGATATCGAATTAAAACCTTCGCCATTGTTTTCAAGTGGCATATTTACCAACCGATTTCATTAACGAAAAAATTCTAAAAAATTTTTTTGTAAAAATACCATTTTTGTCGAAAAATGGTAAGGGTACCCCCTTCTCATTTTTCCACTTTCAAAATGGCCAAATATTTTTTTTCGAGATATCGATTTTTTACCATCTCCATTGGCTTCAAGTGGCCCATTTCCGGCTCAAAACACATGCGACTTGTATTTTTTTTTTAATTTTTAAAATTGACCATTCCCAGCATAGGGAATCCTATGTTAAATTTTGCGAAACGGCACTTTTTTTCAAAAAATTTCGAGATATCGAATTAAAACCTTCGCCATTGTTTTCAAGTGGCATATTTACCAACCGATTTCATTAACGAAAAAATTCTAAAAAATTTTTTTGTAAAAATACCATTTTTGTCGAAAAATGGTAAGGGTACCCCCTTCTCATTTTTCCACTTTCAAAATGGCCAAATATTTTTTTTCGAGATATCGATTTTTTACCATCTCCATTGGCTTCAAGTGGCCCATTTCCGGCTCAAAACACATGCGACTTGTATTTTTTTTTTAATTTTTAAAATTGACCATTCCCAGCATAGGGATTCCTATGTTAAATTTTGCGAAACGGCACTTTTTTTCAAAAAATTTCGAGATATCGAATTAAAACCTTCGCCATTGTTTTCAAGTGGCATATTTACCAACCGATTTCATTAACGAAAAAATTCTAAAAAATTTTTTTGTAAAAATAGCATTTTTGTCGAAAAATGGTAAGGCCATGGTACCCCTACAATTTTTCGACAAAAATGGTATTTTTACAAAAAATTTTTTTAGAATTTTTTCGTCAATGAAATCGGTTGGTAAATATGCCACTTGAAAACAAAGGCGAAGGTTTTAATTCGATATCTCGAAATTTTTTGAAAAAAAGTGCCGTTTCGCAAAATTTAACATAGGATTCCCTATGCTGGGAATGGTCAATTTTAAAAATTAAAAAAAAAATACAAGTCGCATGTGTTTTGAGCCGGAAATGGGCCACTTGAAGCCAATGGAGATGGTAAAAAATCGATATCTCGAAAAAAAATATTTGGCCATTTTGAAAGTGGAAAAATGAGAAGGGGGTACCCTTACCATTTTTCGACTTTTGAAATGGCCAAATATTTTTTTTCGAGATATCGATTTTTTACCATCTCCATTGGCTTCAAGTGGCCCATTTCCGGCTCAAAACACATGCGACTTGTATTTTTTTTTTCATTTTTAAAATTGACCATTCCCAGCATAGGGAATCCTATGTTAAATTTTGCGAAACGGCACTTTTTTTCAAAAAATTTCGAGATATCGAATTAAAACCTTCGCCATTGTTTTCAAGTGGCATATTTACCAACCGATTTCATTAACGAAAAAATTCTAAAAAATTTTTTTGTAAAAATACCATTTTTGTCGAAAAATGGTAAGGGTACCCCCTTCTCATTTTTCCACTTTCGAAATGACCAAATATTTTTTTTCGAGATATCGATTTCTTACCATCTCCATTGGCTTCAAGTGGCCCATTTCCGGCTCAAAACACATGCGACTTGTATTTTTTTTTTAATTTTTAAAATTGACCATTCCCAGCATAGGGAATCCTATGTTAAATTTTGCGAAACGGCACTTTTTTTCAAAAAATTTCGAGATATCGAATTAAAACCTTCGCCATTGTTTTCAAGTGGCATATTTACCAACCGATTTCATTAACGAAAAAATTCTAAAAAATTTTTTTGTAAAAATACCATTTTTGTCGAAAAATGGTAAGGGTACCCCCTTCTCATTTTTCCACTTTCAAAATGGCCAAATATTTTTTTTCGAGATATCGATTTTTTACCATCTCCATTGGCTTCAAGTGGCCCATTTCCGGCTCAAAACACATGCGACTTGTATTTTTTTTTTAATTTTTAAAATTGACCATTCCCAGCATAGGGAATCCTATGTTAAATTTTGCGAAACGGCACTTTTTTTCAAAAAATTTCGAGATATCGAATTAAAACCTTCGCCATTGTTTTCAAGTGGCATATTTACCAACCGATTTCATTAACGAAAAAATTCTAAAAAATTTTTTTGTAAAAATACCATTTTTGTCGAAAAATGGTAAGGGTACCCCCTTCTCATTTTTCCACTTTCGAAATGACCAAATATTTTTTTTCGAGATATCGATTTCTTACCATCTCCATTGGCTTCAAGTGGCCCATTTCCGGCTCAAAACACATGCGACTTGTATTTTTTTTTTAATTTTTAAAATTGACCATTCCCAGCATAGGGAATCCTATGTTAAATTTTGCGAAACGGCACTTTTTTTCAAAAAATTTCGAGATATCGAATTAAAACCTTCGCCATTGTTTTCAAGTGGCATATTTACCAACCGATTTCATTAACGAAAAAATTCTAAAAAATTTTTTTGTAAAAATACCATTTTTGTCGAAAAATGGTAAGGGTACCCCCTTCTCATTTTTCCACTTTCAAAATGGCCAAATATTTTTTTTCGAGATATCGATTTTTTACCATCTCCATTGGCTTCAAGTGGCCCATTTCCGGCTCAAAACACATGCGACTTGTATTTTTTTTTTAATTTTTAAAATTGACCATTCCCAGCATAGGGAATCCTATGTTAAATTTTGCGAAACGGCACTTTTTTTCAAAAAATTTCGAGATATCGAATTAAAACCTTCGCCATTGTTTTCAAGTGGCATATTTACCAACCGATTTCATTAACGAAAAAATTCTAAAAAATTTTTTTGTAAAAATACCATTTTTGTCGAAAAATGGTAAGGGTACCCCCTTCTCATTTTTCCACTTTCGAAATGACCAAATATTTTTTTTCGAGATATCGATTTCTTACCATCTCCATTGGCTTCAAGTGGCCCATTTCCGGCTCAAAACACATGCGACTTGTATTTTTTTTTTCATTTTTAAAATTGACCATTCCCAGCATAGGGATTCCTATGTTAAATTTTGCGAAACGGCACTTTTTTTCAAAAAATTTCGAGATATCGAATTAAAACCTTCGCCATTGTTTTCAAGTGGCATATTTACCAACCGATTTCATTAACGAAAAAATTCTAAAAAATTTTTTTGTAAAAATAGCAATTTTTTCGAAAAATGGTAAGGCCATGGTACCCCTACAATTTTTCGACAAAAATGGTATTTTTACAAAAAATTTTTTTAGAATTTTTTCGTCAATGAAATCGGTTGGTAAATATGCCACTTGAAAACAATGGCGAAGGTTTTAATTCGATATCTCGAAATTTTTTGAAAAAAAGTGCCGTTTCGCAAAATTTAACATAGGATTCCCTATGCTGGGAATGGTCAATTTTAAAAATTAAAAAAAAAATACAAGTCGCATGTGTTTTGAGCCGGAAATGGGCCACTTGAAGCCAATGGAGATGGTAAGAAATCGATATCTCGAAAAAAAATATTTGGTCATTTCGAAAGTGGAAAAATGAGAAGGGGGTACCCTTACCATTTTTCGACAAAAATGGTATTTTTACAAAAAAATTTTTTAGAATTTTTTCGTTAATGAAATCGGTTGGTAAATATGCCACTTGAAAACAATGGCGAAGGTTTTAATTCGATATCTCGAAATTTTTTGAAAAAAAGTGCCGTTTCGCAAAATTTAACATAGGATTCCCTATGCTGGGAATGGTCAATTTTAAAAATTAAAAAAAAAATACAAGTCGCATGTGTTTTGAGCCGGAAATGGGCCACTTGAAGCCAATGGAGATGGTAAAAAATCGATATCTCGAAAAAAAATATTTGGCCATTTTGAAAGTGGAAAAATGAGAAGGGGGTACCCTTACCATTTTTCGACAAAAATGGTATTTTTACAAAAAAATTTTTTAGAATTTTTTCGTTAATGAAATCGGTTGGTAAATATGCCACTTGAAAACAATGGCGAAGGTTTTAATTCGATATCTCGAAATTTTTTGAAAAAAAGTGCCGTTTCGCAAAATTTAACATAGGATTCCCTATGCTGGGAATGGTCAATTTTAAAAATTAAAAAAAAAATACAAGTCGCATGTGTTTTGAGCCGGAAATGGGCCACTTGAAGCCAATGGAGATGGTAAAAAATCGATATCTCGAAAAAAAATATTTGGCCATTTTGAAAGTGGAAAAATGAGAAGGGGGTACCCTTACCATTTTTCGACTTTTGAAATGGCCAAATATTTTTTTTCGAGATATCGATTTTTTACCATCTCCATTGGCTTCAAGTGGCCCATTTCCGGCTCAAAACACATGCGACTTGTATTTTTTTTTTCATTTTTAAAATTGACCATTCCCAGCATAGGGAATCCTATGTTAAATTTTGCGAAACGGCACTTTTTTTCAAAAAATTTCGAGATATCGAATTAAAACCTTCGCCATTGTTTTCAAGTGGCATATTTACCAACCGATTTCATTAACGAAAAAATTCTAAAAAATTTTTTTGTAAAAATACCATTTTTGTCGAAAAATGGTAAGGGTACCCCCTTCTCATTTTTCCACTTTCAAAATGGCCAAATATTTTTTTTCGAGATATCGATTTTTTACCATCTCCATTGGCTTCAAGTGGCCCATTTCCGGCTCAAAACACATGCGACTTGTATTTTTTTTTTAATTTTTAAAATTGACCATTCCCAGCATAGGGATTCCTATGTTAAATTTTGCGAAACGGCACTTTTTTTCAAAAAATTTCGAGATATCGAATTAAAACCTTCGCCATTGTTTTCAAGTGGCATATTTACCAACCGATTTCATTAACGAAAAAATTCTAAAAAATTTTTTTGTAAAAATAGCATTTTTGTCGAAAAATTGTAGGGGTACCATGGCCTTACCATTTTTCGACAAAAATGGTATTTTTACAAAAAAATTTTTTAGAATTTTTTCGTTAATGAAATCGGTTGGTAAATATGCCACTTGAAAACAATGGCGAAGGTTTTAATTCGATATCTCGAAATTTTTTGAAAAAAAGTGCCGTTTCGCAAAATTTAACATAGGATTCCCTATGCTGGGAATGGTCAATTTTAAAAATTAAAAAAAAAATACAAGTCGCATGTGTTTTGAGCCGGAAATGGGCCACTTGAAGCCAATGGAGATGGTAAAAAATCGATATCTCGAAAAAAAATATTTGGCCATTTTGAAAGTGGAAAAATGAGAAGGGGGTACCCTTACCATTTTTCGACAAAAATGGTATTTTTACAAAAAAATTTTTTAGAATTTTTTCGTTAATGAAATCGGTTGGTAAATATGCCACTTGAAAACAATGGCGAAGGTTTTAATTCGATATCTCGAAATTTTTTGAAAAAAAGTGCCGTTTCGCAAAATTTAACATAGGATTCCCTATGCTGGGAATGGTCAATTTTAAAAATTAAAAAAAAAATACAAGTCGCATGTGTTTTGAGCCGGAAATGGGCCACTTGAAGCCAATGGAGATGGTAAGAAATCGATATCTCGAAAAAAAATATTTGGTCATTTCGAAAGTGGAAAAATGAGAAGGGGGTACCCTTACCATTTTTCGACAAAAATGGTATTTTTACAAAAAAATTTTTTAGAATTTTTTCGTTAATGAAATCGGTTGGTAAATATGCCACTTGAAAACAATGGCGAAGGTTTTAATTCGATATCTCGAAATTTTTTGAAAAAAAGTGCCGTTTCGCAAAATTTAACATAGGATTCCCTATGCTGGGAATGGTCAATTTTAAAAATTAAAAAAAAAATACAAGTCGCATGTGTTTTGAGCCGGAAATGGGCCACTTGAAGCCAATGGAGATGGTAAGAAATCGATATCTCGAAAAAAAATATTTGGTCATTTCGAAAGTGGAAAAATGAGAAGGGGGTACCCTTACCATTTTTCGACAAAAATGGTATTTTTACAAAAAAATTTTTTAGAATTTTTTCGTTAATGAAATCGGTTGGTAAATATGCCACTTGAAAACAATGGCGAAGGTTTTAATTCGATATCTCGAAATTTTTTGAAAAAAAGTGCCGTTTCGCAAAATTTAACATAGGATTCCCTATGCTGGGAATGGTCAATTTTAAAAATTAAAAAAAAAATACAAGTCGCATGTGTTTTGAGCCGGAAATGGGCCACTTGAAGCCAATGGAGATGGTAAAAAATCGATATCTCGAAAAAAAATATTTGGCCATTTTGAAAGTGGAAAAATGAGAAGGGGGTACCCTTACCATTTTTCGACAAAAATGGTATTTTTACAAAATAATTTTTTAGAATTTTTTCGTTAATGAAATCGGTTGGTAAATATGCCACTTGAAAACAATGGCGAAGGTTTTAATTCGATATCTCGAAATTTTTTGAAAAAAAGTGCCGTTTCGCAAAATTTAACATAGGATTCCCTATGCTGGGAATGGTCAATTTTAAAAATTAAAAAAAAAATACAAGTCGCATGTGTTTTGAGCCGGAAATGGGCCACTTGAAGCCAATGGAGATGGTAAGAAATCGATATCTCGAAAAAAAATATTTGGTCATTTCGAAAGTGGAAAAATGAGAAGGGGGTACCCTTACCATTTTTCGACAAAAATGGTATTTTTACAAAATAATTTTTTAGAATTTTTTCGTTAATGAAATCGGTTGGTAAATATGCCACTTGAAAACAATGGCGAAGGTTTTAATTCGATATCTCGAAATTTTTTGAAAAAAAGTGCCGTTTCGCAAAATTTAACATAGGATTCCCTATGCTGGGAATGGTCAATTTTAAAAATTAAAAAAAAAATACAAGTCGCATGTGTTTTGAGCCGGAAATGGGCCACTTGAAGCCAATGGAGATGGTAAAAAATCGATATCTCGAAAAAAAATATTTGGCCATTTTGAAAGTGGAAAAATGAGAAGGGGGTACCCTTACCATTTTTCGACAAAAATGGTATTTTTACAAAAAAATTTTTTAGAATTTTTTCGTTAATGAAATCGGTTGGTAAATATGCCACTTGAAAACAATGGCGAAGGTTTTAATTCGATATCTCGAAATTTTTTGAAAAAAAGTGCCGTTTCGCAAAATTTAACAAAGGATTCCCTATGCTGGGAATGGTCAATTTTAAAAATTAAAAAAAAAATACAAGTCGCATGTGTTTTGAGCCGGAAATGGGCCACTTGAAGCCAATGGAGATGGTAAAAAATCGATATCTCGAAAAAAAATATTTGGCCATTTTGAAAGTGGAAAAATGAGAAGGGGGTACCCTTACCATTTTTCGACAAAAATGGTATTTTTACAAAAAAATTTTTTAGAATTTTTTCGTTAATGAAATCGGTTGGTAAATATGCCACTTGAAAACAATGGCGAAGGTTTTAATTCGATATCTCGAAATTTTTTGAAAAAAAGTGCCGTTTCGCAAAATTTAACATAGGATTCCCTATGCTGGGAATGGTCAATTTTAAAAATTAAAAAAAAAATACAAGTCGCATGTGTTTTGAGCCGGAAATGGGCCACTTGAAGCCAATGGAGATGGTAAGAAATCGATATCTCGAAAAAAAATATTTGGTCATTTCGAAAGTGGAAAAATGAGAAGGGGGTACCCTTACCATTTTTCGACAAAAATGGTATTTTTACAAAAAAATTTTTTAGAATTTTTTCGTTAATGAAATCGGTTGGTAAATATGCCACTTGAAAACAATGGCGAAGGTTTTAATTCGATATCTCGAAATTTTTTGAAAAAAAGTGCCGTTTCGCAAAATTTAACATAGGATTCCCTATGCTGGGAATGGTCAATTTTAAAAATTAAAAAAAAAATACAAGTCGCATGTGTTTTGAGCCGGAAATGGGCCACTTGAAGCCAATGGAGATGGTAAAAAATCGATATCTCGAAAAAAAATATTTGGCCATTTTGAAAGTGGAAAAATGAGAAGGGGGTACCCTTACCATTTTTCGACAAAAATGGTATTTTTACAAAAAAATTTTTTAGAATTTTTTCGTTAATGAAATCGGTTGGTAAATATGCCACTTGAAAACAATGGCGAAGGTTTTAATTCGATATCTCGAAATTTTTTGAAAAAAAGTGCCGTTTCGCAAAATTTAACATAGGATTCCCTATGCTGGGAATGGTCAATTTTAAAAATTAAAAAAAAATACAAGTCGCATGTGTTTTGAGCCGGAAATGGGCCACTTGAAGCCAATGGAGATGGTAAAAAATCGATATCTCGAAAAAAAATATTTGGCCATTTTGAAAGTGGAAAAATGAGAAGGGGGTACCCTTACCATTTTTCGACTTTTGAAATGGCCAAATATTTTTTTTCGAGATATCGATTTTTTACCATCTCCATTGGCTTCAAGTGGCCCATTTCCGGCTCAAAACACATGCGACTTGTATTTTTTTTTTAATTTTTAAAATTGACCATTCCCAGCATAGGGATTCCTATGTTAAATTTTGCGAAACGGCACTTTTTTTTTAAAAATTTCGAGATATCGAATTAAAACCTTCGCCATTGTTTTCAAGTGGCATATTTACCAACCGATTTCATTAACGAAAAAATTCTAAAAAATTTTTTTGTAAAAATAGCATTTTTGTCGAAAAATGGTAAGGCCATGGTACCCCTACAATTTTTCGACAAAAATGGTATTTTTACAAAAAATTTTTTTAGAATTTTTTCGTCAATGAAATCGGTTGGTAAATATGCCACTTGAAAACAATGGCGAAGGTTTTAATTCGATATCTCGAAATTTTTTGAAAAAAAGTGCCGTTTCGCAAAATTTAACATAGGATTCCCTATGCTGGGAATTGTCAATTTTAAAAATTAAAAAAAAAATACAAGTCGCATGTGTTTTGAGCCGGAAATGGGCCACTTGAAGCCAATGGAGATGGTAAAAAATCGATATCTCGAAAAAAAATATTTGGCCATTTTGAAAGTGGAAAAATGAGAAGGGGGTACCCTTACCATTTTTCGACAAAAATGGTATTTTTACAAAAAAATTTTTTAGAATTTTTTCGTTAATGAAATCGGTTTGTAAATATGCCACTTGAAAACAATGGCGAAGGTTTTAATTCGATATCTCGAAATTTTTTGAAAAAAAGTGCCGTTTCGCAAAATTTAACATAGGATTCCCTATGCTGGGAATGGTCAATTTTAAAAATTAAAAAAAAAATACAAGTCGCATGTGTTTTGAGCCGGAAATGGGCCACTTGAAGCCAATGGAGATGGTAAAAAATCGATATCTCGAAAAAAAATATTTGGCCATTTTGAAAGTGGAAAAATGAGAAGGGGGTACCCTTACCATTTTTCGACAAAAATGGTATTTTTACAAAAAAATTTTTTAGAATTTTTTCGTTAATGAAATCGGTTGGTAAATATGCCACTTGAAAACAATGGCGAAGGTTTTAATTCGATATCTCGAAATTTTTTGAAAAAAAGTGCCGTTTCGCAAAATTTAACATAGGATTCCCTATGCTGGGAATGGTCAATTTTAAAAATTAAAAAAAAAATACAAGTCGCATGTGTTTTGAGCCGGAAATGGGCCACTTGAAGCCAATGGAGATGGTAAAAAATCGATATCTCGAAAAAAAATATTTGGCCATTTTGAAAGTGGAAAAATGAGAAGGGGGTACCCTTACCATTTTTCGACTTTTGAAATGGCCAAATATTTTTTTTCGAGATATCGATTTTTTACCATCTCCATTGGCTTCAAGTGGCCCATTTCCGGCTCAAAACACATGCGACTTGTATTTTTTTTTTCATTTTTAAAATTGACCATTCCCAGCATAGGGAATCCTATGTTAAATTTTGCGAAACGGCACTTTTTTTCAAAAAATTTCGAGATATCGAATTAAAACCTTCGCCATTGTTTTCAAGTGGCATATTTACCAACCGATTTCATTAACGAAAAAATTCTAAAAAATTTTTTTGTAAAAATACCATTTTTGTCGAAAAATGGTAAGGGTACCCCCTTCTCATTTTTCCACTTTCGAAATGACCAAATATTTTTTTTCGAGATATCGATTTCTTACCATCTCCATTGGCTTCAAGTGGCCCATTTCCGGCTCAAAACACATGCGACTTGTATTTTTTTTTTAATTTTTAAAATTGACCATTCCCAGCATAGGGAATCCTATGTTAAATTTTGCGAAACGGCACTTTTTTTCAAAAAATTTCGAGATATCGAATTAAAACCTTCGCCATTGTTTTCAAGTGGCATATTTACCAACCGATTTCATTAACGAAAAAATTCTAAAAAATTTTTTTGTAAAAATACCATTTTTGTCGAAAAATGGTAAGGGTACCCCCTTCTCATTTTTCCACTTTCAAAATGGCCAAATATTTTTTTTCGAGATATCGATTTTTTACCATCTCCATTGGCTTCAAGTGGCCCATTTCCGGCTCAAAACACATGCGACTTGTATTTTTTTTTTAATTTTTAAAATTGACCATTCCCAGCATAGGGAATCCTATGTTAAATTTTGCGAAACGGCACTTTTTTTCAAAAAATTTCGAGATATCGAATTAAAACCTTCGCCATTGTTTTCAAGTGGCATATTTACCAACCGATTTCATTAACGAAAAAATTCTAAAAAATTTTTTTGTAAAAATACCATTTTTGTCGAAAAATGGTAAGGGTACCCCCTTCTCATTTTTCCACTTTCAAAATGGCCAAATATTTTTTTTCTAGATATCGATTTTTTACCATCTCCATTGGCTTCAAGTGGCCCATTTCCGGCTCAAAACACATGCGACTTGTATTTTTTTTTTAATTTTTAAAATTGACCATTCCCAGCATAGGGAATCCTATGTTAAATTTTGCGAAACGGCACTTTTTTTCAAAAAATTTCGAGATATCGAATTAAAACCTTCGCCATTGTTTTCAAGTGGCATATTTACCAACCGATTTCATTAACGAAAAAATTCTAAAAAATTTTTTTGTAAAAATACCATTTTTGTCGAAAAATGGTAAGGGTACCCCCTTCTCATTTTTCCACTTTCGAAATGACCAAATATTTTTTTTCGAGATATCGATTTCTTACCATCTCCATTGGCTTCAAGTGGCCCATTTCCGGCTCAAAACACATGCGACTTGTATTTTTTTTTTCATTTTTAAAATTGACCATTCCCAGCATAGGGAATCCTATGTTAAATTTTGCGAAACGGCACTTTTTTTCAAAAAATTTCGAGATATCGAATTAAAACCTTCGCCATTGTTTTCAAGTGGCATATTTACCAACCGATTTCATTAACGAAAAAATTCTAAAAAATTTTTTTGTAAAAATACCATTTTTGTCGAAAAATGGTAAGGGTACCCCCTTCTCATTTTTCCACTTTCAAAATGGCCAAATATTTTTTTTCGAGATATCGATTTTTTACCATCTCCATTGGCTTCAAGTGGCCCATTTCCGGCTCAAAACACATGCGACTTGTATTTTTTTTTTAATTTTTAAAATTGACCATTCCCAGCATAGGGAATCCTATGTTAAATTTTGCGAAACGGCACTTTTTTTCAAAAAATTTCGAGATATCGAATTAAAACCTTCGCCATTGTTTTCAAGTGGCATATTTACCAACCGATTTCATTAACGAAAAAATTCTAAAAAATTTTTTTGTAAAAATACCATTTTTGTCGAAAAATGGTAAGGGTACCCCCTTCTCATTTTTCCACTTTCAAAATGGCCAAATATTTTTTTTTGAGATATCGATTTTTTACCATCTCCATTGGCTTCAAGTGGCCCATTTCCGGCTCAAAACACATGCGACTTGTATTTTTTTTTTAATTTTTAAAATTGACCATTCCCAGCATAGGGATTCCTATGTTAAATTTTGCGAAACGGCACTTTTTTTCAAAAAATTTCGAGATATCGAATTAAAACCTTCGCCATTGTTTTCAAGTGGCATATTTACCAACCGATTTCATTAACGAAAAAATTCTAAAAAATTTTTTTGTAAAAATAGCATTTTTGTCGAAAAATGGTAAGGCCATGGTACCCCTTACCATTTTTCGACAAAAATGGTATTTTTACAAAAAAATTTTTTAGAATTTTTTCGTTAATGAAATCGGTTGGTAAATATGCCACTTGAAAACAATGGCGAAGGTTTTAATTCGATATCTCGAAATTTTTTGAAAAAAAGTGCCGTTTCGCAAAATTTAACATAGGATTCCCTATGCTGGGAATGGTCAATTTTAAAAATTAAAAAAAAAATACAAGTCGCATGTGTTTTGAGCCGGAAATGGGCCACTTGAAGCCAATGGAGATGGTAAGAAATCGATATCTCGAAAAAAAATATTTGGTCATTTCGAAAGTGGAAAAATGAGAAGGGGGTACCCTTACCATTTTTCGACAAAAATGGTATTTTTACAAAAAAATTTTTTAGAATTTTTTCGTTAATGAAATCGGTTGGTAAATATGCCACTTGAAAACAATGGCGAAGGTTTTAATTCGATATCTCGAAATTTTTTGAAAAAAAGTGCCGTTTCGCAAAATTTAACATAGGATTCCCTATGCTGGGAATGGTCAATTTTAAAAATTAAAAAAAAAATACAAGTCGCATGTGTTTTGAGCCGGAAATGGGCCACTTGAAGCCAATGGAGATGGTAAAAAATCGATATCTAGAAAAAAAATATTTGGCCATTTTGAAAGTGGAAAAATGAGAAGGGGGTACCCTTACCATTTTTCGACAAAAATGGTATTTTTACAAAAAAATTTTTTAGAATTTTTTCGTTAATGAAATCGGTTGGTAAATATGCCACTTGAAAACAATGGCGAAGGTTTTAATTCGATATCTCGAAATTTTTTGAAAAAAAGTGCCGTTTCGCAAAATTTAACATAGGATTCCCTATGCTGGGAATGGTCAATTTTAAAAATTAAAAAAAAAATACAAGTCGCATGTGTTTTGAGCCGGAAATGGGCCACTTGAAGCCAATGGAGATGGTAAGAAATCGATATCTCGAAAAAAAATATTTGGTCATTTCGAAAGTGGAAAAATGAGAAGGGGGTACCCTTACCATTTTTCGACAAAAATGGTATTTTTACAAAAAAATTTTTTAGAATTTTTTCGTTAATGAAATCGGTTGGTAAATATGCCACTTGAAAACAATGGCGAAGGTTTTAATTCGATATCTCGAAATTTTTTGAAAAAAAGTGCCGTTTCGCAAAATTTAACATAGGATTCCCTATGCTGGGAATGGTCAATTTTAAAAATTAAAAAAAAAATACAAGTCGCATGTGTTTTGAGCCGGAAATGGGCCACTTGAAGCCAATGGAGATGGTAAAAAATCGATATCTCGAAAAAAAATATTTGGCCATTTTGAAAGTGGAAAAATGAGAAGGGGGTACCCTTACCATTTTTCGACAAAAATGGTATTTTTACAAAAAAATTTTTTAGAATTTTTTCGTTAATGAAATCGGTTGGTAAATATGCCACTTGAAAACAATGGCGAAGGTTTTAATTCGATATCTCGAAATTTTTTGAAAAAAAGTGCCGTTTCGCAAAATTTAACATAGGATTCCCTATGCTGGGAATGGTCAATTTTAAAAATTAAAAAAAAAATACAAGTCGCATGTGTTTTGAGCCGGAAATGGGCCACTTGAAGCCAATGGAGATGGTAAGAAATCGATATCTCGAAAAAAAATATTTGGTCATTTCGAAAGTGGAAAAATGAGAAGGGGGTACCCTTACCATTTTTCGACAAAAATGGTATTTTTACAAAAAAATTTTTTAGAATTTTTTCGTTAATGAAATCGGTTGGTAAATATGCCACTTCAAAACAATGGCGAAGGTTTTAATTCGATATCTCGAAATTTTTTGAAAAAAAGTGCCGTTTCGCAAAATTTAACATAGGATTCCCTATGCTGGGAATGGTCAATTTTAAAAATTAAAAAAAAAATACAAGTCGCATGTGTTTTGAGCCGGAAATGGGCCACTTGAAGCCAATGGAGATGGTAAAAAATCGATATCTCGAAAAAAAATATTTGGCCATTTTGAAAGTGGAAAAATGAGAAGGGGGTACCCTTACCATTTTTCGACAAAAATGGTATTTTTACAAAATAATTTTTTAGAATTTTTTCGTTAATGAAATCGGTTGGTAAATATGCCACTTGAAAACAATGGCGAAGGTTTTAATTCGATATCTCGAAATTTTTTGAAAAAAAGTGCCGTTTCGCAAAATTTAACATAGGATTCCCTATGCTGGGAATGGTCAATTTTAAAAATTAAAAAAAAAATACAAGTCGCATGTGTTTTGAGCCGGAAATGGGCCACTTGAAGCCAATGGAGATGGTAAAAAATCGATATCTCGAAAAAAAATATTTGGCCATTTTGAAAGTGGAAAAATGAGAAGGGGGTACCCTTACCATTTTTCGACAAAAATGGTATTTTTACAAAAAATTTTTTTAGAATTTTTTCGTTAATGAAATCGGTTGGTAAATATGCCACTTGAAAACAATGGCGAAGGTTTTAATTCGATATCTCGAAATTTTTTGAAAAAAAGTGCCGTTTCGCAAAATTTAACATAGGAATCCCTATGCTGGGAATGGTCAATTTTAAAAATTAAAAAAAAAATACAAGTCGCATGTGTTTTGAGCCGGAAATGGGCCACTTGAAGCCAATGGAGATGGTAAAAAATCGATATCTCGAAAAAAAATATTTGGCCATTTTGAAAGTGGAAAAATGAGAAGGGGGTACCCTTACCATTTTTCGACAAAAATGGTATTTTTACAAAAAAATTTTTTAGAATTTTTTCGTTAATGAAATCGGTTGGTAAATATGCCACTTGAAAACAATGGCGAAGGTTTTAATTCGATATCTCGAAATTTTTTGAAAAAAAGTGCCGTTTCGCAAAATTTAACATAGGATTCCCTATGCTGGGAATGGTCAATTTTAAAAATGAAAAAAAAAATACAAGTCGCATGTGTTTTGAGCCGGAAATGGGCCACTTGAAGCCAATGGAGATGGTAAAAAATCGATATCTCGAAAAAAAATATTTGGCCATTTTGAAAGTGGAAAAATGAGAAGGGGGTACCCTTACCATTTTTCGACAAAAATGGTATTTTTACAAAATAATTTTTTAGAATTTTTTCGTTAATGAAATCGGTTGGTAAATATGCCACTTGAAAACAATGGCGAAGGTTTTAATTCGATATCTCGAAATTTTTTGAAAAAAAGTGCCGTTTCGCAAAATTTAACATAGGATTCCCTATGCTGGGAATGGTCAATTTTAAAAATTAAAAAAAAAATACAAGTCGCATGTGTTTTGAGCCGGAAATGGGCCACTTGAAGCCAATGGAGATGGTAAAAAATCGATATCTCGAAAAAAAATATTTGGCCATTTTGAAAGTGGAAAAATGAGAAGGGGGTACCCTTACCATTTTTCGACAAAAATGGTATTTTTACAAAAAAATTTTTTAGAATTTTTTCGTTAATGAAATCGGTTGGTAAATATGCCACTTGAAAACAATGGCGAAGGTTTTAATTCGATATCTCGAAATTTTTTGAAAAAAAGTGCCATTTCGCAAAATTTAACATAGGATTCCCTATGCTGGGAATGGTCAATTTTAAAAATTAAAAAAAAAATACAAGTCGCATGTGTTTTGAGCCGGAAATGGGCCACTTGAAGCCAATGGAGATGGTAAAAAATCGATATCTCGAAAAAAAATATTTGGCCATTTTGAAAGTGGAAAAATGAGAAGGGGGTACCCTTACCATTTTTCGACAAAAATGGTATTTTTACAAAAAAATTTTTTAGAATTTTTTCGTTAATGAAATCGGTTGGTAAATATGCCACTTGAAAACAATGGCGAAGGTTTTAATTCGATATCTCGAAATTTTTTGAAAAAAAGTGCCGTTTCGCAAAATTTAACATAGGATTCCCTATGCTGGGAATGGTCAATTTTAAAAATTAAAAAAAAAATACAAGTCGCATGTGTTTTGAGCCGGAAATGGGCCACTTGAAGCCAATGGAGATGGTAAGAAATCGATATCTCGAAAAAAAATATTTGGTCATTTCGAAAGTGGAAAAATGAGAAGGGGGTACCCTTACCATTTTTCGACAAAAATGGTATTTTTACAAAAAAATTTTTTAGAATTTTTTCGTTAATGAAATCGGTTGGTAAATATGCCACTTGAAAACAATGGCGAAGGTTTTAATTCGATATCTCGAAATTTTTTGAAAAAAAGTGCCGTTTCGCAAAATTTAACATAGGATTCCCTATGCTGGGAATGGTCAATTTTAAAAATTAAAAAAAAAATACAAGTCGCATGTGTTTTGAGCCGGAAATGGGCCACTTGAAGCCAATGGAGATGGTAAAAAATCGATATCTCGAAAAAAAATATTTGGCCATTTTGAAAGTGGAAAAATGAGAAGGGGGTACCCTTACCATTTTTCGACAAAAATGGTATTTTTACAAAAAAATTTTTTAGAATTTTTTCGTTAATGAAATCGGTTGGTAAATATGCCACTTGAAAACAATGGCGAAGGTTTTAATTCGATATCTCGAAATTTTTTGAAAAAAAGTGCCGTTTCGCAAAATTTAACATAGGATTCCCTATGCTGGGAATGGTCAATTTTAAAAATTAAAAAAAAAATACAAGTCGCATGTGTTTTGAGCCGGAAATGGGCCACTTGAAGCCAATGGAGATGGTAAAAAATCGATATCTCGAAAAAAAATATTTGGCCATTTTGAAAGTGGAAAAATGAGAAGGGGGTACCCTTACCATTTTTCGACAAAAATGGTATTTTTACAAAAAAATTTTTTAGAATTTTTTCGTTAATGAAATCGGTTGGTAAATATGCCACTTGAAAACAATGGCGAAGGTTTTAATTCGATATCTCGAAATTTTTTGAAAAAAAGTGCCGTTTCGCAAAATTTAACATAGGATTCCCTATGCTGGGAATGGTCAATTTTAAAAATTAAAAAAAAAATACAAGTCGCATGTGTTTTGAGCCGGAAATGGGCCACTTGAAGCCAATGGAGATGGTAAAAAATCGATATCTCGAAAAAAAATATTTGGCCATTTTGAAAGTGGAAAAATGAGAAGGGGGTACCCTTACCATTTTTCGACAAAAATGGTATTTTTACAAAAAAATTTTTTAGAATTTTTTCGTTAATGAAATCGGTTGGTAAATATGCCACTTGAAAACAATGGCGAAGGTTTTAATTCGATATCTCGAAATTTTTTGAAAAAAAGTGCCGTTTCGCAAAATTTAACATAGGATTCCCTATGCTGGGAATGGTCAATTTTAAAAATTAAAAAAAAAATACAAGTCGCATGTGTTTTGAGCCGGAAATGGGCCACTTGAAGCCAATGGAGATGGTAAAAAATCGATATCTCGAAAAAAAATATTTGGCCATTTTGAAAGTGGAAAAATGAGAAGGGGGTACCCTTACCATTTTTCGACAAAAATGGTATTTTTACAAAAAAATTTTTTAGAATTTTTTCGTTAATGAAATCGGTTGGTAAATATGCCACTTGAAAACAATGGCGAAGGTTTTAATTCGATATCTCGAAATTTTTTGAAAAAAAGTGCCGTTTCGCAAAATTTAACATAGGATTCCCTATGCTGGGAATGGTCAATTTTAAAAATTAAAAAAAAAATACAAGTCGCATGTGTTTTGAGCCGGAAATGGGCCACTTGAAGCCAATGGAGATGGTAAAAAATCGATATCTCGAAAAAAAATATTTGGCCATTTTGAAAGTGGAAAAATGAGAAGGGGGTACCCTTACCATTTTTCGACAAAAATGGTATTTTTACAAAAAAATTTTTTAGAATTTTTTCGTTAATGAAATCGGTTGGTAAATATGCCACTTGAAAACAATGGCGAAGGTTTTAATTCGATATCTCGAAATTTTTTGAAAAAAAGTGCCGTTTCGCAAAATTTAACATAGGATTCCCTATGCTGGGAATGGTCAATTTTAAAAATTAAAAAAAAAATACAAGTCGCATGTGTTTTGAGCCGGAAATGGGCCACTTGAAGCCAATGGAGATGGTAAAAAATCGATATCTCGAAAAAAAATATTTGGCCATTTTGAAAGTGGAAAAATGAGAAGGGGGTACCCTTACCATTTTTCGACAAAAATGGTATTTTTACAAAAAAATTTTTTAGAATTTTTTCGTTAATGAAATCGGTTGGTAAATATGCCACTTGAAAACAATGGCGAAGGTTTTAATTCGATATCTCGAAATTTTTTGAAAAAAAGTGCCGTTTCGCAAAATTTAACATAGGATTCCCTATGCTGGGAATGGTCAATTTTAAAAATTAAAAAAAAAATACAAGTCGCATGTGTTTTGAGCCGGAAATGGGCCACTTGAAGCCAATGGAGATGGTAAAAAATCGATATCTCGAAAAAAAATATTTGGCCATTTTGAAAGTGGAAAAATGAGAAGGGGGTACCCTTACCATTTTTCGACAAAAATGGTATTTTTACAAAAAAATTTTTTAGAATTTTTTCGTTAATGAAATCGGTTGGTAAATATGCCACTTGAAAACAATGGCGAAGGTTTTAATTCGATATCTCGAAATTTTTTGAAAAAAAGTGCCGTTTCGCAAAATTTAACATAGGATTCCCTA
Organism: Exephanes ischioxanthus; assembly: GCA_958510785.1. NCBI lineage: Eukaryota > Metazoa > Arthropoda > Insecta > Hymenoptera > Ichneumonidae > Exephanes > Exephanes ischioxanthus. Next base: position 10,002,870 of record OY294025.1, on the reverse strand, counting down.
TGCTGGGAATGGTCAATTTTAAAAATTAAAAAAAAAATACAAGTCGCATGTGTTTTGAGCCGGAAATGGGCCACTTGAAGCCAATGGAGATGGTAAAAAATCGATATCTCGAAAAAAAATATTTGGTCATTTCGAAAGTGGAAAAATGAGAAGGGGGTACCCTTACCATTTTTCGACAAAAATGGTATTTTTACAAAAAAATTTTTTAGAATTTTTTCGTTAATGAAATCGGTTGGTAAATATGCCACTTGAAAACAATGGCGAAGGTTTTAATTCGATATCTCGAAATTTTTTGAAAAAAAGTGCCGTTTCGCAAAATTTAACATAGGATTCCCTATGCTGGGAATGGTCAATTTTAAAAATTAAAAAAAAAATACAAGTCGCATGTGTTTTGAGCCGGAAATGGGCCACTTGAAGCCAATGGAGATGGTAAAAAATCGATATCTCGAAAAAAAATATTTGGCCATTTTGAAAGTGGAAAAATGAGAAGGGGGTACCCTTACCATTTTTCGACAAAAATGGTATTTTTACAAAAAAATTTTTTAGAATTTTTTCGTTAATGAAATCGGTTGGTAAATATGCCACTTGAAAACAATGGCGAAGGTTTTAATTCGATATCTCGAAATTTTTTGAAAAAAAGTGCCGTTTCGCAAAATTTAACATAGGATTCCCTATGCTGGGAATGGTCAATTTTAAAAATTAAAAAAAAAATACAAGTCGCATGTGTTTTGAGCCGGAAATGGGCCACTTGAAGCCAATGGAGATGGTAAAAAATCGACATCTCGAAAAAAAATATTTGGCCATTTTGAAAGTGGAAAAATGAGAAGGAGGTACCCTTACCATTTTTCGACAAAAATGGTATTTTTACAAAAAAATTTTTTAGAATTTTTTCGTTAATGAAATCGGTTGGTAAATATGCCACTTGAAAACAATGGCGAAGGTTTTAATTCGATATCTCGAAATTTTTTGAAAAAAAGTGCCGTTTCGCAAAATTTAACATAGGATTCCCTATGCTGGGAATGGTCAATTTTAAAAATTAAAAAAAAAATACAAGTCGCATGTGTTTTGAGCCGGAAATGGGCCACTTGAAGCCAATGGAGATGGTAAAAAATCGATATCTCGAAAAAAAATATTTGGCCATTTTGAAAGTGGAAAAATGAGAAGGGGGTACCCTTACCATTTTTCGACAAAAATGGTATTTTTACAAAAAAATTTTTTAGAATTTTTTCGTTAATGAAATCGGTTGGTAAATATGCCACTTGAAAACAATGGCGAAGGTTTTAATTCGATATCTCGAAATTTTTTGAAAAAAAGTGCCGTTTCGCAAAATTTAACATAGGAATCCCTATGCTGGGAATGGTCAATTTTAAAAATTAAAAAAAAAATACAAGTCGCATGTGTTTTGAGCCGGAAATGGGCCACTTGAAGCCAATGGAGATGGTAAAAAATCGATATCTCGAAAAAAAATATTTGGCCATTTTGAAAGTGGAAAAATGAGAAGGGGGTACCCTTACCATTTTTCGACAAAAATGGTATTTTTACAAAAAAATTTTTTAGAATTTTTTCGTTAATGAAATCGGTTGGTAAATATGCCACTTGAAAACAATGGCGAAGGTTTTAATTCGATATCTCGAAATTTTTTGAAAAAAAGTGCCGTTTCGCAAAATTTAACATAGGATTCCCTATGCTGGGAATGGTCAATTTTAAAAATGAAAAAAAAAATACAAGTCGCATGTGTTTTGAGCCGGAAATGGGCCACTTGAAGCCAATGGAGATGGTAAAAAATCGATATCTCGAAAAAAAATATTTGGCCATTTTGAAAGTGGAAAAATGAGAAGGGGGTACCCTTACCATTTTTCGACAAAAATGGTATTTTTACAAAATAATTTTTTAGAATTTTTTCGTTAATGAAATCGGTTGGTAAATATGCCACTTGAAAACAATGGCGAAGGTTTTAATTCGATATCTCGAAATTTTTTGAAAAAAAGTGCCGTTTCGCAAAATTTAACATAGGATTCCCTATGCTGGGAATGGTCAATTTTAAAAATTAAAAAAAAAATACAAGTCGCATGTGTTTTGAGCCGGAAATGGGCCACTTGAAGCCAATGGAGATGGTAAAAAATCGATATCTCGAAAAAAAATATTTGGCCATTTTGAAAGTGGAAAAATGAGAAGGGGGTACCCTTACCATTTTTCGACAAAAATGGTATTTTTACAAAAAAATTTTTTAGAATTTTTTCGTTAATGAAATCGGTTGGTAAATATGCCACTTGAAAACAATGGCGAAGGTTTTAATTCGATATCTCGAAATTTTTTGAAAAAAAGTGCCGTTTCGCAAAATTTAACATAGGATTCCCTATGCTGGGAATGGTCAATTTTAAAAATTAAAAAAAAAATACAAGTCGCATGTGTTTTGAGCCGGAAATGGGCCACTTGAAGCCAATGGAGATGGTAAAAAATCGATATCTCGAAAAAAAATATTTGGCCATTTTGAAAGTGGAAAAATGAGAAGGGGGTACCCTTACCATTTTTCGACAAAAATGGTATTTTTACAAAAAAATTTTTTAGAATTTTTTCGTTAATGAAATCGGTTGGTAAATATGCCACTTGAAAACAATGGCGAAGGTTTTAATTCGATATCTCGAAATTTTTTGAAAAAAAGTGCCGTTTCGCAAAATTTAACATAGGATTCCCTATGCTGGGAATGGTCAATTTTAAAAATTAAAAAAAAAATACAAGTCGCATGTGTTTTGAGCCGGAAATGGGCCACTTGAAGCCAATGGAGATGGTAAAAAATCGATATCTCGAAAAAAAATATTTGGCCATTTTGAAAGTGGAAAAATGAGAAGGGGGTACCCTTACCATTTTTCGACAAAAATGGTATTTTTACAAAAAAATTTTTTAGAATTTTTTCGTTAATGAAATCGGTTGGTAAATATGCCACTTGAAAACAATGGCGAAGGTTTTAATTCGATATCTCGAAATTTTTTGAAAAAAAGTGCCGTTTCGCAAAATTTAACATAGGATTCCCTATGCTGGGAATGGTCAATTTTAAAAATGAAAAAAAAAATACAAGTCGCATGTGTTTTGAGCCGGAAATGGGCCACTTGAAGCCAATGGAGATGGTAAAAAATCGATATCTCGAAAAAAAATATTTGGCCATTTTGAAAGTGGAAAAATGAGAAGGGGGTACCCTTACCATTTTTCGACAAAAATGGTATTTTTACAAAAAAATTTTTTAGAATTTTTTCGTTAATGAAATCGGTTGGTAAATATGCCACTTGAAAACAATGGCGAAGGTTTTAATTCGATATCTCGAAATTTTTTGAAAAAAAGTGCCGTTTCGCAAAATTTAACATAGGATTCCCTATGCTGGGAACGGTCAATTTTAAAAATTAAAAAAAAAATACAAGTCGCATGTGTTTTGAGCCGGAAATGGGCCACTTGAAGCCAATGGAGATGGTAAAAAATCGACATCTCGAAAAAAAATATTTGGCCATTTTGAAAGTGGAAAAATGAGAAGGAGGTACCCTTACCATTTTTCGACAAAAATGGTATTTTTACAAAAAAATTTTTTAGAATTTTTTCGTTAATGAAATCGGTTGGTAAATATGCCACTTGAAAACAATGGCGAAGGTTTTAATTCGATATCTCGAAATTTTTTGAAAAAAAGTGCCGTTTCGCAAAATTTAACATAGGATTCCCTATGCTGGGAATGGTCAATTTTAAAAATTAAAAAAAAAATACAAGTCGCATGTGTTTTGAGCCGGAAATGGGCCACTTGAAGCCAATGGAGATGGTAAAAAATCGATATCTCGAAAAAAAATATTTGGCCATTTTGAAAGTGGAAAAATGAGAAGGGGGTACCCTTACCATTTTTCGACAAAAATGGTATTTTTACAAAAAAATTTTTTAGAATTTTTTCGTTAATGAAATCGGTTGGTAAATATGCCACTTGAAAACAATGGCGAAGGTTTTAATTCGATATCTCGAAATTTTTTGAAAAAAAGTGCCGTTTCGCAAAATTTAACATAGGATTCCCTATGCTGGGAACGGTCAATTTTAAAAATTAAAAAAAAAATACAAGTCGCATGTGTTTTGAGCCGGAAATGGGCCACTTGAAGCCAATGGAGATGGTAAAAAATCGACATCTCGAAAAAAAATATTTGGCCATTTTGAAAGTGGAAAAATGAGAAGGAGGTACCCTTACCATTTTTCGACAAAAATGGTATTTTTACAAAAAAATTTTTTAGAATTTTTTCGTTAATGAAATCGGTTGGTAAATATGCCACTTGAAAACAATGGCGAAGGTTTTAATTCGATATCTCGAAATTTTTTGAAAAAAAGTGCCGTTTCGCAAAATTTAACATAGGATTCCCTATGCTGGGAATGGTCAATTTTAAAAATTAAAAAAAAAATACAAGTCGCATGTGTTTTGAGCCGGAAATGGGCCACTTGAAGCCAATGGAGATGGTAAAAAATCGATATCTCGAAAAAAAATATTTGGCCATTTTGAAAGTGGAAAAATGAGAAGGGGGTACCCTTACCATTTTTCGACAAAAATGGTATTTTTACAAAAAAATTTTTTAGAATTTTTTCGTTAATGAAATCGGTTGGTAAATATGCCACTTGAAAACAATGGCGAAGGTTTTAATTCGATATCTCGAAATTTTTTGAAAAAAGTGCCGTTTCGCAAAATTTAACATAGGATTCCCTATGCTGGGAATGGTCAATTTTAAAAATTAAAAAAAAAATACAAGTCGCATGTGTTTTGAGCCGGAAATGGGCCACTTGAAGCCAATGGAGATGGTAAAAAATCGATATCTCGAAAAAAAATATTTGGCCATTTTGAAAGTGGAAAAATGAGAAGGGGGTACCCTTACCATTTTTCGACAAAAATGGTATTTTTACAAAAAAATTTTTTAGAATTTTTTCGTTAATGAAATCGGTTGGTAAATATGCCACTTGAAAACAATGGCGAAGGTTTTAATTCGATATCTCGAAATTTTTTGAAAAAAAGTGCCGTTTCGCAAAATTTAACATAGGATTCCCTATGCTGGGAATGGTCAATTTAAAAAATTAAAAAAAAAATACAAGTCGCATGTGTTTTGAGCCGGAAATGGGCCACTTGAAGCCAATGGAGATGGTAAAAAATCGATATCTCGAAAAAAAATATTTGGCCATTTTGAAAGTGGAAAAATGAGAAGGGGGTACCCTTACCATTTTTCGACAAAAATGGTATTTTTACAAAAAAATTTTTTAGAATTTTTTCGTTAATGAAATCGGTTGGTAAATATGCCACTTGAAAACAATGGCGAAGGTTTTAATTCGATATCTCGAAATTTTTTGAAAAAAAGTGCCGTTTCGCAAAATTTAACATAGGATTCCCTATGCTGGGAATGGTCAATTTTAAAAATTAAAAAAAAAATACAAGTCGCATGTGTTTTGAGCCGGAAATGGGCCACTTGAAGCCAATGGAGATGGTAAGAAATCGATATCTCGAAAAAAAATATTTGGTCATTTCGAAAGTGGAAAAATGAGAAGGGGGTACCCTTACCATTTTTCGACAAAAATGGTATTTTTACAAAAAAATTTTTTAGAATTTTTTCGTTAATGAAATCGGTTGGTAAATATGCCACTTGAAAACAATGGCGAAGGTTTTAATTCGATATCTCGAAATTTTTTGAAAAAAAGTGCCGTTTCGCAAAATTTAACATAGGATTCCCTATGCTGGGAATGGTCAATTTAAAAAATTAAAAAAAAAATACAAGTCGCATGTGTTTTGAGCCGGAAATGGGCCACTTGAAGCCAATGGAGATGGTAAAAAATCGATATCTCGAAAAAAAATATTTGGCCATTTTGAAAGTGGAAAAATGAGAAGGGGGTACCCTTACCATTTTTCGACAAAAATGGTATTTTTACAAAAAAATTTTTTAGAATTTTTTCGTTAATGAAATCGGTTGGTAAATATGCCACTTGAAAACAATGGCGAAGGTTTTAATTCGATATCTCGAAATTTTTTGAAAAAAAGTGCCGTTTCGCAAAATTTAACATAGGATTCCCTATGCTGGGAATGGTCAATTTTAAAAATTAAAAAAAAAATACAAGTCGCATGTGTTTTGAGCCGGAAATGGGCCACTTGAAGCCAATGGAGATGGTAAAAAATCGATATCTCGAAAAAAAATATTTGGCCATTTTGAAAGTGGAAAAATGAGAAGGGGGTACCCTTACCATTTTTCGACAAAAATGGTATTTTTACAAAAAAATTTTTTAGAATTTTTTCGTTAATGAAATCGGTTGGTAAATATGCCACTTGAAAACAATGGCGAAGGTTTTAATTCGATATCTCGAAATTTTTTGAAAAAAAGGGCCGTTTCGCAAAATTTAACATAGGATTCCCTATGCTGGGAATGGTCAATTTTAAAAATTAAAAAAAAAATACAAGTCGCATGTGTTTTGAGCCGGAAATGGGCCACTTGAAGCCAATGGAGATGGTAAGAAATCGATATCTCGAAAAAAAATATTTGGTCATTTCGAAAGTGGAAAAATGAGAAGGGGGTACCCTTACCATTTTTCGACAAAAATGGTATTTTTACAAAAAAATTTTTTAGAATTTTTTCGTTAATGAAATCGGTTGGTAAATATGCCACTTGAAAACAATGGCGAAGGTTTTAATTCGATATCTCGAAATTTTTTGAAAAAAAGTGCCGTTTCGCAAAATTTAACATAGGATTCCCTATGCTGGGAATGGTCAATTTTAAAAATGAAAAAAAAAATACAAGTCGCATGTGTTTTGAGCCGGAAATGGGCCACTTGAAGCCAATGGAGATGGTAAGAAATCGATATCTCGAAAAAAAATATTTGGTCATTTCGAAAGTGGAAAAATGAGAAGGGGGTACCCTTACCATTTTTCGACAAAAATGGTATTTTTACAAAAAAATTTTTTAGAATTTTTTCGTTAATGAAATCGGTTGGTAAATATGCCACTTGAAAACAATGGCGAAGGTTTTAATTCGATATCTCGAAATTTTTTGAAAAAAAGTGCCGTTTCGCAAAATTTAACATAGGATTCCCTATGCTGGGAATGGTCAATTTTAAAAATGAAAAAAAAAATACAAGTCGCATGTGTTTTGAGCCGGAAATGGGCCACTTGAAGCCAATGGAGATGGTAAGAAATCGATATCTCGAAAAAAAATATTTGGTCATTTCGAAAGTGGAAAAATGAGAAGGGGGTACCCTTACCATTTTTCGACAAAAATGGTATTTTTACAAAAAAATTTTTTAGAATTTTTTCGTTAATGAAATCGGTTGGTAAATATGCCACTTGAAAACAATGGCGAAGGTTTTAATTCGATATCTCGAAATTTTTTGAAAAAAAGTGCCGTTTCGCAAAATTTAACATAGGATTCCCTATGCTGGGAATGGTCAATTTTAAAAATGAAAAAAAAAATACAAGTCGCATGTGTTTTGAGCCGGAAATGGGCCACTTGAAGCCAATGGAGATGGTAAAAAATCGATATCTCGAAAAAAAATATTTGGCCATTTCAAAAGTCGAAAAATGGTAAGGGTACCCCCTTCTCATTTTTCCACTTTCAAAATGGCCAAATATTTTTTTTCGAGATATCGATTTTTTACCATCTCCATTGGCTTCAAGTGGCCCATTTCCGGCTCAAAACACATGCGACTTGTATTTTTTTTTTAATTTTTAAAATTGACCATTCCCAGCATAGGGAATCCTATGTTAAATTTTGCGAAACGGCACTTTTTTTCAAAAAATTTCGAGATATCGAATTAAAACCTTCGCCATTGTTTTCAAGTGGCATATTTACCAACCGATTTCATTAACGAAAAAATTCTAAAAAATTTTTTTGTAAAAATACCATTTTTGTCGAAAAATGGTAAGGGTACCCCCTTCTCATTTTTCCACTTTCAAAATGGCCAAATATTTTTTTTCGAGATATCGATTTTTTACCATCTCCATTGGCTTCAAGTGGCCCATTTCCGGCTCAAAACACATGCGACTTGTATTTTTTTTTTAATTTTTAAAATTGACCATTCCCAGCATAGGGAATCCTATGTTAAATTTTGCGAAACGGCACTTTTTTTCAAAAAATTTCGAGATATCGAATTAAAACCTTCGCCATTGTTTTCAAGTGGCATATTTACCAACCGATTTCATTAACGAAAAAATTCTAAAAAATTTTTTTGTAAAAATACCATTTTTGTCGAAAAATGGTAAGGGTACCCCCTTCTCATTTTTCCACTTTCGAAATGACCAAATATTTTTTTTCGAGATATCGATTTCTTACCATCTCCATTGGCTTCAAGTGGCCCATTTCCGGCTCAAAACACATGCGACTTGTATTTTTTTTTTAATTTTTAAAATTGACCATTCCCAGCATAGGGAATCCTATGTTAAATTTTGCGAAACGGCACTTTTTTTCAAAAAATTTCGAGATATCGAATTAAAACCTTCGCCATTGTTTTCAAGTGGCATATTTACCAACCGATTTCATTAACGAAAAAATTCTAAGAAATTTTTTTGTAAAAATACCATTTTTGTCGAAAAATGGTAAGGGTACCCCCTTCTCATTTTTCCACTTTCAAAATGGCCAAATATTTTTTTTCGAGATATCGATTTTTTACCATCTCCATTGGCTTCAAGTGGCCCATTTCCGGCTCAAAACACATGCGACTTGTATTTTTTTTTTAATTTTTAAAATTGACCATTCCCAGCATAGGGAATCCTATGTTAAATTTTGCGAAACGGCACTTTTTTTCAAAAAATTTCGAGATATCGAATTAAAACCTTCGCCATTGTTTTCAAGTGGCATATTTACGAACCGATTTCATTAACGAAAAAATTCTAAAAAATTTTTTTGTGAAAATACCATTTTTGTCGAAAAATGGTAAGGGTACCCCCTTCTCATTTTTCCACTTTCAAAATGGCCAAATATTTTTTTTCGAGATATCGATTTTTTACCATCTCCATTGGCTTCAAGTGGCCCATTTCCGGCTCAAAACACATGCGACTTGTATTTTTTTTTTAATTTTTAAAATTGACCATTCCCAGCATAGGGAATCCTATGTTAAATTTTGCGAAACGGCACTTTTTTTCAAAAAATTTCGAGATATCGAATTAAAACCTTCGCCATTGTTTTCAAGTGGCATATTTACCAACCGATTTCATTAACGAAAAAATTCTAAAAAATTTTTTTGTAAAAATACCATTTTTGTCGAAAAATGGTAAGGGTACCCCCTTCTCATTTTTCCACTTTCAAAATGGCCAAATATTTTTTTTCGAGATATCGATTTTTTACCATCTCCATTGGCTTCAAGTGGCCCATTTCCGGCTCAAAACACATGCGACTTGTATTTTTTTGTTAATTTTTAAAATTGACCATTCCCAGCATAGGGATTCCTATGTTAAATTTTGCGAAACGGCACTTTTTTTCAAAAAATTTCGAGATATCGAATTAAAACCTTCGCCATTGTTTTCAAGTGGCATATTTACCAACCGATTTCATTGACGAAAAAATTCTAAAAAAATTTTTTGTAAAAATACCATTTTTGTCGAAAAATTGTAGGGGTACCATGGCCTTACCATTTTTCGACAAAAATGCTATTTTTACAAAAAAATTTTTTAGAATTTTTTCGTTAATGAAATCGGTTGGTAAATATGCCACTTGAAAACAATGGCGAAGGTTTTAATTCGATATCTCGAAATTTTTTGAAAAAAAGTGCCGTTTCGCAAAATTTAACATAGGATTCCCTATGCTGGGAATGGTCAATTTTAAAAATTAAAAAAAAAATACAAGTCGCATGTGTTTTGAGCCGGAAATGGGCCACTTGAAGCCAATGGAGATGGTAAAAAATCGATATCTCGAAAAAAAATATTTGGCCATTTTGAAAGTGGAAAAATGAGAAGGGGGTACCCTTACCATTTTTCGACAAAAATGGTATTTTTACAAAAAAATTTTTTAGAATTTTTTCGTTAATGAAATCGGTTGGTAAATATGCCACTTGAAAACAATGGCGAAGGTTTTAATTCGATATCTCGAAATTTTTTGAAAAAAAGTGCCGTTTCGCAAAATTTAACATAGGATTCCCTATGCTGGGAATGGTCAATTTTAAAAATTAAAAAAAAAATACAAGTCGCATGTGTTTTGAGCCGGAAATGGGCCACTTGAAGCCAATGGAGATGGTAAAAAATCGATATCTCGAAAAAAAATATTTGGCCATTTTGAAAGTGGAAAAATGAGAAGGGGGTACCCTTACCATTTTTCGACAAAAATGGTATTTTTACAAAAAAATTTTTTAGAATTTTTTCGTTAATGAAATCGGTTGGTAAATATGCCACTTGAAAACAATGGCGAAGGTTTTAATTCGATATCTCGAAATTTTTTGAAAAAAAGTGCCGTTTCGCAAAATTTAACATAGGATTCCCTATGCTGGGAATGGTCAATTTTAAAAATGAAAAAAAAAATACAAGTCGCATGTGTTTTGAGCCGGAAATGGGCCACTTGAAGCCAATGGAGATGGTAAGAAATCGATATCTCGAAAAAAAATATTTGGTCATTTCGAAAGTGGAAAAATGAGAAGGGGGTACCCTTACCATTTTTCGACAAAAATGGTATTTTTACAAAAAAATTTTTTAGAATTTTTTCGTTAATGAAATCGGTTGGTAAATATGCCACTTGAAAACAATGGCGAAGGTTTTAATTCGATATCTCGAAATTTTTTGAAAAAAAGTGCCGTTTCGCAAAATTTAACATAGGATTCCCTATGCTGGGAATGGTCAATTTTAAAAATGAAAAAAAAAATACAAGTCGCATGTGTTTTGAGCCGGAAATGGGCCACTTGAAGCCAATGGAGATGGTAAGAAATCGATATCTCGAAAAAAAATATTTGGTCATTTCGAAAGTGGAAAAATGAGAAGGGGGTACCCTTACCATTTTTCGACAAAAATGGTATTTTTACAAAAAAATTTTTTAGAATTTTTTCGTTAATGAAATCCGTTGGTAAATATGCCACTTGAAAACAATGGCGAAGGTTTTAATTCGATATCTCGAAATTTTTTGAAAAAAAGTGCCGTTTCGCAAAATTTAACATAGGATTCCCTATGCTGGGAATGGTCAATTTTAAAAATGAAAAAAAAAATACAAGTCGCATGTGTTTTGAGCCGGAAATGGGCCACTTGAAGCCAATGGAGATGGTAAGAAATCGATATCTCGAAAAAAAATATTTGGTCATTTCGAAAGTGGAAAAATGAGAAGGGGGTACCCTTACCATTTTTCGACAAAAATGGTATTTTTACAAAAAAATTTTTTAGAATTTTTTCGTTAATGAAATCGGTTGGTAAATATGCCACTTGAAAACAATGGCGAAGGTTTTAATTCGATATCTCGAAATTTTTTGAAAAAAAGTGCCGTTTCGCAAAATTTAACATAGGATTCCCTATGCTGGGAATGGTCAATTTTAAAAATGAAAAAAAAAATACAAGTCGCATGTGTTTTGAGCCGGAAATGGGCCACTTGAAGCCAATGGAGATGGTAAAAAATCGATATCTCGAAAAAAAATATTTGGCCATTTCAAAAGTCGAAAAATGGTAAGGGTACCCCCTTCTCATTTTTCCACTTTCAAAATGGCCAAATATTTTTTTTCGAGATATCGATTTTTTACCATCTCCATTGGCTTCAAGTGGCCCATTTCCGGCTCAAAACACATGCGACTTGTATTTTTTTTTTAATTTTTAAAATTGACCATTCCCAGCATAGGGAATCCTATGTTAAATTTTGCGAAACGGCACTTTTTTTCAAAAAATTTCGAGATATCGAATTAAAACCTTCGCCATTGTTTTCAAGTGGCATATTTACCAACCGATTTCATTAACGAAAAAATTCTAAAAAATTTTTTTGTAAAAATACCATTTTTGTCGAAAAATGGTAAGGGTACCCCCTTCTCATTTTTCCACTTTCGAAATGACCAAATATTTTTTTTCGAGATATCGATTTCTTACCATCTCCATTGGCTTCAAGTGGCCCATTTCCGGCTCAAAACACATGCGACTTGTATTTTTTTTTTAATTTTTAAAATTGACCATTCCCAGCATAGGGAATCCTATGTTAAATTTTGCGAAACGGCACTTTTTTTCAAAAAATTTCGAGATATCGAATTAAAACCTTCGCCATTGTTTTCAAGTGGCATATTTACCAACCGATTTCATTAACGAAAAAATTCTAAAAAATTTTTTTGTAAAAATACCATTTTTGTCGAAAAATGGTAAGGGTACCCCCTTCTCATTTTTCCACTTTCAAAATGGCCAAATATTTTTTTTCGAGATATCGATTTTTTACCATCTCCATTGGCTTCAAGTGGCCCATTTCCGGCTCAAAACACATGCGACTTGTATTTTTTTTTTAATTTTTAAAATTGACCATTCCCAGCATAGGGAATCCTATGTTAAATTTTGCGAAACGGCACTTTTTTTCAAAAAATTTCGAGATATCGAATTAAAACCTTCGCCATTGTTTTCAAGTGGCATATTTACCAACCGATTTCATTAACGAAAAAATTCTAAAAAAATTTTTTGTAAAAATACCATTTTTGTCGAAAAATGGTAAGGGTACCCCCTTCTCATTTTTCCACTTTCAAAATGGCCAAATATTTTTTTTCGAGATATCGATTTTTTACCATCTCCATTGGCTTCAAGTGGACCATTTCCGGCTCAAAACACATGCGACTTGTATTTTTTTTTTAATTTTTAAAATTGACCATTCCCAGCATAGGGAATCCTATGTTAAATTTTGCGAAACGGCACTTTTTTTCAAAAAATTTCGAGATATCGAATTAAAACCTTCGCCATTGTTTTCAAGTGGCATATTTACCAACCGATTTCATTAACGAAAAAATTCTAAAAAATTTTTTTGTAAAAATACCATTTTTGTCGAAAAATGGTAAGGGTACCCCCTTCTCATTTTTCCACTTTCAAAATGGCCAAATATTTTTTTTCGAGATATCGATTTTTTACCATCTCCATTGGCTTCAAGTGGCCCATTTCCGGCTCAAAACACATGCGACTTGTATTTTTTTTTTAATTTTTAAAATTGACCATTCCCAGCATAGGGAATCCTATGTTAAATTTTGCGAAACGGCACTTTTTTTCAAAAAATTTCGAGATATCGAATTAAAACCTTCGCCATTGTTTTCAAGTGGCATATTTACCAACCGATTTCATTAACGAAAAAATTCTAAAAAATTTTTTTGTAAAAATACCATTTTTGTCGAAAAATGGTAAGGGTACCCCCTTCTCATTTTTCCACTTTCAAAATGGCCAAATATTTTTTTTCGAGATATCGATTTTTTACCATCTCCATTGGCTTCAAGTGGCCCATTTCCGGCTCAAAACACATGCGACTTGTATTTTTTTTTTAATTTTTAAAATTGACCATTCCCAGCATAGGGAATCCTATGTTAAATTTTGCGAAACGGCACTTTTTTTCAAAAAATTTCGAGATATCGAATTAAAACCTTCGCCATTGTTTTCAAGTGGCATATTTACCAACCGATTTCATTAACGAAAAAATTCTAAAAAATTTTTTTGTAAAAATACCATTTTTGTCGAAAAATGGTAAGGGTACCCCCTTCTCATTTTTCCACTTTCGAAATGACCAAATATTTTTTTTCGAGATATCGATTTCTTACCATCTCCATTGGCTTCAAGTGGCCCATTTCCGGCTCAAAACACATGCGACTTGTATTTTTTTTTTAATTTTTAAAATTGACCATTCCCAGCATAGGGAATCCTATGTTAAATTTTGCGAAACGGCACTTTTTTTCAAAAAATTTCGAGATATCGAATTAAAACCTTCGCCATTGTTTTCAAGTGGCATATTTACCAACCGATTTCATTAACGAAAAAATTCTAAAAAATTTTTTTGTAAAAATACCATTTTTGTCGAAAAATGGTAAGGGTACCCCCTTCTCATTTTTCCACTTTCAAAATGGCCAAATATTTTTTTTCGAGATATCGATTTTTTACCATCTCCATTGGCTTCAAGTGGACCATTTCCGGCTCAAAACACATGCGACTTGTATTTTTTTTTTAATTTTTAAAATTGACCATTCCCAGCATAGGGAATCCTATGTTAAATTTTGCGAAACGGCACTTTTTTTCAAAAAATTTCGAGATATCGAATTAAAACCTTCGCCATTGTTTTCAAGTGGCATATTTACCAACCGATTTCATTAACGAAAAAATTCTAAAAAATTTTTTTGTAAAAATACCATTTTTGTCGAAAAATGGTAAGGGTACCCCCTTCTCATTTTTCCACTTTCAAAATGGCCAAATATTTTTTTTCGAGATATCGATTTTTTACCATCTCCATTGGCTTCAAGTGGCCCATTTCCGGCTCAAAACACATGCGACTTGTATTTTTTTTTTAATTTTTAAAATTGACCATTCCCAGCATAGGGAATCCTATGTTAAATTTTGCGAAACGGCACTTTTTTTCAAAAAATTTCGAGATATCGAATTAAAACCTTCGCCATTGTTTTCAAGTGGCATATTTACCAACCGATTTCATTAACGAAAAAATTCTAAAAAATTTTTTTGTAAAAATACCATTTTTGTCGAAAAATGGTAAGGGTACCCCCTTCTCATTTTTCCACTTTCAAAATGGCCAAATATTTTTTTTCGAGATATCGATTTTTTACCATCTCCATTGGCTTCAAGTGGCCCATTTCCGGCTCAAAACACATGCGACTTGTATTTTTTTTTTAATTTTTAAAATTGACCATTCCCAGCATAGGGAATCCTATGTTAAATTTTGCGAAACGGCACTTTTTTTCAAAAAATTTCGAGATATCGAATTAAAACCTTCGCCATTGTTTTCAAGTGGCATATTTACCAACCGATTTCATTAACGAAAAAATTCTAAAAAATTTTTTTGTAAAAATACCATTTTTGTCGAAAAATGGTAAGGGTACCCCCTTCTCATTTTTCCACTTTCAAAATGGCCAAATATTTTTTTTCGAGATATCGATTTTTTACCATCTCCATTGGCTTCAAGTGGCCCATTTCCGGCTCAAAACACATGCGACTTGTATTTTTTTTTTAATTTTTAAAATTGACCATTCCCAGCATAGGGATTCCTATGTTAAATTTTGCGAAACGGCACTTTTTTTCAAAAAATTTCGAGATATCGAATTAAAACCTTCGCCATTGTTTTCAAGTGGCATATTTACCAACCGATTTCATTAACGAAAAAATTCTAAAAAATTTTTTTGTAAAAATACCATTTTTGTCGAAAAATGGTAAGGGTACCCCCTTCTCATTTTTCCACTTTCAAAATGGCCAAATATTTTTTTTCGAGATATCGATTTTTTACCATCTCCATTGGCTTCAAGTGGCCCATTTCCGGCTCAAAACACATGCGACTTGTATTTTTTTTTTTAATTTTAAAATTGACCATTCCCAGCATAGGGAATCCTATGTTAAATTTTGCGAAACGGCACTTTTTTTCAAAAAATTTCGAGATATCGAATTAAAACCTTCGCCATTGTTTTCAAGTGGCATATTTACCAACCGATTTCATTAACGAAAAAATTCTAAAAAATTTTTTTGTAAAAATACCATTTTTGTCGAAAAATGGTAAGGGTACCCCCTTCTCATTTTTCCACTTTCAAAATAGCCAAATATTTTTTTTCGAGATATCGATTTTTTACCATCTCCATTGGCTTCAAGTGGCCCATTTCCGGCTCAAAACACATGCGACTTGTATTTTTTTTTTAATTTTTAAAATTGACCATTCCCAGCATAGGGATTCCTATGTTAAATTTTGCGAAACGGCACTTTTTTCAAAAAATTTCGAGATATCGAATTAAAACCTTCGCCATTGTTTTCAAGTGGCATATTTACCAACCGATTTCATTAACGAAAAAATTCTAAAAAATTTTTTTGTAAAAATACCATTTTTGTCGAAAAATGGTAAGGGTACCCCCTTCTCATTTTTCCACTTTCGAAATGACCAAATATTTTTTTTCGAGATATCGATTTCTTACCATCTCCATTGGCTTCAAGTGGCCCATTTCCGGCTCAAAACACATGCGACTTGTATTTTTTTTTTCATTTTTAAAATTGACCATTCCCAGCATAGGGAATCCTATGTTAAATTTTGCGAAACGGCACTTTTTTTCAAAAAATTTCGAGATATCGAATTAAAACCTTCGCCATTGTTTTCAAGTGGCATATTTACCTACCGATTTCATTAACGAAAAAATTCTAAAAAAATTTTTTGTAAAAATACCATTTTTGTCGAAAAATTGTAGGGGTACCATGGCCTTACCATTTTTCGACAAAAATGGTACTTTTACAGAAAATTTTTTTAGAATTTTTTCGTTAATGAAATCGGTTGGTAAATATGCCACTTGAAAACAATGGCGAAGGTTTTAATTCGATATCTCGAAATTTTTTGAAAAAAAGTGCCGTTTCGCAAAATTTAACATAGGATTCCCTATGCTGGGAATGGTCAATTTTAAAAATTAAAAAAAAAATACAAGTCGCATGTGTTTTGAGCCGGAAATGGGCCACTTGAAGCCAATGGAGATGGTAAAAAATCGATATCTCGAAAAAAAATATTTGGCCATTTTGAAAGTGGAAAAATGAGAAGGGGGTACCCTTACCATTTTTCGACAAAAATGGTATTTTTACAAAAAAATTTTTTAGAATTTTTTCGTTAATGAAATCGGTTGGTAAATATGCCACTTGAAAACAATGGCGAAGGTTTTAATTCGATATCTCGAAATTTTTTGAAAAAAAGTGCCGTTTCGCAAAATTTAACATAGGATTCCCTATGCTGGGAATGGTCAATTTTAAAAATTAAAAAAAAAATACAAGTCGCATGTGTTTTGAGCCGGAAATGGGCCACTTGAAGCCAATGGAGATGGTAAGAAATCGATATCTCGAAAAAAAATATTTGGTCATTTCGAAAGTGGAAAAATGAGAAGGGGGTACCCTTACCATTTTTCGACAAAAATGGTATTTTTACAAAAAAATTTTTTAGAATTTTTTCGTTAATGAAATCGGTTGGTAAATATGCCACTTGAAAACAATGGCGAAGGTTTTAATTCGATATCTCGAAATTTTTTGAAAAAAAGTGCCGTTTCGCAAAATTTAACATAGGATTCCCTATGCTGGGAATGGTCAATTTTAAAAATGAAAAAAAAAATACAAGTCGCATGTGTTTTGAGCCGGAAATGGGCCACTTGAAGCCAATGGAGATGGTAAGAAATCGATATCTCGAAAAAAAATATTTGGTCATTTCGAAAGTGGAAAAATGAGAAGGGGGTACCCTTACCATTTTTCGACAAAAATGGTATTTTTACAAAAAAATTTTTTAGAATTTTTTCGTTAATGAAATCGGTTGGTAAATATGCCACTTGAAAACAATGGCGAAGGTTTTAATTCGATATCTCGAAATTTTTTGAAAAAAAGTGCCGTTTCGCAAAATTTAACATAGGATTCCCTATGCTGGGAATGGTCAATTTTAAAAATGAAAAAAAAAATACAAGTCGCATGTGTTTTGAGCCGGAAATGGGCCACTTGAAGCCAATGGAGATGGTAAAAAATCGATATCTCGAAAAAAAATATTTGGCCATTTCAAAAGTCGAAAAATGGTAAGGGTACCCCCTTCTCATTTTTCCACTTTCAAAATGGCCAAATATTTTTTTTCGAGATATCGATTTTTTACCATCTCCATTGGCTTCAAGTGGCCCATTTCCGGCTCAAAACACATGCGACTTGTATTTTTTTTTTAATTTTTAAAATTGACCATTCCCAGCATAGGGAATCCTATGTTAAATTTTGCGAAACGGCACTTTTTTTCAAAAAATTTCGAGATATCGAATTAAAACCTTCGCCATTGTTTTCAAGTGGCATATTTACCAACCGATTTCATTAACGAAAAAATTCTAAAAAATTTTTTTGTAAAAATACCATTTTTGTCGAAAAATGGTAAGGGTACCCCCTTCTCATTTTTCCACTTTCAAAATGGCCAAATATTTTTTTTCGAGATATCGATTTTTTACCATCTCCATTGGCTTCAAGTGGCCCATTTCCGGCTCAAAACACATGCGACTTGTATTTTTTTTTTAATTTTTAAAATTGACCATTCCCAGCATAGGGAATCCTATGTTAAATTTTGCGAAACGGCACTTTTTTTCAAAAAATTTCGAGATATCGAATTAAAACCTTCGCCATTGTTTTCAAGTGGCATATTTACCAACCGATTTCATTAACGAAAAAATTCTAAAAAATTTTTTTGTAAAAATACCATTTTTGTCGAAAAATGGTAAGGGTACCCCCTTCTCATTTTTCCACTTTCGAAATGACCAAATATTTTTTTTCGAGATATCGATTTCTTACCATCTCCATTGGCTTCAAGTGGCCCATTTCCGGCTCAAAACACAGGCGACTTGTATTTTTTTTTTAATTTTTAAAATTGACCATTCCCAGCATAGGGAATCCTATGTTAAATTTTGCGAAACGGCACTTTTTTTCAAAAAATTTCGAGATATCGAATTAAAACCTTCGCCATTGTTTTCAAGTGGCATATTTACCAACCGATTTCATTAACGAAAAAATTCTAAGAAATTTTTTTGTAAAAATACCATTTTTGTCGAAAAATGGTAAGGGTACCCCCTTCTCATTTTTCCACTTTCAAAATGGCCAAATATTTTTTTTCGAGATATCGATTTTTTACCATCTCCATTGGCTTCAAGTGGCCCATTTCCGGCTCAAAACACATGCGACTTGTATTTTTTTTTTAATTTTTAAAATTGACCATTCCCAGCATAGGGAATCCTATGTTAAATTTTGCGAAACGGCACTTTTTTTCAAAAAATTTCGAGATATCGAATTAAAACCTTCGCCATTGTTTTCAAGTGGCATATTTACCAACCGATTTCATTAACGAAAAAATTCTAAAAAATTTTTTTGTGAAAATACCATTTTTGTCGAAAAATGGTAAGGGTACCCCCTTCTCATTTTTCCACTTTCAAAATGGCCAAATATTTTTTTTCGAGATATCGATTTTTTACCATCTCCATTGGCTTCAAGTGGCCCATTTCCGGCTCAAAACACATGCGACTTGTATTTTTTTTTTAATTTTTAAAATTGACCATTCCCAGCATAGGGAATCCTATGTTAAATTTTGCGAAACGGCACTTTTTTTCAAAAAATTTCGAGATATCGAATTAAAACCTTCGCCATTGTTTTCAAGTGGCATATTTACCAACCGATTTCATTAACGAAAAAATTCTAAAAAATTTTTTTGTAAAAATACCATTTTTGTCGAAAAATGGTAAGGGTACCCCCTTCTCATTTTTCCACTTTCAAAATGGCCAAATATTTTTTTTCGAGATATCGATTTTTTACCATCTCCATTGGCTTCAAGTGGCCCATTTCCGGCTCAAAACACATGCGACTTGTATTTTTTTGTTAATTTTTAAAATTGACCATTCCCAGCATAGGGATTCCTATGTTAAATTTTGCGAAACGGCACTTTTTTTCAAAAAATTTCGAGATATCGAATTAAAACCTTCGCCATTGTTTTCAAGTGGCATATTTACCAACCGATTTCATTGACGAAAAAATTCTAAAAAAATTTTTTGTAAAAATACCATTTTTGTCGAAAAATTGTAGGGGTACCATGGCCTTACCATTTTTCGACAAAAATGCTATTTTTACAAAAAAATTTTTTAGAATTTTTTCGTTAATGAAATCGGTTGGTAAATATGCCACTTGAAAACAATGGCGAAGGTTTTAATTCGATATCTCGAAATTTTTTGAAAAAAAGTGCCGTTTCGCAAAATTTAACATAGGATTCCCTATGCTGGGAATGGTCAATTTTAAAAATTAAAAAAAAAATACAAGTCGCATGTGTTTTGAGCCGGAAATGGGCCACTTGAAGCCAATGGAGATGGTAAAAAATCGATATCTCGAAAAAAAATATTTGGCCATTTTGAAAGTGGAAAAATGAGAAGGGGGTACCCTTACCATTTTTCGACAAAAATGGTATTTTTACAAAAAAATTTTTTAGAATTTTTTCGTTAATGAAATCGGTTGGTAAATATGCCACTTGAAAACAATGGCGAAGGTTTTAATTCGATATCTCGAAATTTTTTGAAAAAAAGTGCCGTTTCGCAAAATTTAACATAGGATTCCCTATGCTGGGAATGGTCAATTTTAAAAATTAAAAAAAAAATACAAGTCGCATGTGTTTTGAGCCGGAAATGGGCCACTTGAAGCCAATGGAGATGGTAAAAAATCGATATCTCGAAAAAAAATATTTGGCCATTTTGAAAGTGGAAAAATGAGAAGGGGGTACCCTTACCATTTTTCGACAAAAATGGTATTTTTACAAAAAAATTTTTTAGAATTTTTTCGTTAATGAAATCGGTTGGTAAATATGCCACTTGAAAACAATGGCGAAGGTTTTAATTCGATATCTCGAAATTTTTTGAAAAAAAGTGCCGTTTCGCAAAATTTAACATAGGATTCCCTATGCTGGGAATGGTCAATTTTAAAAATGAAAAAAAAAATACAAGTCGCATGTGTTTTGAGCCGGAAATGGGCCACTTGAAGCCAATGGAGATGGTAAGAAATCGATATCTCGAAAAAAAATATTTGGTCATTTCGAAAGTGGAAAAATGAGAAGGGGGTACCCTTACCATTTTTCGACAAAAATGGTATTTTTACAAAAAAATTTTTTAGAATTTTTTCGTTAATGAAATCGGTTGGTAAATATGCCACTTGAAAACAATGGCGAAGGTTTTAATTCGATATCTCGAAATTTTTTGAAAAAAAGTGCCGTTTCGCAAAATTTAACATAGGATTCCCTATGCTGGGAATGGTCAATTTTAAAAATGAAAAAAAAAATACAAGTCGCATGTGTTTTGAGCCGGAAATGGGCCACTTGAAGCCAATGGAGATGGTAAGAAATCGATATCTCGAAAAAAAATATTTGGTCATTTCGAAAGTGGAAAAATGAGAAGGGGGTACCCTTACCATTTTTCGACAAAAATGGTATTTTTACAAAAAAATTTTTTAGAATTTTTTCGTTAATGAAATCGGTTGGTAAATATGCCACTTGAAAACAATGGCGAAGGTTTTAATTCGATATCTCGAAATTTTTTGAAAAAAAGTGCCGTTTCGCAAAATTTAACATAGGATTCCCTATGCTGGGAATGGTCAATTTTAAAAATGAAAAAAAAAATACAAGTCGCATGTGTTTTGAGCCGGAAATGGGCCACTTGAAGCCAATGGAGATGGTAAGAAATCGATATCTCGAAAAAAAATATTTGGTCATTTCGAAAGTGGAAAAATGAGAAGGGGGTACCCTTACCATTTTTCGACAAAAATGGTATTTTTACAAAAAAATTTTTTAGAATTTTTTCGTTAATGAAATCGGTTGGTAAATATGCCACTTGAAAACAATGGCGAAGGTTTTAATTCGATATCTCGAAATTTTTTGAAAAAAAGTGCCGTTTCGCAAAATTTAACATAGGATTCCCTATGCTGGGAATGGTCAATTTTAAAAATGAAAAAAAAAATACAAGTCGCATGTGTTTTGAGCCGGAAATGGGCCACTTGAAGCCAATGGAGATGGTAAAAAATCGATATCTCGAAAAAAAATATTTGGCCATTTCAAAAGTCGAAAAATGGTAAGGGTACCCCCTTCTCATTTTTCCACTTTCAAAATGGCCAAATATTTTTTTTCGAGATATCGATTTTTTACCATCTCCATTGGCTTCAAGTGGCCCATTTCCGGCTCAAAACACATGCGACTTGTATTTTTTTTTTAATTTTTAAAATTGACCATTCCCAGCATAGGGAATCCTATGTTAAATTTTGCGAAACGGCACTTTTTTTCAAAAAATTTCGAGATATCGAATTAAAACCTTCGCCATTGTTTTCAAGTGGCATATTTACCAACCGATTTCATTAACGAAAAAATTCTAAAAAATTTTTTTGTAAAAATACCATTTTTGTCGAAAAATGGTAAGGGTACCCCCTTATCATTTTTCCACTTTCAAAATGGCCAAATATTTTTTTTCGAGATATCGATTTTTTACCATCTCCATTGGCTTCAAGTGGCCCATTTCCGGCTCAAAACACATGCGACTTGTATTTTTTTTTTAATTTTTAAAATTGACCATTCCCAGCATAGGGAATCCTATGTTAAATTTTGCGAAACGGCACTTTTTTTCAAAAAATTTCGAGATATCGAATTAAAACCTTCGCCATTGTTTTCAAGTGGCATATTTACCAACCGATTTCATTAACGAAAAAATTCTAAAAAATTTTTTTGTAAAAATACCATTTTTGTCGAAAAATGGTAAGGGTACCCCCTTCTCATTTTTCCACTTTCGAAATGACCAAATATTTTTTTTCGAGATATCGATTTCTTACCATCTCCATTGGCTTCAAGTGGCCCATTTCCGGCTCAAAACACATGCGACTTGTATTTTTTTTTTAATTTTTAAAATTGACCATTCCCAGCATAGGGAATCCTATGTTAAATTTTGCGAAACGGCACTTTTTTTCAAAAAATTTCGAGATATCGAATTAAAACCTTCGCCATTGTTTTCAAGTGGCATATTTACCAACCGATTTCATTAACGAAAAAATTCTAAGAAATTTTTTTGTAAAAATACCATTTTTGTCGAAAAATGGTAAGGGTACCCCCTTCTCATTTTTCCACTTTCAAAATGGCCAAATATTTTTTTTCGAGATATCGATTTTTTACCATCTCCATTGGCTTCAAGTGGCCCATTTCCGGCTCAAAACACATGCGACTTGTATTTTTTTTTTTATTTTTAAAATTGACCATTCCCAGCATAGGGAATCCTATGTTAAATTTTGCGAAACGGCACTTTTTTTCAAAAAATTTCGAGATATCGAATTAAAACCTTCGCCATTGTTTTCAAGTGGCATATTTACCAACCGATTTCATTAACGAAAAAATTCTAAAAAATTTTTTTGTGAAAATACCATTTTTGTCGAAAAATGGTAAGGGTACCCCCTTCTCATTTTTCCACTTTCAAAATGGCCAAATATTTTTTTTCGAGATATCGATTTTTTACCATCTCCATTGGCTTCAAGTGGCCCATTTCCGGCTCAAAACACATGCGACTTGTATTTTTTTTTTAATTTTTAAAATTGACCATTCCCAGCATAGGGAATCCTATGTTAAATTTTGCGAAACGGCACTTTTTTTCAAAAAATTTCGAGATATCGAATTAAAACCTTCGCCATTGTTTTCAAGTGGCATATTTACCAACCGATTTCATTAACGAAAAAATTCTAAAAAATTTTTTTGTAAAAATACCATTTTTGTCGAAAAATGGTAAGGGTACCCCCTTCTCATTTTTCCACTTTCAAAATAGCCAAATATTTTTTTTCGAGATATCGATTTTTTACCATCTCCATTGGCTTCAAGTGGCCCATTTCCGGCTCAAAACACATGCGACTTGTATTTTTTTTTTAATTTTTAAAATTGACCATTCCCAGCATAGGGATTCCTATGTTAAATTTTGCGAAACGGCACTTTTTTCAAAAAATTTCGAGATATCGAATTAAAACCTTCGCCATTGTTTTCAAGTGGCATATTTACCAACCGATTTCATTAACGAAAAAATTCTAAAAAATTTTTTTGTAAAAATACCATTTTTGTCGAAAAATGGTAAGGGTACCCCCTTCTCATTTTTCCACTTTCGAAATGACCAAATATTTTTTTTCGAGATATCGATTTCTTACCATCTCCATTGGCTTCAAGTGGCCCATTTCCGGCTCAAAACACATGCGACTTGTATTTTTTTTTTCATTTTTAAAATTGACCATTCCCAGCATAGGGAATCCTATGTTAAATTTTGCGAAACGGCACTTTTTTTCAAAAAATTTCGAGATATCGAATTAAAACCTTCGCCATTGTTTTCAAGTGGCATATTTACCTACCGATTTCATTAACGAAAAAATTCTAAAAAAATTTTTTGTAAAAATACCATTTTTGTCGAAAAATTGTAGGGGTACCATGGCCTTACCATTTTTCGACGAAAATGGTACTTTTACAGAAAATTTTTTTAGAATTTTTTCGTTAATGAAATCGGTTGGTAAATATGCCACTTGAAAACAATGGCGAAGGTTTTAATTCGATATCTCGAAATTTTTTGAAAAAAAGTGCCGTTTCGCAAAATTTAACATAGGATTCCCTATGCTGGGAATGGTCAATTTTAAAAATTAAAAAAAAAATACAAGTCGCATGTGTTTTGAGCCGGAAATGGGCCACTTGAAGCCAATGGAGATGGTAAAAAATCGATATCTCGAAAAAAAATATTTGGCCATTTTGAAAGTGGAAAAATGAGAAGGGGGTGCCCTTACCATTTTTCGACAAAAATGGTATTTTTACAAAAAAATTTTTTAGAATTTTTTCGTTAATGAAATCGGTTGGTAAATATGCCACTTGAAAACAATGGCGAAGGTTTTAATTCGATATCTCGAAATTTTTTGAAAAAAAGTGCCGTTTCGCAAAATTTAACATAGGATTCCCTATGCTGGGAATGGTCAATTTTAAAAATTAAAAAAAAAATACAAGTCGCATGTGTTTTGAGCCGGAAATGGGCCACTTGAAGCCAATGGAGATGGTAAGAAATCGATATCTCGAAAAAAAATATTTGGTCATTTCGAAAGTGGAAAAATGAGAAGGGGGTACCCTTACCATTTTTCGACAAAAATGGTATTTTTACAAAAAAATTTTTTAGAATTTTTTCGTTAATGAAATCGGTTGGTAAATATGCCACTTGAAAACAATGGCGAAGGTTTTAATTCGATATCTCGAAATTTTTTGAAAAAAAGTGCCGTTTCGCAAAATTTAACATAGGATTCCCTATGCTGGGAATGGTCAATTTTAAAAATGAAAAAAAAAATACAAGTCGCATGTGTTTTGAGCCGGAAATGGGCCACTTGAAGCCAATGGAGATGGTAAGAAATCGATATCTCGAAAAAAAATATTTGGTCATTTCGAAAGTGGAAAAATGAGAAGGGGGTACCCTTACCATTTTTCGACAAAAATGGTATTTTTACAAAAAAATTTTTTAGAATTTTTTCGTTAATGAAATCGGTTGGTAAATATGCCACTTGAAAACAATGGCGAAGGTTTTAATTCGATATCTCGAAATTTTTTGAAAAAAAGTGCCGTTTCGCAAAATTTAACATAGGATTCCCTATGCTGGGAATGGTCAATTTTAAAAATGAAAAAAAAAATACAAGTCGCATGTGTTTTGAGCCGGAAATGGGCCACTTGAAGCCAATGGAGATGGTAAGAAATCGATATCTCGAAAAAAAATATTTGGTCATTTCGAAAGTGGAAAAATGAGAAGGGGGTACCCTTACCATTTTTCGACAAAAATGGTATTTTTACAAAAAAATTTTTTAGAATTTTTTCGTTAATGAAATCGGTTGGTAAATATGCCACTTGAAAACAATGGCGAAGGTTTTAATTCGATATCTCGAAATTTTTTGAAAAAAAGTGCCGTTTCGCAAAATTTAACATAGGATTCCCTATGCTGGGAATGGTCAATTTTAAAAATGAAAAAAAAAATACAAGTCGCATGTGTTTTGAGCCGGAAATGGGCCACTTGAAGCCAATGGAGATGGTAAAAAATCGATATCTCGAAAAAAAATATTTGGCCATTTCAAAAGTCGAAAAATGGTAAGGGTACCCCCTTCTCATTTTTCCACTTTCAAAATGGCCAAATATTTTTTTTCGAGATATCGATTTTTTACCATCTCCATTGGCTTCAAGTGGCCCATTTCCGGCTCAAAACACATGCGACTTGTATTTTTT
The DNA here is from genome assembly GCA_958510785.1 of Exephanes ischioxanthus. Lineage (NCBI taxonomy): Eukaryota > Metazoa > Arthropoda > Insecta > Hymenoptera > Ichneumonidae > Exephanes > Exephanes ischioxanthus. The sequence continues at coordinate 9,976,966 of OY294025.1, read as the reverse complement.
TTTTAATTTTTAAAATTGACCATTCCCAGCATAGGGAATCCTATGTTAAATTTTGCGAAACGGCACTTTTTTTCAAAAAATTTCGAGATATCGAATTAAAACCTTCGCCATTGTTTTCAAGTGGCATATTTACCAACCGATTTCATTAACGAAAAAATTCTAAAAAATTTTTTTGTAAAAATACCATTTTTGTCGAAAAATGGTAAGGGTACCCCCTTCTCATTTTTCCACTTTCAAAATGGCCAAATATTTTTTTTCGAGATATCGATTTTTTACCATCTCCATTGGCTTCAAGTGGCCCATTTCCGGCTCAAAACACATGCGACTTGTATTTTTTTTTTAATTTTTAAAATTGACCATTCCCAGCATAGGGAATCCTATGTTAAATTTTGCGAAACGGCACTTTTTTTCAAAAAATTTCGAGATATCGAATTAAAACCTTCGCCATTGTTTTCAAGTGGCATATTTACCAACCGATTTCATTAACGAAAAAATTCTAAAAAATTTTTTTGTAAAAATACCATTTTTGTCGAAAAATGGTAAGGGTACCCCCTTCTCATTTTTCCACTTTCGAAATGACCAAATATTTTTTTTCGAGATATCGATTTCTTACCATCTCCATTGGCTTCAAGTGGCCCATTTCCGGCTCAAAACACATGCGACTTGTATTTTTTTTTTAATTTTTAAAATTGACCATTCCCAGCATAGGGAATCCTATGTTAAATTTTGCGAAACGGCACTTTTTTTCAAAAAATTTCGAGATATCGAATTAAAACCTTCGCCATTGTTTTCAAGTGGCATATTTACCAACCGATTTCATTAACGAAAAAATTCTAAGAAATTTTTTTGTAAAAATACCATTTTTGTCGAAAAATGGTAAGGGTACCCCCTTCTCATTTTTCCACTTTCAAAATGGCCAAATATTTTTTTTCGAGATATCGATTTTTTACCATCTCCATTGGCTTCAAGTGGCCCATTTCCGGCTCAAAACACATGCGACTTGTATTTTTTTTTTTATTTTTAAAATTGACCATTCCCAGCATAGGGAATCCTATGTTAAATTTTGCGAAACGGCACTTTTTTTCAAAAAATTTCGAGATATCGAATTAAAACCTTCGCCATTGTTTTCAAGTGGCATATTTACCAACCGATTTCATTAACGAAAAAATTCTAAAAAATTTTTTTGTGAAAATACCATTTTTGTCGAAAAATGGTAAGGGTACCCCCTTCTCATTTTTCCACTTTCAAAATGGCCAAATATTTTTTTTCGAGATATCGATTTTTTACCATCTCCATTGGCTTCAAGTGGCCCATTTCCGGCTCAAAACACATGCGACTTGTATTTTTTTTTTAATTTTTAAAATTGACCATTCCCAGCATAGGGAATCCTATGTTAAATTTTGCGAAACGGCACTTTTTTTCAAAAAATTTCGAGATATCGAATTAAAACCTTCGCCATTGTTTTCAAGTGGCATATTTACCAACCGATTTCATTAACGAAAAAATTCTAAAAAATTTTTTTGTAAAAATACCATTTTTGTCGAAAAATGGTAAGGGTACCCCCTTCTCATTTTTCCACTTTCAAAATGGCCAAATATTTTTTTTCGAGATATCGATTTTTTACCATCTCCATTGGCTTCAAGTGGCCCATTTCCGGCTCAAAACACATGCGACTTGTATTTTTTTGTTAATTTTTAAAATTGACCATTCCCAGCATAGGGATTCCTATGTTAAATTTTGCGAAACGGCACTTTTTTTCAAAAAATTTCGAGATATCGAATTAAAACCTTCGCCATTGTTTTCAAGTGGCATATTTACCAACCGATTTCATTGACGAAAAAATTCTAAAAAAATTTTTTGTAAAAATACCATTTTTGTCGAAAAATTGTAGGGGTACCATGGCCTTACCATTTTTCGACAAAAATGCTATTTTTACAAAAAAATTTTTTAGAATTTTTTCGTTAATGAAATCGGTTGGTAAATATGCCACTTGAAAACAATGGCGAAGGTTTTAATTCGATATCTCGAAATTTTTTGAAAAAAAGTGCCGTTTCGCAAAATTTAACATAGGATTCCCTATGCTGGGAATCGTCAATTTTAAAAATTAAAAAAAAAATACAAGTCGCATGTGTTTTGAGCCGGAAATGGGCCACTTGAAGCCAATGGAGATGGTAAAAAATCGATATCTCGAAAAAAAATATTTGGCCATTTTGAAAGTGGAAAAATGAGAAGGGGGTACCCTTACCATTTTTCGACAAAAATGGTATTTTTACAAAAAAATTTTTTAGAATTTTTTCGTTAATGAAATCGGTTGGTAAATATGCCACTTGAAAACAATGGCGAAGGTTTTAATTCGATATCTCGAAATTTTTTGAAAAAAAGTGCCGTTTCGCAAAATTTAACATAGGATTCCCTATGCTGGGAATGGTCAATTTTAAAAATTAAAAAAAAAATACAAGTCGCATGTGTTTTGAGCCGGAAATGGGCCACTTGAAGCCAATGGAGATGGTAAAAAATCGATATCTCGAAAAAAAATATTTGGCCATTTTGAAAGTGGAAAAATGAGAAGGGGGTACCCTTACCATTTTTCGACAAAAATGGTATTTTTACAAAAAAATTTTTTAGAATTTTTTCGTTAATGAAATCGGTTGGTAAATATGCCACTTGAAAACAATGGCGAAGGTTTTAATTCGATATCTCGAAATTTTTTGAAAAAAAGTGCCGTTTCGCAAAATTTAACATAGGATTCCCTATGCTGGGAATGGTCAATTTTAAAAATGAAAAAAAAAATACAAGTCGCATGTGTTTTGAGCCGGAAATGGGCCACTTGAAGCCAATGGAGATGGTAAGAAATCGATATCTCGAAAAAAAATATTTGGTCATTTCGAAAGTGGAAAAATGAGAAGGGGGTACCCTTACCATTTTTCGACAAAAATGGTATTTTTACAAAAAAATTTTTTAGAATTTTTTCGTTAATGAAATCGGTTGGTAAATATGCCACTTGAAAACAATGGCGAAGGTTTTAATTCGATATCTCGAAATTTTTTGAAAAAAAGTGCCGTTTCGCAAAATTTAACATAGGATTCCCTATGCTGGGAATGGTCAATTTTAAAAATTAAAAAAAAAATACAAGTCGCATGTGTTTTGAGCCGGAAATGGGCCACTTGAAGCCAATGGAGATGGTAAAAAATCGATATCTCGAAAAAAAATATTTGGCCATTTTGAAAGTGGAAAAATGAGAAGGGGGTGCCCTTACCATTTTTCGACAAAAATGGTATTTTTACAAAAAAATTTTTTAGAATTTTTTCGTTAATGAAATCGGTTGGTAAATATGCCACTTGAAAACAATGGCGAAGGTTTTAATTCGATATCTCGAAATTTTTTGAAAAAAAGTGCCGTTTCGCAAAATTTAACATAGGATTCCCTATGCTGGGAATGGTCAATTTTAAAAATTAAAAAAAAAATACAAGTCGCATGTGTTTTGAGCCGGAAATGGGCCACTTGAAGCCAATGGAGATGGTAAGAAATCGATATCTCGAAAAAAAATATTTGGTCATTTCGAAAGTGGAAAAATGAGAAGGGGGTACCCTTACCATTTTTCGACAAAAATGGTATTTTTACAAAAAAATTTTTTAGAATTTTTTCGTTAATGAAATCGGTTGGTAAATATGCCACTTGAAAACAATGGCGAAGGTTTTAATTCGATATCTCGAAATTTTTTGAAAAAAAGTGCCGTTTCGCAAAATTTAACATAGGATTCCCTATGCTGGGAATGGTCAATTTTAAAAATGAAAAAAAAAATACAAGTCGCATGTGTTTTGAGCCGGAAATGGGCCACTTGAAGCCAATGGAGATGGTAAAAAATCGATATCTCGAAAAAAAATATTTGGCCATTTCAAAAGTCGAAAAATGGTAAGGGTACCCCCTTCTCATTTTTCCACTTTCAAAATGGCCAAATATTTTTTTTCGAGATATCGATTTTTTACCATCTCCATTGGCTTCAAGTGGCCCATTTCCGGCTCAAAACACATGCGACTTGTATTTTTTTTTTAATTTTTAAAATTGACCATTCCCAGCATAGGGAATCCTATGTTAAATTTTGCGAAACGGCACTTTTTTTCAAAAAATTTCGAGATATCGAATTAAAACCTTCGCCATTGTTTTCAAGTGGCATATTTACCAACCGATTTCATTAACGAAAAAATTCTAAAAAATTTTTTTGTAAAAATACCATTTTTGTCGAAAAATGGTAAGGGTACCCCCTTATCATTTTTCCACTTTCAAAATGGCCAAATATTTTTTTTCGAGATATCGATTTTTTACCATCTCCATTGGCTTCAAGTGGCCCATTTCCGGCTCAAAACACATGCGACTTGTATTTTTTTTTTAATTTTTAAAATTGACCATTCCCAGCATAGGGAATCCTATGTTAAATTTTGCGAAACGGCACTTTTTTTCAAAAAATTTCGAGATATCGAATTAAAACCTTCGCCATTGTTTTCAAGTGGCATATTTACCAACCGATTTCATTAACGAAAAAATTCTAAAAAATTTTTTTGTAAAAATACCATTTTTGTCGAAAAATGGTAAGGGTACCCCCTTCTCATTTTTCCACTTTCGAAATGACCAAATATTTTTTTTCGAGATATCGATTTCTTACCATCTCCATTGGCTTCAAGTGGCCCATTTCCGGCTCAAAACACATGCGACTTGTATTTTTTTTTTAATTTTTAAAATTGACCATTCCCAGCATAGGGAATCCTATGTTAAATTTTGCGAAACGGCACTTTTTTTCAAAAAATTTCGAGATATCGAATTAAAACCTTCGCCATTGTTTTCAAGTGGCATATTTACCAACCGATTTCATTAACGAAAAAATTCTAAGAAATTTTTTTGTAAAAATACCATTTTTGTCGAAAAATGGTAAGGGTACCCCCTTCTCATTTTTCCACTTTCAAAATGGCCAAATATTTTTTTTCGAGATATCGATTTTTTACCATCTCCATTGGCTTCAAGTGGCCCATTTCCGGCTCAAAACACATGCGACTTGTATTTTTTTTTTTATTTTTAAAATTGACCATTCCCAGCATAGGGAATCCTATGTTAAATTTTGCGAAACGGCACTTTTTTTCAAAAAATTTCGAGATATCGAATTAAAACCTTCGCCATTGTTTTCAAGTGGCATATTTACCAACCGATTTCATTAACGAAAAAATTCTAAAAAATTTTTTTGTGAAAATACCATTTTTGTCGAAAAATGGTAAGGGTACCCCCTTCTCATTTTTCCACTTTCAAAATGGCCAAATATTTTTTTTCGAGATATCGATTTTTTACCATCTCCATTGGCTTCAAGTGGCCCATTTCCGGCTCAAAACACATGCGACTTGTATTTTTTTTTTAATTTTTAAAATTGACCATTCCCAGCATAGGGAATCCTATGTTAAATTTTGCGAAACGGCACTTTTTTTCAAAAAATTTCGAGATATCGAATTAAAACCTTCGCCATTGTTTTCAAGTGGCATATTTACCAACCGATTTCATTAACGAAAAAATTCTAAAAAATTTTTTTGTAAAAATACCATTTTTGTCGAAAAATGGTAAGGGTACCCCCTTCTCATTTTTCCACTTTCAAAATGGCCAAATATTTTTTTTCGAGATATCGATTTTTTACCATCTCCATTGGCTTCAAGTGGCCCATTTCCGGCTCAAAACACATGCGACTTGTATTTTTTTGTTAATTTTTAAAATTGACCATTCCCAGCATAGGGATTCCTATGTTAAATTTTGCGAAACGGCACTTTTTTTCAAAAAATTTCGAGATATCGAATTAAAACCTTCGCCATTGTTTTCAAGTGGCATATTTACCAACCGATTTCATAAACGAAAAAATTCTAAAAAATTTTTTTGTAAAAATAGCATTTTTGTCGAAAAATGGTAAGGCCATGGTACCCCTACAATTTTTCGACAAAAATGGTATTTTTACAAAAAATTTTTTTAGAATTTTTTCGTCAATGAAATCGGTTGGTAAATATGCCACTTGAAAACAATGGCGAAGGTTTTAATTCGATATCTCGAAATTTTTTGAAAAAAAGTGCCGTTTCGCAAAATTTAACATAGGATTCCCTATGCTGGGAATGGTCAATTTTAAAAATTAAAAAAAAAATACAAGTCGCATGTGTTTTGAGCCGGAAATGGGCCACTTGAAGCCAATGGAGATGGTAAAAAATCGATATCTCGAAAAAAAATATTTGGCCATTTTGAAAGTGGAAAAATGAGAAGGGGGTACCCTTACCATTTTTCGACAAAAATGGTATTTTTACAAAAAAATTTTTTAGAATTTTTTCGTTAATGAAATCGGTTGGTAAATATGCCACTTGAAAACAATGGCGAAGGTTTTAATTCGATATCTCGAAATTTTTTGAAAAAAAGTGCCGTTTCGCAAAATTTAACATAGGATTCCCTATGCTGGGAATGGTCAATTTTAAAAATTAAAAAAAAAATACAAGTCGCATGTGTTTTGAGCCGGAAATGGGCCACTTGAAGCCAATGGAGATGGTAAAAAATCGATATCTCGAAAAAAAATATTTGGCCATTTTGAAAGTGGAAAAATGAGAAGGGGGTACCCTTACCATTTTTCGACAAAAATGGTATTTTTACAAAAAAATTTTTTAGAATTTTTTCGTTAATGAAATCGGTTGGTAAATATGCCACTTGAAAACAATGGCGAAGGTTTTAATTCGATATCTCGAAATTTTTTGAAAAAAAGTGCCGTTTCGCAAAATTTAACATAGGATTCCCTATGCTGGGAATGGTCAATTTTAAAAATTAAAAAAAAAATACAAGTCGCATGTGTTTTGAGCCGGAAATGGGCCACTTGAAGCCAATGGAGATGGTAAGAAATCGATATCTCGAAAAAAAATATTTGGTCATTTCGAAAGTGGAAAAATGAGAAGGGGGTACCCTTACCATTTTTCGACAAAAATGGTATTTTTACAAAAAAATTTTTTAGAATTTTTTCGTTAATGAAATCGGTTGGTAAATATGCCACTTGAAAACAATGGCGAAGGTTTTAATTCGATATCTCGAAATTTTTTGAAAAAAAGTGCCGTTTCGCAAAATTTAACATAGGATTCCCTATGCTGGGAATGGTCAATTTTAAAAATTAAAAAAAAAATACAAGTCGCATGTGTTTTGAGCCGGAAATGGGCCACTTGAAGCCAATGGAGATGGTAAAAAATCGATATCTCGAAAAAAAATATTTGGCCATTTTGAAAGTGGAAAAATGAGAAGGGGGTACCCTTACCATTTTTCGACAAAAATGGTATTTTTACAAAAAAATTTTTTAGAATTTTTTCGTTAATGAAATCGGTTGGTAAATATGCCACTTGAAAACAATGGCGAAGGTTTTAATTCGATATCTCGAAATTTTTTGAAAAAAAGTGCCGTTTCGCAAAATTTAACATAGGATTCCCTATGCTGGGAATGGTCAATTTTAAAAATTAAAAAAAAAATACAAGTCGCATGTGTTTTGAGCCGGAAATGGGCCACTTGAAGCCAATGGAGATGGTAAAAAATCGATATCTCGAAAAAAAATATTTGGCCATTTTGAAAGTGGAAAAATGAGAAGGGGGTACCCTTACCATTTTTCGACAAAAATGGTATTTTTACAAAAAAATTTCTTAGAATTTTTTCGTTAATGAAATCGGTTGGTAAATATGCCACTTGAAAACAATGGCGAAGGTTTTAATTCGATATCTCGAAATTTTTTGAAAAAAAGTGCCGTTTCGCAAAATTTAACATAGGATTCCCTATGCTGGGAATGGTCAATTTTAAAAATTAAAAAAAAAATACAAGTCGCATGTGTTTTGAGCCGGAAATGGGCCACTTGAAGCCAATGGAGATGGTAAGAAATCGATATCTCGAAAAAAAATATTTGGTCATTTCGAAAGTGGAAAAATGAGAAGGGGGTACCCTTACCATTTTTCGACAAAAATGGTATTTTTACAAAAAAATTTTTTAGAATTTTTTCGTTAATGAAATCGGTTGGTAAATATGCCACTTGAAAACAATGGCGAAGGTTTTAATTCGATATCTCGAAATTTTTTGAAAAAAAGTGCCGTTTCGCAAAATTTAACATAGGATTCCCTATGCTGGGAATGGTCAATTTTAAAAATTAAAAAAAAAATACAAGTCGCATGTGTTTTGAGCCGGAAATGGGCCACTTGAAGCCAATGGAGATGGTAAAAAATCGATATCTCGAAAAAAAATATTTGGCCATTTTGAAAGTGGAAAAATGAGAAGGGGGTACCCTTACCATTTTTCGACAAAAATGGTATTTTTACAAAAAAATTTTTTAGAATTTTTTCGTTAATGAAATCGGTTGGTAAATATGCCACTTGAAAACAATGGCGAAGGTTTTAATTCGATATCTCGAAATTTTTTGAAAAAAAGTGCCGTTTCGCAAAATTTAACATAGGATTCCCTATGCTGGGAATGGTCAATTTTAAAAATTAAAAAAAAAATACAAGTCGCATGTGTTTTGAGCCGGAAATGGGCCACTTGAAGCCAATGGAGATGGTAAAAAATCGATATCTCGAAAAAAAATATTTGGCCATTTTGAAAGTGGAAAAATGAGAAGGGGGTACCCTTACCATTTTTCGACTTTTGAAATGGCCAAATATTTTTTTTCGAGATATCGATTTTTTACCATCTCCATTGGCTTCAAGTGGCCCATTTCCGGCTCAAAACACATGCGACTTGTATTTTTTTTTTCATTTTTAAAATTGACCATTCCCAGCATAGGGAATCCTATGTTAAATTTTGCGAAACGGCACTTTTTTTCAAAAAATTTCGAGATATCGAATTAAAACCTTCGCCATTGTTTTCAAGTGGCATATTTACCAACCGATTTCATTAACGAAAAAATTCTAAAAAATTTTTTTGTAAAAATACCATTTTTGTCGAAAAATGGTAAGGGTACCCCCTTCTCATTTTTCCACTTTCGAAATGACCAAATATTTTTTTTCGAGATATCGATTTCTTACCATCTCCATTGGCTTCAAGTGGCCCATTTCCGGCTCAAAACACATGCGACTTGTATTTTTTTTTTCATTTTTAAAATTGACCATTCCCAGCATAGGGAATCCTATGTTAAATTTTGCGAAACGGCACTTTTTTTCAAAAAATTTCGAGATATCGAATTAAAACCTTCGCCATTGTTTTCAAGTGGCATATTTACCAACCGATTTCATTAACGAAAAAATTCTAAAAAATTTTTTTGTAAAAATACCATTTTTGTCGAAAAATGGTAAGGGTACCCCCTTCTCATTTTTCCACTTTCGAAATGACCAAATATTTTTTTTCGAGATATCGATTTCTTACCATCTCCATTGGCTTCAAGTGGCCCATTTCCGGCTCAAAACACATGCGACTTGTATTTTTTTTTTCATTTTTAAAATTGACCATTCCCAGCATAGGGAATCCTATGTTAAATTTTGCGAAACGGCACTTTTTTTCAAAAAATTTCGAGATATCGAATTAAAACCTTCGCCATTGTTTTCAAGTGGCATATTTACCAACCGATTTCATTAACGAAAAAATTCTAAAAAATTTTTTTGTAAAAATACCATTTTTGTCGAAAAATGGTAAGGGTACCCCCTTCTCATTTTTCCACTTTCAAAATGGCCAAATATTTTTTTTCGAGATATCGATTTTTTACCATCTCCATTGGCTTCAAGTGGCCCATTTCCGGCTCAAAACACATGCGACTTGTATTTTTTTTTTTAATTTTTAAAATTGACCATTCCCAGCATAGGGATTCCTATGTTAAATTTTGCGAAACGGCACTTTTTTTCAGAAAATTTCGAGATATCGAATTAAAACCTTCGCCATTGTTTTCAAGTGGCATATTTACCAACCGATTTCATTAACGAAAAAATTCTAAAAAATTTTTTTGTAAAAATAGCATTTTTGTCGAAAAATGGTAAGGCCATGGTACCCCTACAATTTTTCGACAAAAATGGTATTTTTACAAAAAATTTTTTTAGAATTTTTTCGTCAATGAAATCGGTTGGTAAATATGCCACTTGAAAACAATGGCGAAGGTTTTAATTCGATATCTCGAAATTTTTTGAAAAAAAGTGCCGTTTCGCAAAATTTAACATAGGATTCCCTATGCTGGGAATGGTCAATTTTAAAAATTAAAAAAAAAATACAAGTCGCATGTGTTTTGAGCCGGAAATGGGCCACTTGAAGCCAATGGAGATGGTAAAAAATCGATATCTCGAAAAAAAATATTTGGCCATTTTGAAAGTGGAAAAATGAGAAGGGGGTACCCTTACCATTTTTCGACTTTTGAAATGGCCAAATATTTTTTTTCGAGATATCGATTTTTTACCATCTCCATTGGCTTCAAGTGGCCCATTTCCGGCTCAAAACACATGCGACTTGTATTTTTTTTTTCATTTTTAAAATTGACCATTCCCAGCATAGGGAATCCTATGTTAAATTTTGCGAAACGGCACTTTTTTTCAAAAAATTTCGAGATATCGAATTAAAACCTTCGCCATTGTTTTCAAGTGGCATATTTACCAACCGATTTCATTAACGAAAAAATTCTAAAAAATTTTTTTGTAAAAATACCATTTTTGTCGAAAAATGGTAAGGGTACCCCCTTCTCATTTTTCCACTTTCAAAATGGCCAAATATTTTTTTTCGAGATATCGATTTTTTACCATCTCCATTGGCTTCAAGTGGCCCATTTCCGGCTCAAAACACATGCGACTTGTATTTTTTTTTTAATTTTTAAAATTGACCATTCCCAGCATAGGGAATCCTATGTTAAATTTTGCGAAACGGCACTTTTTTTCAAAAAATTTCGAGATATCGAATTAAAACCTTCGCCATTGTTTTCAAGTGGCATATTTACCAACCGATTTCATTAACGAAAAAATTCTAAAAAATTTTTTTGTAAAAATACCATTTTTGTCGAAAAATGGTAAGGGTACCCCCTTCTCATTTTTCCACTTTCGAAATGACCAAATATTTTTTTTCGAGATATCGATTTCTTACCATCTCCATTGGCTTCAAGTGGCCCATTTCCGGCTCAAAACACATGCGACTTGTATTTTTTTTTTAATTTTTAAAATTGACCATTCCCAGCATAGGGAATCCTATGTTAAATTTTGCGAAACGGCACTTTTTTTCAAAAAATTTCGAGATATCGAATTAAAACCTTCGCCATTGTTTTCAAGTGGCATATTTACCAACCGATTTCATTAACGAAAAAATTCTAAAAAATTTTTTTGTAAAAATACCATTTATGTCGAAAAATGGTAAGGGTACCCCCTTCTCATTTTTCCACTTTCAAAATGGCCAAATATTTTTTTTCGAGATATCGATTTTTTACCATCTCCATTGGCTTCAAGTGGACCATTTCCGGCTCAAAACACATGCGACTTGTATTTTTTTTTTAATTTTTAAAATTGCCCATTCCCAGCATAGGGAATCCTATGTTAAATTTTGCGAAACGGCACTTTTTTTCAAAAAATTTCGAGATATCGAATTAAAACCTTCGCCATTGTTTTCAAGTGGCATATTTACCAACCGATTTCATTAACGAAAAAATTCTAAAAAATTTTTTTGTAAAAATACCATTTTTGTCGAAAAATGGTAAGGGTACCCCCTTCTCATTTTTCCACTTTCGAAATGACCAAATATTTTTTTTCGAGATATCGATTTCTTACCATCTCCATTGGCTTCAAGTGGCCCATTTCCGGCTCAAAACACATGCGACTTGTATTTTTTTTTTAATTTTTAAAATTGACCATTCCCAGCATAGGGAATCCTATGTTAAATTTTGCGAAACGGCACTTTTTTTCAAAAAATTTCGAGATATCGAATTAAAACCTTCGCCATTGTTTTCAAGTGGCATATTTACCAACCGATTTCATTGACGAAAAAATTCTAAAAAAATTTTTTGTAAAAATACCATTTTTGTCGAAAAATTGTAGGGGTACCATGGCCTTACCATTTTTCGACAAAAATGCTATTTTTACAAAAAATTTTTTTAGAATTTTTTCGTTAATGAAATCGGTTGGTAAATATGCCACTTGAAAACAATGGCGAAGGTTTTAATTCGATATCTCGAAATTTTTTGAAAAAAAGTGCCGTTTCGCAAAATTTAACATAGGAATCCCTATGCTGGGAATGGTCAATTTTAAAAATTAAAAAAAAAATCCAAGTCGCATGTGTTTTGAGCCGGAAATGGGCCACTTGAAGCCAATGGAGATGGTAAAAAATCGATATCTCGAAAAAAAATATTTGGCCATTTTGAAAGTGGAAAAATGAGAAGGGGGTACCCTTACCATTTTTCGACAAAAATGGTATTTTTACAAAAAAATTTTTTAGAATTTTTTCGTTAATGAAATCGGTTGGTAAATATGCCACTTGACAACAATGGCGAAGGTTTTAATTCGATATCTCGAAATTTTTTGAAAAAAAGTGCCGTTTCGCAAAATTTAACATAGGATTCCCTATGCTGGGAATGGTCAATTTTAAAAATTAAAAAAAAAATACAAGTCGCATGTGTTTTGAGCCGGAAATGGGCCACTTGAAGCCAATGGAGATGGTAAAAAATCGATATCTCGAAAAAAAATATTTGGCCATTTTGAAAGTGGAAAAATGAGAAGGGGGTACCCTTACCATTTTTCGACAAAAATGGTATTTTTACAAAAAAATTTTTTAGAATTTTTTCGTTAATGAAATCGGTTGGTAAATATGCCACTTGAAAACAATGGCGAAGGTTTTAATTCGATATCTCGAAATTTTTTGAAAAAAAGTGCCGTTTCGCAAAATTTAACATAGGATTCCCTATGCTGGGAATGGTCAATTTTAAAAATTAAAAAAAAAATACAAGTCGCATGTGTTTTGAGCCGGAAATGGGCCACTTGAAGCCAATGGAGATGGTAAGAAATCGATATCTCGAAAAAAAATATTTGGTCATTTCGAAAGTGGAAAAATGAGAAGGGGGTACCCTTACCATTTTTCGACAAAAATGGTATTTTTACAAAAAAATTTTTTAGAATTTTTTCGTTAATGAAATCGGTTGGTAAATATGCCACTTGAAAACAATGGCGAAGGTTTTAATTCGATATCTCGAAATTTTTTGAAAAAAAGTGCCGTTTCGCAAAATTTAACATAGGATTCCCTATGCTGGGAATGGTCAATTTTAAAAATTAAAAAAAAAATACAAGTCGCATGTGTTTTGAGCCGGAAATGGGCCACTTGAAGCCAATGGAGATGGTAAAAAATCGATATCTCGAAAAAAAATATTTGGCCATTTTGAAAGTGGAAAAATGAGAAGGGGGTACCCTTACCATTTTTCGACAAAAATGGTATTTTTACAAAAAAATTTTTTAGAATTTTTTCGTTAATGAAATCGGTTGGTAAATATGCCACTTGAAAACAATGGCGAAGGTTTTAATTCGATATCTCGAAATTTTTTGAAAAAAAGTGCCGTTTCGCAAAATTTAACATAGGATTCCCTATGCTGGGAATGGTCAATTTTAAAAATTAAAAAAAAAATACAAGTCGCATGTGTTTTGAGCCGGAAATGGGCCACTTGAAGCCAATGGAGATGGTAAGAAATCGATATCTCGAAAAAAAATATTTGGTCATTTCGAAAGTGGAAAAATGAGAAGGGGGTACCCTTACCATTTTTCGACAAAAATGGTATTTTTACAAAAAAATTTTTTAGAATTTTTTCGTTAATGAAATCGGTTGGTAAATATGCCACTTGAAAACAATGGCGAAGGTTTTAATTCGATATCTCGAAATTTTTTGAAAAAAAGTGCCGTTTCGCAAAATTTAACATAGGATTCCCTATGCTGGGAATGGTCAATTTTAAAAATGAAAAAAAAAATACAAGTCGCATGTGTTTTGAGCCGGAAATGGGCCACTTGAAGCCAATGGAGATGGTAAAAAATCGATATCTCGAAAAAAAATATTTGGCCATTTCAAAAGTCGAAAAATGGTAAGGGTACCCCCTTCTCATTTTTCCACTTTCAAAATGGCCAAATATTTTTTTTCGAGATATCGATTTTTTACCATCTCCATTGGCTTCAAGTGGCCCATTTCCGGCTCAAAACACATGCGACTTGTATTTTTTTTTTAATTTTTAAAATTGACCATTCCCAGCATAGGGAATCCTATGTTAAATTTTGCGAAACGGCACTTTTTTTCAAAAAATTTCGAGATATCGAATTAAAACCTTCGCCATTGTTTTCAAGTGGCATATTTACCAACCGATTTCATTAACGAAAAAATTCTAAAAAATTTTTTTGTAAAAATACCATTTTTGTCGAAAAATGGTAAGGGTACCCCCTTCTCATTTTTCCACTTTCAAAATGGCCAAATATTTTTTTTCGAGATATCGATTTTTTACCATCTCCATTGGCTTCAAGTGGCCCATTTCCGGCTCAAAACACATGCGACTTGTATTTTTTTTTTAATTTTTAAAATTGACCATTCCCAGCATAGGGAATCCTATGTTAAATTTTGCGAAACGGCACTTTTTTTCAAAAAATTTCGAGATATCGAATTAAAACCTTCGCCATTGTTTTCAAGTGGCATATTTACCAACCGATTTCATTAACGAAAAAATTCTAAAAAATTTTTTTGTAAAAATACCATTTTTGTCGAAAAATGGTAAGGGTACCCCTTCTCATTTTTCCACTTTCGAAATGACCAAATATTTTTTTTCGAGATATCGATTTCTTACCATCTCCATTGGCTTCAAGTGGCCCATTTCCGGCTCAAAACACATGCGACTTGTATTTTTTTTTTAATTTTTAAAATTGACCATTCCCAGCATAGGGAATCCTATGTTAAATTTTGCGAAACGGCACTTTTTTTCAAAAAATTTCGAGATATCGAATTAAAACCTTCGCCATTGTTTTCAAGTGGCATATTTACCAACCGATTTCATTAACGAAAAAATTCTAAGAAATTTTTTTGTAAAAATACCATTTTTGTCGAAAAATGGTAAGGGTACCCCCTTCTCATTTTTCCACTTTCAAAATGGCCAAATATTTTTTTTCGAGATATCGATTTTTTACCATCTCCATTGGCTTCAAGTGGCCCATTTCCGGCTCAAAACACATGCGACTTGTATTTTTTTTTTAATTTTTAAAATTGACCATTCCCAGCATAGGGAATCCTATGTTAAATTTTGCGAAACGGCACTTTTTTTCAAAAAATTTCGAGATATCGAATTAAAACCTTCGCCATTGTTTTCAAGTGGCATATTTACCAACCGATTTCATTAACGAAAAAATTCTAAAAAATTTTTTTGTAAAAATACCATTTTTGTCGAAAAATGGTAAGGGTACCCCCTTCTCATTTTTCCACTTTCAAAATGGCCAAATATTTTTTTTCGAGATATCGATTTTTTACCATCTCCATTGGCTTCAAGTGGCCCATTTCCGGCTCAAAACACATGCGACTTGTATTTTTTTTTTAATTTTTAAAATTGACCATTCCCAGCATAGGGAATCCTATGTTAAATTTTGCGAAACGGCACTTTTTTTCAAAAAATTTCGAGATATCGAATTAAAACCTTCGCCATTGTTTTCAAGTGGCATATTTACCAACCGATTTCATTAACGAAAAAATTCTAAAAAATTTTTTTGTAAAAATACCATTTTTGTCGAAAAATGGTAAGGGTACCCCCTTCTCATTTTTCCACTTTCGAAATGACCAAATATTTTTTTTCGAGATATCGATTTCTTACCATCTCCATTGGCTTCAAGTGGCCCATTTCCGGCTCAAAACACATGCGACTTGTATTTTTTTTTTAATTTTTAAAATTGACCATTCCCAGCATAGGGAATCCTATGTTAAATTTTGCGAAACGGCACTTTTTTTCAAAAAATTTCGAGATATCGAATTAAAACCTTCGCCATTGTTTTCAAGTGGCATATTTACCAACCGATTTCATTAACGAAAAAATTCTAAGAAATTTTTTTGTAAAAATACCATTTTTGTCGAAAAATGGTAAGGGTACCCCCTTCTCATTTTTCCACTTTCAAAATGGCCAAATATTTTTTTTCGAGATATCGATTTTTTACCATCTCCATTGGCTTCAAGTGGCCCATTTCCGGCTCAAAACACATGCGACTTGTATTTTTTTTTTAATTTTTAAAATTGACCATTCCCAGCATAGGGAATCCTATGTTAAATTTTGCGAAACGGCACTTTTTTTCAAAAAATTTCGAGATATCGAATTAAAACCTTCGCCATTGTTTTCAAGTGGCATATTTACCAACCGATTTCATTAACGAAAAAATTCTAAAAAATTTTTTTGTAAAAATACCATTTTTGTCGAAAAATGGTAAGGGTACCCCCTTCTCATTTTTCCACTTTCAAAATGGCCAAATATTTTTTTTCGAGATATCGATTTTTTACCATCTCCATTGGCTTCAAGTGGCCCATTTCCGGCTCAAAACACATGCGACTTGTATTTTTTTTTTAATTTTTAAAATTGACCATTCCCAGCATAGGGAATCCTATGTTAAATTTTGCGAAACGGCACTTTTTTTCAAAAAATTTCGAGATATCGAATTAAAACCTTCGCCATTGTTTTCAAGTGGCATATTTACCAACCGATTTCATTAACGAAAAAATTCTAAAAAATTTTTTTGTAAAAATACCATTTTTGTCGAAAAATGGTAAGGGTACCCCCTTCTCATTTTTCCACTTTCGAAATGACCAAATATTTTTTTTCGAGATATCGATTTCTTACCATCTCCATTGGCTTCAAGTGGCCCATTTCCGGCTCAAAACACATGCGACTTGTATTTTTTTTTTAATTTTTAAAATTGACCATTCCCAGCATAGGGAATCCTATGTTAAATTTTGCGAAACGGCACTTTTTTTCAAAAAATTTCGAGATATCGAATTAAAACCTTCGCCATTGTTTTCAAGTGGCATATTTACCAACCGATTTCATTAACGAAAAAATTCTAAAAAATTTTTTTGTAAAAATACCATTTTTGTCGAAAAATGGTAAGGGTACCCCCTTCTCATTTTTCCACTTTCAAAATGGCCAAATATTTTTTTTCGAGATATCGATTTTTTACCATCTCCATTGGCTTCAAGTGGCCCATTTCCGGCTCAAAACACATGCGACTTGTATTTTTTTTTTAATTTTTAAAATTGACCATTCCCAGCATAGGGAATCCTATGTTAAATTTTGCGAAACGGCACTTTTTTTCAAAAAATTTCGAGATATCGAATTAAAACCTTCGCCATTGTTTTCAAGTGGCATATTTACCAACCGATTTCATTAACGAAAAAATTCTAAAAAATTTTTTTGTAAAAATACCATTTTTGTCGAAAAATGGTAAGGGTACCCCCTTCTCATTTTTCCACTTTCAAAATGGCCAAATATTTTTTTTCGAGATATCGATTTTTTACCATCTCCATTGGCTTCAAGTGGCCCATTTCCGGCTCAAAACACATGCGACTTGTATTTTTTTGTTAATTTTTAAAATTGACCATTCCCAGCATAGGGATTCCTATGTTAAATTTTGCGAAACGGCACTTTTTTTCAAAAAATTTCGAGATATCGAATTAAAACCTTCGCCATTGTTTTCAAGTGGCATATTTACCAACCGATTTCATTGACGAAAAAATTCTAAAAAAATTTTTTGTAAAAATACCATTTTTGTCGAAAAATTGTAGGGGTACCATGGCCTTACCATTTTTCGACAAAAATGCTATTTTTACAAAAAAATTTTTTAGAATTTTTTCGTTAATGAAATCGGTTGGTAAATATGCCACTTGAAAACAATGGCGAAGGTTTTAATTCGATATCTCGAAATTTTTTGAAAAAAAGTGCCGTTTCGCAAAATTTAACATAGGATTCCCTATGCTGGGAATGGTCAATTTTAAAAATTAAAAAAAAAATACAAGTCGCATGTGTTTTGAGCCGGAAATGGGCCACTTGAAGCCAATGGAGATGGTAAAAAATCGATATCTCGAAAAAAAATATTTGGCCATTTTGAAAGTGGAAAAATGAGAAGGGGGTACCCTTACCATTTTTCGACAAAAATGGTATTTTTACAAAAAAATTTTTTAGAATTTTTTCGTTAATGAAATCGGTTGGTAAATATGCCACTTGAAAACAATGGCGAAGGTTTTAATTCGATATCTCGAAATTTTTTGAAAAAAGTGCCGTTTCGCAAAATTTAACATAGGATTCCCTATGCTGGGAATGGTCAATTTTAAAAATTAAAAAAAAAATACAAGTCGCATGTGTTTTGAGCCGGAAATGGGCCACTTGAAGCCAATGGAGATGGTAAGAAATCGATATCTCGAAAAAAAATATTTGGTCATTTCGAAAGTGGAAAAATGAGAAGGGGGTACCCTTACCATTTTTCGACAAAAATGGTATTTTTACAAAAAAATTTTTTAGAATTTTTTCGTTAATGAAATCGGTTGGTAAATATGCCACTTGAAAACAATGGCGAAGGTTTTAATTCGATATCTCGAAATTTTTTGAAAAAAAGTGCCGTTTCGCAAAATTTAACATAGGATTCCCTATGCTGGGAATGGTCAATTTTAAAAATTAAAAAAAAAATACAAGTCGCATGTGTTTTGAGCCGGAAATGGGCCACTTGAAGCCAATGGAGATGGTAAAAAATCGATATCTCGAAAAAAAATATTTGGCCATTTTGAAAGTGGAAAAATGAGAAGGGGGTACCCTTACCATTTTTCGACAAAAATGGTATTTTTACAAAAAAATTTTTTAGAATTTTTTCGTTAATGAAATCGGTTGGTAAATATGCCACTTGAAAACAATGGCGAAGGTTTTAATTCGATATCTCGAAATTTTTTGAAAAAAAGTGCCGTTTCGCAAAATTTAACATAGGATTCCCTATGCTGGGAATGGTCAATTTTAAAAATTAAAAAAAAAATACAAGTCGCATGTGTTTTGAGCCGGAAATGGGCCACTTGAAGCCAATGGAGATGGTAAAAAATCGATATCTCGAAAAAAAATATTTGGCCATTTTGAAAGTGGAAAAATGAGAAGGGGGTACCCTTACCATTTTTCGACAAAAATGGTATTTTTACAAAAAAATTTCTTAGAATTTTTTCGTTAATGAAATCGGTTGGTAAATATGCCACTTGAAAACAATGGCGAAGGTTTTAATTCGATATCTCGAAATTTTTTGAAAAAAAGTGCCGTTTCGCAAAATTTAACATAGGATTCCCTATGCTGGGAATGGTCAATTTTAAAAATTAAAAAAAAAATACAAGTCGCATGTGTTTTGAGCCGGAAATGGGCCACTTGAAGCCAATGGAGATGGTAAGAAATCGATATCTCGAAAAAAAATATTTGGTCATTTCGAAAGTGGAAAAATGAGAAGGGGGTACCCTTACCATTTTTCGACAAAAATGGTATTTTTACAAAAAAATTTTTTAGAATTTTTTCGTTAATGAAATCGGTTGGTAAATATGCCACTTGAAAACAATGGCGAAGGTTTTAATTCGATATCTCGAAATTTTTTGAAAAAAAGTGCCGTTTCGCAAAATTTAACATAGGATTCCCTATGCTGGGAATGGTCAATTTTAAAAATTAAAAAAAAAATACAAGTCGCATGTGTTTTGAGCCGGAAATGGGCCACTTGAAGCCAATGGAGATGGTAAAAAATCGATATCTCGAAAAAAAATATTTGGCCATTTTGAAAGTGGAAAAATGAGAAGGGGGTACCCTTACCATTTTTCGACAAAAATGGTATTTTTACAAAAAAATTTTTTAGAATTTTTTCGTTAATGAAATCGGTTGGTAAATATGCCACTTGAAAACAATGGCGAAGGTTTTAATTCGATATCTCGAAATTTTTTGAAAAAAAGTGCCGTTTCGCAAAATTTAACATAGGATTCCCTATGCTGGGAATGGTCAATTTTAAAAATTAAAAAAAAAATACAAGTCGCATGTGTTTTGAGCCGGAAATGGGCCACTTGAAGCCAATGGAGATGGTAAAAAATCGATATCTCGAAAAAAAATATTTGGCCATTTTGAAAGTGGAAAAATGAGAAGGGGGTACCCTTACCATTTTTCGACAAAAATGGTATTTTTACAAAAAAATTTCTTAGAATTTTTTCGTTAATGAAATCGGTTGGTAAATATGCCACTTGAAAACAATGGCGAAGGTTTTAATTCGATATCTCGAAATTTTTTGAAAAAAAGTGCCGTTTCGCAAAATTTAACATAGGATTCCCTATGCTGGGAATGGTCAATTTTAAAAATTAAAAAAAAAATACAAGTCGCATGTGTTTTGAGCCGGAAATGGGCCACTTGAAGCCAATGGAGATGGTAAGAAATCGATATCTCGAAAAAAAATATTTGGTCATTTCGAAAGTGGAAAAATGAGAAGGGGTACCCTTACCATTTTTCGACAAAAATGGTATTTTTACAAAAAAATTTTTTAGAATTTTTTCGTTAATGAAATCGGTTGGTAAATATGCCACTTGAAAACAATGGCGAAGGTTTTAATTCGATATCTCGAAATTTTTTGAAAAAAAGTGCCGTTTCGCAAAATTTAACATAGGATTCCCTATGCTGGGAATGGTCAATTTTAAAAATTAAAAAAAAAATACAAGTCGCATGTGTTTTGAGCCGGAAATGGGCCACTTGAAGCCAATGGAGATGGTAAAAAATCGATATCTCGAAAAAAAATATTTGGCCATTTTGAAAGTGGAAAAATGAGAAGGGGGTACCCTTACCATTTTTCGACAAAAATGGTATTTTTACAAAAAAATTTTTTAGAATTTTTTCGTTAATGAAATCGGTTGGTAAATATGCCACTTGAAAACAATGGCGAAGGTTTTAATTCGATATCTCGAAATTTTTTGAAAAAAAGTGCCGTTTCGCAAAATTTAACATAGGATTCCCTATGCTGGGAATGGTCAATTTTAAAAATTAAAAAAAAAATACAAGTCGCATGTGTTTTGAGCCGGAAATGGGCCACTTGAAGCCAATGGAGATGGTAAAAAATCGATATCTCGAAAAAAAATATTTGGCCATTTTGAAAGTGGAAAAATGAGAAGGGGGTACCCTTACCATTTTTCGACTTTTGAAATGGCCAAATATTTTTTTTCGAGATATCGATTTTTTACCATCTCCATTGGCTTCAAGTGGCCCATTTCCGGCTCAAAACACATGCGACTTGTATTTTTTTTTTAATTTTTAAAATTGACCATTCCCAGCATTGGGAATCCTATGTTAAATTTTGCGAAACGGCACTTTTTTTCAAAAAATTTCGAGATATCGAATTAAAACCTTCGCCATTGTTTTCAAGTGGCATATTTACCAACCGATTTCATTAACGAAAAAATTCTAAGAAATTTTTTTGTAAAAATACCATTTTTGTCGAAAAATGGTAAGGGTACCCCCTTCTCATTTTTCCACTTTCAAAATGGCCAAATATTTTTTTTCGAGATATCGATTTTTTACCATCTCCATTGGCTTCAAGTGGCCCATTTCCGGCTCAAAACACATGCGACTTGTATTTTTTTTTTAATTTTTAAAATTGACCATTCCCAGCATAGGGAATCCTATGTTAAATTTTGCGAAACGGCACTTTTTTTCAAAAAATTTCGAGATATCGAATTAAAACCTTCGCCATTGTTTTCAAGTGGCATATTTACCAACCGATTTCATTAACGAAAAAATTCTAAAAAATTTTTTTGTGAAAATACCATTTTTGTCGAAAAATGGTAAGGGTACCCCCTTCTCATTTTTCCACTTTCAAAATGGCCAAATATTTTTTTTCGAGATATCGATTTTTTACCATCTCCATTGGCTTCAAGTGGCCCATTTCCGGCTCAAAACACATGCGACTTGTATTTTTTTTTTAATTTTTAAAATTGACCATTCCCAGCATAGGGAATCCTATGTTAAATTTTGCGAAACGGCACTTTTTTTCAAAAAATTTCGAGATATCGAATTAAAACCTTCGCCATTGTTTTCAAGTGGCATATTTACCAACCGATTTCATTAACGAAAAAATTCTAAAAAATTTTTTTGTAAAAATACCATTTTTGTCGAAAAATGGTAAGGGTACCCCCTTCTCATTTTTCCACTTTCAAAATGGCCAAATATTTTTTTTCGAGATATCGATTTTTTACCATCTCCATTGGCTTCAAGTGGCCCATTTCCGGCTCAAAACACATGCGACTTGTATTTTTTTGTTAATTTTTAAAATTGACCATTCCCAGCATAGGGATTCCTATGTTAAATTTTGCGAAACGGCACTTTTTTTCAAAAAATTTCGAGATATCGAATTAAAACCTTCGCCATTGTTTTCAAGTGGCATATTTACCAACCGATTTCATTAACGAAAAAATTCTAAAAAATTTTTTTGTAAAAATAGCATTTTTGTCGAAAAATGGTAAGGCCATGGTACCCCTACAATTTTTCGACAAAAATGGTATTTTTACAAAAAATTTTTTTAGAATTTTTTCGTCAATGAAATCGGTTGGTAAATATGCCACTTGAAAACAATGGCGAAGGTTTTAATTCGATATCTCGAAATTTTTTGAAAAAAAGTGCCGTTTCGCAAAATTTAACATAGGATTCCCTATGCTGGGAATGGTCAATTTTAAAAATTAAAAAAAAAATACAAGTCGCATGTGTTTTGAGCCGGAAATGGGCCACTTGAAGCCAATGGAGATGGTAAAAAATCGATATCTCGAAAAAAAATATTTGGCCATTTTGAAAGTGGAAAAATGAGAAGGGGGTACCCTTACCATTTTTCGACAAAAATGGTATTTTTACAAAAAAATTTTTTAGAATTTTTTCGTTAATGAAATCGGTTGGTAAATATGCCACTTGAAAACAATGGCGAAGGTTTTAATTCGATATCTCGAAATTTTTTGAAAAAAAGTGCCGTTTCGCAAAATTTAACATAGGATTCCCTATGCTGGGAATGGTCAATTTTAAAAATTAAAAAAAAAATACAAGTCGCATGTGTTTTGAGCCGGAAATGGGCCACTTGAAGCCAATGGAGATGGTAAAAAATCGATATCTCGAAAAAAAATATTTGGCCATTTTGAAAGTGGAAAAATGAGAAGGGGGTACCCTTACCATTTTTCGACAAAAATGGTATTTTTACAAAAAAATTTTTTAGAATTTTTTCGTTAATGAAATCGGTTGGTAAATATGCCACTTGAAAACAATGGCGAAGGTTTTAATTCGATATCTCGAAATTTTTTGAAAAAAGTGCCGTTTCGCAAAATTTAACATAGGATTCCCTATGCTGGGAATGGTCAATTTTAAAAATTAAAAAAAAAATACAAGTCGCATGTGTTTTGAGCCGGAAATGGGCCACTTGAAGCCAATGGAGATGGTAAGAAATCGATATCTCGAAAAAAAATATTTGGTCATTTCGAAAGTGGAAAAATGAGAAGGGGGTACCCTTACCATTTTTCGACAAAAATGGTATTTTTACAAAAAAATTTTTTAGAATTTTTTCGTTAATGAAATCGGTTGGTAAATATGCCACTTGAAAACAATGGCGAAGGTTTTAATTCGATATCTCGAAATTTTTTGAAAAAAAGTGCCGTTTCGCAAAATTTAACATAGGATTCCCTATGCTGGGAATGGTCAATTTTAAAAATTAAAAAAAAAATACAAGTCGCATGTGTTTTGAGCCGGAAATGGGCCACTTGAAGCCAATGGAGATGGTAAAAAATCGATATCTCGAAAAAAAATATTTGGCCATTTTGAAAGTGGAAAAATGAGAAGGGGGTACCCTTACCATTTTTCGACAAAAATGGTATTTTTACAAAAAAATTTTTTAGAATTTTTTCGTTAATGAAATCGGTTGGTAAATATGCCACTTGAAAACAATGGCGAAGGTTTTAATTCGATATCTCGAAATTTTTTGAAAAAAAGTGCCGTTTCGCAAAATTTAACATAGGATTCCCTATGCTGGGAATGGTCAATTTTAAAAATTAAAAAAAAAATACAAGTCGCATGTGTTTTGAGCCGGAAATGGGCCACTTGAAGCCAATGGAGATGGTAAAAAATCGATATCTCGAAAAAAAATATTTGGCCATTTTGAAAGTGGAAAAATGAGAAGGGGGTACCCTTACCATTTTTCGACAAAAATGGTATTTTTACAAAAAAATTTCTTAGAATTTTTTCGTTAATGAAATCGGTTGGTAAATATGCCACTTGAAAACAATGGCGAAGGTTTTAATTCGATATCTCGAAATTTTTTGAAAAAAAGTGCCGTTTCGCAAAATTTAACATAGGATTCCCTATGCTGGGAATGGTCAATTTTAAAAATTAAAAAAAAAATACAAGTCGCATGTGTTTTGAGCCGGAAATGGGCCACTTGAAGCCAATGGAGATGGTAAGAAATCGATATCTCGAAAAAAAATATTTGGTCATTTCGAAAGTGGAAAAATGAGAAGGGGGTACCCTTACCATTTTTCGACAAAAATGGTATTTTTACAAAAAAATTTTTTAGAATTTTTTCGTTAATGAAATCGGTTGGTAAATATGCCACTTGAAAACAATGGCGAAGGTTTTAATTCGATATCTCGAAATTTTTTGAAAAAAAGTGCCGTTTCGCAAAATTTAACATAGGATTCCCTATGCTGGGAATGGTCAATTTTAAAAATTAAAAAAAAAATACAAGTCGCATGTGTTTTGAGCCGGAAATGGGCCACTTGAAGCCAATGGAGATGGTAAAAAATCGATATCTCGAAAAAAAATATTTGGCCATTTTGAAAGTGGAAAAATGAGAAGGGGGTACCCTTACCATTTTTCGACAAAAATGGTATTTTTACAAAAAAATTTTTTAGAATTTTTTCGTTAATGAAATCGGTTGGTAAATATGCCACTTGAAAACAATGGCGAAGGTTTTAATTCGATATCTCGAAATTTTTTGAAAAAAAGTGCCGTTTCGCAAAATTTAACATAGGATTCCCTATGCTGGGAATGGTCAATTTTAAAAATTAAAAAAAAAATACAAGTCGCATGTGTTTTGAGCCGGAAATGGGCCACTTGAAGCCAATGGAGATGGTAAAAAATCGATATCTCGAAAAAAAATATTTGGCCATTTTGAAAGTGGAAAAATGAGAAGGGGGTACCCTTACCATTTTTCGACAAAAATGGTATTTTTACAAAAAAATTTCTTAGAATTTTTTCGTTAATGAAATCGGTTGGTAAATATGCCACTTGAAAACAATGGCGAAGGTTTTAATTCGATATCTCGAAATTTTTTGAAAAAAAGTGCCGTTTCGCAAAATTTAACATAGGATTCCCTATGCTGGGAATGGTCAATTTTAAAAATTAAAAAAAAAATACAAGTCGCATGTGTTTTGAGCCGGAAATGGGCCACTTGAAGCCAATGGAGATGGTAAGAAATCGATATCTCGAAAAAAAATATTTGGTCATTTCGAAAGTGGAAAAATGAGAAGGGGTACCCTTACCATTTTTCGACAAAAATGGTATTTTTACAAAAAAATTTTTTAGAATTTTTTCGTTAATGAAATCGGTTGGTAAATATGCCACTTGAAAACAATGGCGAAGGTTTTAATTCGATATCTCGAAATTTTTTGAAAAAAAGTGCCGTTTCGCAAAATTTAACATAGGATTCCCTATGCTGGGAATGGTCAATTTTAAAAATTAAAAAAAAAATACAAGTCGCATGTGTTTTGAGCCGGAAATGGGCCACTTGAAGCCAATGGAGATGGTAAAAAATCGATATCTCGAAAAAAAATATTTGGCCATTTTGAAAGTGGAAAAATGAGAAGGGGGTACCCTTACCATTTTTCGACAAAAATGGTATTTTTACAAAAAAATTTTTTAGAATTTTTTCGTTAATGAAATCGGTTGGTAAATATGCCACTTGAAAACAATGGCGAAGGTTTTAATTCGATATCTCGAAATTTTTTGAAAAAAAGTGCCGTTTCGCAAAATTTAACATAGGATTCCCTATGCTGGGAATGGTCAATTTTAAAAATTAAAAAAAAAATACAAGTCGCATGTGTTTTGAGCCGGAAATGGGCCACTTGAAGCCAATGGAGATGGTAAAAAATCGATATCTCGAAAAAAAATATTTGGCCATTTTGAAAGTGGAAAAATGAGAAGGGGGTACCCTTACCATTTTTCGACTTTTGAAATGGCCAAATATTTTTTTTCGAGATATCGATTTTTTACCATCTCCATTGGCTTCAAGTGGCCCATTTCCGGCTCAAAACACATGCGACTTGTATTTTTTTTTTCATTTTTAAAATTGACCATTCCCAGCATAGGGAATCCTATGTTAAATTTTGCGAAACGGCACTTTTTTTCAAAAAATTTCGAGATATCGAATTAAAACCTTCGCCATTGTTTTCAAGTGGCATATTTACCAACCGATTTCATTAACGAAAAAATTCTAAAAAATTTTTTTGTAAAAATACCATTTTTGTCGAAAATGGTAAGGGTACCCCCTTCTCATTTTTCCACTTTCGAAATGACCAAATATTTTTTTTCGAGATATCGATTTCTTACCATCTCCATTGGCTTCAAGTGGCCCATTTCCGGCTCAAAACACATGCGACTTGTATTTTTTTTTTCATTTTTAAAATTGACCATTCCCAGCATAGGGAATCCTATGTTAAATTTTGCGAAACGGCACTTTTTTTCAAAAAATTTCGAGATATCGAATTAAAACCTTCGCCATTGTTTTCAAGTGGCATATTTACCAACCGATTTCATTAACGAAAAAATTCTAAAAAATTTTTTTGTAAAAATACCATTTTTGTCGAAAAATGGTAAGGGTACCCCCTTCTCATTTTTCCACTTTCGAAATGACCAAATATTTTTTTTCGAGATATCGATTTCTTACCATCTCCATTGGCTTCAAGTGGCCCATTTCCGGCTCAAAACACATGCGACTTGTATTTTTTTTTTCATTTTTAAAATTGACCATTCCCAGCATAGGGAATCCTATGTTAAATTTTGCGAAACGGCACTTTTTTTCAAAAAATTTCGAGATATCGAATTAAAACCTTCGCCATTGTTTTCAAGTGGCATATTTACCAACCGATTTCATTAACGAAAAAATTCTAAAAAATTTTTTTGTAAAAATACCATTTTTGTCGAAAAATGGTAAGGGTACCCCCTTCTCATTTTTCCACTTTCGAAATGACCAAATATTTTCTTTCGAGATATCGATTTCTTACCATCTCCATTGGCTTCAAGTGGCCCATTTCCGGCTCAAAACACATGCGACTTGTATTTTTTTTTTCATTTTTAAAATTGACCATTCCCAGCATAGGGAATCCTATGTTAAATTTCGCGAAACGGCACTTTTTTTCAAAAAATTTCGAGATATCGAATTAAAACCTTCGCCATTGTTTTCAAGTGGCATATTTACCAACCGATTTCATTAACGAAAAAATTCTAAAAAATTTTTTTGTAAAAATACCATTTTTGTCGAAAAATGGTAAGGGTACCCCCTTCTCATTTTTCCACTTTCAAAATGGCCAAATATTTTTTTTCGAGATATCGATTTTTTACCATCTCCATTGGCTTCAAGTGGCCCATTTCCGGCTCAAAACACATGCGACTTGTATTTTTTTTTTAATTTTTAAAATTGACCATTCCCAGCATAGGGAATCCTATGTTAAATTTTGCGAAACGGCACTTTTTTTCAAAAAATTTCGAGATATCGAATTAAAACCTTCGCCATTGTTTTCAAGTGGCATATTTACCAACCGATTTCATTAACGAAAAAATTCTAAAAAATTTTTTTGTAAAAATACCATTTTTGTCGAAAAATGGTAAGGGTACCCCCTTCTCATTTTTCCACTTTCAAAATGGCCAAATATTTTTTTTCGAGATATCGATTTTTTACCATCTCCATTGGCTTCAAGTGGCCCATTTCCGGCTCAAAACACATGCGACTTGTATTTTTTTTTTAATTTTTAAAATTGACCATTCCCAGCATAGGGAATCCTATGTTAAATTTTGCGAAACGGCACTTTTTTTCAAAAAATTTCGAGATATCGAATTAAAACCTTCGCCATTGTTTTCAAGTGGCATATTTACCAACCGATTTCATTAACGAAAAAATTCTAAAAAATTTTTTTGTAAAAATACCATTTTTGTCGAAAAATGGTAAGGGTACCCCCTTCTCATTTTTCCACTTTCGAAATGACCAAATATTTTTTTTCGAGATATCGATTTCTTACCATCTCCATTGGCTTCAAGTGGCCCATTTCCGGCTCAAAACACATGCGACTTGTATTTTTTTTTTAATTTTTAAAATTGACCATTCCCAGCATAGGGAATCCTATGTTAAATTTTGCGAAACGGCACTTTTTTTCAAAAAATTTCGAGATATCGAATTAAAACCTTCGCCATTGTTTTCAAGTGGCATATTTACCAACCGATTTCATTAACGAAAAAATTCTAAGAAATTTTTTTGTAAAAATACCATTTTTGTCGAAAAATGGTAAGGGTACCCCCTTCTCATTTTTCCACTTTCAAAATGGCCAAATATTTTTTTTCGAGATATCGATTTTTTACCATCTCCATTGGCTTCAAGTGGCCCATTTCCGGCTCAAAACACATGCGACTTGTATTTTTTTTTTAATTTTTAAAATTGACCATTCCCAGCATAGGGAATCCTATGTTAAATTTTGCGAAACGGCACTTTTTTTCAAAAAATTTCGAGATATCGAATTAAAACCTTCGCCATTGTTTTCAAGTGGCATATTTACCAACCGATTTCATTAACGAAAAAATTCTAAAAAATTTTTTTGTGAAAATACCATTTTTGTCGAAAAATGGTAAGGGTACCCCCTTCTCATTTTTCCACTTTCAAAATGGCCAAATATTTTTTTTCGAGATATCGATTTTTTACCATCTCCATTGGCTTCAAGTGGCCCATTTCCGGCTCAAAACACATGCGACTTGTATTTTTTTTTTAATTTTTAAAATTGACCATTCCCAGCATAGGGAATCCTATGTTAAATTTTGCGAAACGGCACTTTTTTTCAAAAAATTTCGAGATATCGAATTAAAACCTTCGCCATTGTTTTCAAGTGGCATATTTACCAACCGATTTCATTAACGAAAAAATTCTAAAAAATTTTTTTGTAAAAATACCATTTTTGTCGAAAAATGGTAAGGGTACCCCCTTCTCATTTTTCCACTTTCAAAATGGCCAAATATTTTTTTTCGAGATATCGATTTTTTACCATCTCCATTGGCTTCAAGTGGCCCATTTCCGGCTCAAAACACATGCGACTTGTATTTTTTTGTTAATTTTTAAAATTGACCATTCCCAGCATAGGGATTCCTATGTTAAATTTTGCGAAACGGCACTTTTTTTCAAAAAATTTCGAGATATCGAATTAAAACCTTCGCCATTGTTTTCAAGTGGCATATTTACCAACCGATTTCATTAACGAAAAAATTCTAAAAAATTTTTTTGTAAAAATAGCATTTTTGTCGAAAAATGGTAAGGCCATGGTACCCCTACAATTTTTCGACAAAAATGGTATTTTTACAAAAAATTTTTTTAGAATTTTTTCGTCAATGAAATCGGTTGGTAAATATGCCACTTGAAAACAATGGCGAAGGTTTTAATTCGATATCTCGAAATTTTTTGAAAAAAAGTGCCGTTTCGCAAAATTTAACATAGGATTCCCTATGCTGGGAATGGTCAATTTTAAAAATTAAAAAAAAAATACAAGTCGCATGTGTTTTGAGCCGGAAATGGGCCACTTGAAGCCAATGGAGATGGTAAAAAATCGATATCTCGAAAAAAAATATTTGGCCATTTTGAAAGTGGAAAAATGAGAAGGGGGTACCCTTACCATTTTTCGACAAAAATGGTATTTTTACAAAAAAATTTTTTAGAATTTTTTCGTTAATGAAATCGGTTGGTAAATATGCCACTTGAAAACAATGGCGAAGGTTTTAATTCGATATCTCGAAATTTTTTGAAAAAAAGTGCCGTTTCGCAAAATTTAACATAGGATTCCCTATGCTGGGAATGGTCAATTTTAAAAATTAAAAAAAAAATACAAGTCGCATGTGTTTTGAGCCGGAAATGGGCCACTTGAAGCCAATGGAGATGGTAAAAAATCGATATCTCGAAAAAAAATATTTGGCCATTTTGAAAGTGGAAAAATGAGAAGGGGGTACCCTTACCATTTTTCGACAAAAATGGTATTTTTACAAAAAAATTTTTTAGAATTTTTTCGTTAATGAAATCGGTTGGTAAATATGCCACTTGAAAACAATGGCGAAGGTTTTAATTCGATATCTCGAAATTTTTTGAAAAAAAGTGCCGTTTCGCAAAATTTAACATAGGATTCCCTATGCTGGGAATGGTCAATTTTAAAAATTAAAAAAAAAATACAAGTCGCATGTGTTTTGAGCCGGAAATGGGCCACTTGAAGCCAATGGAGATGGTAAGAAATCGATATCTCGAAAAAAAATATTTGGTCATTTCGAAAGTGGAAAAATGAGAAGGGGGTACCCTTACCATTTTTCGACAAAAATGGTATTTTTACAAAAAAATTTTTTAGAATTTTTTCGTTAATGAAATCGGTTGGTAAATATGCCACTTGAAAACAATGGCGAAGGTTTTAATTCGATATCTCGAAATTTTTTGAAAAAAAGTGCCGTTTCGCAAAATTTAACATAGGATTCCCTATGCTGGGAATGGTCAATTTTAAAAATTAAAAAAAAAATACAAGTCGCATGTGTTTTGAGCCGGAAATGGGCCACTTGAAGCCAATGGAGATGGTAAAAAATCGATATCTCGAAAAAAAATATTTGGCCATTTTGAAAGTGGAAAAATGAGAAGGGGGTACCCTTACCATTTTTCGACAAAAATGGTATTTTTACAAAAAAATTTTTTAGAATTTTTTCGTTAATGAAATCGGTTGGTAAATATGCCACTTGAAAACAATGGCGAAGGTTTTAATTCGATATCTCGAAATTTTTTGAAAAAAAGTGCCGTTTCGCAAAATTTAACATAGGATTCCCTATGCTGGGAATGGTCAATTTTAAAAATTAAAAAAAAAATACAAGTCGCATGTGTTTTGAGCCGGAAATGGGCCACTTGAAGCCAATGGAGATGGTAAAAAATCGATATCTCGAAAAAAAATATTTGGCCATTTTGAAAGTGGAAAAATGAGAAGGGGGTACCCTTACCATTTTTCGACAAAAATGGTATTTTTACAAAAAAATTTTTTAGAATTTTTTCGTTAATGAAATCGGTTGGTAAATATGCCACTTGAAAACAATGGCGAAGGTTTTAATTCGATATCTCGAAATTTTTTGAAAAAAAGTGCCGTTTCGCAAAATTTAACATAGGATTCCCTATGCTGGGAATGGTCAATTTTAAAAATTAAAAAAAAAATACAAGTCGCATGTGTTTTGAGCCGGAAATGGGCCACTTGAAGCCAATGGAGATGGTAAAAAATCGATATCTCGAAAAAAAATATTTGGCCATTTTGAAAGTGGAAAAATGAGAAGGGGGTACCCTTACCATTTTTCGACAAAAATGGTATTTTTACAAAAAAATTTTTTAGAATTTTTTCGTTAATGAAATCGGTTGGTAAATATGCCACTTGAAAACAATGGCGAAGGTTTTAATTCGATATCTCGAAATTTTTTGAAAAAAAGTGCCGTTTCGCAAAATTTAACATAGGATTCCCTATGCTGGGAATGGTCAATTTTAAAAATTAAAAAAAAAATACAAGTCGCATGTGTTTTGAGCCGGAAATGGGCCACTTGAAGCCAATGGAGATGGTAAAAAATCGATATCTCGAAAAAAAATATTTGGCCATTTTGAAAGTGGAAAAATGAGAAGGGGGTACCCTTACCATTTTTCGACAAAAATGGTATTTTTACAAAAAAATTTTTTAGAATTTTTTCGTTAATGAAATCGGTTGGTAAATATGCCACTTGAAAACAATGGCGAAGGTTTTAATTCGATATCTCGAAATTTTTTGAAAAAAAGTGCCGTTTCGCAAAATTTAACATAGGATTCCCTATGCTGGGAATGGTCAATTTTAAAAATTAAAAAAAAAATACAAGTCGCATGTGTTTTGAGCCGGAAATGGGCCACTTGAAGCCAATGGAGATGGTAAAAAATCGATATCTCGAAAAAAAATATTTGGCCATTTTGAAAGTGGAAAAATGAGAAGGGGGTACCCTTACCATTTTTCGACAAAAATGGTATTTTTACAAAAAAATTTTTTAGAATTTTTTCGTTAATGAAATCGGTTGGTAAATATGCCACTTGAAAACAATGGCGAAGGTTTTAATTCGATATCTCGAAATTTTTTGAAAAAAAGTGCCGTTTCGCAAAATTTAACATAGGATTCCCTATGCTGGGAATGGTCAATTTTAAAAATTAAAAAAAAAATACAAGTCGCATGTGTTTTGAGCCGGAAATGGGCCACTTGAAGCCAATGGAGATGGTAAAAAATCGATATCTCGAAAAAAAATATTTGGCCATTTCAAAAGTCGAAAAATGGTAAGGGTACCCCCTTCTCATTTTTCCACTTTCGAAATGACCAAATATTTTTTTTCGAGATATCGATTTCTTACCATCTCCATTGGCTTCAAGTGGCCCATTTCCGGCTCAAAACACATGCGACTTGTATTTTTTTTTTAATTTTTAAAATTGACCATTCCCAGCATAGGGAATCCTATGTTAAATTTTGCGAAACGGCACTTTTTTTCAAAAAATTTCGAGATATCGAATTAAAACCTTCGCCATTGTTTTCAAGTGGCATATTTACCAACCGATTTCATTAACGAAAAAATTCTAAAAAATTTTTTTGTAAAAATACCATTTTTGTCGAAAAATGGTAAGGGTACCCCCTTCTCATTTTTCCACTTTCAAAATGGCCAAATATTTTTTTTCGAGATATCGATTTTTTACCATCTCCATTGGCTTCAAGTGGCCCATTTCCGGCTCAAAACACATGCGACTTGTATTTTTTTTTTAATTTTTAAAATTGACCATTCCCAGCATAGGGAATCCTATGTTAAATTTTGCGAAACGGCACTTTTTTTCAAAAAATTTCGAGATATCGAATTAAAACCTTCGCCATTGTTTTCAAGTGGCATATTTACCAACCGATTTCATTAACGAAAAAATTCTAAAAAATTTTTTTGTAAAAATACCATTTTTGTCGAAAAATGGTAAGGGTACCCCCTTCTCATTTTTCCACTTTCGAAATGACCAAATATTTTTTTTCGAGATATCGATTTCTTACCATCTCCATTGGCTTCAAGTGGCCCATTTCCGGCTCAAAACACATGCGACTTGTATTTTTTTTTTAATTTTTAAAATTGACCATTCCCAGCATAGGGAATCCTATGTTAAATTTTGCGAAACGGCACTTTTTTTCAAAAAATTTCGAGATATCGAATTAAAACCTTCGCCATTGTTTTCAAGTGGCATATTTACCAACCGATTTCATTAACGAAAAAATTCTAAAAAATTTTTTTGTAAAAATACCATTTTTGTCGAAAAATGGTAAGGGTACCCCCTTCTCATTTTTCCACTTTCAAAATGGCCAAATATTTTTTTTCGAGATATCGATTTTTTACCATCTCCATTGGCTTCAAGTGGCCCATTTCCGGCTCAAAACACATGCGACTTGTATTTTTTTTTTAATTTTTAAAATTGACCATTCCCAGCATAGGGAATCCTATGTTAAATTTTGCGAAACGGCACTTTTTTTCAAAAAATTTCGAGATATCGAATTAAAACCTTCGCCATTGTTTTCAAGTGGCATATTTACCAACCGATTTCATTAACGAAAAAATTCTAAAAAATTTTTTTGTAAAAATACCATTTTTGTCGAAAAATGGTAAGGGTACCCCCTTCTCATTTTTCCACTTTCGAAATGACCAAATATTTTTTTTCGAGATATCGATTTCTTACCATCTCCATTGGCTTCAAGTGGCCCATTTCCGGCTCAAAACACATGCGACTTGTATTTTTTTTTTAATTTTTAAAATTGACCATTCCCAGCATAGGGAATCCTATGTTAAATTTTGCGAAACGGCACTTTTTTTCAAAAAATTTCGAGATATCGAATTAAAACCTTCGCCATTGTTTTCAAGTGGCATATTTACCAACCGATTTCATTAACGAAAAAATTCTAAAAAATTTTTTTGTAAAAATACCATTTTTGTCGAAAAATGGTAAGGGTACCCCCTTCTCATTTTTCCACTTTCAAAATGGCCAAATATTTTTTTTCGAGATATCGATTTTTTACCATCTCCATTGGCTTCAAGTGGCCCATTTCCGGCTCAAAACACATGCGACTTGTATTTTTTTTTTAATTTTTAAAATTGACCATTCCCAGCATAGGGAATCCTATGTTAAATTTTGCGAAACGGCACTTTTTTTCAAAAAATTTCGAGATATCGAATTAAAACCTTCGCCATTGTTTTCAAGTGGCATATTTACCAACCGATTTCATTAACGAAAAAATTCTAAAAAATTTTTTTGTAAAAATACCATTTTTGTCGAAAAATGGTAAGGGTACCCCCTTCTCATTTTTCCACTTTCAAAATGGCCAAATATTTTTTTTCGAGATATCGATTTTTTACCATCTCCATTGGCTTCAAGTGGCCCATTTCCGGCTCAAAACACATGCGACTTGGATTTTTTTTTTAATTTTTAAAATTGACCATTCCCAGCATAGGGATTCCTATGTTAAATTTTGCGAAACGGCACTTTTTTTCAAAAAATTTCGAGATATCGAATTAAAACCTTCGCCATTGTTTTCAAGTGGCATATTTACCAACCGATTTCATTAACGAAAAAATTCTAAAAAAATTTTTTGTAAAAATACCATTTTTGTCGAAAAATGGTAAGGGTACCCCCTTCTCATTTTTCCACTTTCAAAATGGCCAAATATTTTTTTTCGAGATATCGATTTTTTACCATCTCCATTGGCTTCAAGTGGACCATTTCCGGCTCAAAACACATGCGACTTGTATTTTTTTTTTAATTTTTAAAATTGACCATTCCCAGCATAGGGAATCCTATGTTAAATTTTGCGAAACGGCACTTTTTTTCAAAAAATTTCGAGATATCGAATTAAAACCTTCGCCATTGTTTTCAAGTGGCATATTTACCAACCGATTTCATTAACGAAAAAATTCTAAAAAATTTTTTTGTAAAAATACCATTTTTGTCGAAAAATGGTAAGGGTACCCCCTTCTCATTTTTCCACTTTCAAAATGGCCAAATATTTTTTTTCGAGATATCGATTTTTTACCATCTCCATTGGCTTCAAGTGGCCCATTTCCGGCTCAAAACACATGCGACTTGTATTTTTTTTTTAATTTTTAAAATTGACCATTCCCAGCATAGGGAATCCTATGTTAAATTTTGCGAAACGGCACTTTTTTTCAAAAAATTTCGAGATATCGAATTAAAACCTTCGCCATTGTTTTCAAGTGGCATATTTACCAACCGATTTCATTAACGAAAAAATTCTAAAAAATTTTTTTGTAAAAATACCATTTTTGTCGAAAAATGGTAAGGGTACCCCCTTCTCATTTTTCCACTTTCGAAATGACCAAATATTTTTTTTCGAGATATCGATTTCTTACCATCTCCATTGGCTTCAAGTGGCCCATTTCCGGCTCAAAACACATGCGACTTGTATTTTTTTTTTAATTTTTAAAATTGACCATTCCCAGCATAGGGAATCCTATGTTAAATTTTGCGAAACGGCACTTTTTTTCAAAAAATTTCGAGATATCGAATTAAAACCTTCGCCATTGTTTTCAAGTGGCATATTTACCAACCGATTTCATTAACGAAAAAATTCTAAAAAATTTTTTTGTAAAAATACCATTTTTGTCGAAAAATGGTAAGGGTACCCCCTTCTCATTTTTCCACTTTCAAAATGGCCAAATATTTTTTTTCGAGATATCGATTTTTTACCATCTCCATTGGCTTCAAGTGGCCCATTTCCGGCTCAAAACACATGCGACTTGTATTTTTTTTTTAATTTTTAAAATTGACCATTCCCAGCATAGGGAATCCTATGTTAAATTTTGCGAAACGGCACTTTTTTTCAAAAAATTTCGAGATATCGAATTAAAACCTTCGCCATTGTTTTCAAGTGGCATATTTACCAACCGATTTCATTAACGAAAAAATTCTAAAAAATTTTTTTGTAAAAATACCATTTTTGTCGAAAAATGGTAAGGGTACCCCCTTCTCATTTTTCCACTTTCAAAATGGCCAAATATTTTTTTTCGAGATATCGATTTTTTACCATCTCCATTGGCTTCAAGTGGCCCATTTCCGGCTCAAAACACATGCGACTTGGATTTTTTTTTTAATTTTTAAAATTGACCATTCCCAGCATAGGGATTCCTATGTTAAATTTTGCGAAACGGCACTTTTTTTCAAAAAATTTCGAGATATCGAATTAAAACCTTCGCCATTGTTTTCAAGTGGCATATTTACCAACCGATTTCATTAACGAAAAAATTCTAAAAAATTTTTTTGTAAAAATACCATTTTTGTCGAAAAATGGTAAGGGTACCCCCTTCTCATTTTTCCACTTTCGAAATGACCAAATATTTTTTTTCGAGATATCGATTTCTTACCATCTCCATTGGCTTCAAGTAGCCCATTTCCGGCTCAAAACACATGCGACTTGTATTTTTTTTTTAATTTTTAAAATTGACCATTCCCAGCATAGGGAATCCTATGTTAAATTTTGCGAAACGGCACTTTTTTTCAAAAAATTTCGAGATATCGAATTAAAACCTTCGCCATTGTTTTCAAGTGGCATATTTACCAACCGATTTCATTAACGAAAAAATTCTAAAAAATTTTTTTGTAAAAATACCATTTTTGTCGAAAAATGGTAAGGGTACCCCCTTCTCATTTTTCCACTTTCAAAATGGCCAAATATTTTTTTTCGAGATATCGATTTTTTACCATCTCCATTGGCTTCAAGTGGACCATTTCCGGCTCAAAACACATGCGACTTGTATTTTTTTTTTAATTTTTAAAATTGACCATTCCCAGCATAGGGAATCCTATGTTAAATTTTGCGAAACGGCACTTTTTTTCAAAAAATTTCGAGATATCGAATTAAAACCTTCGCCATTGTTTTCAAGTGGCATATTTACCAACCGATTTCATTAACGAAAAAATTCTAAAAAATTTTTTTGTAAAAATACCATTTTTGTCGAAAAATGGTAAGGGTACCCCCTTCTCATTTTTCCACTTTCAAAATGGCCAAATATTTTTTTTCGAGATATCGATTTTTTACCATCTCCATTGGCTTCAAGTGGCCCATTTCCGGCTCAAAACACATGCGACTTGTATTTTTTTTTTAATTTTTAAAATTGACCATTCCCAGCATAGGGAATCCTATGTTAAATTTTGCGAAACGGCACTTTTTTTCAAAAAATTTCGAGATATCGAATTAAAACCTTCGCCATTGTTTTCAAGTGGCATATTTACCAACCGATTTCATTAACGAAAAAATTCTAAAAAATTTTTTTGTAAAAATACCATTTTTGTCGAAAAATGGTAAGGGTACCCCCTTCTCATTTTTCCACTTTCGAAATGACCAAATATTTTTTTTCGAGATATCGATTTCTTACCATCTCCATTGGCTTCAAGTGGCCCATTTCCGGCTCAAAACACATGCGACTTGTATTTTTTTTTTAATTTTTAAAATTGACCATTCCCAGCATAGGGAATCCTATGTTAAATTTTGCGAAACGGCACTTTTTTTCAAAAAATTTCGAGATATCGAATTAAAACCTTCGCCATTGTTTTCAAGTGGCATATTTACCAACCGATTTCATTAACGAAAAAATTCTAAAAAATTTTTTTGTAAAAATACCATTTTTGTCGAAAAATGGTAAGGGTACCCCCTTCTCATTTTTCCACTTTCAAAATGGCCAAATATTTTTTTTCGAGATATCGATTTTTTACCATCTCCATTGGCTTCAAGTGGCCCATTTCCGGCTCAAAACACATGCGACTTGTATTTTTTTTTTAATTTTTAAAATTGACCATTCCCAGCATAGGGATTCCTATGTTAAATTTTGCGAAACGGCACTTTTTTTCAAAAAATTTCGAGATATCGAATTAAAACCTTCGCCATTGTTTTCAAGTGGCATATTTACCAACCGATTTCATTAACGAAAAAATTCTAAAAAATTTTTTTGTAAAAATAGCATTTTTGTCGAAAAATGGTAAGGCCATGGTACCCCTACAATTTTTCGACAAAAATGGTATTTTTACAAAAAATTTTTTTAGAATTTTTTCGTCAATGAAATCGGTTGGTAAATATGCCACTTGAAAACAATGGCGAAGGTTTTAATTCGATATCTCGAAATTTTTTGAAAAAAAGTGCCGTTTCGCAAAATTTAACATAGGATTCCCTATGCTGGGAATGGTCAATTTTAAAAATTAAAAAAAAAATACAAGTCGCATGTGTTTTGAGCCGGAAATGGGCCACTTGAAGCCAATGGAGATGGTAAAAAATCGATATCTCGAAAAAAAATATTTGGCCATTTTGAAAGTGGAAAAATGAGAAGGGGGTACCCTTACCATTTTTCGACAAAAATGGTATTTTTACAAAAAAATTTTTTAGAATTTTTTCGTTAATGAAATCGGTTGGTAAATATGCCACTTGAAAACAATGGCGAAGGTTTTAATTCGATATCTCGAAATTTTTTGAAAAAAAGTGCCGTTTCGCAAAATTTAACATAGGATTCCCTATGCTGGGAATGGTCAATTTTAAAAATTAAAAAAAAAATACAAGTCGCATGTGTTTTGAGCCGGAAATGGGCCACTTGAAGCCAATGGAGATGGTAAAAAATCGATATCTCGAAAAAAAATATTTGGCCATTTTGAAAGTGGAAAAATGAGAAGGGGGTACCTTACCATTTTTCGACAAAAATGGTATTTTTACAAAAAAATTTTTTAGAATTTTTTCGTTAATGAAATCGGTTGGTAAATATGCCACTTGAAAACAATGGCGAAGGTTTTAATTCGATATCTCGAAATTTTTTGAAAAAAAGTGCCGTTTCGCAAAATTTAACATAGGATTCCCTATGCTGGGAATGGTCAATTTTAAAAATTAAAAAAAAAATACAAGTCGCATGTGTTTTGAGCCGGAAATGGGCCACTTGAAGCCAATGGAGATGGTAAGAAATCGATATCTCGAAAAAAAATATTTGGTCATTTCGAAAGTGGAAAAATGAGAAGGGGGTACCCTTACCATTTTTCGACAAAAATGGTATTTTTACAAAAAAATTTTTTAGAATTTTTTCGTTAATGAAATCGGTTGGTAAATATGCCACTTGAAAACAATGGCGAAGGTTTTAATTCGATATCTCGAAATTTTTTGAAAAAAAGTGCCGTTTCGCAAAATTTAACATAGGATTCCCTATGCTGGGAATGGTCAATTTTAAAAATTAAAAAAAAAATACAAGTCGCATGTGTTTTGAGCCGGAAATGGGCCACTTGAAGCCAATGGAGATGGTAAAAAATCGATATCTCGAAAAAAAATATTTGGCCATTTTGAAAGTGGAAAAATGAGAAGGGGGTACCCTTACCATTTTTCGACAAAAATGGTATTTTTACAAAAAAATTTTTTAGAATTTTTTCGTTAATGAAATCGGTTGGTAAATATGCCACTTGAAAACAATGGCGAAGGTTTTAATTCGATATCTCGAAATTTTTTGAAAAAAAGTGCCGTTTCGCAAAATTTAACATAGGATTCCCTATGCTGGGAATGGTCAATTTTAAAAATTAAAAAAAAAATACAAGTCGCATGTGTTTTGAGCCGGAAATGGGCCACTTGAAGCCAATGGAGATGGTAAAAAATCGATATCTCGAAAAAAAATATTTGGCCATTTTGAAAGTGGAAAAATGAGAAGGGGGTACCCTTACCATTTTTCGACTTTTGAAATGGCCAAATATTTTTTTTCGAGATATCGATTTTTTACCATCTCCATTGGCTTCAAGTGGCCCATTTCCGGCTCAAAACACATGCGACTTGTATTTTTTTTTTCATTTTTAAAATTGACCATTCCCAGCATAGGGAATCCTATGTTAAATTTTGCGAAACGGTACTTTTTTTCAAAAAATTTCGAGATATCGAATTAAAACCTTCGCCATTGTTTTCAAGTGGCATATTTACCAACCGATTTCATTAACGAAAAAATTCTAAAAAATTTTTTTGTAAAAATACCATTTTTGTCGAAAAATGGTAAGGGTACCCCCTTCTCATTTTTCCACTTTCAAAATGGCCAAATATTTTTTTTCGAGATATCGATTTTTTACCATCTCCATTGGCTTCAAGTGGCCCATTTCCGGCTCAAAACACATGCGACTTGTATTTTTTTTTTTAATTTTAAAATTGACCATTCCCAGCATAGGGAATCCTATGTTAAATTTTGCGAAACGGCACTTTTTTTCAAAAAATTTCGAGATATCGAATTAAAACCTTCGCCATTGTTTTCAAGTGGCATATTTACCAACCGATTTCATTAACGAAAAAATTCTAAAAAATTTTTTTGTAAAAATACCATTTTTGTCGAAAAATGGTAAGGGTACCCCCTTCTCATTTTTCCACTTTCAAAATAGCCAAATATTTTTTTTCGAGATATCGATTTTTTACCATCTCCATTGGCTTCAAGTGGCCCATTTCCGGCTCAAAACACATGCGACTTGTATTTTTTTTTTAATTTTTAAAATTGACCATTCCCAGCATAGGGATTCCTATGTTAAATTTTGCGAAACGGCACTTTTTTCAAAAAATTTCGAGATATCGAATTAAAACCTTCGCCATTGTTTTCAAGTGGCATATTTACCAACCGATTTCATTAACGAAAAAATTCTAAAAAATTTTTTTGTAAAAATACCATTTTTGTCGAAAAATGGTAAGGGTACCCCCTTCTCATTTTTCCACTTTCGAAATGACCAAATATTTTTTTTCGAGATATCGATTTCTTACCATCTCCATTGGCTTCAAGTGGCCCATTTCCGGCTCAAAACACATGCGACTTGTATTTTTTTTTTCATTTTTAAAATTGACCATTCCCAGCATAGGGAATCCTATGTTAAATTTTGCGAAACGGCACTTTTTTTCAAAAAATTTCGAGATATCGAATTAAAACCTTCGCCATTGTTTTCAAGTGGCATATTTACCTACCGATTTCATTAACGAAAAAATTCTAAAAAAATTTTTTGTAAAAATACCATTTTTGTCGAAAAATTGTAGGGGTACCATGGCCTTACCATTTTTCGACAAAAATGGTACTTTTACAGAAAATTTTTTTAGAATTTTTTCGTTAATGAAATCGGTTGGTAAATATGCCACTTGAAAACAATGGCGAAGGTTTTAATTCGATATCTCGAAATTTTTTGAAAAAAAGTGCCGTTTCGCAAAATTTAACATAGGAATCCCTATGCTGGGAATGGTCAATTTTAAAAATAAAAAAAAAATACAAGTCGCATGTGTTTTGAGCCGGAAATGAGCCACTTGAAGCCAATGGAGATGGTAAAAAATCGATATCTCGAAAAAAAATATTTGGCCATTTTGAAAGTGGAAAAATGAGAAGGGGGTACCCTTACCATTTTTCGACAAAAATGGTATTTTTACAAAAAAATTTTTTAGAATTTTTTCGTTAATGAAATCGGTTGGTAAATATGCCACTTGAAAACAATGGCGAAGGTTTTAATTCGATATCTCGAAATTTTTTGAAAAAAAGTGCCGTTTCGCAAAATTTAACATAGGATTCCCTATGCTGGGAATGGTCAATTTTAAAAATTAAAAAAAAAATACAAGTCGCATGTGTTTTGAGCCGGAAATGGGCCACTTGAAGCCAATGGAGATGGTAAGAAATCGATATCTCGAAAAAAAATATTTGGTCATTTCGAAAGTGGAAAAATGAGAAGGGGGTACCCTTACCATTTTTCGACAAAAATGGTATTTTTACAAAAAAATTTTTTAGAATTTTTTCGTTAATGAAATCGGTTGGTAAATATGCCACTTGAAAACAATGGCGAAGGTTTTAATTCGATATCTCGAAATTTTTTGAAAAAAAGTGCCGTTTCGCAAAATTTAACATAGGATTCCGTATGCTGGGAATGGTCAATTTTAAAAATGAAAAAAAAAATACAAGTCGCATGTGTTTTGAGCCGGAAATGGGCCACTTGAAGCCAATGGAGATGGTAAAAAATCGATATCTCGAAAAAAAATATTTGGCCATTTTGAAAGTGGAAAAATGAGAAGGGGGTACCCTTACCATTTTTCGACAAAAATGGTATTTTTACAAAAAAATTTTTTAGAATTTTTTCGCTAATGAAATCGGTTGGTAAATATGCCACTTGAAAACAATGGCGAAGGTTTTAATTCGATATCTCGAAATTTTTTGAAAAAAAGTGCCGTTTCGCAAAATTTAACATAGGATTCCCTATGCTGGGAATGGTCAATTTTAAAAATTAAAAAAAAAATACAAGTCGCATGTGTTTTGAGCCGGAAATGGGCCACTTGAAGCCAATGGAGATGGTAAAAAATCGATATCTCGAAAAAAAATATTTGGCCATTTTGAAAGTGGAAAAATGAGAAGGGGGTACCCTTACCATTTTTCGACAAAAATGGTATTTTTACAAAAAAATTTTTTAGAATTTTTTCGTTAATGAAATCGGTTGGTAAATATGCCACTTGAAAACAATGGCGAAGGTTTTAATTCGATATCTCGAAATTTTTTGAAAAAAAGTGCCGTTTCGCAAAATTTAACATAGGATTCCCTATGCTGGGAATGGTCAATTTTAAAAATTAAAAAAAAAATACAAGTCGCATGTGTTTTGAGCCGGAAATGGGCCACTTGAAGCCAATGGAGATGGTAAGAAATCGATATCTCGAAAAAAAATATTTGGTCATTTCGAAAGTGGAAAAATGAGAAGGGGGTACCCTTACCATTTTTCGACAAAAATGGTATTTTTACAAAAAAATTTTTTAGAATTTTTTCGTTAATGAAATCGGTTGGTAAATATGCCACTTGAAAACAATGGCGAAGGTTTTAATTCGATATCTCGAAATTTTTTGAAAAAAAGTGCCGTTTCGCAAAATTTAACATAGGATTCCGTATGCTGGGAATGGTCAATTTTAAAAATGAAAAAAAAAATACAAGTCGCATGTGTTTTGAGCCGGAAATGGGCCACTTGAAGCCAATGGAGATGGTAAAAAATCGATATCTCGAAAAAAAATATTTGGCCATTTTGAAAGTGGAAAAATGAGAAGGGGGTACCCTTACCATTTTTCGACAAAAATGGTATTTTTACAAAAAAATTTTTTAGAATTTTTTCGTTAATGAAATCGGTTGGTAAATATGCCACTTGAAAACAATGGCGAAGGTTTTAATTCGATATCTCCATGATTAACTATCGACCATGATTAACAGCGTTCTGTGCTATCGTAAGCAAAAGAACTGATTTTTAGACCGGAAGAGACGTCATACCGGAAATACGTCATGTCCGATCCAGAAGTCCCATTCTTCAACTGGAATTGGCGTAATACTAGAAATCCATCATGTCCGGTCGGAAAATCCTACTTTTCGACCGGAAGTGACGCCATACTGGAAATACTTTTCTTTCGGTTTGAAAATCTCATTTTTCGACTGGAATGGACGCCATACCGGAATTATGTCGCTTCCGGTCAAAAAATAGGATTTCCGGACTAGAAGTGACGTATTTCCAGTAAATCTCCAAAGTATGATTTACCGGGCTCCAAATTCCATACTTCATAGCGGGGGCGCGAGCCACAACAACCTACTAGTAATGAGTGTTACGTCCTGCCCCCTTTATTGCTATTATTTTTGGTTATTAATTTATATTTCT
Source organism: Exephanes ischioxanthus (assembly GCA_958510785.1). Lineage (NCBI taxonomy): Eukaryota > Metazoa > Arthropoda > Insecta > Hymenoptera > Ichneumonidae > Exephanes > Exephanes ischioxanthus. The sequence goes on along the minus strand of OY294025.1, from coordinate 9,933,008 downwards.
GGATCCGAGTAACGTATCTTTTTCCATAAGGACTTTCTCATATTCTCATTTCTCATATCGAATTTCTGAGAACCCATATTCGCTCGCGATCACGCGCGAGCCACCTCTGAGGCTCCTCGATTAATCGAGGAGCCTCTGAGTCGCCAGCGTTCAAGTTTTTTTCTCACACCTCTGAAAAGCCAGCGGACAAGTAATTCGCAATCCCTTCAATCGCCAGGGAACAAGTCGCTACTCGACCGCTGAGACGTGACAATAAGTATTTATATTTGTTTTAATGAAGGTCAGAGCAGTAGCACGATGGAGTGGTACTTTGTGACAATATTATGCAGTTTCAAAGAAAGGTGTACAAGTGCAGAAAAGCTGTTTGATATACTCACGTCGAAGACTTTGACTATTTCGAAAATGTTATTCCTTCATTGGGTACAATGTTTCTATGCTGGATAATATATTGGGTTTTATTGCTATACATGTCAGTCAATTTAGATGATCGAGATCGTTCATTTACAACTATCGAAGCTCTGGAAGAGGTCTTGAGACATGAGTACAACAATGTGAACTTACGAAGGAAAAATGTGGTAGATTAAAGAATCTGCGGAATAGATAGTCATTCGTCAACCTTGGCACGTGCAGCTGATACTCGGATATTGTTTAACGTGTTGGATATAGTTTAAGTGCCGTTACAGAGACAAATGTTTATGACATCATATCTGTAGAAAAAAAATTCATATTTTTTCCTGATGTTTTGCTTCCAGTATAAATCTGAGATTTACAAACCCAAACATACGCCACCATGTTTTTACAAATTTTCTCTGCGACATCCATTCCGACCTGTGGATTTTTGCACGGGATATGTATGTCACTTTGCGATATACTGATATTTTTGTGAACTTTTGACATTTGTCTCGCCTTATCGTCCTTTTGATGCGAATACGGTTAGAAGAGTTTCTTTATATATGCGGAAAAGTTGTACATACTTTGTAGTAACACGTTGTATTATCGCTATTCGTGCTCAGTAATACGGAAAAGTGAAGCGAACAATTTTGACGAGTTTAGCATTGGTGCCACGTGTGACTCAGCGAAAGGATTATTCGTCACGTTTGATAACGAACGGTATTATCCTAAAATACATTATTTTTTTCGCTCAAACATAGCGCATAAGAATTATATAAAAGACGTAGATGAAAGATTTCTCTTTCATCTACGTTTATTAATTGAAGAAAATTAAGTAAATGTACTTCGCTGGTCAATGACAATAAATACACGTAGTCAACCACGCATGTTCATTTCCCTATTATCTGCTTTCTGTCGATTCATCAGTGTATCATATATATCAAGGTTATAATACAATGAATACGACGTTTTGTGATAGAGTGACGTAGAGTGAAATTTGTCTCGTCTTTGAATACGGTCATTAAAATTTTCTTTAAACAGACGGACAAAAATGTAAGTATTTTTTAGTAACACGTTGTATTATCGAACAATTTTTACACCTTCGGAATGTGTGCCGCGTGTAACTTAGCGGAAGGATATTCGTCACGATAACGTCTGTGATAACGAAATGCGTTGTCCCGGATTCCATTGTATTTTTCGTTCAGGCATAGTGCATAAGAATTATATAAAAGACTCGTGCATTCGACCAGACATGCAGTTAGTACAGAAACAACTACGAGAACAGAGTAAACTATAAACGGGACTTGAAAATACGTTGAAGATGGATAGAAAAATTATTGTACTGTTGTTCGTTTGCATTTTTGCTTCAATGTCATGGATCGCCAAAGCTGCGCGTCCGGGTGAGACATGACACTGAGCATGCTGGGGGGCTCTGGTCGTTTAAATTGCGTGACATATTTTTCTATTTCTCTTAAAGATTATTGCTCATTGCCAATTAAAACGGGCCATTGCAGAGCCTATTTTCAACGATTTGCCTTTAATCCTGCATCCAACCAATGTAAACAGTTCGTATGGAGTGGATGTGGCGGAAATGAAAACAGATTCGAGACTAAAGCAGAGTGCGACGCAGTGTGTGGATAAAACAACAAACAACCTGAAGTACTACTTATTTTGAGTAAGTATGATACATTATATGATATGCTTGGAACTGCAAACTGAACCCAAAAGAGATGTTACACTGTTGCTCTCTGGGCATGCGATTTTATTTTATCTAATGCATATTGTCCTGATTATTTTTTATCTAAATGGTTTTGTATTTTTTTGTAGATCAGGGTATCGATAAACAAAACGTTTCTTTTCTATCTAAGATAATTCATGGAAGGAAATCAACATCTCGAGTAAACGCTACGAATTAAAAATGATCAGTTACACCGTATAATGTACTTCGCCAGGTAATAACAATAAATGCATGTGTTCGACCACACGTTCATTTCCCTATTATCTGCCTTCTGTTGATTCATCTGTCTTCTGTACATATCAATCCTATAAAATAATATGTTCTACGTCTTGCGATAAAATACTCTTGGAATTTGATTCGCATTATAGTCGTTTCGATTGAAATAGATACACAGTAATGTTCTTTTATATTGTTTGACTGAAATCAGAAAGGCGTATCGTACATGTTTATGCACTGAAAATACATCCTAGGTACTTTATAGCAACGCGTTATATTGCTTACCTAGAGAAAGTTTGCTCAATCTTTATCATCATTATCATGACCTTTATCTTTATGATATTCTTCATCCCGATAAAACAAATAATTTTTATAACTTCAGTATGTGTAAAAGATTTCGCGGAAAGTTTCTACAATCTTTGATTAAAAAAGTATGCCTTGTCACAAACCCGATACTTTTTATTGAATCTAAGCTTATCGGTAGCGTACAAGAATTGTATAAAAGAGATGTGCGCACGATAGGTGACACAGAAGTGCTACAGAAACAACCGCAAGAAGATCATAAAGAATAAGCAAGGCTTGGAAGTACGTTTACAATGAATTCGACAATAATTGCACTATTGATCGTTAGCGTTTTGGCTTCAATGTCATCGATGGCGGCAGCTGGGCGTCCGGGTAAGTAGTAACAATATGGAACTTTGTGATACTAGTGCGGAAAAGCGGTTTGTTTTACGAAGGTTGGGAAGTTGGTTGCACAAGCCGGATCGAGAGCTACAATGACACGAGGCGAAGCCGAGTGACGTTTATAGCTGGAGAGACGAATGCTACCGACTGCCGTCGGAAGATCGTTTTTTTCGTACAAGTATCACATAAAATTGTTTGAAACAAATACACGAAACTCCCGCTTTTCGTACCTATAAAGCTTAGCGGAAGCGTGCAGAAAAGGAGCTACAGTGCCAAGATAAGTGTGCACAAAAGTATCTACTCTGAAATAAGTGTGCGCAACAGTATCTACACCGAGATAAGTGTGCGAAAAAGTACCTATAGCATTTTTCTCGCATCCCCTGCTAGAAAGCGCCAATTTCGTCACATTCTACGCACTGTAAAAAAAATTTGTTTGAAAATTAATGAACAGTATTGGAAGCTTTTTTACATAAACCGTTTCTAAAATTTCGAACACATTTGCGTCGTAATTTTACAGTTCAATTTGTATTTTTCATGAACATTTTTCCAAATTTCAAGCAAAAGGTTTGTAATTTTAATATCTGATATTTTTATTTTACAAGCAAAGTACATTAATGTTTAATTAATATGAGTAATTTTAGCAAATTTCGAGTTCCAGTACATTAAATTTACAATTTATTTTTACAGTGCAGGCACAAAAAGCGGCACTTTTCGTGCATGTATTACAAAAATATGTTGTCCGGCGTTGCCCCTTTAAATGTTGTGTAATAATTATCTTTTTCTTTTAAAGGTTTTTGCTTAATGCCAAGTAAAGCGGGCCTCTGCGACGCCTATTTTGAACGCTATGCCTTTAATCCTGCATCGCACCGATGTGAGAAGTTCGTATGGGGTGGATGTGGCGGAAATCATAACAAATTCGAGACTGAAGAGGAGTGCAATAGGGTGTGTGGATAAAATAACAAGTAACTCGAATCCCGAGCAAGCACAACGATTAAAAATGATCAGCTAAACTGTACAATATACTTTGCTTGGTAATAACAATAAAAACAATAATACAATTCGAACCTAAGCTTTCCTACGCGCGTTACGATCATATTCGTTCCGTAGATCTTGAGATATGGGCATCGTGTCCCACATCAGGTCAGAAAATATTATAATCTGTCCTGTGAGTCCCCTCGTCTACTGCGTTCACTTCGCTGTGCCATAGCTCGTCTTTCGACTGCTGGTAATCAGTCGGGAAATATTTTGTTATTTCCGACTATTTTACCGATAATAATGTCGGTAAAACATTGTTATCAAATATTCTTTAAACTAATACTAACTCATGTTATTTAAGCGTATAAACAAATAATTGTCAATAGTAAAGGGTTTGTTGAATGATATGGAATGGTATGTTGAATGGTATGGATGGCGATCCATTACAATAGTAAAGGGTCTTCTATGTCCATGTTATAAATAAAGAGGTCGATAAGGCATCATAGGCTGTCTGCTGGCTCGGCAGCCGGCGCTGGAGAGACGAGTTGCTTTCATAATAAAAAAAACTCTGGATTACGGGAACGAAATAAACTAATTCTTTATTTAAATGAAAATCAACTGACTCGATGCAGAGAAAAAACGGAGACCCCGGCGTAAAACCTTAGTCCCGTAATTTTAAAATGATTGGTACAATCTCGCGCAAATAATAGTAAGTTTCTCCCGGCACTCGGGCTCGCTCGACCACACACACACACACACACACACACTCACTCACACATAGAATGTCTCACACTTTCACGCAGCATTTCAAACGCCTTAAGCGAGCACCTATTCCAATTTCCACGCGATCGAAAATACCAAAATATACAGGCCTTCACAATATTCCGAAACCACGATGTCGACAAAGGCTCGAATGTTCCAAGAAAAAACTCGCAAAGTTCAGCCGCGCTGCTCCCGCTTCTTCCCGTTACATCGCGATACTTATTAAAAATTTGGGCTAAGTTTTTTAATTTTTTTTGTTGTTTTGCTTTTAATTCTGTTTTTAATGAAAGGACAGAATAAAAATACGATCTTGGTCCTTTTTCGGTTGCGGGAACCGAAAACGGACCAAAGTAAATTTTTCGAAAAAAACGTTCTGTCCGTTTTCGGTTTCCGCAACAGAAAAAGACCAAACGCCAACAAAAATGTACAGTCCGTTTTGTCGTTTTTTACGGTCCGTTTTTTTCCTCAACGGACGAGTCCGATTTCCGGTCCGTTTGCGGTCCATCAACTTGCTAGGGCACACCTGTGTATTATTATCAGCTCCGAAAATTTAACTCCGCTATCGTCCTCTTTCGCTCTGGAGACGTCGAGACGACAGGACCGATCTCCCGATTGTTCGACGAAATTGGTACGTGAGGAAGTGAGATTTAGCGAGAACTGCCTCATGTCGGACATTTTCACGACCTCGGCTGACCGGTGGATCCTGTATCAATGCCTGTTACCTCTACTGTATATTGGAGTAATTGCGGTTCCTGACATCTGCGAGCTCCAGAAAAATACGATAGCATTAACGATATTTACCACGCTTCGTAATAAAAGCTGGGTACTTTATATTTTTTGTTATTTTTAGTTTGATATTATCTTGCGGTACTGTTTGGAGAGTAAGAGAAATCGGGCGATTCTTTTTGTTTATATATTATTTTCGACGAGTATTAATTGTACGTTGTTTGCGCCGATCATTTGTGTGCTTGTCGAAAAAATATTATGACCTTGGTGCATATCTTATTTTATTTGTTTAACTTTGTTATCCTTTGGTGATAAACAACGTTGAACACGAAAAATACTTCTCGATTTATAGAGATTGTGTACGTGAAGACGTTATTTATTTCGTCGCTGGTGAGAGTCGAGAAGTAAAAATAATTTAAGGTAATACTTGCAGACAGTCTGATCCCAAGTGAGATCAGAGAGAATTGAGAGAGTTCCGAAAAAATTATTCGGCAATCTAACTTTTTTTTTTATGAAAACGATTCGTTAATTTTTCTGAATACGTATGAATTTTTTCAGATTTGTGTGTAATTTTTAAAATTTGCGTTTTTATAGTTAATAAGAAAACGTAATTTTCAAAAATTACACAAAGTTCTGAAAAAATTAATGCCTTCTCAATCAGACCACTCCGCACTCTATGCGCGAGCACCGCACTGATTCCGTAAGACGCATCGCATGTTATTACGATTGGTGTTTTGTGTGGAAATGGACTAACACGCTGTCCGATGTGAGCTCTTTTTTTATATTTTCGAATGCCTCCGTACATTCGTCTGACCAGCGGAAATTTTTGTTTTCCACACACGCGAATAACTGCCGTAGTTTGTGTGCAAACCGCTCGACGCGAAACCGACCGTAGTAATTAATCGACCCGAAAAACTCCTTAACTCTGAATTATTCCGCCACTCGGCGTGGATACCAGAATAATATTTTGCCACCTAAAAATCATTTTTTTTTTTGTGAAGATGTAACACCGATTAAAAAATGATCCGTCGTTAGCGTTGAATCATTTTCGAAAATCCCACTTCTCTTCCGAGAATCCCATTTTTTTTACCGGAATTGTCGTCACTTCCAGTCGGGAAATCCTATTTTTCGACCGGAATGGTTGTCACACCGGCAATATGTCACTTCCGGTTTGAAAATCTCATTATTAGACCGGAAGTGACATATTTCCAGAGTTACGTCACTTCCGGTTAAAAAATGGGATTTCCGCACCGGTATTGACATATGTCCAGTAATCTCCGAAATATGGATTTCCGGTCGCTGAATTGCGTAATTCATAGCGGGGGCGCGATGCGCCCAAATCCCAATAACCTACTAGTAATGCGCATTTCTATTCGCTTTAACGAAGCTCAGAGCAACAGCACGGTGGAGTGATAGGAATGGTACACGTCCAACCTACATCATCAACACTCGTTGATGATGTAGGTTGGAAAATCTTTGAGTTCGAGGAATTACAGGTCGTTACCCCCGGAGAGATTGCATGGAGAGCATCACTAAGTGTGTGGTAATGACCTCGAAGCCTCTCTTTCTCTGTCTCTCTCTCTGTGCACATGCAGAAATCAGACATCATTGTAAAAAATAACTATGATAATTTTTGTAGAGCAAATGAAGATTATGTGTATAAATCGATCTATTAAATTTAATATGCAAGTATGAGTTAAAGCAATGTTCAGTACATTAACTCGAACTATTTGGACGTGGATCCCGATCAATCAATTGTACCCAATTTTTATCAATTCGATTACACATACCTATGTGCGCGGAAAAGTTGCATACTAAAAAAAAAATGTAACAAGATTTTGTAATCTTCAAACCATATTCCTGAAAACAGCATCTGCACGGCATATTTTATTAGCTCTTACGTAATATATTTTGTTCACACGTATCAAGGTTATAAAACAATATATGCGCCATCTTACGGTATACTGACATTTCCGTGTACTCATGGAATTTCACTCGCTTTATCGTCGTTTCGATTCAAGTAGATATACAGGAAAGTTTTCATTTCTCGTGATTCATGCAGGTGTATCTTATATCCTTAAGCACTGAAATTACGTCGTTTTGATTTTAATCCTGCGATATAAGTGGAAAGATTTTAAGTATTCTATAGCAGCGCGTTTCTTTGATAACGAAATGTGTTGTGACAAATCTCCGTATTTTTAGCACGTAAGCGTATCGGTAGCGTAAAAAAAATGTATAAAAGACAGGAAAATTCGATTGGGCACACAGTGCTACAGAAACAACTACGAGAATATCATAAGAAATAAGCAAGGCTTGGAAATACGTTCAAGATGAATACGAAAATAATTGCCCTGTTGATCGTTTGCGTTTTAGCTTCAATGTCCAGTGTTGCGAATGCTCGAAGACTTGGTAAGTTATAATAATTAACACTGCATGCATATAAATATCTGTATACTATTAATTCGCGATGAAAAACAAATTCATCTTTCAACGACAGCGTTTGGATTCCAAGTGAGGCGTTTACGTCCTCCCGACACCTAAAGTGGCATAGCTCATATCCGTTTGTGCATTGGGTGCCCATATTCATTGGTTAGCACATGACAGAGTTTCACTTATTCACTCGTTGACACAAGTCATTGGGCAGTGTTCACTCGTTGGTATTTTTTTTCCAAACTCTTCACAATACATATACTTTGTATCGCTGTGCACTACAATCAATAAACACAGGTTTCATTACTTAATATGGAACCTAATTGTTCAAAACAGGCGAAAGACCTGGTCTGAAATTGACGATATTAATTGCCAGGTGATTGAATTATTTCTAACCTTTCTCATTGATTGCCTTACCCGCTGTAAAAATCTCGCGCATTCGACTAGGCATATAGTAGTATAGCGCTGTTGATCGTTTGCATGTTGACTTCAATGTCAGAGATTGCCAAAGCTAAAAGTCAGAGTAAGTTATAACAATAAGAATATCGTCCGGTTCTAGTCCTTTAATTTAATTATTGCAACGAAGAAATTTCCGATGTGACTATCTCATGTGACATTAGTGTCTTTCTCTTAAAGATATTTGCCTGATGCCAAGTGAAACGGGAGTGTGCAGAGGCTACTTTATAAGATATGCCTTTGATGCTGCATCCTACCAATGTGTACCATTCGTATATGGCGGATGTGGCGGAAATCCTAACAATTTCAACGACGAGGAGGAGTGCATGAACACGTGTGGATAATACAAAAAACACCCGAACTACTAGCTCGCGTAAGTATGCTATGCTTAAAGGGAAAAATATCCGAAAAGTCATAAACCCATAACAGATGTTACGCCGTTGCTCTCTAAGCGTGCCATTTGATGTATACCTTATATATAATGCTCTAATGGTTTAATAACCGTGAATTCTTTTTACAGATCGCGGTGCGAATAAAGGAAATATTTTTTTTTCATTGCCGTTAATTCTTCAATGAAAATAACCATATCCAGCAACCGCTCCCAATTGGAAATGATCTGTTAAAATATACAATGTACTACGTTTGTTATAAGAACAATACACGTGTTTCATGATATATTAAGTTCCCGATTATTTGCCATTTGTCGAATCATCGACGGAAAATCAATTTCTGAGATAATACATTGATTTCAAATAATTATAGTTGAATACGTTTAATTAGCTGTGATAATAGTTGTCATTATAGTAGTAGTCCAATCCAGAAATCCTAAATTATTCTGTATACGGTAGATTTTTAAGTAAGTTCTACGATACGTATGGTGCTGTAGTATGGTGTTGAAAATAGTACGCCAGGGTGTTAAAAGTGTATCATGCAAAGTTCATTGAAGAACAATACGAGGGTGCTCTTGACCAGTCGCAGGTCAACCAGGAGGGACAATAGGGGGAAAAATGCAGGAAACTTTTTGAACGGATCTACGAGAACAGTAAATTACAAGCTTGTGGTGGTACATTCTCGATTTCACGGACAATTAACTCGAAACACTGGTATTCGGTTGGAGCTGGAAGAAACAAAGGAGAACCAGCGAGTTCGTTCGCAATTTCTTGTCCCAACGCAAGTACCAACTATCTTTCTGATTTTTTTCGTGCTTATTGCACGGAAGAGGAAACAAAAGTGCAATGGAAACTGTTCTTGTTCTTTGAGAAAATAAAGTAAATTATATTTCGCTGCATCTATCGCGTCATTTGTCACTGGTAACATTCCGCTTCCATAACGACCCAATTATTTAGCGTCGATTTTGGGAATGGAGCCCGAATTGATAATGAGATTTGGGAGAACGTATTTTAGTCGCTTGATTAATTGACCAAGCAATTTGTGGCGTACGATCCTCGTGGTTTCTTGTAGAAATTATACATCCCGGGTTTACATTGTGCGCGAGGGAGATTTCGATGATGGTGGAAAACGTCTAATCCGTAAACGCGGTGGGAGAATCCTCTTACAGAAGTGGCGATACCCATCGCCGAGAAATAAGACGATTATGTCTCGAGTTTCGGCACTCAGCTGGGCGGATCCGCATCTAGTCTGAGACAAGGTAACAATGAGACATCTTTGCAAATTCAACCAATACATTTTTTGTTCCTTCTCAAAACAAATATACATTGTACGAGATATCATCGTACATTCAGAAAGTTATATTTTTATATTCAGAAAGTTAAATTTTTATATTCAGAAAGTTATATATTTAAATTCAGAAAGTAATATTTTGAATATTTTTAAAGTGACCTTTTCGTCCCGTGATAAGAGCTGGAAAGAAGCCGCATAGAAATTCGTTCAAGAATTTTCATGCACGGAACGAAACGGCGTTCCTCACCTCACCATTGCTAAGTACGATTGGAAGATTAGCGTGCTGCCAGGACACGGAGAGAGAGAGAACTGGAGAACACACAATACCGCATCCCGGAGGATCCTATTGCTTTTACTCGGGCGCGTTACCCAGGCCATTCCGGGCGCTCACTGCAACACGCCTTTAACGCGATCGCGCGAGATAGACCCCGAGAGAACGCCGCGAACTATAATACAGAAGATCATAACGCTCGGGCAATTTCCGAGATAAAATCCTCGGCGGAGGACGTCTGCACGGTGGGGGGAGGGGGGGGGGGGGGGGAGCCGCGTAAGCGAGTGGCGTTAAGGCGCCCGCGGAGTCGAATTTAGCTATTGACCATGGACCAGTGATTGACATGCGAAGCATATGTTGTGAATTTCTGTGGAGCCATGTAGATCTTTCGATATCTGACAATAGTTTCAAAAAAACCTAAATAAATAAATACTTTGTTGAAAAAGCAATTCGTGAACTCTAATGATGAGTTTCATCGCAATCTTGTATGAGTCAGTGTAATGTTGAACGTATCGACGAGTGCGATGCTCCTTCTCTTGAGCGGCCAGTCACTGCACCGTTTATTTTAGATACCTCACGCGAGAAAGAGCCGAGGGAGCGGAGGATGAACGAAAAATCCCCGGGCGCCGGAGAGGACAGGTGCAATTTTTCGCCCGCCGCTCAAGGTGAACCGGTGGCCACCTGTTTCATTCGCGGATCTCCGGCTCTCAGGAGAGAACTCTTGAAAATCGCATCCCACGAGCAGGCCGAGCCACGTGTACGATCCCGTCCACGGCAACGAGAAGATCCTTTGGCTGGCCAGAAGCCCCGCGACGTTTTCGTCCTGTTCCATTGTGCCGGGCGCTTTCGTCTCGCCTCCGCAATGTTTTCCATTTTGTTTCTCAAGTCTCTCGCGGTTGTTCCCGCGATGGTGACTTCTCCCAATGGACCCTCTCCTCGCCTTCCGTGACTTTCAAAGGATTTAATTGCACGCGAGAGCGCGCTTGTATCGGGCCATGGCTTACATTTTAACGCCGGAGGCGTGTATTCCGATCCTCCTTAATCCAGTAGGAGATTAGTAATACGAGACTCTCATCGGACCGGCAATAAGATTGCGCCGGTTCGTAGAACAGTATACGCTGGCGATTGGAAAATAAAATCTGCGATCTCCAAACAGATAAGATTGGTCAACCGCTCAGTCTATAAAAAAATGAACAAAAGCTTAGTTTGGGTAGATCTGGCTGGCGGTTACGTTCCAACACTGGCACGAAAGCGCGCCAAGCCCGGGAGTCGGGCCAGTCCCGTGCCAGCGCCGGGATGTAACAGTCAGCCGGACCGAACCCTACCTGGGAGAGGCCATCTACAGATCAGCGAAGGTTATAGAAGGGCGATCGAACAGTCGCTTGTAGCAAGGATGACTTCGGTTCTCCAGAGGATTATCGCACTAATACGAAACCAGTTTTCTCGTGTCTCGAGATTCGAGAGGTACAGAAATGGTGTACGATCGTACCGGGACTCTTCCTGATGGGATTTGGTGTACACGCTTCTAACGGTAAAACACGACCAAAGTTGACTCCAGCAACACCGCTTACGGTAGTGTCTGTCGATAGCCTCACGTATCGGTCTTCTAAATATCGGCGCGTCACGATATTCGATCTCACAAATATCGAATGATCCGGGATTTGCATTGGATAAGCTTTGGGTTTTTCGACGATTAAAACTTCAATTACAATGCGCTAACCGTCCGGATGAGCCTCGCGCGTCAATAGTGAATATCGAAATTCGGGCTTCGACGGAATATTAATAATGGGCGGGGCACGGTAGAGATCAATATTATACGGTTGTAAAAGGGTGAATAGTTAATATGCGGTTCGGATTTTAAGCTCATACGCAAAAGCATCGAGGAACCTCGAAATATCGGTAGATTTAATTATAGATACAAACCAATGTGTACCTAATTGATTTACAAATAATTAATGACACATCGGCGCATCGCATCGTTCTCTTGAGTATTGTGTACCAGACGAACGCCAGGCTAATCGGCTAAACTTCAGGCTAATCGGTTAAATGAAGTTGGCCGGATTGCTCAAATCCTTCGGCCATCTTGAAGTTTAGCCGTGAAAATATATGCATGATTTCGGACACATTTCATTTTTCTAGCAGACAACCGCTGTTGATTTGTTAATCCAATAGCACGGAGAAAAATAATTTCGTTGTTGCGGCTAAAATTAGTTTGCTAGGTATATTTCTGCTGTAACAACCATACATTTTGCAGCAAGTTTTTTTAGTTACGAAAATGAAAAATGCAGTTTTCAGACGGTTTGCCGGTCTAACGAATGATTTGGTAGAGCGATCTTAACCGGGTAAGTTAAATCTCAACACGTAATATTTTTTGCAATGTCTACATTGAGAAGTGAACTGAAAACTAGGTTTGAGATTCAATGTCACAACGGGAATGAACACAAAATAATTAACCACGATGCATTATAGATATTGAAGATAGAGCGGAATGCTTCAAATTGTCATGCCTACTCTCTGCGTTGATATTATGTCATTTTTTCGCGCAAATATACTAATTTCATAAATGTATAGACCAAGATTTTCTATGCCGATAATAATTTGTTTCTACCTATAACCACTTTGCGTGGGGAAGAAATCAAATTACTATTCGCCGTTCATTTTGCTCGCGACAGCTGATTATTTGCAGCATTTTCGAATAATATGACAGCAAATTTACTGTGCAGCAAATGATCTGCCCATGAAGCGAATCATATCACTGGTCTGCTTTTTCGTACCAGAATGTTAGTTGAGCTGACAAAACGTTTGATGGTTACATTTATATCCGTAGCAAATTGTTTGCTCCGCCAGCAAAGTGTGATCTTTACAATAACAAAAAGTTATTGCTGCAATAGCAAATCAAACGCAACAAATAAATTTTGCTATGGAAGCAGGTAATTATGATGTCGATATATTTGCCAACAACTTTTACTGCGACAACCGATGTATTGCTGTAATAAATATGTTTTCTCCGTGCGATGGTGCAAGATGCATCGAAGCCTGATGTCAGAGAAACCCGAGTATCTTCCGCCGTACCGAAGGCAGCGTGAAGCTTGCATACACACTCGATGCTCCATTTTCCTATAGCTATATAATATTCCCACGAAGAAATCCTAAATCATTCTGTATACTGTAGATTTTTAAGAAAGTGCTCCAGTACAGTATGGTGCTCCTAATTTACGGCCATGCAAAGTTCATTGAAGTGCAATGCGGGGGTGCCATTGAACAGTCGCATGGCAGCCAGGAGGGGTAACAGGAGAAATATGTATATCATTCAGGAAACTTGGCGTTTGAACGGATCTACGAGAACAGTACGTTAAAAGCTTGTGGTGGCGGTATATCGGCATTCTCGACTTCTCGAATGCACTTCAGGACCATCGGTGAAATAAAGACAGCCGGATCGCTCAAACTGTTCGGCCATCTTGAAGTGCAACCGTGAAGATAGACGCATAATTTCGGGTGCATATCATACTTCTAGCAGATAACCGCTGTCAATTTGATAATCCAATCGATGGCGCAAGTTGCACCGAATCCTGATACGAGGGACACCCGAGTATCCTTCACCGCGAGTACACTGGAAGAGTACCGAAGCCGGGGTACAGCATGCATGCACACTCGATGCTCCATTTTCCTATCTCTCCCACTCGGATGACCGATTGCAAAGGCATCAGGCGGTCCAGCAATGGAGCCGAGTGATTCGAATTTCAAAGGCTCTCTTACCCGGGCACGATAGGCTTGACGTTTTCGTTATGTGATTTCCGACGTTCAGGCATGCGTGCTACCGATAAGGCACTATCCTATGGTATCTGTTACCCGCTCGATCGTGAGTTTCCCAATATCATCTAACGTGCAACAAGAGGCGACGGTGCACGCTGAATATTAATTTATGCCAAGTCGTGTCTGCGGCCCGGTACGACTGTATCGCGCTGCGTACGCGTATCTTGATCTCAAAGCGCATCGCCGATTCAACCATATTCTATGGTACCGCTGCACTGGCGGCCCTTCGACTTTGGTGGAATCGTCCTGCACGCTTTCGCAGTCAGCTTGATTGGCGAAAGCTCTCACTGGCTCGCATCGCCGTTCCATTTAATTAAGTTTGCATTGTGCACAAGTACGTTGCTGAAGATCGTTATCGAAACCTTCCGCCACCGTTGCTGCGATGCGGCGCGCGCGAGATATGATGGAGCTGCTTCAGGGGCTTTCTATCCCCTTCTCCTCCCCCCTCTCTCCCGCGCCGTTATCGCGTACGATCGCAGCAGGCAAATGAACGCTTTCTGCGCCTGGGTCCTCTCTATGCTTTGCCTCCATGCATCCCAGTGAGTCCCTCTAACCGGCACACTAACGAGATCGAAGGTCTCTGTTCGTCTCTCGTGAGCGTTCGCTCACTCCTCTTTCTCCCCTAGGTCTCTCTACTCTGCGCAGTCGGAGGAGTCGACGCGATTTCTGTACGAGCGTCGATAAGACGAACGAACGGTGCTACAAATCGTGGCTTCTCTTGGTCTTGCTGTATATATACATGCATCAGACACATCATTGCCCCTGCAGGCCCGGAAGGGACTTTCTTCCTAGTTATACCACGTCAAGTAGAAAAGTTCTATCGCGAGGTTGCGGTAGTACCGGTGTACGATAGGAAGATGTCCATTTGCGATGAACAGCATAATGTGAAGAAGGACTCATTAGAACGGCGGTTAGTAGATAAGACGAGGAAACTGATCGATTAACAGTAAAGTGATAAAAAAAACCGACGATGAACGCACGTTACCTACCAACATTATTTTTTAGATGAATTCTTGATCATCAATTTTTGTTAATCTTTATTAATGGCGGGCAATCAGTTGAGGCGAAAACTGGGAGATTTTTCAGACCGGGTTAGCTAAAAGTAGGGGGCGAATAAGCAAGAACGGGGTAGGGTAGCCTATACGTTATTTCCGGACGATGAACGTGTTTAGCGTTAATCTATTGTTATATGTGCATCAGTTTCCTGTCAAACGCATTCACCGCTCGAACGTACACGGGCTATACGCAAATCCCGGCAGTGAGCCGCGGAGCTGAGCTGGCTCACAACCCATCCCGCGCGAAACATTCGCGCTTTTCCCCGCTCTCCGCCGGTATGCCAGGCTACTGCGAGCTATTTTACTCCAAGCTTCGCTGATATTTATGCCCGCCATTTATCGGTTGAAAATATGACGGTGAAAACTCGAGCGAGCGCAAGCTTCAGCGGGGTTCAAATTGAGCGGCCGATTTATCCGGCTATGCGTGCGTCACGCCTCTGCTGCCGCGCTCGTTCTTTCAAATTATCCTGCAAATTCTTGTTTTTACCAACAGCTATAATAGCGAAAATTTCTATATTTCCCCCATACATTGGCTCAAAGAAGGTTCGTTTTTCAAACGCCGTTCGACGTGATTCACAGTTGCCCTTGGGTACTGATTGGTCAAAACATAATCCAGGTAGGGTGTGGTCTGGTTGGCTGGTACATCCCAGGACTGGCACGAAACTTGCCAGACTCGTGCCAGTGCTGGGACATAACAGCCAACCACGCCTGAGTAGGTGCATTGCAACAAAAATTCCCTTTCGGGCTGCCGAAGTAAATAAATGTTTGTTTCAATTGTACTTTTAATTCTTACAATTCCATATGATATTGAAAAAACGACGGCAAGACTGCCAAGGTGACATGTTATCAGTTCAATCCGGTATGGAATTGTACGAGCTGAAAGTAGAATTCATACAGCATTTTTTTTTCTTTGGCACCCCGCAAGCAAATTTCACTTCAATCACTGATATTTATTTCCGTGTTTACTTGGCGGTTACGTCCTAACACTGGCGCGAGTCTAGCCAGTCAGGGTTAACTGGGATAATAAGCGTTCATTGACAAAGTTGTAAAACGTCGGGTACTTCGAGGTTTGATCGACGCCTTTTGTAATAGCGACTTAACAAGTACGCGTAGCTTTGCTTGTACATCATTGGCAGGATGGCTACGGTGAGATCTTTATCCTGAGACAGTATAGCTCGCTCTCCATGTTTTAAGTGCTCTCGTTACGTTAATGAATTCCAACCGAAGTTTGAGCCAACGGTTGCGGGCTTTGCCTATCAGAATTCTACGTTTCACATCCTCGCTTCCTCGAGGGGACGAACCCACCCGTCACACCGCTCAAACGTGAACATCTCCGTATGACACGTGCATTTTATCGTCGTTTCCTCCCCGAGTAATGCATGCGCGCGCTGTCACCGGTGCGCACAACGCGGCTTTACGACACGGCCGTAAGACTAAGGGAACGACTTTAATCGCAAATAGGAGACATCACCGGGAAGGTGTGCACGCGGCACGGAGCACCTTTTAACGGTGTATATCCGACGCGTCGGAGGAAACTGCACGGGACGTACCTCCGCCGGGCGCAAAGAGGATTTTAATAGTCGGGATGAACGGATAAGGGAACGGATAGAAACGGGTAAATGGACCTAGAGAGAAAAATTCAAACCGCTTTTACCCTCAAGTTATCCTGCCTTCAATTTTTTTTCCCTTACGTCGATCGACGAAAATTTTACAAAAATAATAATAAAAATAAATAAAAAAAGAAATCAAAGAAAATCTCGGGTATAAAATATATTGCATTCCCGTGAGGCGACGCCGCTCGAGGATATCATGAATGCGAAGGAGCATAATTCAAGATGATAGTGCATTTGGCGGAAGGTATTTTATCGAAGAAAAACCGTTCGCGAAGCTGCGCCGAGTTTCTTTTCCGTGATATCGTGTATAGGCGCCGCTCGGGCTTTGTGTGTAGCGCGCAATGAGAAAAGAAGAAGCAGAGGGAGAGAGGGCGCAGTGAAAACTACGAAGCTGTGCGAACGATCGCCTGCATCTCTCGCATACGCGGGTGAGATATTGCCCACCGAAACTTCGCCTATTCCTATTTCGTCCTCGGTTGGTCGGAGGCGAGGGAAAAGACTACCCGTTCACGAATTCGCTCCCTTCGTTCTCCGGACGTTGCAGCAGAAAGGCCCCCGCCCGAATCTCCACTCTGCCTCGCTCGGGACGGAAGCTCGTTCTCCTCGCGCGGTAAAAACTCGTCTACGAGGGGAATCAGCGCCGGGAGAACGGAGCTGGCGAAAATGCGCAAAACACGACGACCTCGGGATAACTGTGTGTTGTATATCACGTGTCCCTCCGTGACCGCGTCCCGGGCGCATGTGTGTAAGTATAGGATAGGGTATGTTCTTAAATGTACAGCGGGAGTGGATGAGGTCACAAAAGTGTTGGCGAACAGCACTTTGTCCCGAAAGGAGGGGCTTATAGGGTCCAACAATACCGGTGATAAAAAGGAAACGAGCCAACTTAAGATACGTCCTTTAGTTCCAGTAGCCCGTGCTAGCTGGACCGGGCGAGATTTTTCGGACGAAACCCTCAGGGAAATTATAAACGTACGTGATAAAGACAAAACAAGAAAAGCTGACGACTAGGACGCGAGAAGAGGCTCCGAATCGGGAAATTGTCGATACAATTTGTCGCCGATAAGGCGGTGGAAGTGTTCCCAGGTATATTCGACAGTTTCGTTCTCGCCCCGGCGGTCGATACCGATCGATCGTTTTCCGAATGACAAGGTGTTTCGGTAGAATCGGAAGGAACTCCACCTTTCTCCTCGATGTCGTAACGTCGGTGGCGTGGAGTTAAGTAATTTGTCGTTGCCGATAGCTTAATGTTATCCATCACTGAGCGAGAATTTACGATGTAATAAGACCGCGAGCCGACACCTACGATCTGTCTTGGGAGTGACTCTCTCGCTCTTGTATTCTCGGTGTATCGGAGTTCCCGTTCCTGTTGGCCTATCGCTCTTTCTCCGCGGTCCCTCTTTCCACCGGGGTCTTCATACGATCGTGTAGTACGTACTCGCCCTCGTCTCTAGCTCCTCCCGCGCACCGCACCGAGAGAATCTTACATCTATCCTCTCCGCTTTCGCTGGTGGATGGAACGCTGCGCAGCGGTCCGGGTGGAAGCACGTGAGCGAAGTTCGAGCTTGCGGCGCGTTTCTTCGGGGCCACCGGCGTCAGATCCGGACAGTCTCGAGTCGCGAGCTCTCGCGACCTCCGGCTTAATTAATATACGGCAGGTCACCGGGGAGTGTCGTGTGAATCGATGCTTATCGCTCCGGAAGATATTCCCCGACCCACTTCCATGTCGATTTCGATAAAAATTCAACGAGGAGGAGCACGACCGTTGCACGAGAGTCCGCATATCGCGCTGCATGAGGCGGCGTACAGGCTCATTCGTCTTTCCGACTCCATCGTACATTCGTCGATGGTTTCGATGCGCGATGGCTTCGAGGTTGCTTTCTTCGACTCCGCCACCTACGGGGTCACGGACGGAGTGAAATTCTACGAATTTGTCGCCACCTCGCGGATCGTGAATCATCACGGATATCTCACACCGCACACAGACCACTGTGTCACAGGTAGAGAAACGCTTGCGAAGAGTTGATAGCCAGAATCTATCCGTTTGGCACGAAATAAAATAGAAAAACAATACGACAACCCTCATCGCGGTACCGGTTGTAAATCAGTGCGGTGTGTTGTATCCAGTGTCTCGAAATTAATTCGCGATTCGTACGGTATGGATTATTTTGCCGCAGCATCGGGGCAATAATTTCGCTGAACAGCATGAGATTTAAATCGCCAAGATGAAATTATAAGTGACGCACCGTAATAGATAAGAGAGTCGAGGAATTAACCTTCGGGGAACACACACGGCATGAACCCGCGGTGACCCCCGGTGCCCTGCACGGTTGTGCAGGTTCCAGTCGAGCCGAAGCTCCAACGAGTGTGCATGTGCATCCAGCGACGAGGCTACGGCGTCGGGAAAAGTAGCGCTTCGGCATAGGCGCGATTTCCGAGGCTCGGCGCCAGACTCGGCAACTCTCGGAGTAGGATCAGGGCGGCGAGCTGCTGGTAACGAGCAATTATGCAACCCGACGTGCCGGTGTCGCAGGATATACGAGCATGTAATGGAAGAGATCGGATGCGAAGCTAGGGGGAGAGGGAGAGACGAGGATCGCCTTCTCGCGATCTTTCTCACTGTTGCTCTTTCTCTGGCAACGAGAAGGGGATTGCGCACTAAAATAGGTACCAACGTTTCTTATCCACAAATGTCCATCATTATTTTCTTGGTAATTTACTTTAATTAATTAAATTCAATTTAATTAATGTTTGTTAATCTTACAAATTTTATTAGTAAAATTAACAAGAAAATAATTGTGGGCATTCGTGGACCAAAAAAGTTTGTTAAAAGTACAAACATTTTTTACCATGTATACATGAACAGTGCATTGCAAGTAGCACGGCTGTACCACTTGGCGTCCAACTCCTCGTTCTTACCTCAAGTTGTCCGGCTCGTGTGGCAAATCAGAGGTAGCACTGTCAAGATAAATAAATAAATATTAACTGAAGATGACACGAGACGGTCATGGGATGCCGGTTAGTTGAAGAAAATATGCTGATAAGTGAAAAAAAAAAATGTAAGCATCGGAAATTAATTACCCGCGAGTGGAGGATCGATGTCGTCGATCAGTTATAAATAATGATCTGTTATCGTCTCGCATTCGCAAAGTTGGTTCGGGCATCGCTTCGATAGGCAATTATGCGGACGGCGGGCACGAGCGTAACGAGCATTAGCGGAATCGTCGGAGCATCGCAGCCAGAAAAGATGAGCATTGCTCTCGCGATAGTTGTCCCCGCGTACAGAACGGCTCAGTTCTGATCGGATGCTGCCGCTGTGCTGTGTGCACGGGCCGTGCGCTCGTGGTATGTGCAACGAGAACGGGTCGACGATCGTTAGATCGCTCCCGGCGATCTCGTTCCTCGACGATGACCGCGGGCTGCCGACGTAGCCGTCAGAGAAAGGCGGACGAAACTCTCGCGGGTTGCGATCATTAGGGGTAGAGCGAGAAAAGTGTGCGCCACTTCGCCGCAAAGAAATCCCCGACGCTTTTTACCGTGTCTTTGGAGTACACTCGTCGTCGTACACCTTGTCTTTCTTGCCAATGATGGACACTGAGACGGAGTGTACAATGTCCCCGAGGTCGACGAGCTTACCGTGCCGTCGCACAGGTGCTTCCCTGTCTCGGTCAATTTTTTTCACATCGCTCCCGGGTACGCGCACCATACGCGTAACGTGGGGTACGCAATATGCGCCGGTACGAAGCCGATGATCCTCCGCGATGAAGATTAGTGCCTCGGGGAAGATGTGCATGTACTCGCTGGGACAGTTGCTATTCCATACCACTTGGAACATTGATTTACCGAGCACTTGGCTCTTAACTAGTTAATCGGATTCTACTCTTACCAACGTCCGCAGAGTTACTTGTTTCGGAGCAGAAAAATTCCAGTGTGTTCCTTCAGTTTTTGTATATGTAAAACATATTTGGAAGTTTCTTCCTCTCGTATTATTCTAACTCATCATTGCATATTTGAACAACTACAGAGAGGTAAACATTATTTTCTTTTTACTTTAAAAAAAAATGTAGAACATACATCGAGAAAAATAGAGACTAGGATATTGACGATCTTTATATTCCGAATATATTTATCTAGGGTTAAAGTGGTGAAACTGCTCGCATTGAGTAGCATGTAAATCAACGATACATGGACCGGCCCCTGCTTACCATTTTGATCCCATTACTATTTGGGTAATAACATTTTTAACGCGTGTTGTAAATTTTCCATAACTCGTACTGTATAGATAGATAGATAGACATTTATTGGGCCTTGGGATAAATACCCCGAGGACCAGAGTGTACAGGGAGCAATACAAAGTACCTTAATCCTAATTGAAAACAGTCGTGAAATGAAACAGAAAAAGAAAATAAAAATAAAAGCGATACAAGAATCAATTTCGTAATGAGCTTAGGTGGGGTCAAAATAAAGATCAGTTAACATACAGAAAGCTGATGATAGTTCCATCACGTCAACCCCCGCTCGAGGAACACGAGGTACAAGAATAGTATATGCTACAAGGGAGGAAAGTGCGTCTTTTCACCGAGCGCGAAGGTTGATGCCCGAGCGAAGCGAGGGCAGAAATTCACACGAGGTGAAAAGGCACTTGCTCCCGAGGGGCATACGCTATTTTTTCCCCGACTGTGCTAAAAAGTCGCCATATTTCTATGCCTACAACGGGAATGGAAATTGGCCGAGTCTTGACAAGCGTGAGGAAAAGTTAACTTTCCCTCCCGCTAAATAACGTTTCCTCCCGCTCATCGAGGATCGGCCACTTTCCACCCCCGTTGCAGGCATGAAATACAGCCTTTTTAGCGTAGTCGGGAAAAAAAGACATTTCATAAAGACTTTCAAGGCAAACTAAATAAGAATAGTATAAAACTAATATAAAAATATTATAAATATTTTTATATTAGTTTATAATAAATGTATAATAATAAAATATATAAATAAAACTAGTATAAATATAGAGATCGCTAAAATCGTACTATCCGATTCTTCTCTGTGTAGCCAGATCTTGTTACCCTCTTCGTATACGATGTTGCTTTACTTCTGGTACGCCCGATTGTGTAGGTTGCAACAAAAGCGTGAAAAGCGTGTAACGGCACCGGATCCGCGATTTCAGATGTGTTACACATCCCGATTGCATCAAGCTGCCGCGAAGTATCGCTATCGGTTCGGGACCGAAGAATCGCGATACGAACTTCGAACATCGCGGGACTGCGGTGTTGTTCCCACAGACGTGGGAATGGCCGAGGATAGTTTCGCGCAGGGTATCGTCTCGAACGGTTTTTCTCGCAGTTTGCGCTCAGTGCCAGTACTATACGAGATCCTATCGAAAACGACGCTGACCGGATTCGTCCGATGGTCGAGAAGTACGCGCAACAGGCACGGAAGAGATCTTGCACAGTGTTCTCCCGCGTTCTTTCTCATCGTGATGCTTCGAAGTACACCATGCGAGAGTCTCGAGGGCTTGCCAAACGGTGCGGAGAGGTATGAAGTTAAAGCGTGCGCAGCTCATGAATGCGATCGACTGACATTTATTGCCGGTGTAGAACAATGCGGAATGATCGCGATGCTAAGATCACGGTGGCTCACCAGACCGGCTACTGTTATTGCCGGCCGGGGCCGTTAACAGCGTCGCCGGGCTGCTGCTGCTGATCCCTCGTTGGATCCGCGAAGTGACTTTACGGTCCGGAGGGGTGGAGGGGGCGAGAGCTCGGTCTAACGGGGTGAAAGCATGCCAGTGGAAACTGCACTGCATTCTCAGGCTGAGCACCCGATTGTAATACCGCAAAGGATACGAGTGTCCGACGGCTCACGGTGCGTGAAACGGTAATAGATAATACACTAGATTACCGCGAACGAACGAAGAATCAAATTTGGTAACGAAATTTACGAGCGGCCGATTTATGGGGGGAACCAGATGCCGGTGAGCTCTGGTTCGAAGGGGCAGCTCTGGTTTTTATTATCATTGAAACGTTATTAACGAGAGGCGAACCGAGAAGAGATATATATATATATATATATATATATATACATGTAGGAGATGTAACTGACCATTAATGGGCACTTACTTCCTGGATCGTTAAAATACCGAACGCGTATCAGAGCTCAGCAGTGCCCTGCGGTACGCGGCGATCGTATAACATCGTGACGTATAACGTCAATTTTCGGTACGAGAGTCAGTGCGACCTACCGGGGTCGCGGCAATGCTACATGGAAATTCGATTTAACGAACGAACCCGTCATTGACACAATTGGGTTAATTGGAACGTGGAATAGATTATTCTATCGACAACCATATACGCGAGATCCATGCAAAAATTCGATATGTGAAACCTATCGGTGACATCAAATCTCTCGTACGAATATTGAATTTTACTGGGGTTGCGCTAGAAGCATAGAAAAAAAAGAAAAAAAAATCAACGGAATCGAGTCGATATGCACGATATTTTTTTTCCTTCTTTCATATGTAAATAGAGATACCTCAAACAAATCAACAAATTAAGCCTTTGAAAGCGACTCTTCTTTATTTGCATCGAAAGTTCGTGGTTTTTCTACTCTCCCTGACTCCTCCTCTCTTTCTCTATGCAGTTTTAATTTCCGAACTAGCATGCCTCGGAATTTCAATTCCAGAGTCGAGAAGTTTTTATTGCGCAATCAACAGAGATCCGTGAGAGACAGGCGGCGTTACAGGGCGAGGGGGGGGGGGGGGGGGGGGGGATCTGAGCTTTCGCACGTTCGGCAATCTCGCTTTGATCATCGGTAAATTTTTCGATCTCTATGGTGAGAACGAGCCGCGTCGATGAATTACGATTGCAGCGAGTGCGGAATGATTGATCGCGCCAAACGTCGCACCGGGGACGGCAACAAATGTTGAGAATTCGATGCGCGACGAGCAAAGAGACATCGAAACAGACACGGTCTTGAGAATTTTCCTAGCGATGCTCTCTCGTGGGATATTACCATCCGAGCACCGATAAATGTTGACATCGATGTTATCCAACGTCTAGGCACCGATAATGTTTTCATCAGCCGCTCGCGCACCGTCCCGATGCATCAAATCGTTCAGCCGCGTCGTGTCGCGCTCCCTCGCGCTATCCGTAAACGAGAGGCTCTCCCCGCGTTCGCCGATCAGCAGAGTTAATAACAGTGGATCAAAGGTTCACAGTTATATTTCTTGCGGTGCAGACTTTCTCCGTTAAATCTCTCAACTCGTTCCATCGTCGACTGTCAATGAGTTACTCAACGAAACCCAAGCGGCATCGAAACTGTTCAACCCCCCCCCCCCCCCCAACCTCCCGTCCAGCTCCACCGACGCCGCGCGCTCGCACCTCTGCAACGTTATTATGCAAGAGCACAAGCTAGAACCGCGATAAATTGATTCGGCACAAATTACCGACACGGATTAAGAGAGACGAGAGATGAATAGGAGGTTTGCATTGCACTGTGCGTTTGTGTGCGCGCGTATGTGCATTGCTCGAGGCGGTCTGGAGGCTCGACCATAGAAACATCTTCCTCGTCGGCGATCCTTGCTGGAACTTTGTATACGCGAACGACGCGGTGAGAACGTTTTCAGGACCCTAAGATCGCGTCATACCCGTACTATACTTACTAATACACGTTCCGGTGTATTCTCGGCTCGCGATGTCCGTTCGTCTGCGCACCGTTTCTCTGCCCACCTTCGCATAGGTGGGAATTATTATTGCCTCTATACACCCCCCGAGATGGAGTAACTGGATCTCGCCGTGTGTCGCTCCATGGTGACTCGAACAAAGCAACGCTCGATGGAACGAAACTCCAAGAACACTGAGCGGGACCGTAAAAATAGCCTTAGGTGTTGCCGTCGACGTCGTGCCCGTCGGCCGGGGGAACGACATCGTCACCTCGTAAAAATTGTACGGTTTCGTTTTATTCTCATTCGCCTTCGCGCACAACGTCTCCATTCTCGACGCTGACAACGATTTTACGCCTTTATGGCTTTTTCGCTACCGCGACGCATATATATATAATCGCGGGGCTCGGTGAATAACTTAGCCACGGAAGCTGGACGGTTCGAGGCGAAAGTAGAGGGAAAAGTCCTCTTCTCCGGTTCCCCATCTGCCACTCCCCGCATATGGCACCTGCTCGAGAACCACATTGAGAAATTTCTACAATTTTTTTTCTTCTTTTTTTTACGGTGTTTCCTGCAACGCGGCACTTTTGCCATGGTGAATATCCGAGCGTCGACTTTTCTCCGGCGAATGCAAACGCCGCGACAGCGACAATGGGAAAAACCTCCGTCGCAATCTCCACTCGGCACGCTCGCCTTTCTCGAAGTTTAGATTATTATTGCGCGAGAGAATATTTTACAGTATTATTTAGAATAAATTTATATTCAGATTTTGTTGTATCCTTTTGTGGACCTTTTTGGGTCTTCTGCCGAAAGTTGCTTTACGAGATCCGATTTCGTTGATTTAAATGGTAATATTAGATTCCCGAGACAACAGGCATCACACCCACAGTAGATAGATGTAAATACCTCACAAAACGACTCGCTGTCAACCAAATAAATAACATTGAAGCACTATGTGAGCAGCCGCAACAACAGATAGCACACAAATATAAATCACCTACGCACACAATCTTTCAACAGCCTCGACAAATGGCCATTATAGTGGGTCAAGAAAACGCATAAATACAAGTATAAAATATATACTGGTACTGGTACATTTTCCAGCCACATCAACAACAAAATAACAAAACCACAGCAATAAGTTTAATTAACTAAGGTAAAAAAAATTAATTAATACACCCAAATATAGAGAAAATCTTGGGCTGAAGGACTCCGGTCGATGGCCCATTGGCAATGTTATTAAAAGCGACTTATCAACAAATAGAGAGATGTATCGGAGATTGTATGGACCAACTGTTATTGTCAATAAATACCTTTTTACTACTACTATTAAATTCCGTGCACGTCCTGTTTGATATCATTATTCCGCAAAGAGCATCGACGCATCGACGCTCTATGCCGGCGGTATTATAGGTATCCTCGGTTGTTCGGATTGTTGCGAGCATCTGATAAATGCTTCAGCCGAGAAGTTTCGCGGGCGCGAGCGGCACTTTCGAGCTCCTCTTACTCGGCTGGCGATAAAGAGCATTGAGAAACTTCGCGACCGGCGTCGCTGACGAGTGGACTTGGTCCCGAAGAGTCTAAAGTTTCGCCGGGATGTATATACCTCCGATTCGTGCGTCGAGTTGCTGCAGCGACTATGTTTAATGGTATCTGGTGTACTCGACTGGTACCTCGTGAAACAAGTAGGTCAAACGATGTTGTAAGGCAGGTAAGGAGGATCTGGCTGACGGTTTACATCCCAGCACTGGCGCGAGATCGCGCTAAGCCCACGAGACTGGCCAGTCTTGCGCCAGTGCTGGGATGTAACAGCTAGGCGGACCAAGCCCTACCTTGGAACTGTTCTCGCACTATCTGCACTGCAGAACATTTCCCAGGTGCGGTTGGCCGACGCTCCGAGTATGGCCAACGATTAGCTTTTAGTCGGTAGTGGGTTGGCAGTCGATGATCGGTTCCCGACGAATTCCCAGCATTGGCCAAACTGTCGATTGACAACCACTCCAACGTTGGACTCAATAATTGGCAAAACGCTGCTTACCAAGGTTGAGCTGACGCTGGCGTATCGCCGTAATGATGCGTGCTCGGCGGTATTAAGTGGACGTTCGATCACGACGTCGAACGACTTTAGACCAGTACCCGCTAGCGACGTTCAGCCAACGTCCAACACCAAATATTTATAAACAATGCCATTTTTTTTTAAATCTGCTCGACTACCGAATCCTTTTTCATTATTCCAGATTCCTTTATTATAGTTTTATCTACAGTACTGTAGTGCAGACAGCCTAAGTTTCATCAATATTATTAATTAAAGTGTGAATACAAAAATGAAATAATAAAACTTAGACAATTTAAAGCAATTGCTAAGATAATATTAGATAGAGATGCAGTAGGCATGCTCTTTTTATATGAGATTCGAAACAAAAATCTTCAAGGTGAGCATAGCCGAGTGCGTTAGAGCGTGGACTAGTAGTCCCGGGGTCCCGGGTTACAGCCGGCATTATCGACTCAAAAATGTATTCTGATGTTTTCAATGTACGAAGATCAAAAATTACAATGAAGCGATTGTAGGATGATAAAAAAAGTACTTAAAAGACGCGCAGATCGATAAAAAAAAAATGTATTGCGTATTAATATTTTCCATTCAACGTTGGCTGGACATCGGCAGCCAACATTGGGGCAACGTCGTTCGATAACGTAGGGCCGATGTTATCATCCCAACTTTAACCGGTAGTCGGGCCTACATTGGCGACCAGAGTCGGGTCGACTTTGTAACTCAGTCGGTCATAGTTGGTCCAACGTCAGCCCGGCTCTAAAACCGCACCTGGGTTGTTTTTTTATGCATGGTCGATAGAAACCTTTGTCGCTGTAGATAATACCCTCGTGACATTGCGTCTCGGAGCAGCTACGACGAAAGCACGTGTAAGCGGAATAGTTCTGCGAAGAGGTGCGATAAGGTGAAAGTGCATCCGGGAGAGAATCAACGGCGTGAAGAGTATGCGTCACAGCGTCGGCCCGGTCGTCGGTGGTTAAAATAATCCAGCACATTACACGCCTAGTTTGCTAGACGAGCTATGTTGCTTCACCGCAAGATATCCCGCTAACTCCCGTCCTGGCGCTTTGGTACATAACCCGGGGATTCCCCGGCCACTTCGGGCTGCCGGAGTCTACGACGAGCCGTCGGTTTCGCCAGTTCACCCGGCAGTGACCCTGGGAAAATGGATGAAAGTTCGTCTCGGATCCCGGAGATGATCTCGGAGTAATTTGGCTCCCTCTCTCCGCCGCTCGACACAATCGATCAACGGCAATCATCGCGAACTGGTATCTTCATTCTTGGATATGAGGACGCCAATCTGAGGGAAATGAAACCGTCCGACCAGGCACGAAATTATCCGCTGCATGAAAAAAAGGCTACCGGCCATCGGGGAATTTTTACTATGGCATATATAAAACAGAGTACAGAGAAACTGCATATTGCCTCGCCGGTCTGAAAGACAGCGAGGGAACTGCGATGGGGACCGGCGGGGAAACACGGTAACGCAGATAGAGAGCGAAATACCGGGCGGATAAAATCGAGAGCTACAGAAGAGAGAACAAGCCGGGCTTTTAGGCACGTCATGCATTAAGAGTCGACTGGTTAGAATTCACAAAGGATCGTCCCGTGGACCTCTGTTGGAATTTCTCATGAAAGTTCAACGCCGAAAATTAGTTTTTCTCTACCTCCTCGACGGGCCGTTCCCAAAAGCAGTGGCAAAAGCCTGTGGAGAGTTCCAGCACCGGGTATACACGGACGTTCGTAAGTGAAGCTTTGAAGTGAAGCTTTATTGCTTTCGAGCCGGTATCGCGGATAGTTTCCCTCTCGCTATAAGGATGAAACTCACCGGCAGGCTTTCTTCCTCTTGCCACTGCTACTGTCCGAAGGAATTCTAATTTCTACGCGTGGATCAAAAGCTCTGCTTCACTGCTCGCCCGGTAAACCTTTCGTGATCACGGGAAACCCGATACACGCGCACACACACATATTGGGTAGAATAGGGGCCACTAAAAAGTTTGGTTCTGTGTCTCGTACTCCCGGAGGCAAATTCCATTTCGGCGGAAGGAATAGGTACCCAAAAACACCATTTACAGGTCTGGTGAAGCCCTGGCAATGAAATATTTGCAGCATTTTTATTCGCCGAAGCTGCACCGTGGTCCATCTTACTTGCTTTCCTAGCATGCTCGGTAATAGGGACTATTGAGGTCGGCTAATAACGGACCTTACCTACGAATGTGTCGGTAAGGCATCGGACAGTGGGAATTGAATTCAAGTTTCGCCAGAATCTCAAATTTGTATAGATATCGACTAACTACGGTAACGAGATAAAAGAGTGGACCATATTACTGAAATAATATGTTAGAAATATATTAAGATGCATTCATTTTTTTAATTTAACCTCGGACAAGATAAACATCGTTCTGGAGAGGATCCTGACCAGGATCGAAACGTAATTAAGTCTCTTAATCGAAAACCAAAAGAAGAGGATTCCAAAATTATACCGTTCCAAAGCAGCAGCAAGTTAAGAAAATAATCTTTCCCATCCATCACAACTATCGACAACTAAATATCACTGAACTACGGCTGGTCTATGAAACTCAAAGAAGCTCGTGTGATATTTTAAAGTCTCATCAGGAGCATTCTAACACTTGAAATGCCTCAGCACTGTTGTCAATAACAGTAAGACGAACGAAATTTTGGTGTTTTTAAATCCGCATTTGTGCCAACGCGCACTGGTACATCTTACAGCGTGGGCCCGCATTGATCACTTTCACCCTACACAACAGGGCCATACGCTTACATCCAAAACCATAAACATTTAACAATTACAATAGGTAATAATTGCATACCGGCTTAACGAATCGTTTTGGTTGGTAACTGGATGAATTATAACGACCGCAAAACGCGTGCGAGGGAGCACCGACGTTCCGTATCTCGGTACGTTACATGGCCACCTATCCCACCCATACCCATACCACTACGCGATATACATACGCCAAGCGAATATTATAACGTACGCGTCGGGTAAAGAGATTCCCGCGAGAAAGCAAATGAACCATTCGTAATTACGAGGGGGTTAGCGCGCGGCGTAATACACTGCAAATCGCTCGTGAACGGACATTCACACACACACACATACACACACACGGCTTCGCGAATAGTGTGTAGCGTCCATATCCTTATCCGCAATCTAAATCTTAGTTACGACTTGCCGGAATAGTTATACCGCCGGTCCCGACGGATAATTACAATTACTGTAATAACGTATCGCACTTCTTTGATAACTGTTGTTATAATACAAGCCGCGTATGTGTGTACACGCGTTGCCGCGGGTTGCCTCGGCCTGCGCCGAGCCGCAGCTGATTTCAGAGCCGGAGGACCGCGAGAAAAGGGGAGGTTTATTACTGAAATTGTAATGGGTTCATTTTACGGTTCCGCGCTCTTGTTCACTTGCATTCGCACGCCGGCGACGATGCTGCACGATATTAGTGTTTAATAATTAAAGTTTTAGATTAACACGTTCGGTGATAATGATTTCGTCCATGTCGTCATAATAATTCCACGGCTTCGGGCGGGTTAAATTACGGGTTAAATAATTGATTCCTTTGTACGATGAAAGTCGTATTTCTTTTTCACAAAATCAGGTAACTTATTATAGCAGACACACGAGGTTCCATTCCTCTGACAAATACCCGAATATAAAATGGGTAGACCTGCTGGAACCGGGCATTTTACATGCCGACGAATCTGCCTGCCCGTGGCCCCCGCCGGGTATGACTTCCGACGCTTCGAATTTGAGCGAATCGTTTGAAGCCTAGCTAAATGATATCGTTTCCCCAGTAGGGGGTAGGTTCAATTTGCTCGACGATCTCGAGAAAGAGACTCGGAGAGCAGGGTATTTTCCCAAGCACGCCTCTCGGTGGAAGTTCGCTTGATAGTGGTTTCAACGGAAGTTACAAGGAAGTTCGTTGCGTTTGCTCTTAATGGGCGAGAGACCTTCGGATTGAGCATAAGGGGAAGGTTTCGCGCCTGATTCTCTATACATTAACTGTATCATTATTATAAGTCTACTAAAATTTTGTGTGATAGCGTTAATCGTCTCGTATTACGAAATCTCTGCAATATCTCATTGCAACTCAAGTGTTCTAATAGCAGAGGGAGGATCTACCCTCGGGTGGCTTGGGCCGCACGATTGAAAAGCGAATGAATTCCTGCGACGAATAAGCAGCATTCCCGGCTTTCACGATGATCGAGGAAAGAGGAAGACCGAGGGCTATGCTCGGAAGATATACTGAAACGGATTTCACTGTGCACGAAGCGTCACTCCGGAAGCGTCACTCGCTTTTTTCCCCCGCCCCCTCCCCCTCCCGCCCCCACCCTCCGCCTACCTCGATTGGAGCACAAGCAGAAGCAGCTTCGCGACTGAAACAAATAGCGCTGGGAGGGGTTGCGAAACTTTAAAAGGAGAGGACGAGAGACGGAGAGAAGCAGGGTAAGAAGTTTCGTAGAGGGGATGGACGACACGCCGATGAGGGAAGCGGCGCCCCGAAGAGCCTCCTAGCGTTGCTAAGGAGTGAGGCATCATGCGATCAGTACAATTTGGTCGTCATTAAAATTCTCTCGAGGGTGAACAAAGTTTTTGAAAGCAAGGATTTGAACCCTCCGCGAGATACGAGTAATCGCCATAAAGTATTTTTTTTCGCTTCTGGCACGAGATTTCCAGTAAAATATTAAGCTGCGAGAGAAATAACCGGAAGATTCATGACTGGTAGGCGAAAAAAGGCGAGTTACAATATATCTTCGTATTGCCTGTTTTGCGAAAAGTAGCGATTTTCGATATTTTCAAACAGCGATATCTTTGCCTCCCGATGATGAACGATTTCACGGCTCCAAAGCCACGTTGCTTCCGAGGGAAATACACGTGTCTTCGTACACGTTTTGTCGGTCTACTCGCGTGCGTTTGAGCCCGGCGACATACGGGAAGTCAAGGATTTTTGCGATAACAATGATCGCGGTCGATTTCAGAATCTCCGGATAGTCGTTCACGGAAGTGGCACGAAGAACGATGAATGATTGCGACATCGCGGACGAGAGATCAAACACGAAGGGAGAAAGAAAGGATAAACCCGTATTGTTTTCCGCGGGCTCTCGAGATCGTTTGTCGAACTCTATACGTCGTCAGAATTCGCTCGGGCGTTGCGAGCGAAAAGTACGCTTGTTTTTCACACCAATGATTTTACGAGTATTTTCTTCGCTATCCGTGTTCTTTACTTCACACGTGTGTGTCATTGGTTGCATTCGAGATACATTTTAGAGAAAATTTTTAAAAATTCACTGTAACGTCACTTCGGGTTTGAAAATCTCACTTTCTAAACGGAAGTGGCGTAATAAAGAAATATTTGAAAAAATTCGTTGCGGCATCACTTCCGGTTTCAAAATCTCAATTTCCGACTGGAAGTCACGTCATACCGGTCATACGTAACTTCGGCCGTTGGCCGTTGGGGATTTGTCAGCAGGTCCACGAGGCAAGAACCCCCGCTCCTACCTGCGGGGGACGCCAAACCTTAAAGCAATCAGACACATTTTTCCCTCTCCATGTTAAAAATTAACCAATGAGGATCTACGACACAAACCCTTGAAGTATTCTCCTTTCACTCACAAAAAGAGGGAGTAGACTTCAAGCGTCACTCTTTTGGCGTCTTCTCTTTAGTCTTCAGCGACTCGTTACCGAGTCAACATCGAAAGGAATCCTAAGAATCTTCCATCGCACACGAACACCTGTAATTCATTTAACCGTGAAATTTGAAAATATAGTTCATTTTTATCGTTTTCCTTAATACTGAATCCTTCCATTGAATTATTTATTCGAAACTAGTTCTTGCCTATTAATTTTGCCTGTAACACGTATCATACGATTTCATCGCAACACCGCGCACGGGAATTTACAACAGCCGCGGAAGTTATCAAAAGAATCGGAAGATCTACAGTACAGTCTCAAATGTATTTGGAATTCATCTCGAATGCGGCTAACGACAGAAACGGATGAATTACGTTACACACGGAAAAGTTTGTTATCGTTATCTTAGAGTCTTATTTCGACTGTGATGATATTTGTGTCGAACCTGGCGAGTTATTAGGCTTATGAGGGAATCCCATTCGTTCAACGTTTGTTCGTACACGTTGTAATTTGAAGGAATGTCTCTAGCCACATATCGCAATCATACCAGATGCAGTGAGCTCTGGTCCCCCTATGCAACATTCTGTATGCTTCGCTGACCGGCTGACTCGATGCTGAGGTACGCTCGACGCACTCGGCGCATCGGCCCCCAGTGTCGAGTGAATATAGGTATGTCGGCGCAATTAGGCTCAGCCGTAAATCTTGCAGCGTGCGGCGGCGTATCATTTTGTCTCGTGAGAGATTAGGCATCGCGCGCCGTTCGTATGCATACCGGCTACGTATAGTTCTATACTGCCATTGGGGAACGGGGAAAAGGATCGGGTATGAGGGCGGGGGGGGGGGGGGGAGGGGGGGGGGGAGCAGGGGTACGATGCGTTTGCACACTCAACGCTCTTATGTGCATTTGCATAACGGTCAGTTTCATTCTCACGGAGTTCTTACGGCGTGCGAGGCATCGCGAGAATCTTCGTTTGGAAACCTCCGCGAATATCGAACCCGTGCGAAATATACTGCGTCTGTTTGCCGAATAACTTAAGCGCATAGAAACGGGAACGATGCCTGGACACACTCATCGTAAAATATCGAAACCGTTAACTTGAACGAAGAAAGGACGAAAGATATCTCGAAGAGGCCAGGCCAATTTTCGATAATTAATTGTTAACGGGTAAACAGTGAATTATCGAATTTTCGGATATGTTGATAATTAATTGGGCGACGGAACGATCGATCGTAAATATTCGAGCTGATTTATCGATCGTTTGTTTTTAACTTAGAGATCGACTGCGAATGTTGCAATTTTGCTATTGTCAACGAAAATCATGTCTTATTATTTTTTAAAATAAAGGGCCCCTTTCCGAAATGACGGGAGAAATCCGAAAGCGATACAAATAATGTCTATACCCCGATAAAAAAATACGGTTGAATCAACTAAGATTCGGGCAGGGACGTTCAACTAAATATTTTGTTGGTACAGCTAAAAAATTGGTTAGTTCAACAATGTGTAAGGTGATTTGACCAAAAAAATTTTTGAGTCATTAAAATATTTAGTTCGACCAACTAAATATTTATTTGAACCTCCCTGCCCGAATCTTAGTTGATTCAACTGTACTTTTTTATCAGTTTTGGACAAAGCCGGGAAGCCGTAAAGTGCAAAGTGATAATAATAAGCGATATGAAATTCTGATAACAATTAGAATATGATGTCTTCGTTCTCGCATTCACGTAGGGATAGAACGAGGTAAATCTTTGGGGTCGTTTGCCAAACAAAGATTACCTTCATTTAGTGATAATAAGATAAACAATTATTTATTTAACAAACTAAAGTCCATTCATTTGGTTACAATTACCAGAATCGTCTCGCTTCTATTCTCTATTACAATTTGCCCAAACTGCCGTAAGACTAAATCCCGAGAGCGACTCTCTCCAATGATCTTTCGAAATAGACTGATTTGTTTAATCGGTTTTCATGGTTTGGCAAACGCGATGAGCGGTTCCCTCTCCCTTGTCCAGCCATGAGTCGACGTTATCGCACGTGGAGAATATTTCCAGCAAGAGATGCTTTGCACACGAGCTGACACTCAATACTCAATAATTCGACTCAGCTTAAGCTATCTCCTACTGTTTGTCTTCAGCTCACGTACGCTTATTGCGCATGCGACTGCATAGAATAATACTGGGCACAACGATGACATTTCAATCATTTATTTATTCACAATTCTTCGACGCCAATTTAAAAAAAAAATGCTACCGTGTACTTATACTCCAGTATATCGGCAGTCAAATCTTTATTTTCGATGTCCTCGAAAGCTACGCATCGGATCGAAATGTCGACGACAATTTTATTATATAATTCGAACTTTATCTCCCCAACGCGCCTATAGTTACGATAAAATTTACATGGCAGATATAGGATATATTGTGAATAAGCACCTTAAGTGTGGCATGACGGAAAATTATTATCCTACACTCGTTCGCTCACCGGGCTGTTGCGGAACTCCCTAATCTTCCGGTCGCGGGTGCGGTACAGGATCGGGCTGGGCGCCAGCATCCTGTGCGCGTTCGCGCGATCTTCCTCCCCTTGGCCCGTTCACCTCGGCTAGCGAAGTTTCAAGACGTCGAGGAGGATAGGAGCGTCGAGAGTCACGAAGTATCGGTTACAAACTCTTCTTATCAAGCAGACGACAGGGTGGGGTACGAAAGTGGGCGCGTCCTGCCACGCTCGTAAAAGGATATGAGCCGAGCAGGCTGGAATGCCAAGTACTATAAGCGCGCTTATGTAAAAGGGCGCTCCAGGTACATTTAGTGGCTCTTGGCCGCAGAAGTTATAAAACTAATCACTAACTAATAGTAGTGATACTGAAGGAAGAAGCAATCAAAAATACCTTCCGCGTTTCGCGGAGGATAATTTTTTTTTTTTTCATTAACAAGAAAAAAATATGTATACATATATATGTAATGTCCATTTATCTTAGTAGAATAAAGCTGCAATGAGTTTCTCTGTAATTAAAGTATTTTATTGGTTCACATAAACTCTTCGATTATACACTTATAATCTAGATTTCTTTATATATATATATCAAAAACGCCTGTTTTCCGGCGAACCGGCGGATACAAAACTTATTCGGAAAGTTTGCACGGATCGTCAGATAGCAGACGAACGAATGTGCGAGAGGTTATTTATTTAATTTTATTATTATAATTTTCTTTTCCGTATATGAATTTTCAGAATCTTGAATTTTTATTAGCCTATAAATATGTCAAGGTGCCCATATCTACCCCGATATTATCGGACTCGCGTTACGATATTATCGTAAATAATTGACGATTGCAGTGTGCGAAGCGAGAGGCGTTCTCGCAGCGTTGTATATCGCGAGATAACGATAACGGCACGCACACGCGGTGCGTAACGCGTGCGGCCTCGACTCGCGTGGTTCGCTCGGCTCTTTTCTCCTCTTCGCGTCCCCGTCGCGTAGAATAGGAACGGATAAGAGCAGCGATACGATTACGCCGTCTAACTGTCTATGCTCGATCACAACGAGCGAGAATATCTCTCGCAGTCGTCCAGCTCGTCCGAACGGAGTCGCGCCTTGGAACAGTCGCAGCATCGCGCTGAAAGGCCGGAGGCTCCGTCGCCGAAGCCGGTGACATGCGGTCGCGGTTGAGAGGAGGGGCGGAAGAGGAACGGAAAAAGAAGATTGGACAGCGCGAAGATCGCAGATGAGAAAGAAGCGCACGCCCGGGTACGCATAACGGCATTTCCAGGCCCCCAGACGCCTATTACAAGCAATTATCCATTACTCTGTAACATTGGAAGGAAAACACTGATGTATCTTCGTGTTCGGCGAACACCTGACTGTCCGACCCGACGCGACGGCAAACGCTCCGCTGACCCGATCACCGGCCTCGACTCCGCGATCGACGATCGAATTAGGCAAAACTAGTTCTTCACGTATTTTATATCACCGAGCGGCGTTTATATTCATGAACCGGCACACGCTTCTTTAAAAGATTTCTCTCACCCTGTGACCTGGCTGCGATTGAAATAGATCTGGCGCGGATCGTTTCCGGAACAACCGGCGAGACGAAAAAATTTAACTCGAGCCTTCGTTCTTTTTTGTCATTTTTTATTATTGAATACATGCACTTTTCAGCGTGCAATAAAGAGGCCGAGCACTCGGAGAGCTCGTCGGTAATCATGATACATAAATCATTGGGAGCGGGGCCCATACGGGACCCGTACGGAGAGGAATAGGAGTCAGCGTGCGTACTCGCCGCTGCTCGAACGCTACATGATTTACCGTACCCGATCCGAAAGCGGGTGCGCAAGCATCTGGTTCAAAGAAATCTCGATAGTTGCATGTAGTTAGGAGAATATCCTGTCTGCATAGTTTCCGTTAATTGGCGATAGGCGCTCGTATATGAAAGAAGACAAAAAACAAACAAAAAAACTATCACCTGGCAAAAGCTGTTAATTTTTTTTGATTGGCAATCGAAAGACGATCATCCCAAAGAGTGTTAAAGGGTATTCAATGAAGGTGTGTAACTAGGATGCAGATTGTTGGATCAACGTTTCCGGTCGCCTCGAGAAGATGAGTGAGCGGAGAATTCTTATATCAAGAGCAGGAGACTTTCGAGTCTTCCTCTCTGTGTGTGCAATCTCGCCCCTTTTCTCAGGTACGTCAGGGAGTTAAATCACGAGATTGTTCAGATCGGAGAGTCCTTTCGCCGGGTATGCTAGCTGAAGAACTTTCATTCGGTCCTCTACGGGAGTATAGAAGCAGAGGCAGCAGCAGCACAGTAGGCGAGAGAGCTCCGGAAGAGGATCTGCTGCTTTTCGACGAATCCGTATACCTGCTACAGCTATATACGAGAGGGTAGAATGAATTCGTAAGGACAGAGAGAGAGAATGAGAGAGAGAGATAAAGAGAGGGAGGCGGTGGAGGATGGTGAGAGAGGAATAAGTTTTCCAAGGAGTTTGCCGTCGCGAAGACTTGATAATTGAAAAACCATTAACTCTATTCAAACCGAAGAAAGTTCATAGCGCGGGGCTCCTCGAGTTCTCTTCATTTCGTTCCCTCTATCGAAAAGTCAATGAATATGAAGCCCGAGAGATTCGCGATGGGGGGTTTGTATCACCGGTAGAATATTAACTACGACAAGAGATGAAAAGTCTGAATTAAATTAACTGGAAATCCGGATACAGACGGATGACGTGACGGATGAGTGGCTGAAATCAAGGTGCATTGTAAAGATGAACGGATATTCCACTAACCGAAACAGCCGCGGTAGGGACGTTGGTAATGAAATAAAAGTTTTTATTGAGATTTTCTGAATCCACGACCAATACCCGTGCGGTTTGGTCTATGCGGGCGAACTCCGCAAGAAAATGAACAAAAAAAAAAGAATAACAATCCGCATGTTGGCGCTGGAATGAGGCGAAAAAGAGTAACGCAATTCGCGCATGGAAAGCCGTACAGTGATAGTAACTCCGTAACACTGTGAGCTCCTGTGCTGGTGCGGATGAGTGTAAAACGCGTGTATACGAGCGAATTCCGGGAGCACGGGGCACGTAACTGTGCAAACGGGGAGTGTGAGATAGGACAGGAAAAAAGTGAGGAAAAAACAAAAAAGAAATGTAAAGAGCAAGTGAGAGAGTGTGCGGGCGGAAAAGTCCCCGAGCTCCGCACGGGCCACGCAGTTCTCATTATCCCGGAGCGTTTTAATCTTCGCGCCGGGTAGCGCGGGGGCGCGAGATTTATAAACAGAGCGAGAGACCTCCCCGCGAAAAAAGTAAGAGTGTGAAACAGTGAACAGAGCCAACTTCGGTACGGTGGTGGAGCGGTTATATTGCGAGCCCGAAGCACTGTTCAACCCCACCAGGCCGACCAAAGAAATTAAATGAAATGAAAGAATAAATTATTCGCTCGCGAGAGCGGCGCAACGGCGGGGCCGGCATGCTTTTTCTGCGCCTCCACTATTTTTATAACTAACGTTCAAGACTCATTCGTAATTAGTATAGTAAAGAGAAAAGATAGCGAGATAGTTGTTCAAGTGCTAAACACGCCACGAAGGTACACTGCTGAAACGGTCGGACTTTTGCTATATACATAGCGGGCATCGCAAACAAAGCTCTCCTTCGGGACCGAAAGCCTGCGTTCCGTCGCTCGTTTGAGTTTCTCGTTCACTCACTTTCTCTCATTAATTATCATAATGCTCGTCGGCTGATTTCCCTGAGCACAGCGAAGCGTCAACTTTGTTTTTGCTTCAACGAGAGTAAGAGACCAGGGCTTCAAGAGCGATGGAATTTCAACGAAGGAAGTACAAAGAACTGGGGCTCGAGAAATTTTATACACAAAGAGCGGATGGCAATTTTCATTACAGCATATGATTCTAAACTGGAAATAAATGCATGGGGTTTTCAAAGATATCCAACGATTTGTGGCATTTCACTTCGCACACTACGAAGCTCTTTTTTTAAGGGGTTTCAATTTAGAATATCAACGAAGGGACTGTGAAGGACGGAGGCCGGAGAAACAGTTCATCAATTACTGGGGTTGGACCACTTCGCACTAGTCGGAACCGTGCCAAATAAAAAATATCCCTTATAGAAATTTTTTTACACAAATAAACTATAGCGGATGGCAATTTGCATTACAGCATATGTTTACAAAATGGAAAAAAATTCGCGGGATTTTCAATAATATTAAGCGATTCGTAGCATTTTACTTCACACACTAGGAAGTCTCCATCGAGAAACCCTTGCGGGTTTCGATCGCCAAATATAACAGCTACAAAGCTACCGGAGAGCAGAACAACGAGGTGTAGGTTGTATACATGCGAAAGCTCAAGTAGGTGGAGAAGTCTAGAGGTTTTAAATGGTTTCAAGAGTGATGGAATTTCAAGAAGGGATTGTGAAGAACAGAAGCTGGAGGAATGACGCGTCGATTCAGAGGGTTGGATCGCTTCGAACTAGCCAGATAAGTGCCAAATTCAAAATATCACTTGCAAGAAAATGTATACACGAATGGGCTATGGCGGGTAGAAATTTGCATCTCACTATATGTCTGTAAAGTGGAATAACATTCACGGGGTTTTTAAAAATATTAAACGATTTGTGGCATTATACCTCGCGCACTAGGGAGTCCCCGTTGAGAGTCCCTTGCGAAAACGAGGAACAAACGATGTTTGGCAAACGATCGGTGCCTATCGCCAGATATAATAGGTACACAACTATCGGAGAGCAAAACAACGAGGTCTAGGTAGAATACGTGCTGAAGCTAAAGTAAGAGGGGAAATCAGGATAGTTTCTCACCGGTTTGTCTAGTCGAACGGAACTGAAGGACTCAACTGTGTGCTCTTCGTAGCCGCGAATCGCCCCGAGGCCGCACCGGCTGTTTTGACAGGATAACTTGGAACGACTCTGACAAACTATAAGGGGCTCACCGACCGACGTCGATTAGTTCATCCGAGAGGATATTCGATGGTGGCTGATCGGGCGCGTTTATCCGGTGTCTACAGCGTGGTAAAGACTGATCGATGGGGTAGACACTGTTAAAAAAAATGTAAATTTAATGTACCGAATTAGAATTTCTTACAAAAAAACCGGTACATTAAATATAATGTACAATTGTGCCGAAAAATTAATATACTTTTACAGTGAAGTTGAAGTAAATCGTTGGATTTCAAGAACTTTTATAGTAAAATTAAAGTAAATTGTTAAAAGTGAAGTATTTAAAAATTTTTCAATATACTGTGAATACATTTTTAATGAGAATTGTAAATGAAATTTAATATACCAGTTTATGCATACAAACTTCCAGTATCAGTACATTAAATTTGATACGATTTATATACAGGGTTAAGGTATGTACGCTTATATTGAAAATGTCCCTATTGGGAATGTCATATACGCCGCATTTACACCGTATGCACGTGAAGTCGTCTCTCATCAGCTGAAACATACCTCGCGCGCTGATCACGCCTGATAAATTCGAAGGGACTCGAGAAAGTTGCTTCCATTCGTCATAAAAGTTTGGTCAGGGCGTGAGGTCGCTCCAAACCATGTGGGGAAAGTCAGCCGCACCAGATTTCTAAAAATATTCGCAAACCCGCTCGTCTTTTCAGTGCAAACGTTTAAACTCCATAATCCACGTATATTGAGCTAAAAATCGAAGGTTCGAGTATTTATCAAGAAAAAGCTTTAATGAATGAAACACCAGTCATTGCAGCAATTTCATTCTAGCCAATAAAACGGACTTCCCGATCCCGTCTAGTCCCGGTTAAAGTGGGGAGATAATGTGGATAGGAGAGAAATAAGAAAAAAAAGGCACTCGGAAACTAGTTTGAAGCGAGTTTGTGAGTGCTATTCTACTAACACCGCGTGGCTCTAAATAAATCACGAGGAACGTGCAGCCTATTAGTGGAACAACCTGCTGTCTACGTGAGTCTGAGCCGCACCAGGAGGAGAACAACCACGAGAGTTCGTGGCAGCTAGTAAGTAGACTGCCGGTGCATTCTCCTCTGTAACCGGCGTATAGTACACAACAAGCAAATACGAGGCAGGTTTTAAGAGATGAAGGCGTACGTATTCTGGGCTCCTGGCACTATACCCTTTAACGTTTCCCATTATGTATTATGTAGTGTTCTTGGTCGTGCACACACCCGAACCATATTGGACGCGGTTTTCACGCTGGCCATCCCGGCACTGCCACAAAGCACCTTACCATTGTACGCGGGCGCATTTCGTTGAGTTTATTAGGCACACCAGCCGCGGGAAAAGATATAAAGTGGCAGAACTATGGTATATAATACACATTCCCGCACGTTCACGAAAAGGTGATATTTAAATGGCAGGATAAAGGTGGTGAAGCAATTCCTGAGGCGTGCCGCCAGCGACGAGGATAACGACGAGTTTTATTAGCGAGCAAAAGCCCTCTCATTCTCGAAACTAGTAATTAAACGAACTAACCGATCAACAGCGATTCGTTACGATCTGGCACGCGTACGTGAGCTCATTCGCCTATCGCACTACCGCTTTTAGTTCTGGCTCGACTTTGCGCTTGCAAAACTCAACTGTCCCATTCGTTTTCTGGTCGATCCGTTGATGCAAATTATGTAACTTTAGAGTCATAAATTAACACATAAAAAACACTTAATTCAGAAACATTTCGGGCTGAATTTTGGGCTGCTCTGCCAGCTTGAAAGGGGTACGCAGCTGCGGTAAACTGTAGCACGACAATCAACGACCCATTACCCATTTAAGTGCGCACAGAGGGGGGGG
This sequence comes from Exephanes ischioxanthus, assembly GCA_958510785.1. NCBI lineage: Eukaryota > Metazoa > Arthropoda > Insecta > Hymenoptera > Ichneumonidae > Exephanes > Exephanes ischioxanthus. The sequence continues at coordinate 9,891,556 of OY294025.1, read as the reverse complement.
GGGGAGGGGGGGGGGGGGAGGAAGGGTCCTCACCTCAACATCGTAAAGTAAAATGTTACGCAGCTTCGACTTTGAGCAAGTTTTTCGACAACCAAATTTGTAGTCAAAATATAACCGTACGGCCTTAGCCCTTTGCCAGTCGAAGCGTCCAAAACTATACTGGAGCGAGTTGACGGGTCGAAAGTGGGGGGAAAGGTGAACGCTTGCTTGGACACCATAGTGAGATAATCGTCCGACCCGTAGAAGGTTAAAGTTCAATGAACTTGCTACACGAATCACTTCAACATATTTTCCAACAAAATACTTAGACAATCCTATTGGGATTAATTTAGCCAAATGCGCAATTTGTGATTCGCTGCGGAGCTGTCGCCCATCAACTGGAACGATTGATCGACGAACATTCGAAAATTTATGTCGCGTCATTGGATACACGATGTGGTAGGAAAATCTTCATATCAAAATTATCATCGAAAATGTTCTCATCACCGTGACATTAATTACACAATCGCGACGCAATTGGAGAAGGAAACGGGAGACTCCCACTCGTCCGGAGCAGTCGGCACCAGAAGGGAGAAGAGGTTTGCACTGGAGGTCGTAAAAGCGACGTTACCGGTAGAGTCAGCGAGGAAAATGGACGTTGGTGAGCCGCAGGTGTTGATTTCAGTGCGACAGGCGTACTCCATTCCGTCTGTGTTTCAGTGTGTACATACCGTGAACGAGTACAATAGTAACGAAGGGTTGTATAACACTGTAGTTGTACTGCGGTGAGACGTACATAGGAGCGAAGCTACGGGCTCGAGGCCTCGTCGCCGTCGTCACTGACCCGACCGGGTCGCTTTGACGCTGGTTCTGCAAAGAGTCGGAACTGGCTCGCTTGACTTCTCGGGTACGAAGCCATCAACGACGGCATTGCAAGGTAGCCAGGGACAAACGGTCTTATACGGCCCGTAGGACACGAGAAAGAACGAGCGAAACGAGTGGGGTTCCGTGGTGAACGCGCGAGGTGACGGTCGCTCGGCGCTTTACGATTACAATTCATTGAACGAGCGACGAAGGCTCGACTGCAGCCCGTAAAGCCTAATACATACACCATCTCGCGGAACATGCATATGCATGCCGGAGTTAATTACTGAATAAATATAACCGGCGCATACCTCAAGCGACCGCTAAGGTAAATTGACGCTTGGATGTGGTGTTGTTCCACTTAGAACGAGAGCTATAAGTCGCGAGCGTATTGTGGCCGCGCGTACTAGGCTGGTCTGCTATTGACGTCGAGGGCAATGGAGTTTTACTATCAGCCGAGGCGAAAGAGCAATTCGCGATAAAATCTCGCCAGCGAACTCTCGTGCCCACTCGGAGAAACACTATACTTCCGGCTGGTGAGAACAATTGCCGATAGATTACTTCGAGACCCATTCGATAACGCACCGGAGGAAATGTTTCCGCGCTGTTATGTTTTATTCTCGTTGCGGAAGGAACGGCGAAACCGAGAAATCTTTGGCGAAGGCTCCTCGGTACTGTCGGCTTATACGAGCTGCGGATATCGATAATTCGTAGCGGGTATCCCGCTGCGACGAGATTATTGCGAGCTCGGGCCCGCGAAGCTTGTAGCTGCGGCAGCTTCTTGGCGAGATGTGAATGTTTTACCGTACGAGAGCGAATAATACTGTGGGCTCGGAAGAGTGTGCGATCGCGTGTGTGTATAAACAGGTTGATAGTTTACCTCGCCTATCGCGAACGCGTATATCGGATACCGCATAGGTTTCCGGGCCCGCGCGCGTTCGCAGCGGCGCTCGTCTTAACGAATTCCGAGTTTATAAATTTCCTCTGCGCGCAGCCAAGTTAACGATCTATCGCGCAGCTTGCACTCCTATGGCACATTCGTTGCTGGCGTCGCAGTTCCCGAGGGATTAATTATTCGTACCTCGGCTGCTGTAAGCATTCCCGGCGTGAGTACCGAACCTGAGGTATTAGAAACCGGGCTCAGAGTCTCTCGGAAGCGCGTAGTCTGTCCCGTCGCAAGGAGGCGGGATATAACGCAAGCCCGTGAAACTTATGCACTACGCGCGTGTTATCGATTGCACGACTTGCACGCTAAAGTATCTTCCAGTCTTGCTCCGCTCGCTTCGCGTCTACCTAAATTACGTCGCGGTGAAACAAACCCCTTCGGTTATCTTAACCGAGCGTTCGAACTTTCGAAGAAAAAGCACCGCCGTGCTGCAGGCAACACGCGAACGAATTCGATGGCTCGGCCGACCGTATAACGAGCGGAGCGATAATTAATTAAATCGGTGAAATAATCGAGTTTGAAAATTCTGTAGGGCGAGAGAAGGTGAAACCAACCGGTGACCCAGAGATTTCGTGCTCGCTTGATTAAACGCAAAAGCAACGACGCGGTATCGCCTCTCCGCGTTTCGAGATACACACTCAGAAGCGCCCCCCTGGACCAGGTTTTCGAACCTCGATTAGCGAGAAATTAATAATAAGTTTCGCGAAACGGACAGTCTCTCGTTCGAGGTTGTTCGACAGCTTGGTGTTTAATTGCACGAAACTCGTAGCCCAACGGTGGAAATTGTATCTCGAAGGAAAAATCGTATGGATGAGTAATCGTTTAAAAAATGTGAAAAAAAATTATAGTAGGTATTAAGAATTGTGAAAAACTCTCCCTCATTAAGCAATTGCCTGATGATACAGGATCAAGGCTAGCCACGCGACACATTTCCGGAGTATAAGATCCGTGATTCGATTCATTTCTTCTTCGGTAAAAGCTGAAAAGAAAAATCCACATGATTTCTAACTCCGTCTCCAAATTGAACATTTTATTTATAACACTATTCTAATAATACGAATAAATAAATAAATAAACATATCAATAATAAAATAATAATAGTATTATAATTCTGATTACCAATAGCACATAAATAACATCTATCTACTCATATCCTTCAATTAGTAAAAAAGCGATATACACGGCATCGGGGTTTAAAGGTTTGGAACGATTTGTATTTTTTTAAATTTGAGTGTAAAATAATTATGATCCAATCCCTAACTTTATTTTCAAAAATACTGTCAATACAGTAGAACTCCGATTAACCGGGGTCGGATTAACCGGGAAGCAGGTTAACCGCGTGCGTCTTTCAAGTTTTTTTTTTATGCGCTTAGAAAACCAAAGTCATTGAGTACTTCCAAAAAAAAGACTAGCTTACGTACTATTAATGAAAAAAAAATCCAAAGTTTTACATTCTAGTTCACACTGTTTAACTAAGTGCAAGTTGTACCAAACTCATTGTAATTAGTCAAAATAAAGTTGTATCATTAGCCACTGTTGCCGTATATACTTTCGCCCTCTAGTTCGGATTAACCGGGTTTTCGATTATCCGGGGACTCTTCGATCCCGAGCATCCCGGTTAATCGGGTTTCTACTGTAGTCCCGTCGCGACCTAAAAATTGCTAAAATCATAGAGACGTATTTTCTGTGTACAAGAACGGAAGACACGCCCTTCTGATTTTATTCGCGTGATGTACAGCAGAATAAAATTGTATTTCATCAAACGAGACCCCGAGCGGTCCTCCCGCACCTTATTCCTCGTCCATTGTGTTCGATAAATAGTTTTGCTCTTCGTACGACTCCCACGAGACTCGTATATTCATTCGCTTTAATGCACTTCGACGCGCCGTCGAGAGCTTCGTACACCCGCGGGAACTATTGCCAATTACATAGCGGCCGTACTTCGTGGACTTATGCAACAACAAAAAGCAACAGTCCGTTAACTCTTCAACGATCCCCGGAAAGTGCTTCGTGCATCGTCGGTTTGGAAGAAGTGTGTTGCACTTGAGTAGATATGGAACGCGAATGGTGGACTTTTTGTCAGAATACGTAAGAATCGTCCGTTCGCTAGGGCGCGATATATTCGGGGCCCCGAAACTTTCTCTATTCGCTCGACTGGCTCGTGTGCCGAGGCTCTCGTCGCACGATTCGTCGTAGCCGCTCGCGGGGTTGGAGGCCCACGGAGAGACGCTATCTCCAAAGTCGACGATTAATCTTCATCGCAGCGCAACGGGCCGTGGGCACACGAAAGTTGTGAGAACTCGTACGAGGCAGCAGACCGAGCAGCAACCAGCCCGGTCCAATGTTACCGTTCCCTCTCTCTGTGGGTAAGTCTCGACCCTGTTATGAATTCAAGCCACGTTAATGGATTCGCGGATTCTCCAGAGATCGGGAGAGCGCGCGCGTGCGGAAAGACGAATCGAGCGAGGGAAAGAGGGAGGATGAGGCGAGTACCCGGCTTTTTATCCAACTAGATGAGCCACAAACGGTATTAAAACCGTCTGTTCGAGATGAGATAATGAAGTCCGAGAATTCTTCGAGGGATTATTTCTTCGTCGTAACATCGCGTAGCGCGCGAGATAAGAGAAACAAGAGAATATTAGAGTCGTTCTGTAAGATCCGATCGGAATTCTGTCAATTCCACGAGGGCCGAAGGTATCCGAGCCGAGATTGTCTCTCCGGTATATCAGCTCGGAATCTCTTCACGCTTGAACGAAGTATACCGATGTCGGGTACAGCTCCCAATGCTCTTCAGCAGCAGCAGCAGCAGCAGCGGCAGCAATGGGAATCCGTTCGAATCTCTCCGTCGAGACGCGGTCCAGCTGGATGATGAGAAGGAGAGCTTGTGTGCATACCGGCTCGCGTTTGCGGTTGCGAGGATATCCGAAACGGGCTTGTCAAAAACAGGCATCTCGTCGTTCTCGTTCTCCGGCGCGAACGAGAGTGGACGAGAGTGGAGGAGCTGAGACTGCTGATGGGTGTGTATGTGTGCGTCACCGTATACGTGTCCACGGGGATATATAAACAATGAATCTTCGTCAGCAGCGAAGGGAGAGAGGGAGATCCTTGGAACAAAATGGACATGGGTTCTAGTGGGGTGACATCGGCGAAGCTCGAAACAAAGGTAGAACGGACTCGTGGGGTTAAAGAGTGTGGTCCTCTCGAAAGGGACTGTAGAAGCGGAATAGAGAGGAGTAATAACGAAGTGGGATACCGCGGGCGGCGACGCATGGGTGTAATTAATAGTTGTCACCTACACTCGCGACGAGCTTCATAAATTACTTCTGGTCCTCTGACGTTCTCGACTCTAATATAGACTTATCGCGTGCATATCTCTATAACGAAATAGAGTTGACCGAGTCCTTTTGGAAAATACGGAAAACGGGATGCTCTTTTCATTCCAGAGTTGTGGGATATTTTTAGTTTTCCTGGTTTCCCGAAGACGAACTTAACCCGTTGTTGTTTCACGTAATTTATTCACTCGCAATTAATTAATAAATACGGAAGTTTAAACGCACGACGAAATCGCGTCTGATCAGCCGGTGCACTCATCACTTATTCCAGCGTACGAGACGTGCGGGCTTCCGGTAAATGCCTATCTGACGAAGAGCTATATTTCCCGGAGTTCGTTACATTCGGCTTTGATGTGGCAGCGAAGAGCACCCGGGCTTCACTCATCCTTCATTAGCGACGTCGGAGCTCCCGAGTTCATTATATATGCCGGTCGGATATATATATATATTTTACTACCAAAGCTTTTGAAGCGTAAAGAATCTCAGTCGAAATAATAATAATAATAATAATAATAATAATAATAATAATAATAATAATAATAATAATAATAATAATAATAATAATAATAATAATAATAATAATAATAATAATAATAATAATAATAATAATAATAATAATAATAATAATAATAATAATAATAATAATAATAGATACCAGAGATTAAGAATTTTATCACTTATCTGTTGCGGTCTTGTGAGTCCGGAAATTTCGTGGTCAAGATTTTTGCGGATACGAGGAGGCACACCGAATTCCAAAATGTTTCTCATATTCGGCTTTATAATTCGTAGCCCCGTTAGTACCGGATGTCTCATTATTTTCTGGTGCACTGTACGCGAGACCGCGTAAACGGTGGCATACAACCGTAACCGCTGGTAATACAATCGCGCGGAGCAATCGTCGATATTATACTTTTCGTCTCTCTCGCATCCGGTGTTGGTAACACGATCCGTTACTCCGTTAATACATCGGTGGGGTTAAAAAATAAAAAAATTTGCGAGAAATTCGATCTTATCTCACCTGCCGAAACTTCGTTAATGCTGTACGGAGAGAGCCGTTATGGCTGTCGGTGTGGCTGGCTACGGTACGACGTACGAGCACACTATACGGGATGTAACTTTGCCGCATGTATCAGCTACCAGACGCGATGGCGACCAGCACGAAACGACCGGACGAAGAAGGTGAGAAAAGTCCGAAGACTCCTCGGAGAGTTTAGTCGGTGCGTTCGATGGTAAAACGTTCGATATTTATCGGCCGAACGCTCGTCGTTACAAAGTTCACTCATTAAGAGAGTATTCCAGCGTGGCCGTTAAAAAAAAAATTATATTCTTATAGCTTGTCGTCTTAAAAATGGATCCATAAAAAATTATGTTGAAATTGGCCGGTAAAACCGACTAAGGGTAAGTTACTGAAATCAAATTATCATCCGCACAGATGCATGGGAAACCTTAATCGTAAATGTCTCGAAACTACATTTGTCCAGATCGTTAGTGGATTTTTCAACAAAATTTTGCAACCAAATGTGAGTGCAAAACACTAACTCTGTTCAATTAAATATTTATCCGAATTTTATTATCAAAACTCACTTTGAAAGAGACTGGAATAGAATGGGGTGGAATAACGTTTGTACCCGGATAGAGTAGTACCCTAAATGCAACTAGGATTCTTCAATACGTGTGAAACTGCGGCGTCAAAAATGAGTTCGAGCACCGCCTAGTCGGCCAGCCCGAAGAAACGAGCTAGCCGGAACGAATCGAAACATCTGAGTAGTTACAGCCTCTCGGGAAATGCAGCTGGCCCCATCAAACTAGAATAGAAACGTCGAATAAAGTCTCGCAGTGGAATAACTTTTCCGGGCGAGCCTGACTACCCGTGGATTCGGAGGAAAGAAAAAGATACAATCTTCCGAAAACAAGTTCTACCCTAAAGTTTACACCTTCGTTTTACGTTAATCGTTATAGGGCCTCTTTCCGCTCCGTGTGTATCTATTTTAGTCCGGAATATTTTCTTTTTCATCCAATCTTCGGAGTCTGCGAAGGACCAATGGGTCTTCGGAGCACCGGTAGCTCCTCTTCGCAGGTAATACACACCGGCGCGTTGAAACTTTGTAGTCACGCCAATTTACGAAAGAACAGAGTGAAGGAGAGAGGATCGACATGAGTAGCCAGAGATCGTATAACAACCCAACCGATTGCAAGCAGTGTGAGCACTGCACAAGCGGCGGAGAGGGTTGCACTGCATGTAAGCTTCCAACGGCTATAAGGATTGCCCGGCATGTCTTATGTTTGTTTTAGGGTTCGACCGTAAGAAAGGCATAAGAATGCTCCGGTCTCTTGGCGCACTTAATGACTCATCCGTCGAATTTATCGTCCTCGTGGCTCTCTCGCGGGTGCGCGCGAGCGCGTTTACCCCCTTTATGGATCGTAAAGATTCAAAGTTTGAACGACGTTTAAGTGCAATTACAGTCCGGCGGAGTGGAGCGAGAGAAGGCCGAATCTCGTGCGGACGTCACCGAGCCCATCGTTCTTCATGGCTCGTCGGAGACCGTAAACTTTCGCATTCGACGTACAGAGCAAAGATGTCTACTAGAAAGGGGGTATATATGGTTTTTTAAATTTTTCATCAACTTTACGATTCGAATAAAAAGCATCGTAGCTAATTGAATCGCACATAGTACGAGTTGTGAAAAATTTACGATACGCGTTAAAAACATTACTGTCTAAATGGTAATAGGTAATATGAAAATAACATTGTGATCAACTCGGTAAGTTGATCACAATACTGTGCACTATCGTTGTGTGCAAACCGAGACTTCCAGTTTGAAAACATAATTTTTGAAACCGGACGTCCCGTATGACGTCACTTCCGGTCAAAACATAAGATTTTCAAACTTGGTGATGGTTTTGCCCCCATCTTCCTTATTTATATATATTTTTTTCATGAAGAATTTGACTTATTTTCTGCCCTTTTCTTATGTAAGAAACGTCAGAAAACTGAAATAAGTCATTTATAAGAAAGCTCTGACGGTGCCAGTTTTGCCCCCAATCCGTATTTTTAGTCGAGGTGCCCGTTTTGCCCCGGTCTCCCCTATATTGTGATAAATATGGTCTGACATCCTAAGGGGGTATATACATCTCTCGTTAATCGCGAAACCACGAGTGGCCCACCACAACGTATGGCCTGGAGTCCGAGCAAATCGTTATCGATGTCCGTTCGTGTACACGAGTACGAAGTCTGATAATAACACTGCGATGCACCGTTGCATCTTCGACGTGCATGGAACGATCCGCGGTTTTGGCTGACGCGGAGAAGAGATCCCATATGCTGTCTGCGTGTGCTATGGCCCGAAGGCTGAAGAACGATGACTTCCAAAATTACAATTTATATCTTGGATCCATGACCGGTTAACGGTATCGATCGATGGAAGCATCTCGTTCATGTTAGTTCCGTTCGTTTGACAAGGTTCCTCGTTACCGAGACGTCGTACGAATTTCAAACAGGCACACATCGAGAGAGCGCCTACGGGAAAACCTCGCACGGAGGCTGCGCGCGCACACACACGTGGGGTATCGCGGACCGATGGAGTGCACGGGAGGTAGGCAGGCACCGAACCTGCATATATGTATGAATGTAGGAAAAGGCGAGATAGCGCACATATACATATGAACCGCGCTTGAATAAATGATTGATGGTATTCCCGAAGCCGCAGCCCGATCGAGAGTAACGAGATTGATTGAGCGTGCCGGCATCGGGGGCAGAGTGAGGGAAACACGCATTTTTAATACTGCCGATGTCAAGCAAAAATGAGTGACCACATAATAGGAATTTCTCACAAGAAATCACCTTCATCCAATTCGATATACGCACTTGTGTGCGCTATCATTCAGTTATGTTGCGTCAGAAATTCCAATGAAACAGTTACACGATCCAACAAAATAACCATGTTCCACCAAATATTTAGAGGTTTAGTACAACAAAACCATTTATTAAAAGAAAATAACGTACGGGAGGTTATTCACATTAAAAAATCAAAATATGCATACGTTTTGGTTGACCGATCGTTGGTCAAGCCAACCAAACTGGTGGGTACTCCTTCGAATAAATAGAATATGTGAACTGGATCGGTATTTCAACATTGATCATATTATTGATTTAAATACGCCCTACTTCATTTAAATAAAGATTGGTCAACCTGACTAAATTTTCGATCTACTAAATGCATTTATTTGATCAACTGAATTTTGTTTTGAGTGTAGCAGAAATTTAAGATCGTTAAATCGGAGCCTGATAAGGTACTGCAAAGGGGTTGTTAGGGCCTCATCAGAACCCGATTTAACACTCTACAATTTCCACCGCGACATGATCGCTTTAAATTCCGGATCGAGACTTTGAGTAACGTGTGGAATAAAATTAATGGCCACGAATCGGTAGCGATGTCGCGCCTTCGGCGTTGTAAAAAACTTTTATCAATTGTCGCTATACGCTGGTGTTGCACACGTGGCGCATTCCGTGTACTTTCGACATCCATTAACCCGAGCGCGACGGTGAAAGTGTCGGAGGATTGTGCCGGGAGGGGTAATGGATAAATGTGGGAACGATTACCGGCCAAAGTGGTTCACGTTTCCGTCTTTTTTTTCCCCCTGTGATCGCGGACACCCCAGGGCGTCGAGAGAAACTGCCGAACACCGTCGGAGGACTGCCGTTCGGCGCTCGGTCGGTCGTGCGCACCAGCCGTTTCGATATGGCCTTTGAAAACCACACGAGTTATTAATTATCGTTATCAGGCTACGAGGAGTTGCGCAATTCCGATGTGTGGATCGCGGTCCGGCGATGCGTCTCGTGTGCGCAATCTCGAGGGATTAAAACTCGACGACGAGAATGACGACGCAACGCGGCGAGAAACCGATCGGGGCCGGTCAACTTTGTAAACAAAAAAAGAAATAAAAAAGCGCTTGTACTTTACTGGAGAGTTTTTTTTTTCTTCCTGCGGATAATTTCGAAGCCGCGAATTCGCGACAAGCGAAAATGGCGAATTAATATTCTCGACCGTGTGTTTGAGTATGCGTCGGCCGTTGTAACTATGGTCGATACGCGTGCAGAGCGGACGGAGCGAGACTGCATTTTGCTGCACCACCGTCGCCGCACCGTCCAGGAGAGATTTACTGCTGCGTAATCCGCGTGTTCGGGCTGCGGGGATATCGCGCGTGTTTAGCACTGCCGCGGGACCGACAACGGCGCACCACGATAACTCGGTGGTTCCCCATGGCCGGCCGAAAGTTCGCGTTACGTTTGCCAAAGACCGAACCGGTGCGGTATCATCGCGCGGTGTACCTGCTCTCCTGTTCGCGGGTATCTCCGCGTCTCGGAGAGTTCGTCGCGAAATGGGCCCGGAAAAAAAAAATCGCGGATGTGCGGGGAGGATCAAAGAATTTAATTAAGAACTCGTTCGTACCGATTCCTTAATTCGATTACGGACACCCCGGTCCAGTCAAGTTCCCGCAGAGGCTCGGTCCCTGCTGCTGGTTCTCTCGCTCACGTGGGCCTTCGTGAGCCCGGATACTTTATCACAGTCGCTCCGCGTGTATACTCACACGGTCCAGCGGGATCGCGAGGCCCGGCTGGTGGCACACTCGAATTTGTGCGTTATCGTGTGCCATTAACTCGGCTGATTTCTCTCTCGCGCTTGCGAATATACCGGACGAGGCGGCAAAATTCGCACTCGATAATGCACACGGGAAGCGAGGAATTAACGGACGAACGGAATCGTCCTCGTCGTTAAACGAAAGGACCCCATCATCATCGCGGCCACGTGAAAAAATATCTGCGGTTGTTACTTTGCAAACATACACCAATAATGTGTCCATTCATCTTTCTTTTCCTCCCGAGGGTATAATAAAAAATCAAAGAAACATGAAATTATTTTAAATGCGTTCGCGTGCGAAATCTTAGCACGTTCGCCTCTGCAGCCTCGACTTAAACGCCCCCGTTTAAGGTAGTCCCTGCGAATAGTATTCACTTCGCATAAGTTTCAGAGAAACGAGAGGGAATTGCAAACACTTCTGGATGGTATAAAAATCTGAAAAAATCAAGCGTATTAAAGGTGCTGAAAAAATTAATTTTGCATAATAATAATTCAAAATGTCAAAAATAAAATAATCCAAAATGTTATTAACAAATTGATAAACAATAAAATTTAATCAACAAATCTCCCGGATACCTAACTTTTTTTAAATGAAAATGACTCGTCCACTTTTCTCAATACGTATGAATTTTTTCAGATTTTTTGAATTCACTGTGCTTTTTTTTGTTATATGGGAAAAATGTGTAGAAAGTCACAAAATTCAGACTAAATTTAAAAACCTGAAAAAATTCATACCTATTCAGAAACATGAACGAATCGTTTTCATAAAAAAAACGTTACGTTCTGGGAGATTTGTTGAAGAACTTTAATTTTCATCAATTTATCAATAATATTTTGGAATATAATTATACAAAAGTAATCTTTTCAGCGTCTTTAATATCCTTGATCTTTTTCAGTTTTTTCTACCATCGAGAAGGGTTTGCAATTCCCTCTCATTTTTCTGAAACTTATGCGAAGTGAACAGTATTCGGAAGGACTACCTTAACACACATTGGACATGGATGTGTGTGGATAGGGGTATATAACTTGAGCGAATGCAGGAATCGTTGATCGGATTTCGTGCTGTTCGTCGTTTATGTACACGCTTGCCCGTGAAGCTGCAGTAGCAGTCGTTGGTCCATCCTGTCAGATAAACGAAGCTGTCTCTCTGAATTGCAACAGTATAAACAGCCACACGGTCCCCGGAACCCGTGCCCGTTTCGTGGCAGAGGAACGGTATGGGAAAAGGTGAGGGGAATAGTTTTTGCACACACACTTTTTTGCAATATAATGAGTGCGATGTGTGACCTGGATTGGCACGGAGGCACACACACGGAGCCTCGGACAGAAACTCACACAGAGACTTACGCACAGACTTATACAAGGACTTATGCAGAGACTTGTGCAAAGACTTATGCAGATACTTGCACAGCGACTAACACAGAGACTCACACGGAGATTTATGCACACTCACACAGGGACTAACACATAGGTTCGCATAGAGTTTACACACAGCCTTATGCAGAGTCTCATTCACAGACGCACATAGAGTCTTACGAAGAGTCTCACATAGAGACTCACAAAGAGACTTACAAAGAGACACATAGAGACTCACGAACTTTTACGACACTTACGCGGACACTTACGCGGTCAGTTACGCAGACACGTGCGCGAACAGTTACGTGGACACTTACGCGTACACTTACGCGAATATTTACGCGGACACTTACGCGGTCAGTTACGTGGACACTTACTCGGAAACTTACGCAGACCCTTACGCGGACACTTACGCAGACACTTACGCGGACACTTGTGCAGACACTTACGCTGACACTTACGCGTTCAGTTTCATGGACACTTACGCGAATACTTACGCGGACACTTACGCGGTCGGTTACGCGGACGCTTACGCGGACGCTTACGCGGACGCTTACGCGGACGCTTACGCGGACGCTTACGCGGACGCTTACGCGGACGCTTACGCGGATGCTTACGCAGCCACTTACGCAGACACTTACTCACACGGAAACCTAACGAAAGCGCCCAAACCAAAAATAACCGACAGTGCATGCATGTATGTCTGTAATTCGTACCGCACAGTACGCTATAAACTTCGATACGTCTGTTTGTGTGCGAAGTAGTGGCAAGAGATCACCGCGTGTTAATGAACGTCTAATGATGCTGACGCGAGTCCTCGATGCTCAGTGAGTGCAAGGTAGGTATTAGGCAAAACGTGTGCACCGCGGCTTACAACGTCGAGGTTGACTTTAGAGTCACCCGACGATTACGCGATTCCTCCGCCATCACCTCCCCCTGCTCCGTCTTCTCATCTCCCGTTCGTCCTTTATTCGCCGATCACGTGGAACGCGTTCCATACATATCCGCGCATATGTACGTTCTCTAGCTCGTGTTGGCTAATGACCCGCGCATACATCGACTGACGAACTCCCTCCCTCTTTCTCTCTGAAAATCGTCCCGCTCGTAATATACGTGTATGCACCCGCGTGAATCGGCTTTTCGCTGAACAGGTGCAATGGAGTATACGAGATTCTGTGATCCTGTGTAGCTCGCTTGCAATCACAGTAATTGCCCGACTGTACGCTACCGAGGGAAATCCCGTATTTTCCACGAGTTTCAGCAACGAAACCGTTTGTAACGCGACCTTCTACCGTACACGCGCCGATACCCATCCATCTATATCACAGGCACACGGTATCGGGACTTTGTGTATTACCTCATACCCCGATCGCAACACACGTTTCGGATTAACGAATGCTTCTTTTTTTTCCCCCCCACTGCAGCAGTAACTCGTAATATCGTAAGTTGAAGATCTATTCGTAATGTTCATTTGCACTCGATTTAATGTCAAACGATTCGTGATGATGGATGTTGTCGTCGGAACATAGAGAGTAAAAATTAGCAACACTTACTGGAATTTCTGTGAACGATGCGCCGTGTACAGTGAGAGAAGGGTCCGGAAAAAACTACCAAATCATATGGTAAATTTCGATCGGGAAACATAGTACACCGGCGACATCACGAGCGATATGTGACATTTTCACATGGGTCATAGCAATTTTTATCGAACCCATATGGTAATTTTTCTACAGAAGACGGGTCGGCAAAATTTTGCGTACCAGCTAAGAATTTTCGTAGATAAAACTGAGCATTTCATCGATCAAAAGTTTTTGATGTATTATGCATAAAAAAAAATTGATCAGCATAATATACTGGTATAATCTACAAACCTAAAACAAACTGTTCGCGATCGCGACTCCTAGTAAAAATAATTTCCCGAGTAGAAATTTTCGAGCGTTACATCGGGTCCTGATAGGGTCCTGATAAGGCCTTAACAGGCCCTTGTCAGATCTCCTTAGGACCTTATCTGGGCCCGATGTAATGCGTGCAAATTTCTTCTCAGGTTATGTATTGTACTATGTATGTACTATTTTAGTACTATGTATTGTACTAAAAATTACGGGATATTTGGGTAATATCATATTTTCTAGCAGAATATGTTAAGTGTAACACGAATGTTTTCCAGGATGTCGCTGTGGTTCCCAAATACCTGGAAGTTCTATCGGGTTTTACCAGATTTATGGTAATTCCTATCAGATTCTTCTCTCAGTGTATAATGCAAAAACAGGGATTTTTAATTTTGAATCCCCACACCTAGCGGGCATGCGCGCTGATTTACGCATTACATGACGCATTATATGAAATAAAAAAAAATTGTTGGAAATTGTTTAACTTTTTTTCCGCCAATTAATAAGACACGCAATGATAGATTTTAATTAAGAAGAATGGTTGACGGTGGAAGAAGGAGGTATACTCATCGGAGGTTTTCAATCGAAAGAAGAGGTGTAACGGAACCGTGCTTGGCGCTGATTACCCCATTATTGTTAACTAATTACGGTGATCGTCTTCATCGCACCGCCAATGTGCCAAATGGCTGTTTGCACTGACCTCTTAGCAGTCCGCTCTCCGCAGACTCCCATTCACTAATTCCCCGATCCTTTTCACTCCGCGCTAATGAGACACCATCAGACATCTATCAAGCCTGGATATTGTATGCAGTCGCGGCGGATGACGGATTGGCCAGTTCGCCGTGTCAGCCGCAATCGGAGAAGGGATTTTTTATACACCAAAAATCCACCACATTTGTCTGAAAATCGGCTTAGCGGAATAGTCCAGCGATCCGGTATTAAAATAAACTTTATTGTACTTAAACACTTCCTAATTAGTTATTTTTATTCGTCATATCTCGCTCCACCTGACCAGAATATCACGTACTGTTACTTTTCGTATATTTCACACATTTCTTTGTTTTACCGAGTGCATCGATCCGGAAGTTATAGGACAAATTTTCCACTTCAGCCCCGTGTCTATTTGGTTAGCGCGCGAAATAATCCCCTGGGAATTTCGTACGGGAATATAACCGGTTGGTACACGCGAGTTAGTGCTTCACGAGGAGTTTCAGGAAAATTCTTGATAGCGATACGGGTCTGGAGGCTGGGCGGAACATCGCTGAAAGGTGAATCCCACGAGGATCGACCGGGCCCGGGGTTTTGTATATACACATACCCGGCGAGCGTTACATTTTTTTATTCCTTCATCCCGCTACGTCGCTTCGCTGCGCTTATTTTCCAATCCGCTTTTCCACAATTTTCGATCTCGCGCGCGTACGAAACGCGCGATATTTTGCGTACCGGTGGTATTACGCGCTTATTTCTGCCTATGCCACGTGAAATCTCATTTGGCATTAGCGGGCAAAATTATAGCGTCCAACGGGGATTGAGCGGGCTGACGTAGCACAGAATACATATACATATATATACATATTCAGTATTTATATATATTAAAATGTACGTGATGCGCAGCTGGTAGATTTCCCAGAATGCATGTAGAGGACTCGGTTGCATCCTCGGGGAGGCGGTACAAGCCTTCAAAGTCTCTATCTCATCGGAGGTACGTGTGTGTATACATATGTATAGTCATATACATATAAGCGTCGTAGGAAAGGAAACGGGACTCGCTGTACGTTTAACGAGTGCTCTTAACTCCCGTAGCGAACTCGTTCCTTCTCAGCGTTACTTCCGCGAGCATGGCTCTTTTTTTTTTCTTTTACTCTTCCTTCTTTTCTCTTATTCCTCATCGCGTCCTCATCGTCGTAGTCGTGGCATCCGCAGCCTCGTTCGAGCACTTATCGACTCGGTGGATCGCGCGGACAGCAGATGAATAGCGCGACATTTTCCGTCGTTTCGTTGAAAAGGAACGAGCTTTCGCGGCTCAGTCGGGCATCCGGCGTCGAGAAGAGCGAGCTCGCACACACACAGAGAGAGAGTCGTAAATGTGTAAGGGAGAAACTCGGAGACGAAATGTTCACATTCATTCGTGCTGCGTGGATATGATAGTCTCATTCTGTCCTTCCCGTGGGCCCCTCATTCACTTCTATGGTACGGTATGCCTCGTCGTTCCGCGTAATACCATCGTCGTTCGGAGTCTTTCGAAAATTCATCGCCCTTCGGAGTGGGGGGGGGGAGGGGGGAGGGGGGAGAAAAGCTCGCTGGATCGCGACTCCGCGCGGATCCTCGGCGTTTGTACGAGTCGGCGAGAAGCGCTGAGTGGCGCCGTTGGAACGCAGACAAGCTATCTTCGCTATCTTTGAAAAAAAAAAAAAAAAAAACGGAATGACTGAAGTGCATCCGTAGCTCACTGAAGAGCAAATCGCAACTTTGGTGTACATAGATAGATGAATCTCAAGGATGCTTCGCTCCGCTGTACACAATCGTGTCTTCTATCTCTCTCTCTTCCTCGTTTGGATTGCCGAGTCGCCGAGCTGCCGCGTTTCATCGACTTCGTATCAACGATGTATTATCGATCGTTAATTGTAATATTTCGTAAATTTGTTTCTCGGCAAATCGATAATCTCGCCAAAGAGCCGGAGAACGGAGTGGCGCGTTTTGTCGAGCTCTTGACTCTAGCGAATGTTACAACTACTACTATAAAAATTTGATCTACGGTAGATCCACGGTAGACCCTGGTTTTGCGGTTCTACCAACAAAAAACCGCCTACTGGAAGTACTGCTGACTTCGAATAGGGTAAATCAGGGTGAGATGGCCAGGCGGGTGAGATGGCCAACCGTAATATCTTTTAACGTAATGAACGAATGGCCGCCTCTTGCACAGATTTTAGTATATGTGGGTACAATGCGATTGCCCAAAAAAATTAAAGATTGCACGTTCAAGGGTCAGTAGGAACGGTTCATCTCTATTTCGAAGTAGGCAGCAATTTCTCGAGCTATATTTCTAGCGCTTTGGAGACATGCTAAATTATAATTTTGCTAGTAAATCCACATTGCACACTATAGTAAGATCTTTCAAGAAAAGATTGGCGCTTAGTAAATCCATTTTTTTGAATTCCTTTCCTAAATTTAATCAGTGGCAATTTTTCCGAGAAAATGGGAGACATGACCACTTGTTTTTCGGGGAATATGGTCACATCAGTGGTGGCCATGTCACCCAGATATTGCGGGTGAAATGGCCACGTCAGTGGTGATGGGCTACTGCCCACAATAGCAATAGCAGCCGGTGATAATATCCAGGTGGTATGGCCAGTGAAACTATTTTCTTTTTAGTTTGACGTCTGACACATTCGACGGCGGCAATTACTGTCTTTCTGTAGTTTATTTAGACAACATAAAAATTAGTAAGACATGTTTTGTGCGAATCCGATGCTCCTCTAGGCCTAATTGACTACCACTATTACTGTGGCCATGTCACCCGTAATGTCCGGGTGATGCGGTCAAATGCAAATATTTATTTATAGAGCTACAATTAAATCACGCATCGATAATATCGAAACTTCTGAGTGAACTACGTCAGTTCGAAGTTTCTAGAGTTGGTTACAACAAAAAAAATTAAGTTTAAAAAATGTTAAACCTCCAATTTTCGTTGTTTACAAAACCATGACTATATCACCCCGACTTATCCGGTAGATTTCGAGAACACGCACATACTAGATTAATCGCGGTTTACCGTGGACCAGATTCAATTCTTTTTTTTTTTTTTAACGCATCTGAAATTTACTCAGCGTGGATTCATTGAACGGCAGATTCTCGAGGCGCTTTAGTATCATGCATCCCTCCGGTAGATGCTCGAACCCCGTAATTTATGCCCATCACGGTCCACTAGCTGCGCCAGACTTTAGTGGACCCGAGAAGCCGCGCGAATAACGTTAGCGCCGGGGCCAGCAGCCGAGAAAGGATCGGGAAGCGTATGGCTTCGAGAGTTCCCAAGCCGCTAGAGTATACTGCGGGTTGTAGTACTCCGCTGGCCTCTTTCGCCGCCCCGTGTGCGAGTTTCACGTACGTACGCTCCATCCTGTGTACGATACCTTGCAGAAATTACCGCACTACTTCGTTTTTTTTCTTCATACCCTCCCCACGCCCCTCGCCGCTCTCTTTCTCTCCCTCTCGCTGCGAGGGACCGTAAAACGCCTTTACGATCTCCATGGATTATGCAGACCGTCTCTAGTCCGGGGCGAAGGCTTCTCTAACCAGAAGTACCATCCACGGACGAGAGCATCCTCATCTGCCCGGCTGCACTCGAACGACGTCTCTCGAACTCCGCATCGGGCGCAGTTGCCAAAAACTTCTTGCTCCCCCCCACCCTGTCCTCTCGCAGTGCAATCGCGCGAGTTTCACGATGCACAATTTGAATATTTTTAACAGCTTCGATGGTAATTGCCTTTTCTTCTTTTTATTTTATATTTATTCCGATCAGCAAATAATCATCAGATATTCGCGTTCCGTAAATATCGTCGCACGATTTTCTCCCTTGAATCTGATATCCGATAAATTTACGGAGCAATCTCGTGCACCGTACTTGGGCGGGTCTTATTCGCGCTTTATTTGCGCCTCATTACGTTAGATTCATTCCGTTTACGCATGAAGAGCACGCGCACGCGTGTGCACTAAGGTAAACGTCCCAGTGTCCGGCCGTGAACCAGTGATCGGCCACGCCGCGTTAAACTGTGTGTACACATTGGCGATATAGGCCGTTATAGGTATAGCTCGACGCGACGTGGCCGATCGCTGGTCCACGGCCAGCGGCTGGGACGTTTACCGTTTGTCTCGGCTCGGAGAGCAACCAGCGTCCTCCTTGCTGCATAAATCCCATTGAAAGCGGCAACATCAGCAGCCCGCGCTCCCGTTCATTGAAACGCGATACGAGACTCGGTGACGTTTGAGATTTGCCTTAGCCTCTCATCCATTCATCGGGAACGGTTCTGCGCATGAGCGCGTGCCCGCGAATCCACACTACGCGCAGTCCTGTCGTCAAACGATCTAATGGGCGAACAATTCCCGTCGAATGAGGGACTTTCTGACCCGTGCCGTTTTCTCTCTGCCAACTAGGAAAACTGCCCTCCGCGATTGCCGCAGCCGAACCGAGAAAAGTATTGCCACCGAGTTCGAGGAGATTATTGCGCACGTGAATTTGTATACACGATCTAATTGGCTGTACAAGGCTGTTCCGCCAGCACCGACCGGCCAGCAACAGATTCTGGAAGTTCAATATTCGCGAACAGCCAGACGGTATATGCACCGGCAACAAGAGCTATCCACGGCATGGCACGAATAACGTGCTCGATTCCCCCCTGCCCCGCATTACAACTGCGGCGCGCTTGTAATCGGAACTTTGCGAATACGTTTTCTACGTGTTTTCTATATTCATCCGCAATGCCGCAAGGATAGTCTCGGAATTTCAATGCCGATTTTCAACTCCGTTCCCGCGACTGATTGATCGAAAAAATTGTTGGATATGCGACGCATTATTAACATCGCTTTACCCTCGAATCGTCTGTTTACACTGTAATGGTCGGGGAAATGATAACTGAAAAAAAGTTTGTCAATAGCTCTTTCCTGAATCGAAATGTTTGAAAAATGTACATTCGAAAAATGTTCTTTTTTAATTTTTACAACCAAATAACATAAATCTCGACTTACAACAATGGAAAAACGAAATCGGACCGAGAGCCTCACACTTCAGAAAAATCACTTTGAAACGCCGCGATGTACATATAAAACACTTAGTAAAAATGTACGAATCTATCTGTCGACCTATAATAGAAGACGGTCATTTTATTTTCATAAATTACAAAGAACCAGCAATTAAAATGTAAAAACTCCTGTATAGGTGCCACTCATCGTCTTACACATATCCGTAATTTCCATAATCCGCTTCACGACCCTCGAAACACTCTTCCATATGAAGTTCCGGAAATTACACGCATAAGAACAAGAACTAGAGAACTTTCCAAACGATTCGCTGCGACCCAAATAGAAAACATTAAGCCACTATGCAAACAACCCACATTTAAGCCACTATGCAACAACCCACATCTACATACATTTAAACACCCCTCACGTACAACTTGAAATATCGAACAACGAAGAAACAAACTGACAAATTAAATTTAAATTATCAATTCACTCTATGTGTAAGATTTGAAAATAATATTTAAAAAATGTTAAACTGTCGCTAAAGGAGTTTGGTCAATGGCCGATTGCCAATATATATATATATGTACATAACATAAACGTTACGAAGAAATAATGTTCGAAAAACTTACTTTCGCAATGCTTCACTATTGATAAAATTTATTTAGAATTTTGTAGATCGTAATTGAACTGAGCTGAATTGACTGTAAAGCGACAGATATCTACGAGCAACACAATTGAGTAGTTCAAGCGAGACGGAAAAAAACAATGCAACTCGGAATTTAGATAGTCTATAACGGTAAAAAAAACTAACAACGATAGTTTCTCGTATAGTCGAGGAATGAGCAACAGAGTGATACAGAGCCGGCGGGCTCACGATTCATTCCATTGCGGCATGTGCCGCGAATTACTTTATCCGAGCGAGTAATCTCTCGCACGCGGTTTGAAAGTGTAATCGCGCAGCGGGTCGAGTATCGATCTCAAAGCGCGTGTGTACGGCAAAGCGCGTCTCGTCGTTGTTACAGAGACGCGAGAGAAACACTAAACGAAAGCAAATCGAGATCGTAGATTGCAGATAATTGAATAGAAAAAAAAAACACAGTACACATTTAAAGAACGAAGAAAAACGATTGAAAATAAAGGATCATTTGAAAGGACAAAAAAAAAAGCGTCGTCTCTCCTGCTACGAATCTAAAGCCCCATTCAAGATATCGGCCATGCCACAAGCTTTCGATCGGAGAAGATAAAACGATAATTCCTCCTCTCACGGTAATGTCTCCGCGGCTTAATGGTAACACCGTCCGGTCTCCGTACAATCGCACCGAAAGTGCTCCTTATCACAGTTCGCTCGTCCAGAGATGAAATCCCGATAGATTTTTCACCTCGCGACGTACAAATTCCTTTTGCCTTCTACCGGCAAACACGGCTGAGTTTCGGTTCTTCCCAGCGGAATTCGTCGCAGATTGTCGATCGAGCGTCTACACTTGTGTAATAACGTGCATGCAATTTATATTGAATATATTCCCCCAGGTGCATTTAAGTGCAACGTTAGTTGCACCGGTTATAGCGAGGGGGCAAAGTATTAGCGAACGGGTCGGGACCGTCGCGTCTTGACCTCGCGAAACCGGTCGGGGGTTAACGACGTCGATGTCGCGGAACCTGGTACGCGCGATTGCCCCGGCAGCAACAGCACCAGAAGCAGCCGGAGAGAGCAACAGTCCCCGCGGCTGGAGCGGCTCCGTCGGTGCCCGCGGAGCTCGGGCAAAGAGCCCGCGGTGATTTAAAACGCCGCAAGTAGGCAAGGTCCATCCGCGTGTCCAAATATCTCATAAATCACGGATACCGGCGGAGCCGCGGCGCGGTTTGTTTCTTCCTCGCGCGCGTGAACGCTCCCCGTCGTATCTTCTAACACTACCTCGTCGTCGCAGTCGGCGATCAGTTATACGCTTGCATAGCCGCGACATAATTGCCGCCCCCATTCACCACCCCGCGCAATATATCGCCGGGCTTCTTCCTCGTCGTCGACGGGCCGCTTCGCTTATAATCGGACCGCGTGTCGTACCCGCGAATGTGTTTTGCCGGTTGTGCATTATAACCGCATCTTCGCCGGTTAATATCGTACCGCAAGCTTATTTATTGCGGCATCACGATTAGTCACTATAAATATCTTCACTCCACAACTAAATAATAATTAATTACCCTGTTGAGATATACTATCGACACACTGAGATGCCTGCATCTTTGGCGTTTGTGGAGATTCGCGTCGAACCTCGAAATTTGAAGTTTTTCAAAAAATTCCAAGAAGCGGACAAGCGAAATCATTCCTCCTTAAAAAATAGTACATTTCGATACGAGTGCGGAAAAACTTTTTCCGACGGGTGTGACTTTGCAGCACGAGCCGAAGGCGAGTGTTGCAATCACACGAGTTCAAAAAACGTTTTTCGCACGAGTATCCGACAAAATTTTATTTCACAAGGTGTAAAAATTAGGGTTTCGCGAAGAGTGCGCAAAGACCGCCATTTTCCCACCGAGTGAAATAAAATCTATTTTAAGAAAAAAGTTGGTATTATTTTCAGCATTTACAGTAAAAAAAAAAAAAAAAAAAAAATCCGAAGAATTAAATTGATTTTTTGGCTTTGATACTTGAGTTCATGGAACGAACATTTTGGTATCCGGAACGCGTAGACGAGAGTTTGCAAGCACGTACGATCAACTTGCATGCGCCGTTTTGATTTCGTTCGTCTTTCCGTCTGCGCCGACGAGCCATACAGGACATGGTGGAAGTCGTTGTCGACGTACCTATATGCACCCTTATCTACCCGGCCCATCGCAGGGGGGGAGGGCGGCTATGTAGAAAATACCCGAAGAAGGGTCGTACTCGCCGGCGGCATTCGTATAAATTCGCAACGAGCCGCAAACACCGGAGAAACTATAGATCGAGCGCAATTTCGATCCTCCTGTAAAGGTATAAGTATACCCGACGTGTACATGTTAAGTGTACATAGAGAATCCGGGAACGAATTCACGAAGCGATAAAACGCTATCGTAACCGCGTAAGCTAGCTGCGATGCTAGGTATAGGATATCTCGCGTGTGCTTCTCTCCGCGCTATACCGACAGCGGGTAACTGTGCAAACGCGGGTCCTTCGCGATCGCACCGGCAATACGCTGCGCTTACGAGAGAATACAAATGATCGGAAAACGGCGAGGGTTTCGAAAGCCAAAACGCTCACGATCGGGACGAGAAGATCCTCGACCTTACAGAGTCATCCTCCAAGATTTTACGGTTTCCGAGAACGTGCATGGCGCATTCCCACAAGACTTCCGGTTTGCTCAAACAGTCAAATTCGACGCACCGGGGAAAAAAGATTAATACTGATTCTATGGACTACAAAAAAAATACTGTGTGTTCCAACAATTTTTATATAGGATAAACCGGCCAATGAATGGACAGTTAAGCATACGAAAAAGCCAATGAATAGACGTTTTTTATGCACGTGCTCTTATGGAAAGTGTCCATTCATTGGCCATGTCCATTCATTGTCTCGTTTACCCTATCACTAGCAGTTATCGCGCCTCGCGCGCGTATCCCAAATCTCGATAGTTACGAGATCTCCACAAATTTGTATTATTATAAAATGATTTAATAGTTATTAAATTATTGAATCAATCACTGATTACGCGACTAATTACTCGCCCGTAATAATTAAATTAGTATGAGAGAAGGACCTGAACAGAGACTCTGATAGGTATATTTAAAAATAAATAATTGTTTAATCCAGACGGTGTCGTCTAACAGATATCAGTTTACATTGTAGCGTTCACGTTAATTTACAATATAACCTTAACCACACAACTATCAAACATATGGTCCGGTTTATTTGACTGATATTGGTCATCGAACGACTCCAGCTTCAGGCTCGTACGGCAGCCCATCGGGGAACATTTCTTAAGCGACAACAATACATATCGAAAATACAAGTTATTTTGGCCACTGATTTTTGAAGAACGATAAAATGCCAAAGCAGCGGTTATGTCTGCTGAGTTTCGAAGCGTAAATATTACTGCAATGGTCCTGTAAAATTTTTCAATCCCTCATGCATACTTGGACATAATTTTTGTTTAAAGTCCCCTTGTTTTTTCCGATAATTTTTTTCACAAATTCCCGATTAAAAATGTATGTTTTTGTATGACTAGGTGTATCATTCACGGAAATGTCAGTAATTATTGCAAATTTCTGCTTTTCGTGCGGGAAATAATAAATTCATTGCCGCAACCAACTGCGTGCTTGAATACGCTCCAAGCGATTTATTTTGTTGAGCCGACAGATTAGTTCGTTGCCCAGCAAATACTTTCTTGTGGCTGAAGTACTTAGGTCGATGGCCAATAGGCAATATATGTTCTCACGTCTACCTACGTTATGTCATGCTACGTTCAAAAAATTGTACCATCTCGCATATTGTTAATAAATCCACTATTACTACGTCTTTCTTGGATCTTCACATCAGTTGCCGTTTGATCGAGGCAACTAATTATTTTTCTCCGCATAGAAACAATAATGCTTTTAAAAAAGGACAAAAAAATATGTACTTCAGTAGGATCCTGAATATTAACTAACCAACGTCAATTCAATGTTATCGACCGTCCAATATGTACAACACATGTTTCAAGAGTGGAGGACGGTAACGATTAAATCGACCGCGTCTCTACAAGTAACCTCTCCGCTTCGACGAAATTCTGGATCGGAACCATGAGGACCATGGACCCCGTCTGGCGTATCCATAACCAGAGTCGATAGTCAGGAACAAAGTATTCACGCCACGTACGATAACGTTTTAAAGTGCGGCGCTAGTGGTGGCGGCGGCGTAGAACAGGCGGTAACGGCGTTGCCGGGGCTTTTCAGAGTTCCGGTTCCCAGCGCGGAAGGAGCGAATGGCGAAGTAGGGCTTTAAGTACGAAGTACGTATACCAGAACGTAGTCGGTAGAACGATGTGCCGGCCCTCGCCGACATCAGAAGCAGCTGGGAAAATTACCAGTTGCCGGACCTCGTGCACTCGCGGTGGAGAGCGAGAAATTCTCACTGTAATCGCGAATCCACTACTCTCCGATCCTGCTGCTGCTGCTGCTCGAGAGGTCCTCTCTGCGGTTCCACTCCCCCTGTCTTTCTCTCCGTGGTACATACTATACTCCGTGCAATGAGAAGAGGAATCGTGTCGGCGGGACACGCAATGGCGTACAACCTTCGCCAATGCTTAAATTCGGCAAGACAATGAATCCAAATTTCTTAAGGGGCTAATATTTAACGTGATGACAAAAATTTTGCGATAAGATAATGCGAATGAAAGTTCATAGTTGCTTGAACTATGTCAATGATTAATGTCAACAGAAAGCAACGTTATCCGATGCATCGAATAATAAAATTAAATAATTGACGGAATCTTGGATCTTTTTTGGGTTCGTGGGGTTACACCACTGCTCTCTGCACAACTGTATAGTACTGGCTTCGACGGGAAACGCGTAATTGTTGCGGTTGAGGGAGGCTTCGAGAGCCACGGATCTTCGTCCATATACTGTTTCGTGCGTGCATGTTGCTTTACAGATGAACATTTCTTACAATTGCAATATACAAGCTTACGGATGCTGCGACATCGGACCTTAATTCAGTTATGCGGTATTACATTTATGTAATACCGTCATATCGACGTGGGGAAAAATAGGCTAATAATGAAGGTAACAAAAGTTGCCGCAAGTCAAATCGAAGGGTACCCCGTTTTGCCCCAGATGTTTTTTTTTAAATATCCTTTCAAAACTGCTGCCAATACAATTTTAGTGTAAAAAACAATGGATGTATGCTTTCGGTATTGTTGAAGCAGGTTTTATTGCTTAGCGTCCCCGTTTTGTCCCGATCTACCCTATAACGTTTATGTAATTTGTATATACTAGGGCTTCTGGGGGTCGCGCGCTCCCGTTGAATGTTTCCAAAACTTACTTAGAAATAGGGGTTTAGAACAATGAAGATAGGGGCTTGAAGAGACTTAGAATACTCGTTCGCCGTCAATCCCCCTCCCCTTTGTAAGGGGACTTAGAATATTTCAGGCTAAGGGATCACCCAAGGCGGACTTGGAATATTTAAGTCTTGGGGGGAGGGGTCAACTTCACCGAACGAAGCGAGGCTTCGTCCATCATGAAACTGATCTTTTCCCTTACGATATGGAGGAAAATAATAACTAATAATAATTTTAAAAACACATTTAAACACATTTTATATGTATAAACAAATTAGCATAGCATTCTAAGTTATACCACACGTTGAGTAAAATCAATGCACTATAGTATAGGACAAATAATCGCAGAGGCAATATCAAATATTTCGATATATCTGATCAAGCTTTTGGCCCGTTTTTGCGAAGTTAGTTTGCGAAGTTATCTCTGCCACTTCACATTTATTCACACAAATTCCGTCAAGAGACATTGAGCCATTCAGACAAACACTGGAGACAAAGAAAACAGCAAAATCGAGGGGCCGTAGCGAAACGCATAATTCCCGCCTTTTAACCCTAGCGGGCAGTCGGAAGTTAATGAAACCCATAACTCCCGTCTTTTTGCCCTAGCAGGCAGTCGGGAGTTAAAAAGGGTCGCCTTAATAAAAATGGACCATCCTCCCCATTTCTGCCGCCTCTGTCGGCGACAGCGGCGAGACTTAGAATATTTCAGCCCCTATAAGGGACTTAGAATATTTCGGGCTCAGGGGCCACCCAACTTAGAATATGGGGGATATTCTAAGTTGGGTGGGACCGTTTCTTGACTCGGCGGCGAGAGCAACGGGGACGAGACATATATTACACAGAGATAACTTATAAATATAACGTACACTTGAGTATTACATTTGATGACCAAGGGAACGAGAATGTTTCACGAAAGTCGACTGTGTCGTCTCGGTGGAAGAGACGAAAAGTATTTCATCTTGCTACTTTTCGACGGGAGAGTGCGGAGTCCCGAGCAGACATAACAAAAAATGCATTCAACTTATTAGCACTGCCATGAACGTCGTTAAATTAGTTCGACAGTGAAAGACGAAACGGCGATGATCCTGATTTGAGTACATCGTGTCGATAAAGCGAACAGCGGCGTAACACGCGATAGCCCCGTAAAACAGGGATTCGCAAGCCCGGTGAGAGACCGGCACTTACGGATTAATTTCAAAATCGTTACGGCGCCCTTCTTCACGGCGAACGGAGCACAACCGGTCGCTTATGAGAACTGGGTGAAGAATATCAGTCAGGAGAACCGCAGCGAGTGCACCAGTATTTGCGGTATATTCGCTGGAGTGCCCGGGACGTAGTCGGAAAGTAAATTAGCCGGTGGAAAACTGGTTTAACTCAATGTGTTAATTGCGGGGCCCTGAGCTCTGATTTGCGGCGCGCCGGGACCAATGGTACGATTTATTCTTAAATTGCTCTGCTATTTAGCTTCTGCACCGAAGTTTTTGCCCCTATATATCCTTGGAATGCAGTTAAGGGTGCAGTATCTTTAAGTCTTATTGTAATATGGAGGTGCGGAGGGGGAGCGGGGCGCATTAATTACAAGAAAAAATCGTGCCTTATATTTTTTTCTCGGTATAATAAAAAAATGAGGTCGAAACTCCCCACGAGTGATTGTCTGTAATGGTGCTCTGGTTATGTAAAAAAATGCGAACGTTCGAATACGAAAAATTGGAGGAAGAGTTCCATTTTCTTTAAGTGGAAAAGATAAAAGAAGACAATATTTTTCTATTAAATGGAACTCCTCGTATACTTTTTTAAAATTGGGATCTGGGGATTTTATCACGTGATCAGAAGACCGTTGCGAACAATCAATCGTAGAGGGTTTTCGATAAAAAAATTTATTACCCAGAAGAAATAAATGTAACACGTTTTGTTGCCCGAGTTCGATGAAATCCTCTTAGGACCGTCGCACGTTGAATGCGAGCATTTATTATTTTTTCTAGAAATTATTAAAGAACTATTCAACCCAAGAAGACTCGAAAATGGTCTGACAGACTGACGAACTTTCGAAACTCTGATGCTCCGAGAGCTTTCTGTGAACTCGAGTGCCTGCGGCCACTTTATTGTCTGAATTATTTCTGAAGCGGTTTATGGGTCGTAAAAAGGTGGCCGGCATGAAACTGGATCAACAGGCGGAGAGTTGGTTGAATAACGTCGGCGAGCACAACTGTCCGCACGCTCCGTTCAAAAACACATTGACGTAAAATTTTTATAGCCACACTCAAAAGCCCAAAGGTCCGAGGCGATTCATTTTAGAATAAAAAATCAGAGAAATCAGAATTTCGCATTAGCCCAGTCAATCCAGGCCTACCCAGAATTTGAATTAATTAAAAGTAAAAGAAAAATACAACGGTACGTCGTTTCCCCGCAACATATCATTCGAGCAGACATTTATCGCTCAATGATCGTGTGAGGTCTTGCCGTGAGTCCGTCCTCTTTCAGTGTTATTCTCCCGTCGCTCGCTGGCTCTCGGGTACGCGCCGTTGTCGAGCTTACGGAGTACAAGAGCCTATAGACACGTGTACCATCGGTGTACACTTTCAAACCTGCAATTGCTGCACCGAGGAAAAGAGCCCGGCAGTGAAGCGCAAATTGGCGTTAATGGAACGTTTCATTCGTGGAACTTGCGGACCTACATATCTTCCTCGGAGTAGGAGTACCAAGGATGGAGCGTGCACACACAACGGAGGAGCTCCGCGTCGTTCGTCCGGGGTATCAAACGGGAAGATGAGAAGGAGGAGCGTCGGGACGTACGTCCCGTAACCGTTCGTCAACGCTGAAACAATAGTCCCCGGGCGTGTGCATCCAGCTCTCAGGTACTGCCTGGAGTGCCTTGTACACGCATTCATCCTCGGCTAAATGCACGGGATGCTGGCTCTGTAACGGTTCGTTCTGTTCCCTCTGCCTCGATTCGTCCGGGGCTCTTCTCCGCCGCTTCCCTCCTCTTACACGCAAACCGGAATATACCGTCGAGCCTCTCGCGGTTTTACCCCGGCCCTCGTATTATGCAACCGTGCAACGACTATATAGTACGCGAAAACGTTTAAGAAAACGAATTATTAAATTACCCCGAAGGACCGGCGGGCGCGTCGCGAACTCTCGCACGGTACCGCGTACGGTCCGGCGCAGTTAAATTTATGCACTACGCATAAAGGCCGTATACAGACGCCGGGCAATGCAGAGGAAGTTCGTACGCCCGAGAGAGCCCCGAGATTCGCGGGTGCCCCCGACCCGCATTTCGAGATTACGATAAATCTCGCTTGGCCCGATCTCGCGGCGCGCGCGTATGCGCACTCGCGTCGCGCGACCCGACCGACACGACTTCCATCACCGAGAAACGCGACATGGTCCTTCGCTCCTTCTCGCACCGACGAGGCGGGAATTCGGCGGTACGGGTAATAAGAGCGACTTTATTGCCGCTGAAGCGGCAATAAAGTCGATATGGATGTTGTACAGATAGGTGTTTCGCTTTCCGTCGGTAAGTGCCATGTCGGGACTTTTCGCTTGTATTTTGGGCAACATATTTCGTGACGTTTTTCGCGAGTATAAATCCACGCTATCGTACCGAACCGAAGTCGCCTGAATTCCGCCCGCTCGTAACTGCAAAATTCATTAGACCGTCGAGCAAGGCTTGTATTAACGAAGCTTAATTGCTCGACCTCCCTTGGTCCGCTTTGTCAGAGCAGCATCGCCAGCGATGCATTTCGACTACTAATTGACGGTTGATTATTTCCATGACGCGATGTCCTTACCGGATTCTCCCAATTATGCGACATGCAACCTGTCGCCCGATGGTTAGTTAGCGTAGTTATCAGAAAAGTGCCCGTCCCGATGGCGCGATAGCTCTCGTACATATTTGTCAAACCGTACTCGATTGAATGCAGCGGAATTAGCGAACTATACATATCGGGGCGATCGATATCCAACGGCGAGCAGTAATAAACACCTTGGCGTGAACTTCTTATCCCGCATTTCAGGTACGGGGGGAGAGTTTCGCTGCCGGATGGTGCTATCGATAAAGAAGCAGACTGCGATCCGAGTTCCGATTATACGTCTGATCTCAACGAACTGGTACCACTGGCAACTCCAACGAAAAATGCATGTAGACCGGTAATCGACTCGCGTTTGAAACGCAAGAGGGTCTCGCGATTCGCAGACACACGTTTCCATGCATTATATACGTGGAACCATTATGCGCGATCGATTTCTCGGACGTCAGAGCGTGTAGCCAAGTTTTGTACACGTGAATTTGTATTACAGAGTGGGCTAGGGCGCGAGCGTAATTGGCCGATGTTATTCCCCGTCGATTTCTCGTGCACGCGGTGCTGTTACCTCTATGGCTGTGGGTAATTGTGAATGAGATAGAGGCAACGAGAAATATAGCGTACATACCTGCACACATCTACACAGTGCGTTTGTATATATGTGCTTGTATATGTGTGGCTGCTCCGCGGCGGTCCGACTGGAGAGCTGATCGAATCGAACTCGAAATCTATTCCGAGCTTATCGCCGGCTCCCAGGTTTGTGTAGGCAAAATCCTTTCGTTCGATACACACCCGACGACGCTTCCGCGCGGTGCCGGCAGTCTCGCCGCGGCTTGTTTTACCGTTGCGTTTATGAACCGCCCTCGAGGTCCACGTCGCGGATTAACGAACGCGGGTCCACCCGATCGGTCGCGGCCGCCGATTTCCGAGAGGAAAATGGAGACATTAAGGCAGTTAACGTCGATCGCACGTTCTAACCAACGATTACGATCGAGCGACGAGAGTCAACGAGCGTCATTAGCCGCGCACTTGTGGTAAAGAAAAAAGTTCGGTTTAATGAGCGGTGTACGCAAAGTACGAGGTGGACGGGACAAGTCGGAAGACACGTTTTAAGTAATCGCGGGACGTATTAAGTAATCGCAGTGAGCGTGGCGATTCTACACTTATCCATAAACGTTCACAATTATTTTTTTCTTGTCCATCCGACAATTTTGTTTTTAGATTTTAAAAAGGTTATTTATTATTTTCATTATTATTTATTGATAATGAAGCTCCAAGACGGCGTTCCTTGAGCGCCAACTTCAGATACAAATGGGATCGTGAGAGAGGCAATGCCAACAGCTCAAAACAATCATGAGCTATTATATTCATATAAAGCATATTGAACATTTTCAACATATTTACAACGAAAAAATTGGCATTCCCATATCACTTCCTCATAAAATCTGAAAATTGAAATGTCCATATTACTTTCTCATAATGTTCTTTTATTTGTGAAGCTTCATTTAAAAGGAACCCAAAAATACAGAAAATGCTTTGTCAAAGAAGAAGCTTTGCGAATAAAGGAACATTATGAGAAACCGATAGGAAAATTTTCATTTCCAACGTCGATGAGGAAGTCATATGAAAATTTCAATTTTTTCTTATTTAAAAAGCTTTTTTTGTACTGTGTGCTGCATTGGACTGCAGATAATGGCAAGCCAGGCCTCGGGAGTGAAATACGGGAATTCAAGATCTCCGATTATTCACTGCAGTGGTCCGACTTGCCCCGGTCTGCCTCGATAGGAAAAAGTATAAGTACAGGTATGTGTTGTGAGATTGTCTGGATACAAGCGGGTTGATACAGTTTGCAACTCCTTGGAGCAGGTGACAAGGAGTGCGAAGAAGCCGAATCTATTATTCCGAGAGAACACACGATTGTGCGAGGCGGTATATCCAGAGAACGGGAAGACTCTCCGGGACGTTCACGATCGATCTACATCTTCGGTGGTGACGGCTTGTCCCAGAGGAGATTCGGGAACCAACTGTACCGAACAATCGTTCTCTCTGTGTGTCGTTGTCGGATTCAGTTTCCGGTGCTACTTCGCTCTTCGAGCGTCCTATTTTCTCATTCCACTCGATGAGTTCCTCGAGAACGTTTGCACTATACCTCAGAAGCTCTTGCCGTGTGAGAGCAAATATAAGAATATCGACTCGAGTCTTATCTGGGACTCGAGAGAAATGATAAAATTTGGGAACCAAAAAAATTACGTTTTGAAAGTCATTTGAAGTGAAATCAGAAATGTGTGCACCGAGACAAAGAAAAGTGTTTCCTACCATAACGAATAGTTTCCAGGGGAAACATCCAAACAGATAGTTTCCGATAGTATATATTCTATTGGTTAAACTATAATTACGGTTGCAACCATGATTTTTTGTCATTGTCGTAACTACGAAATATAGACATTCCCCCTGGGAACTATTTTTTATAGTAAAAAGTCAGTATTGTTGCTTTTACTATGTAATTTTTTCTCAGTATGGTGTGCGATGGTCCATTTGTCAACTATTATTCTGTACAGTTAAAAAAAAGGTTGAACCCTCAGTTTTCGAGATGTTTCAAACATTGTGGGTAAAAGTTAGGGTAAAAGTGGTGATTATAGCCCGGTCCGTATACCATTGATTTACACGCTAATCGAGCTAGGCCATATTCACCCAGTATATATATGTTATATTCAATATCCTTTGTGTATTTTTACATGGTTTTTTTTATGACTGTTTTTCGTTCTAGACGATCTTTCACGTCTATCGACATCGTTTACGCGGCAGCATCGAAGCGACTAAACCCCGATAACCAGTGCAATACGATCAGATGAGCGTGAGCGTACGGCCAAAGGCGGCGAATGAGGAGAAAGTAGCTCGGTGCCGGTGCAAAGCTCTCGTTGAGATACAGCACCGTGCAGTTATATGCGCTATAGTATCTCATCTGGGCTGCTCTCACGAGGAGCATTGATTTCTCAGCATCTCGCGTGCATCTCGAGAGCCCGAGCTACTTATTGTTGCTAGTACGTACTACTATAACAGGTTTTCAAGGCGGGCGAGCGCAGCCCAGAAGCTGCGAATAACGCGAGATGCGTATACCAGGAAAATTGATGCCCGGAGGCTCGTAAGCACGCGTGAATATCCACCACGGTGGTGCAGTGCCGAGAAACTATTATACTTGTCACGTCAGTTATCAGGAAAATTCATTATCGCCTGTTACTGAGAAACTCCCAAATTTGTGTGAGTTTAAAAGTAATTCACGCCGATTAATTTCCTCGGCAAAGATGAAGTGCCGGCGATAGGGGACCGGGAGTGTCCAAGTTTTTTTCCAGTCCCCAGTAAAAAAGGTAAGTTCGTAAGATTGGTATAAGAAGTTTCGTAAAAATAATTTTATTACATAAGCGACAAACTCGTTTTTTCAGGTTTCAAGATATCTGTCCTTTTATTTTCCGTGTCATTAACAATTTTAGTTTGTACTTTCGTTTGTAAAACTAGAGTCGGATGGTGCGATCGGAAAGTTAAAAAATTTGTGGACAAGAAGTTGTTGTAAAAAGTATAATCTTTTTTCTTACTGTAGGAATATTCTGTTCGTGTTAAAGAGCAACGTTTTGGCGCCATCGACGAATGGTAAAAGATTTCAAAATATATATATACATGAAACATAATTTTTGACGAAAACCCTGAGATTACCGAGGCATCGGTTATCTTACCGAAGAATAAAAAACGGCCCACTGTACCCCACCGACGAAGAACAGTGTGTGTCGCAGCGGGGCCAGCGTTCAGTCTTGTAAAATATGGAAAACATTATTTTTATTCTTTTTGGCTTCCTCATAGTCAAAGCGTTGTGATGGTGAAAAAAAATGTCGAGATTTTAATGAAAACGTGTTCAGAATGTTCCAAAACATCGAAGAATCACATTTAGAAAAAAATGTTCGGATTTATGTATGTGTGTGGTGTGTGTGTGTGAATCGGACGCGAAAAATTCAAACCGCTATAACTGGAGAACGTCTCGACCGATGAAGGTCGTAAATTTCACACACAGCATGTAGTTAATAGTCAATGTTTCTGCAAAATTTCATACAAAAATGTTCAATTGTTTTTTTGTACGCCATTTTTAATTTGTTCGAAAATGTCTGTACGCACTCTAGCTCTTACAATTTTTTAGTTATCTGGCTAAATGCGTACACAGATGGAATATGATTAAAATTTCAAGAGAATCGATATAACCGTTTAAATTTGATGTCATTTTGAATGTTTTTAATTTCTTGAAAAATTAGTACTGTATTTTAGACGCGGTTTTCCTCATTAAATATTCATGTATGAATAAAATAAGAGGTTTTCCTCATTAAATATTCATGACCAGCGTGAAAAAATACACGGAATACAGTCCTGAAGCGACGACTAACGAAAAAAGTTTATCAGCCATTTTCGTAGCCAAAATTGAAAAATGAGTGATTTAGCATATTTTCAAACAGCAATTTCTTTGCTTCCCGATAGCATCGCGGAAAAATCCAGGTGCCTGCCATGTTCTACGGAAATAAATACGCAAGTTGGTGAATATGACAGGGTTGAAAAAGCGCCGAGCACAGATCCGACGAAGTGAAGCTTGACGTTGGTATATTTTTATGCGCTGAACCTGAACCCAGGCCCGCCGTTTTGAATAAAAGTCTAATACGACATTTATAGTTTCACACGACCGTCACCTTACGCGTAAGGTGACGTTTGATTGAAAAGGAGGAGGCGTTCGATTGAAAAAATGAAGCGTCTGACAACTTCTTGTCCCATTTTTTTTCACACAGCAGTCAGCTACAAATAACAAATGATCATTGTGAGCCCTCCTCGTACTAAATTGAGAGGCGAAACAAGACCTTCCCGCGGTCCACTTAATCCAGACGATACGAGGGCACGAGACAACAGTAATAGTAGTGAAAAATTATAGCGCAATATTAGCAAACGAGGAAAATAAAAGGTTCAACAAGGGACCGAAAGGTTCGCCAGAGTCCATTATCCTTTTCTTCGTGACCGTTTGCGCGAGGGGGTTGGAAGTCCGAGCTGACCGGGTGCGCAAGCCGACGAGTACGAGACGACGGAAGAAAGGGACGGAACGAGGCCCAAGGCGGCTCGGTTCTCTCGCGAAATCTTTCGGGCAATCGGTGAAATTTCAAGCAGGCTCATTTATCAGAGGTCTCACTGGTTGCCCAGGGGCCCCGGAGCTGCTACTCTTCTCGTGTGTATGAAGCTGAACGAACGGAGCGCGCGCGCGCGCGCGAGTCCAGCCACGAGAGCCGCGGGCATGAACGAAGAGAGGCTCTCACGAACACGATGGTGTAACTGGACGGATCACGTAGGTACAACGTTATGCGAAAGAACTGACTGACCAACGAACAGCCAAGTCAAAAACCCTCGGCGGCGCGCGCGAAGAGAGAAATAAAGGAAAGCGAGCTTGAAAGATAGCGATCTTTCGCCGCATGGAATTCCCGGTAACATTATAACTCTTGGCTGGAATAGCCGAGGTATTTTATAGATTCCGTGAATGGAAGGTTCTCAAGCTCGTACGCATAGTCGCGTAAGCGCACTGTCATATCGCTCGGTCGTTGAAGGCACTACACGTGCCGCAGGGAACGAGCCTTTCGCTGAAAGTGTCGCGTTGGGGACGGGGCAAAGTGGACCATTTTTACCTATTTTTCGCGCGAGATTAAAAAATGTGTCGTCTCGAATGGAGGACGGTGGTCCGTTTTGTCTCGGGGTTTCGTCTTGCCCCGCTGTCACGAACGCGCTGGTACCGATACAAGGAAAAACAGTGTAAAATAAATCGATAGTAAGGAAGCTTCAAAACTTCAGAAATAAGAAAACTTCATAGGTCCTGCGCAATTCTCTTATCTGCTCCTGCAGTTGGGAAATATTTCCACAAATCTCCAATCGCCCGAGATATAAGTTTTTTTTTTTTATTTTCCTTCGTTTTTATCCGGACTCTCTCGCCGTGACGGATTTAACCGGCGGATAAGCGATACCTCGTGTCCAGTCGCTCGTACACGGCGTCGTCGACGAGGATGTCCATCGACGTAATCCTGGGAACCGTGAGAGCAAAGGAATCAGCGTCGAGGGCCCGCAGCCGCGCTCGAGTGTACGTAACCGATACCCACTTCCGTTTCGGACATCCAATTTCCGGGTTGGAAACCCGCGTCCGGTTCGCTGCAAACCTGCCCGCACGGACCTCGGAAACTCCGATAATAATGCCTTCGATCATCGTGTTACATCGAAGAAATGTGAACGGTGGCGAGGCAAAAATTTATGTGAAAAATACGAATTACCCATCGTACACTGTCGCGTGTCTCATCGTACGAACGCTCAAATTAATTGCGATACGTGGTCGCGAGGGGAACGCAAGGTAAAAAAAAAACCACGGGAACAGAAGGACGGCACGGTCTATCGGAGGAAAGAACGACGTTTAACTCGTCTTCATTCTCGTTGGCGTTTGAGCGACGGGTCTGCAGGACTAAGAGCAATCTCCGGAGAAAAAGATCCGAATTAAACGATAATTTTCTGCAATTCAGCAACCTCGTTAATTTACCCGTTTTTTTCGTCCTCTTCCTACCTCTCTCCAATAGCTGCCGGCACGAGAAGTTGATTCTCTTCTGCGTACCAGTCGCGTTCAAATACCGAAGTTACACGAGACATCTCTGCAACGGGATTTAACTACCCGTTCACGAGTGCCTCTCATTGTAGACATTGAGGTATTTCCGACAATAAAAAAAAAATATAATAAAACAAAACAATTAACAGTCACTGAATGCCAGTTGAGGTATATATCGGGGACTAATACCGTTGGAGAAATGAGTTCAAGACCTAAACGACGAAGACAACTTAAATGGGAAAGCTCCGCGCCGATCGAAGAGAGAACTAACGTGGAAGCGTTTTCACATCGAGGAAAGCTGATAACGTATAGAAGAACACCTTCTTGAAATTCCGTTCACGAAGTCGCAGTCGGCACGACGGTCTCGTAGGACTGGAGGCGCTCCCCTGGCAATCTGCCGAACGGATGTCGAGACCGTCTTTTACCCGAGCATCCCGTCTTTGCACTTGTTCACGTCATCCCGCGAGCGCGCGCCTGGCATCCCGCGTCGAGTGAAAGACGAGCTCGGGCGTTTTGGATCTTATATCTAGGCTCGTGTCTGAACAGCTTTATAGATTTTGCAATCGGGCACCAGCGTTTGAGATATTGCGACGAAGTTGCCAATGAGATGAATTTGGTGACTATTTTTGGTTTTCAACTCAAGGATCATATTGTGTCTGTGAAAGAAGATGATTGTTTACTTATTTACAAGGAGTAGTCAAGGAGGTGTATATAGAGTTTTCACCTTACAAGGATAAACTTTTTTTTCTTGCAAATTTCACAAATCTTTCTCGCGAACAAGCCGTAAGGTAGACCGGGGCAAAACGGGGACGCTAAGCAATAAAACCTGCTACAACGATACCGAAAGCATACATCCATTGTTTTTCACACCAAAATTGTATTGGCACCGGTTTTAAAAGGATATTAAAAAAAAACATCTGGGACAAAACGGGGTACCCTTCGATTTTACTTGCGGCAACTTTTGTTAGCTTCATTATTACCCTATTTTGCCCCACGTCGATATAACATTTCATGTTCCCATTTTGCCCCGGTTTCCGTCGATTGTTGGCTACCATGAAACGATTTATTCGATAATTATGGGTACCCCATTTTGCCCCACGTCGATATGACATTTCATGTCCCCGTTTTGGCCCGGTTCCCCCATATATTTTAATGGACAATTTGTAAAGACGAACGAGAAAAAAGTAGCGCACGTTTCTGGAGAAGATAGGTTTGTTAAATGGACAAGCCTTTTTCACCATGTACATTTAAATTGGGTTAGCGTTTGTCACTGTTTTTGTTATTCTAAAGTGCTTTTGATGAGAAAAAGTTTCGATGAAAAGAAACGAAAGAAAGAAAGTCGGCTATTCACGATTATTAGCTATTTGTCAAGTTGAAATTTAAAGGAAGATGGATTAAGATAAAAATGTATCGATACGAAAAGATTCGCAGCAAAATGAACGCTTTGGCCTGCAGCGAAGCCTTTCCGTCCGCTATCACTGTCCGTCGAAAGTAGCGAGCTAACTTTTCAACTTCATAAGCATTGAACCGGGAGTTCGCTCCCTGTCCAGCCATAATAACGGTAGATGCACGGGTTAATATAGTGCGAAGCTTGCCGACGAGCGTCGTAACGTTTCGTGCGGGTCATTCCTGTCGTCGACAGGTTTATCATTGATTGCCCTGGTGGCGGTGTTCTCTCGCGCGACCGCCGAATGGCCCATGGCCATAAGCCATACCCGACGTGCACACCGAATATTGCATGTACAGATACCCCAGCGCGTTACACAAGTTCTGGAAGCTAGCTTCAGGCGTGGAGGATGAGTGAAGCTTCGTCGCTCAGCGCGCAAACTGATAGAGTCGTTACTCCAGCAGGCCGAAGGTTAATAATACAGCCGGAAGCGAGGGTCCGTTCAGTTTTCGATTCGATGACAATGGAACCGAGAAATTTCGGCGAGGGTGAAATGGACGGACGACAGCCGGAGTTTGTGTCACTTATTGGATTTTGTCACTTATATTGGATTTTGCGAGATCGATTGCCCGGCGATTAGCGAATTCTCCCGCCATAATTACTACTCTCCGACCGTTTGTCACGAGTGGACGTAATAGTCGCTATAAGGTATTCATTGGTCGTGAACGTTTCCTGAATATTATTGATATCCTGGACGTTCAATAATATTTTCCCCGACACTTGCAACTATACTCGATGATTTGGAGGACGATCCTAATCAGTTGATGGAGCTGTGCGGAATTTCTGCACGGAAGCTAAAAATAAGTTCCATCCATCGTGCCCACTCTTGCCATTGAATTTATGTTGGGTCGTTGATCGATTTCATTTGTGAGTCGAGATTTACGGAGAACAATATTTGAAATTGTAACCATTTAATTAAGAACGCATCTGAGATAGGAGAGTTAGTGCGACTAATTTTAACGAAAAAGGGAAAATAAAATATTATATGCGAAGTATAATATTTACAGTAGAGCGAAGACCTTCGATTATTACAAAGCTAATATATATTTTATTTTATGTATGCGCGTGTGACTATTATACAATAATATACAAAAAGAAAAATTTACTGAAGTCGATTAATTATTTGAATTTTTTAAATTTATTTTATGTGTAATAAAGTGATCGATCTTTCATTTGTTTATTGTTTGCGCATTCCTCCCGTTTTCCCCTGCGCATTAATTATTTATTTATTACAAGGATCGGTCCAGTTTAGTTTCGATATTATTTTCAAAATTTATCTCGCGTAATTTCTATGTCCGAATCATTGACCTCTACATGTTTTTGTTTCAGACCATCTACGGAGGGCCTGGAACTTTCGCGAGCGGGATATTTCATCTCCGCACCGTCGGATATTGTTGCGCCGACGTACGACTCTACCCTCGCAAACCACGCCAATATTTCCGTGTTTTTAATATCTTTTCTGTGAAAAATGTCGGAAATTTGTTCGAATAAAAATTAACCCCCATCACGACAATTACTGCAATCGCACGAGATAACTCCTTCATCTCCAATGTTCGACGACGCGAAGTACATATTTCGAACAAACGATGTACAATAACGGAGTATTATTGAAAAAAAGAAATAATAATAATTGAATAATGTAAGCACTCAAGTTTAACGATGAGGGATGTACACGGTAGGTATCCGGTGGTCCCGACATTATTCGCGAAGCAATTTGTTAGCGAAACGAGACCGCCGCGTTCCAATGGAGGATCGGTGTGGTAAAAGTGTGCGCGCAGGCCGAATTATTAATATCGAAAAATTGTAGAAGCGAGCGAGTGCTGTGGGGATATAGAGAACGCGGATGGCCGGATAGGTACAATCGCAACACGATAGTGGGAGTGAGTGGGCTGGTGGGGTCTCTGACCAGCAATATCGTAAATTGTATCGTTACGACTCGTTTTAATAACTACGTTTAATCCGTGGTTAATAAGGCCGGGACACCATTAGCGAAGGTCCACTGTAGCACTGCTGCGCGGCGGATCAACGAGAGAATACGCCCGAGAGCGCGGTGCGTTATCACGATTAAATCGTATAAACCCAAAAGCCTTTATATTATATTTTATACAAATATATGAATTCTTGATAAACCTCCCCTCGCCCTCTCAGCGGCCCGAAACGCACCGAATTACAACCACTCCCGTGTTACCGGAAGGGTATTCCACCTGGGATATCCAGACAAAACGACAGAAGAACAAGGGAGCCTCGGAACGCGAAGTTTTCCGCGGCTTTCAGCGTGTACGCGCCCGTTATTATTTTCCTCGTTCTCCCGAGGAACAACAGGGAATAATTTAATTTTATAAAAAGCGCAGAATATGTTAAGGCTATGAATGTATAATAGACACGAAAAGCTAGCATACCTTATTCCCTTGTTCGCTGCCCGCCGTAGAACGTATCCGGAGGCCGTTGTTCCCCTCACGCTCCCGACGCGTTCAACGACCGTGCAACCACGGTACGACGACGACATGTCTTTTGAGCCCCGAACCCTCCGAAACACATGTGCATGTAAAATAATTGAGCCAACTTCGCGAATTTGCGTGGATAAAAAAAAAAAGAAAACAATGAAAAAAAAAACTAAAAGATAAATACAAGAAAAAGCCTCGGGAATGGCGAGGCAACGACGTCGCAACGAGATATAAATTATTATGTGCTCGTTGTTCGCCATGAGGGTAGAATAGCCGGTAAACAGGTCGACGGAGCTTGCTACCAGGAAAAAGATGAAAGAACAACGAGACACAGAGGACCGGAGAGAGTCTCTCGGGCTCGCAAAGCTCTTTTTTTTACCACTATACTTTTTCGCTAATTTACTATACGACGAGGGTTTTTTACATTGTTCGCCGAGTTTTTATTTTTTTTCCATACCCCCTCGAGCCAGCGCACTGACCACCGCGTCAAGAGACTAGCCGAGCCTTTCAAGAGCTCGCACAAAGGAGAAGGGGGGGGGGGGGGGGGGGGGGAGGGGGGAGACAAGAACGAACCGACGCAAACGCGTCGGCGACAATTCTCAGTGGTTAGATGACCTCTCTCGCAAACGCAATTTCCTCGGATACCGCAACTCGGTGCAGCGAATCTGCGAGCCTCCCAGGACTGCTTCGCTAAGTCCTCCGGGCGGACACGGCTTCCGACCTGCGCCGGGATGTTTGTTCTTGCCTGTGCTGTATACGAGCGAGACCAAAGTCTTGTCCACTCACTGCCTTATTTACGAAGTTTGCCGAGGTATACCGTACGACCGTGGTCCGGTACTCAACAGGGGTATAGCTGTACTTGTGTGTAATGCAATGCGCCGAGAACAAGGATCCCGACGCCAACGAGGATTAAGACTGCGCCCGGAGGCAACGATGCCAACTGCCGAGACGCGCGGATGAGACCCGTTGTCTCGACGGAGTGTGCATGAAATTTGAGAATTGTAACCAACGAAACCGAGTGAAACGACCAAAATATTGGGGAAACTCGGTAGTTAACATGGACAGAAGGGTCCGGTAAAAATGTAAGAGATTTGTGAGAATTATTGCCACAGGGGAAGAGTTTTATATATGGTCCATATATAATTGATATACGTATTAATCTTACTAATGTTAACTGGATCTTTTCCTCCGTGTAGTTGGGACAATTAATTTTGTATTACCCATCAGCTCTGCCAACCAATTAATGGTTCGCTCAGCTCATAATTTTTCTCTCCGCAAAGAAAATTAAGACATGTCCAACCAAGCGGATTGTCCCAAGCGGCCAATGACAATCCGCTTGCTATAAATCGTCTTGCATTCTCTCGCTTCGGATGGTTTTTTTTTTTTTATAAGGAGTGTATTCGTTCAAATTTCTTCCCTATCCCAATTCCTGATCCACCGCCCAAAGATTCCAGGAACCAGAATACAACACGCAAGCATATATCTACCATATTATTCCAAGACTCTCGCACTTCCGCCAAAATATTTCTCAAAGCAAGCAAAGTTGTCACGGTAGGCTGAGCAATGATCGATGAACTATGCGACGATGCCCGCAGTACGCTTTCTCACTGACGTAACGCGGAATCCAGCGAAATAACAGTTCGATAGGGAACCTGTGGGTTCCTGAATATCCCGAATGTAGCTTCGGGGCTTTTCCTCCCGCTCGAATAGTTGCCTCGGGTTTATGCACCCTATATACCTTACATATGCATAGCGAGTATGCGCGCTGGGATCCCTCCGACTCGGTCGGTGTACGGTAGCAGGACTAAGAGTAGGTGGATGAACGCACGCGAGATGCACTTAGAGTTTACGACGTGAGTTATGCGTGTAACACCGGTGGTGTAACACGGTATATGCGTGGAATTTCCCGCGACTCGGAGATAGATCTCCGTGTTATTTCTCCTATTCGTCGGCTCATTTTCCGAGCTCCTCTCGTTCCCGGCATTAGGAACTGTCATTAGACT
Organism: Exephanes ischioxanthus; assembly: GCA_958510785.1. Taxonomy (NCBI): domain Eukaryota; kingdom Metazoa; phylum Arthropoda; class Insecta; order Hymenoptera; family Ichneumonidae; genus Exephanes; species Exephanes ischioxanthus. The sequence continues at coordinate 9,849,461 of OY294025.1, read as the reverse complement.
AATTATACATCGCGGTGCACGCCACGCGGGCCGTGGAAGCTATGCGTCTGCTATTGCACTTTATTCATCGTTGCAGATGTGTTATCCTAAGCGCGCGCACAACACGAAGCCGGTACACCGGTTAATGCCGCGTTGATGCTGCAGCGAGAGGATCTACGTACGTACCGCGAATACCCGGTCGGAGCTCAAGCCTCTTCTCGCAGAGGTACAAGTGCCGGTCGTTAATAGCGTGCGGAGAAGCGGCGGCAACACAACAATATGGGACGAGCGTTTAGTCGAAACGAACGTCAGAATTCAAGCCGTTCTCGCGTTTCTCGGTATTGGCCCACACGTGTATTGTGAGGTCGCGTGGAACCCGCGGTTATACTAACTGGAGCAATAGACGAGAGAGATCCATTCGAGTGCTTGACCTACGGGGCCGAGCATCCTGGATCTCGAGACAGTGAAGAAGAAGAAAACTAGACACACATATATATGCATATATGTATATGTGGAGCATGAAGATGAATAAGAAGAGGAATGTAGCATATCGGCTGCTTGGACAAGGAAGGGCGTATCCTAGAGCGTTTTGCATGTCAAACGGGGTTGGCTGCGCCTTTCTGTCTCTCAGCAGTCCGAACGTCTGTTGAAGAAAAAGAGAGAAATCTTAATAAGAGCTGCCAAGCCCATCGCGTTTACGTCCATGGCAATTATCGATACGTAGATATACATACCGTTTCGTCGATTATTAATTGCACAGTCCGATACCGTACTGTTTACGGTAGTAGTGCCTAGGACGCGGTGTATCCCGTCACTCGATAACTTTTCAACGTCGGATCGGGAAATTGAGAGCTGTCGAGGGAAATGGTTCGAGCCGAGGTTTCATGCGAAATGACGGTACGGCACGACTTCTGTTGACTTTTGAGTTTTGCCTAACCGATCACTTGCAGTGAATCGTACAAGAAAAATTCTAAAAACAAGCGTGTTCTTTCAACACGTTTTAGGCGTATATATCGTGTAGTCACTTTTTATATGCTTCATGGTGTGTTGACTCTCAACACATGTCAAAGTGTGTAAATTTTACATGCTTTACCTACATTGTTTCAACACGCTTTAAACGCATTCACGCATTAGTTACTTTTTACCCAGTTCTAGATGTGTTCACCTCCTCCCCTCCCCCAAAACATGTTCAAGTGTGCGGCTTCTGCGCAGACTGTAGACCGACGTAGACAAGCATCGGACTTAAAGTAATTATGTCGGGAAGGCAATACAAAGTCATATGCATAAACTTTTTACATGTTGTAATTTAACTATCAAATTTTCCTTGTACAAAATCTCGAACGCTTTTTACCGATCATTTGAATGAATAATTGGATCTAGAAAATCGGTCTTTTTACACGGCGCTTACGGGAGAGCTGGCGAAATTGATCTTTAAATCGAGAATTAACATACTTAGATCAAAGATAGAGAAAAAATATAAAGTACTGCGGACTCGGGAATAAATCAGAAATTGATGCGCAACAAAAAATAGTAAAGTCACCGGCCTAATCAATTTTTTGTGTCATATAGACGCTGATGTTTATGTCTCCGGCGTACCGCCATAGCTACCTTAAGAGTTTTTTTCGAAATCTATGTCACGATAAGTATATCACCAAGGTTTCGGGATGTGTTGAGATTTAGCTGTCGCGAACAACATCGGATGCGAAAATAATATCGAAGTACCGAGAATATGTCAAGAACTTCCACCGTCGACACATCGAGTACGAAAATAATATTAAAGTACCAAGATATTTCAAGCACTTTTGCTGTCGTGAACATGGAAATAATATCGAAGTACCGAGAATATTTCAAGAATTTCCGCACGTCGCCCACGACACATCGGATACGAATATAATATCAAAGTACCCAGATATTTCAAAAACTTCTGCTCTCGTGAACGAGACATCAGACATGGAAATAATATCGAAGTACCGAGGATATCTCACGAGCTGCTGCTTTTTCTGCACCAGTGTCTCCGAGGCAATGTAAGAAGAGGTATGAAGACAGAGCAAGATAGTCCGGAATATAAGTCAACATAAGGACGATACAACTTTTCTCTCCCACAACGGTGTAAGCATTCTTTGACATCGAGGCAAATCCCTCCGGCGCTGCTCTTCACAGGCTCTTCGTACCTGTGTTTTGTATCCACGCTAGTCCAACTAGGCGTTCTGTCTCTCTAAGGTTCGCCCGATTTCGCGTCAAAGACGGGAAGCTTCTCTTGCGATTCCGTGAATCTTTTTTTTTTTTCTCATCTTTCTGTTCTCGGCACTGGCGAACGCGACGGTTCCGCGAGCTCCTTCCCTCAGGAGAGCGTGCAGAATATCCTCCGTGCTCCACACTGGCGGCGACGCGGCAGTGTCCCTCGAGAGAACAGATGGGGGCAAATCTAATACCTTTGAAGTCTTGGTCGACCTTTAAAGGATCTAGTGATAACAATGCAATGTTATCCAAGGAAAAAATATCACAGTACGTACGGTAGGTGGCGTTGCAACTAGTGCACAATTATAATCATTACCATAATTATGGGCATTGCTGTTACAATTCTTACCCTAAAATTCACGTACCTATATATGCTATAAAAATTGTCACAAATCTCACAATTTTTTTTTTTTTTTTTACCGATTGCGTTTATAAATGCGATAATTTTTCTGAGTCGTCATTGAAACATTTACGAGATCCTTTTCTCCGTGTCTACACACGAGCAACTGACCCGCGACGCCCTGCTGCTCAAAGACAACGTTCCTCGGTATTTTCATACGTTACGATTTGTGCTTGCGGTCGTACTATTAATAATAGTCTCTTAAAGTTCGTAATGATCGGAGGCTCGGTCGCACAGCCGTCGCGCATGCGTGCGTCGGTGTGTGTATGCGCGCGCAGCTATATCAGAAGCGAGAGGTCAGTGCAGAGATCGCAATCATCATCACGCTCGGCACACGAAACAATGATAGTACGGGGGTTGTAAGGGGAGGCGCGGTTAGTTAATCGGCCTGTCATCACGGCTAGCAGTGATCAATCGATTTCTCGCGGCTGCGTATCCACCCGGTCGGGTTTATCCGGAGGGTTGGTTACCGGTGAACACGTTATAGAGTGTACACGTGTGTGAGACTGCATGAACTCTTGCGTGCTCGACGTACAGACATCATCGTACACGTTCTCACGTATATCTACTTCGAGAGTATAAGCGGTAACCTCGAGAAATGAATTTTCGCGCCTTATTCCCCCCGTCGTTCCCTCTCCTCATCCGCTGCATCGCGAGGCCCCTCGACTACGATGCCGATTTTACATAGAAGTCTGCTACACACTTCGCGCTCATGGTACACGGCCGTGTAACACCGGATGACGAATGATTCGATCGCCCGGCTGAGATATTGTCTTATAAATGGACCGAGACACATCGACGCTCGCACGCAGCTTATCCTTTTTGCCTCTCCGCGCTTTTGCCCCTGCATGATGTTGAATACGTCGAGAGTTGCGCCGGTGCTACTGCTCGAGGGCAGCCTCACCGTGGCCGGTTCGCATTAATTATTCGCCGGCGTTTCTCTCCCTCTCCGCCTCGGGACCCTGGCCTGGCTTCTATGTTTGCCGGGCTGTTCATTCGATCTCTTCTCGCAGAGCCTGCCCGGGGAAGCTGCGAGGTGCATTTCCAGAACGGGCTCCGGTTACTCGGCGATGGGATACCGAACAACACTCCGTTCATAAGCTCGTTCGTTCGGAAGTAAAGCGCACAGAGATTCGAGCCAATAATTTTTCGCAATTCGAGATATCGAGATTCGATACTGGCAGCGATTCTCTGTACCGCCGAAGTTTGAGAGGCAATTATTTTTCGAGTATTTTTCACACCAGTCGGGAATAGCAGCGTTAGCTCGGAGAGCTTCATTCGATTTTCGCAACAAATAGTTCCGGCGTAACCGGTCCGTTGCCGGGTGGAGTACCGATTCGCGATTTTGCGCGTAGCGTATAACTGTATCGTTCGCGGGGCGAATGAGGAAGCGTGAGAGCGAAGAGGGACGAAGACGGAAGGAGAGAGAGAGAGAGATATGTACTCGTGCGAAATCCAATTTTTACCAAGCCGCAGACACGGAGAATGGCTCCGCTCGCGTTAACCGCGAATTACGGACTTGGTTCGATTGCATCGTGGAGCGTGTGTCAGAGAAGCGTGTTTCGCTACCGCGGGTCGCGAGGTAAGTCGGGAGGATGCAAGACCGCGCCCCGGTGTACTCTTGGGTCCCGCCCGGACGCTGGCGCTATAAAAGTAACAGAGGAAATTGCCAACTTACACCAGGTGGAGAGTAAAAGGGTCACGTAAGTAGGTGGGTCTGTACAGGCACGAAAGTGCCCGACGGACTTACGACTCTTCTTCCTTACCGTAGTAATGGACACAAACTATCATTGATGCCATACAAACTGACAAGAGACTAGTCTGCGGAGATCCCTTCATTGAAATAGGCAGTTTGGAATGTATACTGAGAGAAGGATCTAGTAAATGTGACTATATCGCTCGAGAGATATTATCATAGCACATATATGCTACTATAGTAGTAGGGAACTAGGGCGCCACTTATGGTAGGAAGTGCCGGATTTATAAGAATTTTTTGTAGATACGATGGTAAAAATTCTTGGAAAATCTGAGACTCTCTGCCGTAGGTGGCGCTCCAGTGCCCTACTACTGTGTGCTATGGTAAATTTCCTTAGACGATCGATAGTTTTTACTAGATCCTTCGCTCAGTGTATAAAATGAAGCTAATAACCGAGATAACTGATGATGCCGAGGAATCTTCGTCGGGTTCCCGAGGGGTATCTGGAGTGAAATTGATGAAATTGATGAAAGAATGAATCCCGTTAGAAATCCGAGATCTCCCCGATAATCCATCCTTCTCTGTCGTTATCGTTCAAGCGTGATTCCCAGTTGAATTCTCGACGAATATAAGATCCATTATAGTCAGTTTCAATTAAGCGTAACTATCACTAGACCTCCGTCCGGCGACGTCTTCCGTTCGACTGTCCCTACCACTGTAGGGTAGGTAGGTGCGCTCGCATCGCAATGACCATATACGCCGGACTGAAACGAGAGACGGCGAACGATAGCGTGGCGGTCGCTAATTAAATTTTCACCGGCCAATGGCACGGTTCTCGAACGAAATCTCGAGAGTCGGTCGACTACTGTCCCCGTCGATATCTTGCTCGTCTCCGTGTCGCTCGTCGCTCCCAAGTGTATAATATACAACTCGAGCTCGGCATTCTGCGCGGCGTTCCCGGAAGAGCATAGAGTCGATAACCATGGCCGAGCGCATAGGATGGGCATCGCATCGCGAACGACGGGGAGACCCACTTCGAGAGATTCTCTCGAGGAAGCTCCGCCGTGTTGCAGGCTCCGCACACTGCGGAGAGCCGATCTCTCTCTCCGTACCTCGATCGGTTCCCGAGCGCATAACGAATTTCATTTAACCATACAGATAGCCGAGCGGCGAAGAGCTCGACTCGGCTCATTCGTCTCTTATCTACTTCGCGAGATCCGCTCTTTTCAATTTCTCCTTCGTATATAATACGTGCTGTACCTATAGCTTACGGTATATAACCGATCCTCTCGATACAATGAGCTACGGTAAATAATAGATATGCTCTCTCTCCCACGAGTCCGTCCAGCCGTATCGTGTCATTAAGCCGCCCGATCTCTCCGCTCCTCCATCGGTCTCTCTTATTCCTCGGCGCGTCTAACACTGACGCTCTCCTCTAACGGATTTGTAGGAGCCGACATAGGAAATCACTGCATAATTCATAACCATCTTCGGTCTCGGTGGGCACCTTTCCCCATCTGGATATCGGACTTGTGTGGACACCGAGCTATCCGTGTCCGTGTGTCTCTCTGGCCACTTCCATGGGTGTGGACGTGAAGGCTTTTTTTTCTTCTTTTTTTTTTGCAGTTTCTCATTGCTACGTAGACACGAGATAGCCAGCTGTTCTCAAGCGATTCACAACGGAGAGAATATCTTAAGTTGTTCGCTCTCTCGAACTCCCTCTCTCGCTCGCCGACACTGTTCGGTCTTTGGTATACGCGAACTTGAGTCGAACAGCGAAGCACCGCGGATACTGCATCGGAGCCGTTTTCAAGTACATGAACAAGCCGACGCGGTACAGAGACCCCATCGAGCTTTCCGCGAGAGTCGGGGAGATTGTTTGGCTCACGCGTTGTTTACACCGCGTTGAATAAACACGTACGGCCTCGGCATCTCTCGTATGCGCTTACCGGCAAGTACAACACTCTTGTACATCGTGATTCTCGAGTGCGCGTTAACGCATCTACCGCCGATGCAGTTCGGGCGGGGCCGAGGTCTTGAAAATTATGCGGCGGTAAAAAAAAAAAAAAAAAAAAACATAAACATACTTTGCAAGATCGAGATAGCAATAAGAAATATGTGGACTTTTATGGATCACGAATAGTTGTAAAACGTACAAATCATGTTTCTGTGTAATAAACAGAAAATCTGAAAACATTTCTCCGACGATCTATCGAAGTATTTCACACAAATCCGGAGGGTCCGAGTGGTCTACTGGCTAGCGCGCTAGACTCTAGTCCACGAGGACGCGGGTTCGATTCCCTGGCCAGGCCTCTGGGTGTTTAGTTTTATCTTACGAAATAGCTACGATGCAGATACTATAAGTCTGTAACTTCCTCTCTGTAAACCAATAATAATAATAATGAAAATAAATCACTGTACTTTGACGTGCAAGAATAATTAGACTAAATTTCAAATAGTTGGGGATTCGTTATACTTCCGGTATACCCGTTACCGCGAATCGCAAACTGCGGTAAGAAACTTCCGTACGGAAACTTAATTTTTTTCGACCCGATAGCGTGGAATTTACTCGAGCAAAAATTACATGTCGAACATACATGCGCGCCCGAGTCCGATAAACATAAATAAATGAATGCCGTCTATACACAGAAAATACATATAAATGGCACTGCCGAGCACTCGGTACAAAATGAACACACGCGAAGGAGGAAACGAAAATCACGTCCCGAACGTTGAATCAAGGAGGGGAGGGGGTGAATCGAGGTAGTAGCAAAAAATGTAGGACAATGTGGTCTATCTCGAGCAGCCGGCCGGAAAATTGCAAATATTCTAAGACATCGGGAGGGGAGGAGGGGTGGTGTGGTGCATGCAGCTGTCTCGAAACGGTGGAAGCTCGCAGGATGAGCACCAACGAAAGAGCCTTTTCGCTTGCTGGCAGCACCGCCAGCAGCAGCTACCTTATGTATTTTGCCTCTGTTCGCCGCTTCTTCCAGCGAACCGAGCGAGATAGCCGAGGCAGAGTAAAGAGGGGTAACTGTAACCTCCCTGGCAAGCACACCAAAAATTCAGCGGCTACGAGAACCCGGCGCGGGCTCGCTCGCTCCACCGGTACCTTATACTTTTATACCTCCGAGAGACATCGAGAGCTATAGTCGTGACGTTTCAATCTCGGTTCGGCGAGACGCGAGATGTGTACGGCTTTGCACACGTGATGTATCTTCCCGCTCTCGCGAGAATGTGAACGAATGAGAGTAAGAACCGTCAGACGAGCATGTGAGAGAGTGGGAGGCCTCCCGGCTTTTTCGGGATGGTTAACGTTGTTGCAGGTAAAGGGGCCCTTCGAGAACGCTGGGACGACGAGAATGAGAAGAAATGTTATCCGACGTTACGCTACTCTCCGCTGGGAGCGCCACAATTTCCGAGAGGAAATTTCATTAGCATCGCGTTGGCCTATGCCGTGCCCGTAGACGGGCGAGTCTTGAAAGTTTTCCAATGATGGTACAGCTTGGCGATGCAGCTTGTTGATATTTCACCTTTTTTATACGATCCTTCCGGCTACATCGAGCGTTCGCTTGAGCGGCCGACGACTACACCGTTTATACCCGGTCATGCGTTTAGGCGAGTCAAGGGAAGTTTAAGGCAAGGTAAGGAAGAACCGTCATCATCCAATCACTTGAAAAACAATGTTCGAAATACGTTCAAAAAATTTAGTTGAGTTTAATGAAATCTAATTGACAAGAAAAAACAGTTAAACCATTTGGTAGTAAAAAAAAATATTGGGCTCAGCAAAAAATTTGTAACAATAACTAAATATTTAATTTGCCATTGTCCAACGAAAGATATGTTAACATTAAATAAACTCTTTTCTCACTGCATGAACAAACGAGGAGGATCGACCGTACCAGTTTCCGGCTATGCTGCAGCATCCCCGTCGTTAAAACTATGTAAATCAATTTGGTTGTTTTAACAAATCATTATTTGCCCAAATAAAAATTTCGTAACAACTAAATATTTATTTTGCCATCAACCAATGAAATATTTTTTAACATAAAATAAAGTCTTTTCTTAGTGCAGGAACGAACGAGAAGGATCGACTGTACCAGTTCCGGCTATGCTGGGGGGAATTCCTGTCGGAAACTGGGCCGTTCACCTCATCTCTTCGGCGACGATGGCCTCTTCGGGCTGCCGTTTCGATCACTTCGCCTCCGTCGTCAGCACGCGCTTCAGCTCCCTGGCGCTCCCGTTCGATCGATCTAATCGACACCCGGCAGGCAACGTGAACGAGCTGCGCTCGTGTGCGTCGTAATCAATAGCCGTGACTACTTTTACGAGGCGCGAGGCCCGAGAGTATAGTGCGAGCGAAGGTGCGATGCAAGTAAAGCAATTTCGCGTGAGAGGTGAGGAGCGTACGTATCGAAGCTTACTCGAATCTATGCATGGGACTAGTACCGGTAGACTGTGACGCGGATACAGCGTGGTATATTCCATATTGCGCGACACGGGTAACTTACTTTTGACGCAAGCTTCTAACAGGCTTTCATCGCTTTTCGGCAAAGGTCGCGAACCCTGTACAGATTTACGAAAGATCGTGCTCGAGCCCGAGCCGAAATAGTCGCGGACTGTAAATGGTTTATATTAAACGATCCGTAGTGTTGGGTCATCTAATTTTGTATAAATGGAATTTCGTACAAAAGGATTTTCTTATAAATGGAACGGAAAAAGGCGTACAAATGGAACTATTAGCGTCGTCACGAAAAGATTGGCATAAAAAGATAAAATTATAAATTTGCGATTCGTCTCGTCATATTTTACTTTATAATTTTCCGAATTTGCGTTTTTTTTTCTCGTTTATATCCTGTCCTTTAGATCGAGTCATTTGCAGGTAGAATTTCGCCTCTCGAGCCAATAGATTATTCTCGGTTGGTTCCTAATCGATATTCAACCCGGGGTGCGGCCCTCTCGCTGGTCTCACTCGTAAATCAATTAATTTTAAATATACAATAATGGTAGAAAGGGCGAGTACGCTGCAGGTGAGCGAATCTCGCCGATCCGGGAGAGCTTCGAGTTCGGCGCGATTCTTGGATCCATGCCCGATGTTCGTGTCCACGCGCGCGTGACTGCGAGTTCTCGGTGCGCAATAACGTAGCACCATTTTCATTCGATGTTATTTTTTTTTTTTTTTTTAAATCTCTCCACTGTACGATAGCATATTCGAGGTTCCGCTGGTCTCGCCAATCAACGACGAAACTCGGCGTTATTTTCCGAATACCAAAGAGATAGAGTGTGTATCCGCCCAGCTCGGATGCAAATATAATTCAAGATGTTGAATGACGATGCTTTTGTACAAACTGTCGTTAAGGTAGTTCTAACGGACAGCCTGAGGCCACGTGAGTTCAGAGAGGATTGAGAGAGGAATTGCGAATACTTCTCGATGAGATAAAAATCTGAAGAAAATCAACCATATGGAAGGTACTGAAAAGATTAATTTTGCATAATAATAATTCCAAAATGTTATTAACACATTAACGAAAAAAAAATTTCCAACAGTTCACCCGGCAACCTAACTTTTTTTAAAATTAAAGCGATTTGTTAATTTTTCTGAATACGTATGAATTTTTTCAGAATTTCGTGTAATTTTTGAAAAACGCGTTTTCAGTTAATAAAAAAACGTCATTTCGAAAAATTACACAAAATTCTGAAAAAAATTCATACGTATTCAAAAAAATTAACAAATTGTTTTTATATGAACAAAAAGTTAAGTTGCCGGGCGATTTGTTGAACATTTTTTTTTCATTCATTTGTTAATAACGTTCTGGAATTATTATTATGCATTATTAATCTTTTCAGCACCTTCCATATGCTTGATTTTTTCAGATTTTTATCCTGTCGAGAAGTGTTCGCAATTCTCTCTCAATTCTCGCTGAATTCAAGTGGGCTCAGGCTGTCCGCTAGTACTACCTTAACTGTGGTAACTGTGTGCACTGATGCGATACCAAAGTCACTCTCTGTTTCGTGCATGCGCAGCTTCCTCGCGCGCCGGTTCGTTAAGAAACCCTCCTAATTGTATATATATATATAGCGTTCGGTGGGATAATAAATTTCGATTGGCTCGATCCGGTTTTCATCATTTCATTAATCGCTCCGCGTTGCAGTAGAAACATGGACATCGACCACATGCGGCGAATCGCATTTCTCGTTCTTCGTCGAATGCCTCACCCGAGATTATAATATTCTTAAGGACAATCCCAAAGACGTATAATCCGGCTAATCAATTAATCCCGTCGGATACGCCAGGATCATCATTAATGCAAATGGAACTACGTGTCGTCGAATTAGCTCGGGTACAAGCCGGATCGATTGATCGAGAAGCGAGCGCGTGCCCCGGGAGAGTTCCCCGATCGAACGCACATACGTACACTCGCACGTGGATTCTCTCGAGCGACGATGAGGTTCTCCCGTCGCCCGAGGGCGTAATTCGAGGGCGTGGCGGCTCAGGCGCGCGAGAGTTCGCCCTCCGATCACGTCATTGTTAACGACCTCAATTAATTCGCGAAATTCGGAAGTGAGGTCTTCGGGCGGGACTCAAGCTGAAGCTGTATGTGTATGACAGGGGCACGTGCGCCAGTGCGAAATGAGCTTTTGATGTAAGATGCTCGAACCGGAATGGCCTCAGCATTTAATGCCGTTCTGATGATGGACGGGCAAAGTTGAGGAGCCATCAAAGAGATTACGCTACAAAAGTTCGATCCGGAAACTACCATCCTGGGGTAAGCAGGGGCTTAGCGGGTAAGGCTTTGGCTCACGGGCAAAGTTCGATCACCAGCACCTAATTAGTCCAGCACCTAGTTAGATCCAAAAAATGGACGCTTCTCGAGGAAAAAAAATTGGGTCAATTGGCCAGACCATGATCTACTTTTGGGACAAAGAAAAGTTTGTTAAGAATCCAAACCTTTTTTACCGTGCGGTGGTCCCCAAAGTCGAGACCGATTCCGCTACTTGAACGGCTGATTGTCTAGCCATGCTGGCCCATCAAGACCATTCAGGATGAGATTGAGTTCCGGGGATCGTTCTTCCTAGGCCTCCGTATTGAGTACGAACGTCTAGCGCACCTATTCGAAATGACCGACTTTAACGACGCAGCCGTAACATCCCTGCGCCCCCGTTACATCTGGCGGTCCCTTTCAAGCTCCCCAGTTCCGTTGCCCAGTTCGAAATGATATTCACCATGCACAAAAGGGTTCCTTGACGCATGTAACACCACACTCTCGTCCCCCACAATAACAGAATCTGGGTCTGTGTATCGAATATTGGAATTTCTCGTGGCGTTAACCTCCATACGGCCTCCATTGTCTGGCCCCCAGACTATTCTGGTGTCCGTCCAACGACGTCATCGAGATCCTCCGCGGTCTCCGTACCGGTGCATCCGGCGCGTGTTCTACAAAGTCCACACTCGAAGCATCTCTCGAGGACGGCCCGGCTCCTTCCTGACGTGTATTATCAATTTTCTGATGAATACCTTGCGCCATAGGTGGCACACTCCGGTGGCGTGTGTCATAGCTTCGGTTTACCGGTACATGACCACGTTACGCGGGGTTGACGCACCGTTGTGTTTCAACTGCGATGGCAAAAGCGAGTCGGGGACAAAGAGGCATAGTGACGCGCTATGGTGTGCAACATCGGTGAAACAGAGGCCTGCGTGTAAACCGGGGATGAAGGTTGACGACGCGAACCTACGAAGGAGAGAGGAACGGAAGAAGAGACGCGAAAGAGGATGAAGGAGGACACTTGCTGACGAGAAGCGGCCTGGTTACAATGCCATTATGCTCCGTACTTCCTCTCCAGTTAGAGGTGTTCCACCTCTTCCTCGCCCCGTAACACTCAGAATTCCCTCTCGCGGAATATCCGATCTGGCCGTGTCGAGGTCCCCGGTGTCGAACCTACACCGGGGGATCCGGGGGTTGTTGGAGAACGCGAGAAGCAGTAAGCGATACGCTACATAGCGCGGTCGTGTACGCGCGAAACCCAATATCGCTGACATTTACTGTCTCAGTGCCGAACCCCCTTCCCGCCACCGGTGAATATTATATGTACGCGATGTTACTTTAAAAAGCATTGTGCGCGGAGCCCCCCCTTGAGCTCAGGCTCACCGAGAGCTCATTGTACCAGGAGCAATGCTCGCCGGAAATTGTAGAAAGGTGAAAGAGAAGAGAATGGAAGTTGACTTTTTGCCGGGAGAACGGACGATCTCCTATTTTTGCGACATTCTCATATAGGCGAAGCTGGAGACTAGAGGCGCTAAATGCGAACGCGGTTCGAATTTGATTGCGTCGATCCGCGTCGGTACCGCGAGGGGATTACACTCCATTATTCTCGTTCTCGTACACAGAAGTATAGCGTCTGGGAACGTGAGGAGGTATGAGGATTCCATAGAACTCGCGGATCACACTATCGAGATTTATTAAATGCGCGAGACTGGAGAGGGAAAAAGAAAAGAAACTGGGCTGGTTTCGATTTCCTTGCATCGGTAGGTTTGCGACGGAATTCCCGAGTCACAACTGCAGTCGTTATTCGCAGAGCGTGCACGGCGCGAAGCGGGACTAGAAGAAGTGGCGCCGGTGAAGAAAATCGAGAAGAAACGGACAATGGAAAACTGAGATGGTAAAGAAATAAAATAATAAAAAAAGAAAAGTATCTGTGAAAGAATCTAGTAGGGGCAAAAGTAAGGAATAAGTTTCTCGCGGGGGCGAGCGAGCAAACTTTTAACTTCTCACTGTAAGTAAGTAAGTACTGTAACGTGTCTATCGGCCAATTCTGCTCCGTGAACTTCTTCGCGGTGCACGGTAGAGAGGCTCGCTGGCGATAAGGGCAGCCAGCAGGTACGTATCTATTACACAGCCGTGTAACGCGATCCCTCCCGTGCGCAATTTGCGATGAAACCGCCGCGGCGTTTGAAAGTTGAAGAAAAAAAGGAAGATACAGGAGAGACGGTAACAACGAGGAGAGCGAGAAGGGAAACGGTGCAGCAACGAGACCGGAGCCTTTTGCTCGAACGAATGACTATGGTAGCGCGGCAACTTGCATTGTGCAGCCCCGTACTCCTCTCGTTGCAGATACAAGATAAATGGGCAGCACCGCAACGACCAATGCTTGCGTAGACTTCATACAGAGTGAAACTGTATACGACAACGACGATACAGTCTATGCAGAGCCCGGCGAACAGAACACAATGCGGCATGCAAGTCTTCGCTACGAGCACCGCGAAGCCAGTTACGATTAACAATCGACGCTGTTGTATCGAACGATCTCGTTCCGTCGACTATAACAATTGACGACGAGACGAGATCATCGGAGATTCTTGGGGGAGCGGAAACATCGATGGTATATGCATAGAGTGGAGCCGGGCAAAACGGACCCTGGGCCTCCATTTTTATCTCGAGCCGAGAATCGGAGAAAAAAAATGCTGCTAGAAGTGGGTAGAAAAAACTATTAGCTTCAAATTTACGGGGAAGATTTCAAAAAATGATTATGAAAGTGGGAAGAAAAAACTATTAGCTTCAAATTTAAGGTAGAGACTAAAAAAAATGGATTATCGGAGGATCGGAAAAAAAAATGAAGTGTTTTCTCGGGTATGTCTGAATATTCACTCAGATTCGCCTATAAACGTACGAAGTTAACGGATTGCACGAGGTTGTTAATAATCGATCGATATCCCGGGCCCAGAGGTATACATAACGAGGAGAGTTTTACCTTATCTCGCACACGTCGATTGGTTTAAATCGTGATCCATCGCACTTGGCGATGCACCCCACCGCCTATATACTCGCGCTCCACGCCTGCTGTTATAGCCGCACGTCGGCCTCGCTGCACAAATTACAGACTTCGTTAGAAACCACCGTTATCGCGATGCCTGATCTATACCTCGGGGTTTTTTGTTGAAAAAAAAAAAAAAAAAAAAAAAAAAAAACCAATTCGCATATTGGTACCTCGTGCGGGACACGGCCGCACGCTTGGTTTCGCTCGTACCCCCGCCGTGTACGTAACCGATGAAAGTTTTGTTATTATCTCCGCGAAACATGAAACACGCGAATCGAAAGTAACCTTTTGATGATATCATTAATGTCGATAATTTGTCTGGATAGCGATAGATATCTTCAAGCGAGCGAAGACGATCACCGAGCAATACCAATTACTTGCGATCAGTCAGCGTGCTATCGAGAGCAAACTTTCAACACCCCCCGTTATTAAAATTATAGAAGATGAAAAGAAAAATGTCTGAAGATTGCATACTTCTGATCGAACCATTACAGACACATTCAACGCGACGTGAAACCTCCCTGCACAGTAAAAAATAATTTCGTAAAATCGGAATGCGAAATTTCGTAAAAATAATTTTGTTAAATAAGTGACAAACTCGTTTTTCACTTATTTGAATATACGAACCTGTCCTCTTATTTCCCGTGTCATTGACAATTTTAGTTTGTACTTTTGTTTGTAAAACTAGAAAATTAACGAATAAAAAATTGTTGACGTTTGTGGACAACAAGTTGTTGTAAAAAGTACAAACTTTTTTTTACTTTGTGTCCTCACTCGCCCCGGGCTCAATCGGTACCAAAAACTGTTGTCCATTTTTTTCTCCCAATATTCCTAAATATTTCCGAGCAGAACGAAATTATTAGGGTCTGCTCGATTGATAGATGGAGACTGCTTATTTGTGTTTAACCCAAAATCTCGAAAACTCTTGAAAGAATGTTTTAATGGATTACAGTTTCTGTTACCGACCGAGTCTGTCTCGCATCGCCTCAGGAAGATCGTACGAGCTTCGGGGTCAGGAGAGTCACGATCGACCTCGATAATAAAAAAAACTTCTCGAACGTAGGAATCCGCTCCTATCTATAACAGATGCGTTCGCACGCTGTTCATAATTCCCCGGCAATATTCCCGGCGGTTAAGCTCGTGCCGACCATATTTGTCTCTCCCTTCGCCGGTCCGTGCTGTGCCGGGTAGATCCGTGCAATCAGACGCAGCAGCATCCGAGGGCGATTAGCAGCCCAGGTATCCGGGCACGTTAAGATCGAGGGTTAAGCTAAGCGTGGTCGGATAGCTCGAATTTATGTCGTCACACACGCGTACCCACGGACAACCGATGTTAATACGCGAGTCAGCGCGGAGCCGCGACCACCGCATCCGCGATGCTCGAAACGCGTTTCTAACTCTGGAAGAAGAAGGCAGAAAAGTACACGAGCGAACGTAGCAAGAGCGAGACACTGAGAATCGGTTCTGCGCCAAGACGCCGGTATAAACTCGACAAAACGTGCGGTTTTCATAATTTATTTAACCGGCGCCATACCGCACTCTCTGGATATGCAACTCGCACGACTAAATGGTTAATCGCAGGCGCTGCGGTAATCGGCCGGTATGCATGGAAATCCGCGTCGCGGCAATTATAACTGTATGCTCGGAGAGTATCGCAGTGCGAACGCGACAGTGGTTAGCCGGGTTTCGGATAATGGCCCGTGAGAATAGATTTAACGCTGCGAGATGGAATTGTGCAAAGAACTAATGATTCCTCGAAGGGCTAATCACTGTGCAGTTTACTCGAATACGTCGATGTAACAACAATTGCTAATATGTACGACTATTATAATCCAGCGATTTGTGTATAATGGTATACAACAGGCGGACGGCTAGACAGGCTTGATGTGCTATATGGTGTTTTAAGTGGACGTTAGATATCCGAGAAACGGGCGTTTATACGCAGACCGCGTGCAGGATTGCCGGCAACTCTCCGCTGTCCGCGCTATAGTTTACACGGTATACAGTTCGTCGCGTTACCCGAGATATACCCGACGTGTTAAACAGTGTTGAATTACCCGAGCTATTTAACGAGGTTTCGCTACGCGCGAACGAGATGCAGTTACGTAAATTGCGTATTTGCCGAGTCGTTTGAAGTACGACTGAGTATTTGCATGCACAAGCGCGGCTCGATAAAACCGTGTGTATAGGTTTAACTATTGAGTTGTACTTACCGAATAGATCGGTCCGTAAAAGCCATTCCCTGTTTGCACCGAAGTGTTCCTCACGGTTCTGAAATCATTTGATAATAAAGTATATAGTATTTGTAATAAGCAGAGGACATTTTTCTTATCTGTATATAAAAAAATTGAGTTCCCGTTACACATAATTCGAACGGAACCGCCAAGTTTCTAGTCGCCAGTTTCCAGCACAAAATTTCAATATTTGTATTTACGAATTTTCCTTGACACATATTCAATTCCTTAAAAATTCTCTGACAGTCTACTACCAGACTTAAATTATTCATGAGCGGGCAAATGACTCCGATGCTGCTAATCTGACATAAACAATACATTAAATATTGAAGAAACTTATCGTAGAGTTATATACTCGTGACGGAACATATGCTGATCACGATGTTTCGAGCTCGTCTGCTCGAATCCGTGAGACGCCGGAGATGGAAACCGCAACGCTTGCATGCATATATACACACTATAAAATATATTGCTTCGTACTATATACAAAATGTATATCTTACGTGTTATATATATATATATATATATATATATATATATATATATATATATATATATATATATATATATATATATATATATATATCTAAAGAGAGAACGACAGAGACGTAGAGTACATACGGGTGAGGAACACAACCCACACAAAGTTGCTTTCGGAACGATCGCGATACCGCGCGCTCGCGCGTTGCCCGTCCCGAAGAAGCACGCTTAGCCCGGAGCGCGCGGGTAACACGAAGACAATGGCCGTAAATAGTGGATGCGGGAGAGAAGAGATGGAGAGTCTCATCCTCGTCATCTCACAGGGAAGTAAGGCATAATTCACAATGGATATCTCTTTAAATCGCACGAAAGCGTAAAGCTCGAATGTTGTACTGTACATTATATATCCGCACGTATATACGTATAAATGCATGTACATATATACGCGTACACATGCACAAGTGAAGTACAAACCCGTATACTATAGTATGGAAGCAAACCGCCGTGTCTTGAACCGACAAGCGGACTATGCGGTTTGTAACTCTCGTATAAGGTCTATGCTTTACAGTACACGTACTTACAGTACACGTTCTTTATACGCTATACCTATAACGTTGCAGTCGTGTAGTCTGGTATACAGCTTCGCGTTTCAGAGAAGGAGAGAGATTCGAAGAGCGGAGAGCGAATAGACGCGCTGTATTATACGTCGTACGTGCGGAGAAACGTGACTTTTCTCGGGCGCACCCTCCTTCGCACTTTTTTTTCTTCTTTTTTTTTCCAAAGTGCATGTAACGCAGAAACAGTACCCGGCAAACCGAGAGTGATCCTTGACACCGCGACGAGTTCTCGTGACTGGATCCGGGCCACGGGGGTGACTCGAGCGAGGAAACGATTCTCAGCGATACGCTTCCCTTCCTCTCGAGAAATATAGTGTGCACTGATCTTTCTTTTTTTCTTTTTTTTAACCCTACTACAGTACAGTCGTCTGGCTGCAGTTTAAAATGTCCTTTTTTATGCAGCACCAAAAAAATTTGCACAGCCGGTAAGAGACCGGTGCACCGAATGACGTGACTTAAATTTCGTGCTGCAGCTCGTTAAAACCTCATCACTAGCCAATTTGCCCAGTCTCACGCATACGCGCACGCACTGGCTCACACGCGTAACTTTTGTATGCGGTGAGTCAGTCGGAACGGGAAGAGAGCAGCACGCCGCGAGCATATGTGAAAATTGAAATAACGAAATGGGTTCGGATGCGGGGTCGTGTAATTTCTAGCGGCGCGGTCAATTTCAATTTCGTGCTGTGTTCGAGTTTCGCCCTCAAGGGTCGATACCCGCCCTCTCGCTCTCTGTTTTGCTAGGCCGGTTTGAACGCACACCCTCTCGGACTCGTGTACGCTCGTCGGCGCGCGAACGCGGTCCCACGGGATGGCCGGGCGAGGGCGAGACGCGGCGAACCTCCAACGAGGCTCGCTCCGGGCTCCGAGGGTCAAACCCTCAGCGCTTCGGCGCTCGGGCTTCCGGTCGACCATCCGTCTTTGCGAAAACTTTTCGCGTGACAAGCGAATCCTTGATGGTAGAGAGACCTTCTCTCATTCGCAGGGATCACGCGGACCGCGCTGAGAGTCTTCTTCATCCTCGTGGCCGCTATAACGTGAGAGATTAAACTTGAAGCGTCCATTGAGGATAGGTTTTGAGGGTAATGAAACAAGGGCTTGTTGCGGACCAAAAGTGCAAACTTTTGCCATTTGCAGGCAACAAGGTTTGTTTTTAAGAATGAAACTTTGGGGCGATGAGGAATCCTCCACGCTCGGTCGGTAACAGAAAGTGTAACCCATTTATTTCCAAGGACGCTGAACTGCTCTGATTAAACCTAAATTATTAGCGGCTTCTCTACTGGTTGATGAAGACGATGATCATTTATGTTGACCCCAAAATCTTGAAGACCGTGACAAAAATGGACTACAGCTTTCATTACCGACTGAGTCTTTTTCACATTGTCATACCAAGACTGAATCGTTTTGGAGCGACAAATTTAATTAATTTATCTGTGTATGGAGACTATCTATAATTACTTGCGAACCGAGATAATAACTAAGAAACAATACTGCGCGAGACTCTACAAATTTTTCGTAGGACACATTTTGTTTTTTCCCTTTTTGATCCCCTAGCTTCGGCCACGAATCATGATAGATCCTCGTACATCACCGGCGCTCACTCACTTAATCGTGAATACGTCACGCAGTGTGTCAACTCCTGTCAGCAGCAGCACGCACAGGGCGACGCGTCGCTGGTCGCCATGGGTTTGCGGCAAATCTGCACGAGAAAAAAAACAGGTGATGAACAAAAAAAATTACAACATCGAGTATTTGATAAATACTCGAAGTGCCGGGGTTGCGCATGAATGTACGAATGCTCTCATCGACTTTTCATCTGCGCGACGTCACGCGCATAGTAGATTGATTGGAACCGGAACGCATGGCTTCCTGCAGCGGTGGAATGCCACGAAATAATCATCTAGTGACGCGGGCAACTCGCTGGACTCCGACCAATGAGAAGAAAAGCGGGCGCTGCCACGTATTATCGATGGAAAAAACAAATATGCGATATCGTGTCGAATGGAGAAAGAGAACCGGATTAGTGAATTGAAAGAGAAAAATCCTTTTAACAACTCGACTGTTGATGAATCGAATATAACAGCGTTTCCGATAAAGGAAAATGGTACAAAGGTACCTCGACGAGGAAACTAACGATCTTTCATCCCTCCATCCCGTAGATCGTTTTCGTAGAACCGCGTAGTAGCAGCTGCGCTCAGTTATTGAAACTGCCAAGCAGACGAGCCTGAAACATGAAGAAATCGTAAATTGCAAATCGGAGTGCAAGAACTACACAAGACCCGGCAAAAGACACATGGGCGAGACATTGCTGAATCCGGACAGAGAGCAGGTGTGGTTTAATCTCGAGCACGGATCCTCTCCGCGGAGTGTCTACCTGTTGGGAGGGCAAAACGGAACCGTGGGGTAAAACGAACCACTCTTTAACAAATTTTACACGACACAAAACAAAGTTCCCATCTGGAACGCAGGACACGGGTCCGTTTTGCCGCACTCTCCTCCAACCATTTTCCCACAGAAGCTCGAAGAGTTCGAGCGGCGGGTGCTTTTCGAGACATGCAGATAATTCGAGGAGTCTGCACGCGGAGCACGAACGCGGTAAATTCTGCCGAATGGCTATAACCCGGTGTCGTTACAAGAGGCAAAGGCGCGCACGGGCTCCGAAATGTCGACGGTCTGTTCGCTGAGCTATGTGGGTGCAATTTTCAGCGACCGAATGTTGAGAGCGCGAAAAAGAAGATACTGACAAAGTAGAGAGGCGGAGAGAGAATGAAGCGGAAAAGCTGCAAGCGAAAGAGGAAAAAGCATATTGAGCGGGGTCGAAAGTCAACGTTCGTCCGAAATGCGAAAGAGAGGGCCGGCTGTGGCACACAAGTACCGCGATAAACGTTATCACTTATCACTATCGGGCTCGAGATACAATTCCCAACGACACGGCGAGGGCTTTAGACGATTCGCGTTAAAGTCTCGCGAACATCCAATCGACGCATTCCTCCCTCGTCGTTCCCGACGATGGGGGAGGGGGAAGGTCGAAGAACGAACGAACGAAAGAGAAAAGCGAGAAATCGCGCGGGGGATTTAGTTTTATTGCTACGGTAACGGTCGGCGCTGCGCATCGGTAATATGCATTATCAACGCGAGGAATATACCGAGGCTGGCGCCGTGCCAGAGATCTCGTAATGCTCGGGAAAAATATTCGCGAAACAGGCCCGGCGCGGGCCCGGCCACTCTCGACTGATCCGAAGCCAGCCAGTTCCACTCCGTACTCGTGCGTTTCGATTCACCTTCACTGCGAGCCCAACGCCCGGTATGCATACCTCGAATACATGGAAACTCCACCGAAACTCAGAATCGCGTAAGTTTCATCGGATTGAAAAAAAGGGGAAAAAGGTTATAATAAATTTTGCCAGGGTGTAACGATTAAACAAGAAACGGGAGGTGGGTGAGAGCGGAGAATCTTACTGATAGTGTGATTCTTGGCAATAAAAATTTTTTTATTCTCGAAGGCGGTCGGTGATGATCGTCGCCGCACGAGACTGAGGGAGATGTCGATATAATGAGCACGCTCGAGAAGTTCGAACCACCTCGGCTACCTCGAACCTGCGCGGGATCGGAAAAAAATCTCTTACTGATACAGTCATTCTTGGCAATGAAAATGGATTTATTCTCGAACCACCTTAGCCACCTCGAACTTGCGAGAGATAGATAAAAAATTAAAATAACTTTTTGATAATGTTAATCTTGGCAACAAAAATTGTTTGATTCTCGAAGACGCTCGGTGATGATCGTCGCTGCACAATACTGAGGGAAACGTCGATATAATGAGCACGCTCGTGAAGTTCAAACCACCTCGTCTAACTCAAATTTGCGAGAGATAGGCAAAAAATAAAAATTACTTACTGATGGTGTTAATCTTGGCAATAAAAATTGTTTGATTCTCGAAGACGGTCGGTGCCGATCGCCGCGGCACGATACTGAGGGACATGCCAATATAATGAGCACGGTTGTGGAGTTCGAACTACCTCGGCCACCTCGAACCTGCCCGAGTTAGGCAAAAAATAAAAATTACTTGCTGTTAGTGTCATCCTTCGGCAATAAAAATGGTTTGACTCTCGACGGCGGTTGGTGATAACTGATGGTCGTTGCACGAGACTGAGGAACGCGTCGATATAATGAGCACGCTCGTGAAGTTCGAACCACCTCGGCCACTTGAAACCTGCGAGAGATAGGCAAAAAATAAAAATTACTTACCGTTAGCAATAAAAATTGTTTGATTCTCAAAGGCGTTCGGTGATGATCGTCGCTGCACGAGGCTTGGAGACGCGTCGATATAATGAGCACGCTCGTGATGTTCGAACCTCCTCGGCCACCTCGGCAACCTCAAACCTGCCAGATAGGCAGAGAAAGAAAAAAAAAATTGGCTATTCATGGATGCAAAGAATAACGATGAGATTCCCAAGAACGTTTTTCTTACTAGGCGACTCGTTTGGTAGAGCTTCTCGGTTGGGGGACGCGCCGTGAGCTTAACCCGCTAGTCGAATGGATTCAGTCTCTCGTATCGTAGCGCACACAAGTTGCGTGCGTCGAGCTCTCTGCGACCGCGTAGTCTCGGGAACTCCGTCTCGTTAATTCACACTCACTATTTATTGTGGAGTACATAGTATAGCTGAAAAAGTGGAGTTTCATCATAAATATTAAATGCAACACATTTGTCCGACGTTTTTTCGCGGCAGGTGTGTACGTCACGCGAGGAGGAAAGAGGAAGAATGGAAAAGAAGGAGGGAAGTGTGGACAAAGCGAAATTTAAGAGATACGAAGATTCCGCGCAGGCAAGGCCGCGGCGCGCCAATCAGTGAAATGCGCAGGCAAGGCCGCGGCGCGCCAATCAGATGATAATTGTAACGGAGAAACTCGCGCTCGAGGTGCGCTGTGGAAGTGAAGGAGAAGAATATTCGAATGGTGGGGAGGGGGAGGGGGTAGAGACCAACTACGCACAGTGGAGTGGAGCGAAACTCGAAGAAAGATAAAGAGAACGAAAGAGAAAGAGAGGGGGTAAAGGAGAATGAGAACCGGAGAAAGGAGAACTATAAAGTATAAACTGCCGGTTGGCAATAAAAATAAGAGAAGAAGAACTGCCGTCGACTGAGGGAACAAAAAATTAATTATATTAAATGATGGCAAATTACAGGGCTCCGAGCTGGCTCCTATCCCGAATGCTGAGCGTATCGGTGCCGAAATAAAGACGAGAGTAGAAAAAAAAAATGAACAAAAAAAACTACGTCTTACAATAATAGCCACGTTGAATATGGCCGGTGGCCATTGAGACAGTATAAAGACCGGCGTCGCACTTGCAACGCGAAAATAAACTTTCCAATTTTTCGCACATAAATACGAGAAAATATGAATTTGAAAGAAATTTATACTTCATCACCTGTTAATTATCGATAAATAAAAGAAAAATAAAAAAATGGATAACATTTGTGACGAGGTCGAAGGTCGAAGTTTAGCAAAGTTATATCTGTTGCACGAAGATATTACTCAATTTTCCTCGCGGGAGGCGAGATGAACTCTCTACACGTTCGAAATTCCCAACTGGCTCGTATACCTAACACATAAATTTAATGACTTGTAATACACACAAAATTCGGTGGTGAACTTTAGCGCCGGTGCTGCCCCCTCGGCGACGACCAAGCGCTTTACTCTTTTTCTCGTACCGTGCGCCTCGTAAATTACGAGGTCGGAAAGTATCCGAATAAACGTTAAACTGTTCATGTCGAAGATTGCCAGGAGTGAGCGAGAGCGATGGAGCGATGCAGTCCCGAGCCAAGAGAGGGTAAATAAATTAGGAAAAGATACGAGGTCGTGGCAGCGGGACGCGGCGTTGCACGGGAGAGCGACGCGCCAAGTGCATGGACGCTACAACGGCAATGGCGTACTGGTTATGTAGGGCGAGATCGTACGAAAACGAACGACCTTTTTCCTTAACATTCTATACTTATATAAACATCCTCGGCTATTACTTTTAGGTCCCGTGTAATGGCGGACATTCAACGCAATACTGAGCTTCATTTCTCTCTATATATTTCACGAAAGTAAAACTTTGGGCGCACTCACTTTTCTCGAGGTTACGTCGAGCGTAATTTACATTCTTCTCTACGTTGGGTGCATTGACGCTGAAATTGGTATCAGCCTGGGTCAGTTAGGTCGTATTTGACTGGACGTCGAATGAATCAGGCTTTGAGGATAATGGATAAGCATCGGATCAACTAATCGACGAAAGGAATAAATTCGCGTGAAGGACGAGCGCGGCGAGACGCTCTCAAGCACGGCTGGCGGCCGACTAAAGCTGCAGCCATTCCCTCCTACAGCCGCGACTCGACTGCAGCGCCGTGCGCGGTGGCGGCAGAGTAGATCATTTGAATGTCGGTACAATAGATCGTCAAGGTAGTGCGGGTCAGGGCCGAGTGGTCCACTGGCTAGCATACTAGACTGTAGACGTTGTCCACGACGTTGCGGGTTCAATTCCCGTTTCCACCTCTGGGTGTTTTATCCGTCCTCTCCCGGCCTTGTTGTCGTCCAGTACCGTCCTGTATAAGGCACTAGAAAAATTCTTCGGCCTTAAAGAAGTTGGAGCGATTCACACTAGTCAAACGAGTGGTACATTTTTAGAGACGTTTATACAAACTTGTAGGCATGTATTGAACACAAGAAGTCCTTAATTTAGATAAACATTAATTGCAAAAATATTAACATGGTTCGTGTTAATTTCCGAAACAATACATATTCGTTCAGTTTTTCGATGAATTATCCACAATTTTTGCTCGATTTTGATGCAGTATGGCACGTTTTCGTCCTTGAAAGATGCTCTATAATTTCACCACTTAGACATTCGATAGTATTTCCCGTTTAGAAATGCAGCTGTTTGTTTATGAAGGCATTTTGTCGATGGATAAACAAAAGGCTGTCATTTTTTAACGGCGGATCCTATTGAATATCTAGATGATGAATTCGTAGAGTATCGTTCAAGGAAGAGAATGAGCCGTAATACATAAAAATGTGGCAAAAATTACGGATTATCCTTTTAAAAATCTGAACGAATATATACCGTTTCGGAAATTAGTACAAAGCAGTTCATATTTTTGTAAATCCATTGCAATTAATGTTTTTCAAGGTTAATAACATCTGCTGTAATGCAAACAACCGTCTACTATAATCAATAGATGCGTACAAATTCGTATAAACGGCTTTAAAAATGTTACACTCATTTGACTAGTGTGAAGCGCTCCAACCTCCTTAAGCTTACGCGGTTTGATTAATCGAAGCTACTAAAAAACCGATACAATAAATATATACATCGGCCGGCGATGGTCCTGCGCAATGGCCAGACATTCCCACGTATCGTCGAGTTCAGTCTATCTGCGTGAAGAAGAAGATAGTACGGACACAGTCAAATAAAAGTTGCAACTATGAAAATGTTTAAATATCATACTTTTTGTTTGTTTCTTGACTACATTGAGGCTATACCGGCTCAACTTTTTCACCCACATTATGCATCATGCAACGCACTATTTCTACCGTACAAAAATTTGCATCAACGTACCTAATAATTGAGTAAGCGCTCGTACCACCTTAATGCAATATATCTTCAATTTATTTCCGGTCAAACGGTTAATTTTATGGTTCCCGCGACGGGGTAACTACGCACCTCAATCGTAAATCAACATGTGCAAAAGGCATCGTCCTCGTTCGAGCTCGTACGAATCGAAAAAAAAAAATACCAATAAAAAAAAATTAAAATCTTTCGGACTTTCATACGCGTTCATAAATATCATCGCGATATCTTCGTTGTCCCGTTGGTATAGTTTCGCCCATCAACTACAAACAAGACTTACCAAAAATTATAATCGAGCCACCCAGTAGCGATTTAACGGTTACCGGACGGCGCTGCTGCTGCTGCTCTTTACGATATTTTAATCCTTTCTCTCTCATATATATATATATATATGTATATATATGCATATATATCGCCAACGTGCGCTCTTTCTTTCGAAACGACTCGGTTTCTCGGTGTGCAGGTAAGTGCAAAGCATTGCACTTGGTTGCAGCCACCGGGGATACGCACCGGAGCTATCTCGCCCTCGCGGCGACGGCGGTACCGCGATGCAAGAGCAGACAACGCCGCGCAAATGACGATGAAATACGGGAACCGTAAAACTGCCACGGCTGTCCGGCTACCGCGAGAGACAGAGAGAGAGAGAGAGAAGGAGAGAAAAAGGGAGATGAGAGACGAAAAGGCAGTATTCGTTAAAGTCACGCCCTTAATTCTATAACGATTTCTGGAGCAGGACTTCGGGTCTGGCATTAATTTCCCAGCAGCCGCGGCAACTCTCTGCGCCGCTCGGGGCGACCACCGGTACGAACTTTTCCGATCCTCCACCGTCGTTAAATCGTCCACCACGAACTTTCTCTGCTACCCGCAGCGTTAAAGGTAAACCAGGAATAATATATCTTCCGCGTTGCGGAGGAAGGCTTTTGTGCTATGGCGCTAGGAAAAGTCCTCGGGTTTCGGTCATTTCGAGTAAACGAGCTTTTCATCAGAAAATTGCAATTCCCTCGCTTACAGGCTGTTTTAGCGTATCACATCGGACCATAACGGTGTATTCTCGGCTGAATGCACGATGTTCCACAAACACGAGCCCAATGCATTGTTCGCGCTCATCGGAGCTCACCCAGACCACCACCCACCTTCCTACTCTCTATTTAGCGATGAAACGAAGCGAAACCTACTTGCAAATTCTTGGCTATCCTCTCTTCCTGCCGCCGGGAGTTGTGCGCGTTCCATTCGTTCCGAACTCACTCGCTCGATGGGCTTGTGCACTCGTTCGAGAGCCAAGTCACAACAAAAGCTCTGCTAGACACGACCACGTGCACACGATTTAATATATGTTCGAAGCTTGCGGATCACGTCCTTCTCCGTTTATCTACGAGAAACTCAGCATGCGGCGGCCCGCGCCCCGGAGAACACCTTCGCGATGAATAAACAAGAGGTTCTTCGGAACAATTTAATCTACATAAGTTAACAGAGCCCCCGCGTCTACGCGGCGACTCGGAGAAGAAGCCGCAGGCTTCGTGCTCGCTCCACTTAGAGACTTAAGTACAAAATTCGAGAGAAACGCTCACTGCACGATTGTCTTTGTGGCAACTCGGTCGGCAAAGAATCGACGCTCGCCACTGAAAACGGTGACAAAAAATTGCCTATCTTTTCTTCGACCAAATTATAATTTTGTCCATGTATGCGATCTATTTCCACAAAAATTTGTTTCAATTTTCAAGGTCCTGGCCATGTGAGAAGAGAAACTACCGGAAAGTTGTTTCTACCCGAATCGAATTAATAAAAAATTCCCCCATCTTTCCGTGACCATTTTTCGAGACGAGTTTTTTTTTTCAAGAAGGAGCGCAAACTCCAGGCTTACCGCAAGAAGCACACAGGAATAGGATAAATGGAATCTGGGTAAAATAGGCCGCAAGAGAGAAGGTGAGAAGGGAAGAAATGCAGAGCCAGGAAACGTACGATCGAGCCGCATACTAGAAGACCACGGTCCTTCTTCTTGTGGGATACGGAACGGATCGTGCGATGTACGAATAACGCAGAGATTCGGCGGGCGACCGGGCCAGACCCTTCGGAGCGAAGAAGAAGAAGGTAACGGAGCTGGCGTGCGGTAGGTGAGGGGGGGGGGGGGGGGGGAAAGAAGAGGGTGCACGGGAGCAGACCTTCGGAAATCTACGGGGCCACAAATAAGAGATAAAGCTAGCCTGGCACCTCCTATCTAGGATCTTGGCTCTCGCCGTATCAACCGGCGGTGGCCCACCGGGATAAGACTGAGAGAACCCCTCCTGCGCGAGCACGCTTGAACATCGTAGATTGAATTATCGCGTTCGGTCTATCCTACGTAGCCGTTCTAGCGTTAGTGCGAGAACACGAAATTCGAGCTTCCTTTAAATTTCAAACTCCACCGTGAAACTCTCGCCGCCGGGCGAACTCTTCCCCCTTGGCTGACACTTCGAGATTAATTTATTTCTTTTCACTCGATAAAGGAATCGAGATAAGTTGAAAATAAAAAGATCTACCTGCAAGATGTGGAGGAGGAATCGATTGAAAGTCTCCAACGGAAGTGAGTACGGAATATGTGGCGACGACGATGACGTCGCAGTTTATCTTGGACGTGACCGCGGTCGGTTTATCTTACTTTAATATTGACACTGGCGCGTTGAACCTGCCCGAACGATAAACCTTCCATTCCTCGTTTTACCTCTGTACGATACTTCGAGCCGTGACACTTTAATCTTCCAATGTTGAAACGACCAGCTAACTTCATACACGATCGAAAATAACAAGAAAAAAATCCCTGAAAGACGATAATCGAATGTATCGCAACTATTTTTTTTTTTTTACGAGGGTTTAATGACGGTCGCGACGTCGAACCCTCGTAAAAGGTTCGCACGTGAGTTCGTCACCTCGGCGAAAAATACTCACGGCGCTTACCGATCGATCTGAGAAACGATTCTCGCTTTTATCGAGGACACAGAGGGGTCGAAAAATTGCCGGGCGAGAGGTGTGTGAAAGTTTGTCGAATGGTCGTCGGTCTCTAATTAGCGGATCGTTGCGGGCAACCGGCTGATCATGGAGCCGCTAAGCCGGTGTTTTAACGCTCACCCGAATAACTTTTTGTCCTGAGCGGAAAACGAGCTCTTTGTGGGACAGCGTCAAAGACGCCTCGGGACCTTCGTTTTCGTACCGGCAAAGGACGAAAAAGCGCACGGGGGTTTGTACGTTTTATAAAGGACGTCCAGCAATGACTTTCAGCAAAGTCCACGCGAACCGCTTTAAAGTTTAACAGAATTTGCGGAGCCGTATAGCCTTTATGTTGGGCGGAGGATAAAAAGAGACGGTTACTCTGGTCCAGGATGTGAAGTGGCCCAGTTGCATACAGATAAATATGTAGTTCCGCACCATCAATAGACGCTCATACGTACTTGCGTATTTATTTTTTTCCTCCTCCTCCTCTCATTACTTCCGTTGTCATGTCCATCGTTATTCCATGTTTTGTTCTTGTACGGCAAATAATCCTTTGCCGGCCGATTCTCCTGGTCTCAACGCCGCTGACAGAATGTACAGCAGAATCTCTCGATCTTTCAAACCTGAAGAGACTTTGACCTACAAAATTGGAAAAAGTTCTTTTAACTGTAATATAATGGCAAAACGAACTATTTTGAACATTTTCTCGCGGGACATGAAAAAAAGTCTCCCCTGAAATGGGTGGTCCGTTTTGACACACCCTCTCTTCTCCACTTTATTTACCTTGAACGACAACTAGATGGAAACATATCCACAAGCGCTCAGTTCTCAACTAATGTTGAAAACTGTACATCATAATCGTGCCGTCTTTCGAGCCTCCTCGGTCGCGACATAGACGGACTACGATTGCAGAGTCGCGATGTTTCTCCTTTTGTCCATCTGCTGCACGATCAGCGAAAAGTCGGCAACCCACACGAAGCGAAAAGTTTGTCCGGACTTTCAGCTTTCTTGCGAGCACGGAACACCTGGAAATTTGAAAGGTTTTTTAAATGCATTTGTTCACCAGTCGTAAGATAAACATATCGAGTTCGCAAATCATTTGTCCGTCGATCGGGCTGGTGTCACGTCCGAAACGGTCAATGACACCATGCAACGAGCTCCGGTCGAAGTATTCGACGGAGTAGTTTCGGAGTCGCGTGTAACGAATACTTGGCTTCAATCTTTCGATGGGGTGGGTTAACGTCATGTCCTGGGTGGTCAGTAACGCGGACACTTCGACGTTGGATTGCCATCCTTTCCCCAAAAGCTATTCCAACTATCGTGTCGGGCGTCGCTGCACACGGTACACACGGGAAGCCCTCGGAATTTGGATTTCACAAACTTCATCCTACATCCCGAGCGAGAGGACTTAGCGCCATGCGGAGAGATCGCGTTCAATGTAGCTGTGGATGTGACAGACGGAATTGGCTTTCTCGCGGCCGCAATCGGTCGCTAATGCGCCGAGAGTGGCTATACAGAAACTGCGAGAGATAGGTGAAAGAGGGTGTGGGGAGGCAGTTCGCGGTTGACATTACCATAGCGCCCCGAGAGTTCTAATCTGTTTATAATTGCACCTAAATGCAGTGCCGATTAGCGGTAAATTATTTTAGCTGGATACCGGAGAATCTGGCCCGTTATAATTCCACACACGATGGTGTATGCCTCCACCATTTACGTATGTGCGTTTCTGTTTGTATATGTAGATAATACAAACGTAACATCGACGGTTCTATATCGTATCTGGGATACGATTAGCGGTTCCACGACCCCGATGCTATATAATTGTCGCACCTGTGCACGATCCTAGGATACCGGTGATCTCGCCTCGGACCACTTTGCCAAACGGGAAAGTGGTCCGAGGGGAGACCTATTGGACGATTAGAAACATCACGTTCGAGTAATACGGATTATTAGTTGAGCACTTGCCGCCCGTCTCCGTTCAAGCGAGTCGAGAGATCTCCCTCCTCCCACCTTCCCCCTCGTTCGAAGACATCTCTCCTCGACCAGGAGACTTACAAATTATCCAGCTGTGGAACACCGGCCAGAGGTTCCCGGCTCGTGTCACCCTTGTCCAGCGATCATCGTGTCGTTCGGCGGGGGGTAGATTCTTTTCGGTAGATCCCCCGGCCTCTCTCCGTCGTCAATTTCGTCCCCCTCGACACGGAACAACGATTTCAATGGCAGGACCTCGGACTCCTCTCCCTTGTACGCTGTTACGGTGCCGGTTGCCTTTCCTCTCGCAAACCTATGCAACTGTGTATGGGCTTCGAAGGAAATCGCTGATCTCTGCAGGCGCTCCGGGTGTACTTTCTTCCACTCGGACCATGGATACTGCAAAGAAAAAAAATATATATATATATATATATATATATATATATATATATTGAGTTCCATCAACGAGAAAATGTTTAGTGTAGACTTATCGTTTCATGGGAGAAAACGCTCGTGGCTCTCTCCCTTCGTACTTCGTAAGATTAGAGCTTGTTACATAACTGTTGCTTTATCGGTATAGTGCAGGTAAGGATACTTGGATTTTCCTCGGCAAAGGTCTTTGTAATATCGGAGCAAAAAGTTAATATTTACAGTCGTAAACGTTGTTATTAATTTAACAGATGAATTACGGTCGGTACAATACCGTTTTTGACCCTTGTTAATTAACCAATTACTTAAGATGTTGCTTAACCGGTTGCTCACTGTTGAGAGCGATTGTGGGATGACCACTGAGAGTTACGCTTCAAGTTGTACAGCAAATGGCAAAGGGTGTGCAGAAGCAACCGGCCACCTTACGATCGACGTACTGTAATTAGGCATTACGCTGTTGCTGCGGATATTACAGTATCGATCGCGGCGAATGTAACGAGAAGATTAATTCGATATTCACTTAATAAATCGAAATTAGAGTGCGTCACATAACTGTTGCTTTATCGGTATAGTGCAGATAAGGATACTTGGGTTTTTCTCGGCAAAGCTTATTGCCATAATTAGGCATGTCGATGTTCCTGCGGATATTACAGTAGCGATCGCGGCGGATGTAACGAGAATATTAATTCGATATTCACTTAATGAATCAAAATTAGAGCGTGTTACATAACTGTTGCCTCATTAGTATAGTCCAGACGTGGATACTTGGATTTTCTCGGCAAAGCTCTTTATAATATCGGAGCAAAAAAAATACTATTTACAGTCGTAAACGTTGTTATTAATTTAACAGATGAATTACCGTCAGTAAAATATCGCTCTTAACCGTTGTTAATTAACCAATTACTTAAGGTGCTGCTTTACCGGTTGCTCACTGCTAAGAGCGATTGTGAGATGACCGCTCAGAGATACGCTTCAAGTTGCACAGCATATGGCAAAGGATGTACAGAAGCAATTGGCCACCTTACGATCGACCTACTGTAATTAGGCATTTCGATGTTCCTGCGGATATTACAATAACGATCCCGGCGTATGTAACGAGAATATTAATTCGATATTCAATTAGGCCGGTGGATACACGCGAAGTCGGACGATTAATGTACACCATAGCGACGGTATAATCTTGATTTAACGGTCATTCTACCGTGAAATAACGCTTTGGCGGCAGAACGACCCATAACAATTAAAACTTTGTGCGCCCGGCCTATACTACCGCAAATCGTGCAATAGCCGCGAAGGCTATAGTGTACACACGACTTGCATAGAGGCACGGATGCTTCGCTCCACTAAACTTTGTATTACGATCCACGGCTATGGTCGAATCTTCGTTCAGGATTATACGACGATCCCTGTTCCTCTTTTTTATGCCGTGTTCGGCGAGATAACCTCGGAGGACCGAAGTCGATATCGAGTTCGTAATCGATAAGGCGATGAATATGTCTTTGCTACGAGATGCTCCGACGAAAAATCCTGCGTTGGGAAACAAATAGAGACTGTTATTTGAATATGCCTCGTCATGCGGACGCGTGGTTTGGGGAGCCCGGCCAGCCTGACTTGAAGAAATTGAGCGGCTACAACAAGGTGAGTCTTGATGAGAACAAAACGGTTTAGTCCAGTTTCATCTTTTCCACTGGCCCAGAAAAGTTTTCACCGCGATTTACGATTTAGTCTTTTTTCATACGCAAATGACTCACTTTAAGATATTAATTTTTATTTTTTATAACGTATCTTGGCACATATAATGCCGACGCATACCTTTATCGCTCTTTTACCGGTGACGTCAGCCGTGGTAGAAGTCGGTGTGAATGATTTATCATCATTGTCAAAAATGACGAACAAATAAATGGGTGGCTGGTATAGCGTGACGGGTAAAACCGGCCAGATTAACTCACATGCTGTACATTCGTACAGCATGCGACTCAAGTTTTACTCAAGTTTTACTAAACTCAAGTTTTTCTTTGCAGTTGTTAATAACAGCCAGTTGCCAATAATTTTATAGCGCTAAAACGCCAGTGTTCTAGCCAACATCCCAAACATTGTACCGATTCAAATTTGTTTTTTTTATCGAAACTCAACACAAAAACCGTGATACCTCGCCCAACATCGATCACGGCTCCGGTTTTATATTACCCTCCTATTTCTTGTAAATTCCGCCGATACTCGTCCCCGGCTTTGCTCCACGGCCGTCGAACTTATTCCCCCCCGAAGAGTTCCCAAGAAGCGGAAGTCGTAAATATAACCAGCGATCGAGCGTGCGAGCGTACACCGTTGGAGTACGCGTCCTCTCATTTCGGAGTTTGATGTGCTTTTTTTTATGACATGGTTATTCCACGCCCGGCAAAACACCGCCGTCATAAGGGCGCGCTGGCGTGGCGCGGCCCCCCGCGGTTCCCCCTCGCCGTGCCAGCATCCGCGCCGCTGACTTTTCCCCGCTGCGAATATTCCCATCGCGGCTGCACTTATTTAGATAAATTCCTCGGCGTCGCGTTTCCGTGATATACGAGCCCGCGCATTCCCGAGCACTTTTGCGTCGGGTGTGCCCGCTACCCGCGCCGTCGGCGACTCCGTTTGTACGCATATTCGTATTCGTCGTGGCGTGCACCGAGCGCTTCAAACGGGCTCGCGATATCGCGCCGTCGGCACCGCCGAGCGCCGCCTATTGTGCGCTATTTCGACGTAAAATGGGTAAAAAGGGAAAAAGGCTTTTCGTTACGCTTACGCTCGAGTACATTTCCCGCCGATGGATCGAGGCGACGAGTTGCATTCTACGGTGGAGGTGCTCTCCCCGAGCGAAATGTCCAAAGAAATCACGGTGCACCGCATGTGCGAGAGGGCCCCACTGTGTATACCGTATATAACGGAGAGTATCGATTTGTCCGACAAATTTTCCGAGTTATACGTGAGCCGCGTTGCAAAAGCTTTCTGCAGTTTGCCGACACGTCGAAACGTCGAGAGAGCCCCCCCCCCCCCCCCCCCCCCCCTCTCCCCCCGCAATCCCCCCGTTCACCTACCTCGACCGGAACATAGTTTTCCAATCCCGGTTTCGAGCAAACGCGGCGCGTGTACACCCTGCTTCACTCACCTACTGCCTCCGTACTCGTGCACCCGCTGCTCTTTCGATCGACCAATAACTCGAATAAATCAATTTCTATAACGATTCGGGAGGGAGGGAATGGGGGGGAGGGGGTGCAAAACATTCGGACCGTTTGCCACAGTGTATAACGCGCAACTGCAATTCCGCGCTGCAGATTTACCACTGCGCGTCGTATATACTCGATCGTTCTATATCGGATTCGCTCTGGCAATCGCGTGGAGAGAAAGTGCAACGGCTGCGATTCTCGTTATATGTAAATCGATCTTGACAAATCGTCATTTCGCCATATGAATTGAATTTCACCGTATTCGATAAAGTGACCGGTGAGAAGCGGACGGGCGCGGCGAACATTATTTTGCGTGTTAAATCGTAGAATTTGCTACCTTCTGTTTCTCAGCGGTCGAAACATACGCGAAGCTCGGATAGCACACTGGGCGTGAATCTGGATTGCCGGCGGGTGAGTTTATAACGGTCCTGGACGGACGAGACGTGTACAGTAAAAAAAAAAGTTTCACATTCAACAAAGATTGCTCATCAAGGAAGATCCGCGATTATAATTTTTTTTTTCTTCGTTATTTAACAATTTTTTTTTTTTAAGTTCAAAAAGTAGGAGATCGACTAATAAAAAAAAATATTTGTCGTCAGCGAAGAAAAAAATGTTTGTTATGTGTACAAACCTTTTTCACCGTGTCGAACGACGCACAATAGCCTCGAGATTATTAAAAAAAAAAAACATGAAGCTAAACGATATATGGAAGAGTGGGGCGAAACGGACTATCTGTACCAATTTTTTGCTGCACACAAGAAAATTCTCATCTCGAATAGACGACCGGAATCCGTTTTACCCGCCCGCTGCTTAATCTATTTTTGATCGACGGTAAAAGATACTCGGGTTTCAAAATTACCATTACTGTCTTTACGCGCTACTAAACACAATCAGGAAGTAGCCAGGATGAATTATAGTTTAATATTGATTTTGCTATCGGATCGATCGATTATGCCTAGATGCATCGATAGATCTCCTTGACGCGATCTTCGCCACACCCGCGACGCGTTTCAACGAAGACGAGATTTCGTGTCCGCCTCGTTTCTCCTCATTTTCTCCCCTTAGCCCTCCGATGTCGAGGTGCATCTGGCACGGGCAATGATTCAATATCGTCGGTACATAAGCCGACGTGGATGCGCTCGAGGCGCGAAACGCCGCCGCCGCGTCGGGAGATCAGCGCGAGAGGATGAGGAATGGAAACGAAAGAGTTACAATGTTGGCTCGTCACTCTCGGCAAGCCCGCACGCGGCGAACAAGTAACCCGTTTGCAAAAGCGGCGGGAGTCGTTATCGGAGCGCGTGTGGGCAATGCGCGGCGGACGATCGGAAAAGTAACGCTCAAGACCATCCCCGGCGAGCACATTCTTACCTCTGCTCGCGAGCTCTCACTGCCGAAGCTTCGATCCGATGTTTTTCCACCTCGCAGGATCTACAACCGGCTGTAAATTAATTAGAATTAAAAGTCCGGGGATACATCGAGAGCGGCGCATTAGCGTGGCGAGTTTCGTGTTTCAATGAACATTGTGCGGTGCGGCAGTGTGCGCGCCGGACTGGGCGGCCACCAGCACGGCGTACGAGTCGTTAAAGTTAATACGAAGCTACGAATTACACCTGTAATAAAACTAATTGGATTCTGTCCGGCGGTACTTTCTCACCGGGTTTGGGCTTAAAGTATAGTATATATCTATCGAGCACGACTGAGCGAAATGATATAAAACGCATTTTTGGCATTCAGCCGGATATTGTTAAGCGGGTTATACGATTTCTGGAAAAAAAAACTTTTTTTTTTGGTCATAAAAAGTTTGATGGAATATCAGCCACGACAGATTGCTCGCGATGGTGTTCCGATCGCGTAAAAAAATACCCAGGCTGGAACATAAAAAATAGGAGCGGGAGTTCCATTTTTTTTTCGTTTTTTATATTATCCGCATTTTGCGAATGGTACTCTGCGTAAAATTTTTTAAACAAAGAGGATTTTTTCACACGATCGGATCAGTGTTGCAAAAAGAGAATCGCGGGGGATTGCTGATCCACTTTCGTTTTTTCCCAAAAACAAAAAATATATATTTTTCGTGAAAACATTTTTTTCGGGATTTTTGTGTCAGAGTACTTAAAATAATCCGAAACGTCGAGAAATGTGATTTTTTAGCTGGCGTCCGGACGTATGTGTGTGTGTGTGTGTATGTATGTATGTCACGAGACAGACTTGCGTCGTTTAAAACGACTATAACTCGGAAACGGTTCGAGATAGCCAGTTGAAATTTGGTACACTAGTAGAGTGATCACGTCTCTTCCCTCGGTGCAATTTTCATGAAGAATAAGGCCTGTTTCGAGATTTTACGCGATTTTGAAATTTTTTAAAAAAGGTCGTGGTAGCTCTAACTTGCGTAAATTTTGAAGGATCGTCCTGAAATTGTACATAAATATAATACTATGGTCAAAAATCTTTGGTATTGAATTTGGCCAAAATCTATCGAAGCATGACTGTTTTATGGAATTTAGATTTTTTTGAAAAACTACTAAAAACGGTCTAATTCGAGTAAACATGGTGGTATCGAGCTTAAATTGGGCACGGGAATGGACTAACACTGAACAATGTTTCGTATTAAATTTGCCGAAAATAGATCGAACCGTTTAAAAAAGCTTCCTCGATGAGGAAGCCAACAATACAGAAAATGCTTCCTCATAGAAGAAGCTTCGCAAATAAAGGAACATTTTAAGAAGGTCATATGAAATTTTCAATGTGCTGCTTTTATGAGAAAGCCTCATGAAAATTTCAATTTGCACCTTTTTTTTGGCTTATATCGATGAAGTACCAATATCGATTGTCCGTCGCGATGCTTCCAACCGAGGCTCTCTTGTCATCGCGATCCCGCCGACTCAATGTTTTCAATTTTTTGCTTTTCATTTTTTTTTATTTTTTTTTTCCAATAATCAATCAATATTCTGTTCGTCCCTTTATTACCGTAATTGCCGATAGCAAGCGGGGTTTTCAATCAACGCTCGAGAGATCAGAGGGTAGGATGCGGACGGGAGGTGAAAGGGATGATTAAAGGGTATAAACGACGTAAAAAGAGATTGATATTCAGAGGAGAATCGCGGGAGGACAAGACGCGGCCGGGAGAAATCGTGCCAAGCGTTATATTGGCTCGACCGGCATGGTACAAGGAAACTATGGTTCGAGCCACTCATCGCTAATCAAAGATGACCGTGTCGATCGATCATCGAGCCGCGCAGTATCAATATTGCAACGCCGTACGTTTACGTTGTACGTCTCTCTCGTACTCTCTTACTCGTCAAATTCAATTGGCCGCGATGTACCGAGAGTTCGTGTTCTTCGCACAAATGATGCACGAGATACTAATCTCGTATACAGCCTACCTCGACACCCCCGCGCACTCCGATCGACCGAAGAATATCTCCGATGCTTGTGTCTCGCCGGTTACCGCGCGTTTCTTGTCTGACCGAGCTCTCTGGCAGTCACGTTTCGCTTCCCGATCTATTATCCGCCGTGGCCGGCGTGCCAGCTGAAACGAAAGCCACGAGTCATGCGTGCCTCATCTCGTGACTAAGGAGAAAAAACGTCAAAGACACGTCCCTCCTTTAATCGGTTCCTTCGAGCCAGCGATAGATGCGTACGAGTGGCATTTAAAAATTCTGAATACCACGCATGTAAAACAATCTTGCTGTGTGACAGCTCAAACACGCATGATTGTTTGTTATGAATGTTGGCGTTTTTTTAGCGACATCCGGGCCTGGTCAAGGCCAGGCCCTCTCCGGACCTCACCGGGATCTTAAGAGGGCCGTCATATTAATCTGGCAAAAGTGGGTAATTTTTTGGATTTTTTTAAAAGCTATGCGAGGATCTTTTTTATACTCGAAGGATTTATTCATTATACATTCGTACATATTCATGGATTTTTTCATTGACAATAAATCATTCTTTTTCAGCTTATCAGTAGAACCGTGTACTGCAGCTAATGAGTTGCACCGATATGATGGGTACAATAACTCCTCGAAATTTTATATGAAAAAAAAACAAAACAAAATATATGTTACAAAATGTAAACAAAAAAATAATGGCAGTTACAGCTTAGCTTTCATAGAGTACCGCTTTTATGTTTTTTTTTTTTTTTTTTACTAATTCATTGATTCATTTAGTGGGTGAGCGTGGCCGAGTGGATCGGAGCGCGACTCACACGCGGTAATAGGCGCGGGTTCGATTCCCGGCAAGCACCAAGAATTTTCTGTGGTGTTTTTTCTGCGAAAAAGTGGTTCGGAACCGACTATAATAGGAGGTCCAGAGGAAAGGTCCAGCGCTTCGGTATGGGAAGCCGAAAGACTGGAAAGTGACTGGAACGCGCTGATACCCGAGGGCAAGCGACTAAGTAAAAAAAAAAAAAATTAAAAAAACGATCGTCCTTTGCAACTGGTGCGGGGTTTCTTTCCGGCGGCGATGGTGCGGCCGGCGATAGCGAAAAAAAGGTCAATCAAACGCCACAAGCGTATCGATGCCTCCGCCGCCGACCAATAAATTTGTCTTGCACTTTGCGAAAGCATTTTCGCAATGGTACACCGGCATTCTCGTATTCCCAGCGATGCGCCCGGTATAGCTTGGGCAATGGGCACGCACCGTTGGTTTTATCGTCGACGCCCCTTCCGCGCTGTGAATTCCCTGGTAAATACGTTTGACGTTCCCCGGAGTCCCTCCTTTTATCGTCTAACTCCGCAACCCCCCTGCGAAGCCTATAAGTCAGACTTTATTGAAATACTTATCGCGACGGATGCGTCGACGGTTAAAGAGCCGCCAGAGTCGTTCGGAAACACAATCGAGTCTGACATTATTGTGAAAGCACCTACCATTGTCGGTGTTACACTACTGGATAAAAGGATCATCGTTGCAGTGGATAACGCTCCCTATCGCGGGTTTCTAATACGAGTTACGATAAAGGAGAAACGACCATACAGAATTCCTATATAAATTCCGATATGAAGAATACAAGGGTGGTAATAAATGTTTACGTTTCTTTGACATTATTCAAGATTGCGCGAAATGAAATGTGCTGGTTCATTTTTAGCCTCCTCATGGAGACTTGTCGGCAAAGTATGTTTCGCGAATGCTGAAGAAAAATAAGCAAGCGAACCACCAATCCGTTTACAACTTTATATTATGGATCAAAGAATATTACGAGTATTGTGCAAATTTCAGTTTGTGGGGTGTTTTTTAATAAAAGTCGCAAGATACGCTCTTTATCATAATATTTTTACAGTGATTATCGTCCTGCAAATACTTATCCCCCCCCTCCTGCAACTACCTACTACATTTTAATTTTTAATTTTAATTTCCGTGAAATCTCAGAGACTGAAAGCATTTGGACAAAAAATTTAACGAACAATGAGGATTAAGCCCTCCGACTGTCTGACGAATTTTAACTCGACAGCGACAAGCCGTTTCCGCTATAGCTATAAGAGTTTTTTTTTTGATAATTATGAGCACTCCAACATGAGTGACGACTTTTTTTTTTTAGAAAACAAAGCTTTCTCCACAAAGTAAAAAAATAATGTGAAAAAAAATATAATTATCGTAACGTGGAAGAGAAGTGAACCAAGAAAAACGTAACGACTCGACCGTTAGTCGAATGAAAAAAGGATTACAAGGTAAAGGCAGACATTACATCCGCGTGTGATTTGCCGCATCACGCGACAAGACGAATCCCCCTGCGGCTTCCGCCGGGTAGGGAAATTCGGTGAAATCAATTATACGAGAATTTCACGCTTCTCTAGTCTGATATGTACTCTGCTGTATAGCGTGCGTTAGCTGGCATCAGGCTGACTAGTGTATACATTCTCTCTTCGCAGCGAGTCTAGCCTCCGTAGGCAGTTGAAGTCCTGTGCGGCGTCGTGGATGCGTGCATGCATGCGCCGCAACCAGACCAGACCGGCGGATCTCTGCTGGTCTCGGGGCGAGAGAGGAGAGAACAGGGAGAGCCCACGGAAGTAGAACTTCGTGGCATGCCGTTTAGCATAAACGCGCCTCAGCAATGATAGAACCGCGTAATGCTACGGATGAGACTATCCGCAGCGAGCGTATGCAGCAATGCCAGGGAGCGTGCATAGGAAGGGTTGGGTGCGAAGGGGTTGGGACCCAGCTGCGAGGCAGAGAGAACGTTGTTCGAGCTCAGCAGCGGCGGCAGCGGCACCGGTGCGCGAGAGAAGGAGGACGAGAACTGTACGAATGAGTGGGGTGCGAATGTAGGATGATTATGTCACGGTATGATGTATGTGGCTGGCAACGAGCCACCCGGGTCATCCGGCCGCAGCACAGTCCTCTCTCCTTCGCGCGCGATCCGCACCACCCTTCCACCCTCTTCCATCCTACCGCCGCGCGTTTCTCACTTTCGCGTAATGCGCGCATTTATGTATATACATTTATGGATTCGACCGACCATTCATTTTTCGCAGTCACTCGCCCACCACTACCGTATACGCAAGATTTCCCTCGTCGCCATCGATTTTAAGTGAAATTGTAGGAATTCATTTTTCTTCTTTTGGCGAAATATCATTGAAGAAATAAACTAAGTTTGCAGATCATTTATTCGTTGTTGAGTTTTTATGTAATGTTATAATGACTTTAATTGTCATGTTGATGAATCCCTGGGGCAAATTGGGTGAATATGGCAGGGACCATATAATTCTTTTACGTGCTGATTCGACTACACTATATTCTCCAATTTTGCGCCAGTATCAATTATAATTTTTATACAAAGTTGGAGTTAACTTTTCAATTTTTTTTTTTTTTTATCTTTTCAATCGCAGCACATTTGTCTCTCAGGACAAAGTGGTGAAGAACGTGGTCCATGTTCAATGACCTTACCGTTTTGATAATTAACCAAATGATATTATTTGCTTCGCCATAAAAATCAGGAATAAGTACTTGCATGCCGGCATTTGATAAAATAATGTTACCGTCACACGAGCGTCTATTTGACTGTCGTGACGAAGCTAATTTACATTGAGTCAACGAGCTTCGGGCGATACGGATCTAATTTCATACGAAGTCAACAGCGAAGTTAGCCTGAACTTAGTGGAAAGCACGAGTACGCGGTTCCCCGCTACCGCGTACAACGGAGAGCCAGAGGAGAGTGGCACACTTTGTTCTTCGGCTCTCGCGGTTTATCACAAACACAGACAGTGACGTGTTGGAGTAGCGTCGAGTACACTTCGCGTTAATGCTGAACCTTTGCTCATCGGGTGTTGCTCGCCGTCCGGTACAGTTTTCCACGTACCGACAAAACTATGTATCGTTCGTGCGCAATAATTTTCCAAGACCGCAAGTCGCCCAAACTCTCACTGGAAAAGAGGCAGCATTCGCCGAAAAAAAAAAAAAAATAATCATAATGAAAGCAATTTGGCAAAGTAGCGAGAGAGTCGCAGAATTTTCAAGAGCTGCTTTGTACGAGCGAGCGAATGCCTGGCATGCAGACGGATGTGAATTATAGCCAAAGTTAAGGACAGGTAGGACGAGTGTATCCGCGAGTAGCGGAACTGCGGAAAGCACTAGGCCTCGAAAATCCCAAAATTCCGCGGGGGTTTCATGGCTGCGAGAGGGATATAAGAAGTGGACAAGTAGCCGTGTACGAGTGGCTACGTATCCACGTACAAGTGAGTACCTATCCATCCGTAAGCTCGGTTGCGGTATAATCATATATGTATCTGTATATACATATACATATGTATAAATATATAAATATACATTTGTATTATAGCTTTCTTGGTATCTTGTGCCAAGATGTACTTGTACATAGGTACACTATATATCCACCACCGGGACGGCCCACTGACTCAGTACATATGTATTATACCTACACCTATCTATGTGCATATATGAACTAAGCATACAGGACGTATAATACATTCACGTCTACCCCTCTCTCGGCTTCCCCACGTAGGTATCTAGCAGCGCCAGCTGCTCCTCTCGAGGAGGGTCCATGGTGAGCTCAAAAATGTAAATTACTTCCAGCACCCTTTAGCCGCTCGGTGGTCGCTGCTCAACCGAGCTCTCCCTCGCTCTCTCGCACGAGATCCTTACCCAATCTGGCTCTAGCTTCTCTGCCACGCTTCCGACGAGGGTCGACCCTCGAACGACAAATTCGGGTTAATTACGTACACGCGCGTTATACGTTACGTTTACTTTTCGCTACCGCTGGTAAATGATCGTGGAAAGGCATGTATCGATTTTACGGAAATTTTTTTATTTTTATTTAGAAAATATATATTTATTTTAACTTTTTTTTGTTTACTCTTATACACGATCACGAGATAATTATCTCGACCTGTTACGCCAGTCGCCGGAGGGCTTTTATCCCCCACCAACTCGTCACGCACGCACGCGATCGAGCCGCATAGATCGTTCCGATCAATTTCGGCAGGATCCCCGGCGAGCGTTCGAACAAATTTTTCGGAACCAAATTTTCATGCGAACAAAACACGGACGAACGAGCGAGGGAAGCGGGAACTAGTTAGGATGGATAGCCGGAAGTTTGACGTTCCGAGCGGAGGTGGCGAAGCCCTCGTCGATCGGACAAACAGAGAACGGTTATTCGTGGTTGCACCAGCGAGCATTAATCTATGGCTCCGGTCAACTTTACAGGTTGGTAAAGCAAAGCTTTCCGAATCTCTCTTTCATCCCCAACGCGCCACATCTCTATTTGGCACACACCGCGCTGCTTTATTTTTCATTCGAACGACCTCGTGAACTTGCCACTTTGTGCTTTTCAACCCTCTTGAAGTTAAATCAATCTTCCCGGTCAGTTTGCGTACGCAAATTAGGCAAATTTACCGTCGGACGTCAGGCAGAGAGATCCCGGATTACAAGCTTCGATAGGGCGTGTGTTAAGGTAGTACTAGCGCACGTGAGTTCAGAGAGGATGGAAGAAGAATTGCGAACACTTCTCGATGAGATAAAAATCTGAAAAAAATCAACCATATGGAAGGTACTGAAAAGATTAATTTTGCAATAATAATAATTCCGAACATTGATTTCACGGGTACCTGGAAATTAATATTTATTTGAATTCAATAAAATCTGGCGTTATCCCTATCAAAACTAGATTACTGCAGCTGAGTAAACAGTTTGCTCTAAATGAAATAGAACCCGAGTAGCCATTTTTGAGCGTTATGTAATGTTCGAAAATTTCTTCTCGGGAATATCTACAACTGGAATGCATTGAACGAACACCACATAACACCAAAACACAAATTTCCCATTCACACTATATATCGGACCTTAGAAGGAATGCTCAACGAGAATTAATTAGGAATAACATGTCTACACATACCACAAAAAATACAAAAAAAACCTTTATCTTGAAAAGCGTAAAAAATGCTACACACGATACCAATATTAATATTACCCTGGGCTGAAGGACCTCGGTCGATGGTCCATTGGCATAATATGTATTGCATATCGTTCGTAAACGATGTGTAAATATCCCAACATCAATATTGCAAACACTGTCGTCAATAAATACATTTACTACGGTCACTAAATATTTATTTAAGAAAGAATCTATCAAAATTCGACAAAACAATTTTCCTAATAATAAATATTTCATGTACCTAGGATATGTGGAATGTTTTTTTAGGTCCCTTAGCTTCGTACCGGCGAAAAGGAAAAAAATGTAGTTAAGCCGGTCAAGTCCAGTCATTAACGTTGTACACTGTATCTACGGTCTATACTATCGGCGCCGTTAATATACCATCGGGCAGCGTCATAGACGATTATTAGAGTCGCGCGACGGTTAGAACCACTTTACCCTCTCCCTCCTTCCCTCCCTTTCCAATTACCGCTAATACCTTAAATACACGTTGTCGAAGTAAAATTGTGGCTGGCTGTATAACGCGAGGTGCGTGAGAGAATCGCGACGAGCTCTCGGTAGCACGAACCGAAGAATCGTTTTCGCATGCGGTACAAAACCGTACCCACGGCTCTCTC
This sequence comes from Exephanes ischioxanthus, assembly GCA_958510785.1. Lineage (NCBI taxonomy): Eukaryota > Metazoa > Arthropoda > Insecta > Hymenoptera > Ichneumonidae > Exephanes > Exephanes ischioxanthus. The sequence continues at coordinate 9,805,844 of OY294025.1, read as the reverse complement.
CTCGGTCGTGAAATAAGAAAGAGGAATCGGTGCTCTCCCGGCCGGCGAGCCGGCATGCCGAGATCGAATTGTGCGCGCGACGTACCGTGCATGACTCGCACGCATTGGCGGTATAGAATTACGCACACGCACGTCATCGTCGTCGAGTTAATCCCTCGAGAGCACAGCAGTAGCTGCCGAATCGTTTGCTGGCCGGCTTGGCAATATTTATCACGCTAATTTGCTCGAACCTACTCTCTTCCTCTTCCTCTCGAACGACATCATTCATTTAATCATACGCGGTAAATCTTTTTTTTTATTTGTACACTCAACAAACAGTCCACAGAAAACCATATTTTTATTTTTACAATTTTAATTTATTTTTAAATTTGGTAGTAGTAGTAATTGTATTTATTGACAATATTTTGCAAGATACGGACATTGATGCATTTAGACGATTGTTCACAGTACATATTTCTATTGCCAGCGACCCGTTTTAATAAAAACGGACCATCGACCTAACTATATCAGAACTTGATTCGCTTTTTTCGTACTCGTGCGTTCGTTTTTCGGTGAGAAAGAATTGTTTTAATTTTATGTTTGAGTTTGGTTTGCATCTTCGTTTGCTACTCTCTCAAGTTGTTTGTATGTGGTGAGTGCTGGAAATTTGCGTCTTATTTGCGCAGTTTATATCTTGTGTGGGATGCACGAACTGCTGTGTATACACAGCAGTTGGATGTTCAGAATTCGGGCGAAGGTGAACGTTTTGGTGAGTAATTGTGTTCTTGTCATGATGGGTGTGACATTCGTTTTTCTTTCATAGAGTAGTGTGTTAGGGGGTTGTGTAGAGGATTGTCCGGATCGCTTATTCGTGTCGCGCTCCGGACAACGCAGGTTGCGGCTGTTTATATTTTTTTTATTGCCGTTTTCTTGCAGTTTAGGAGGGTGGCCATATTCTATTGTAGTTCGACATATACTTTTGTACATTTTGACTAGACGCTTTACGTGGATCTTTCACTCTGTGCATGTCATTTTCCTGAAGTGTGAGGCTCTTGCCGACATTTTCTAATTGCGGTGTTGTCGGTAGTGATTAAAGTTAGCTTTATGGTCTATAAAAATGCCTAAATATTTTGCGTGCTGCTTACGTTGTATTTTTATATTGAAAAGTTGGATTTTTGATGATTGCACATTTGTCTTGTGGTTTTTAAATACATTTATTCCCTAATTAACAATTTTTAAATAAACAAAAAAAATTGTAAAATTACGAAACAAATTGTAGATAATTTGTCGACAAGTTTTACGCGTTGAATGTACAAATCGTTTTTTTTTTACCGTGTGGCATTAATTTCCAGTACGTGCCGAACTGTTCAAATGGCGACTCCATATACAAATGAAACTGTTTCAGAGCTTCTCGTTTTTTCCGTTAAAAGAAAGGTCTTTCACCGCCAGTCTTGTTACTTCGTGAATATAGCGCAAGGTCGTTGAAAATCGCGTGCGCACGAGTGCATATCGACTGCCTCGCGCGGTCTATGTCGCGCACACGAGTGTGACACGGAATCACCGGGTATTATCGTGAATTCTTTACGATGCACTCTTCAACGTAACAACGAAACTCCTTCTCCAGTGAATGCGAGCACTGTAGCGTGATAGAGCGAGCGAGGGAGTGGATGTTGCTTGGTCGCGGGACGCTGCGCGGTTTTCCAAGTGGTGGAGTTCTCGGGGTGTGGTACATAGCCGGGATTACCGCAACTCGACTGCGGTTTACAGTTGCAATGCGCGATTCTCTTGCACCGCTTCGGATCGCACAGAGAGAGTTCGCTGCAGCCCTTCGTACAATAGTCGACCATCGCGCGCGCACACATGCACACATGCACGCCGAACACCTAGGTTTCTCGCCTGCTGCGTGTGAACAACGTGTGAGCACGCCCGGTTGCGAAGAACCAGAGGACCGAAATTCCCGGGTTATACTCCCCCCCCCCCCGTGTTATAAATACGCTAGGATACACAATTTCGATTACCAAGCGCGTAGCCGCGATACGGCGGATCATCGACAGGTACGCGGATAAATGCGGTATTCTCGGTTCGGTCGTTTCGGATCGTTAAATAAAATTTACCGGGCTGTAGCGCCTTGTTTATTCCACAAAAACAAATTCATCCGATAATATTAATATTTATTTCTGTCGCGAGGCTGTGGCCCGAGCTCGGTGGGTTTGTTTCGTTTTTCATTCGAGTTTTATCTTATGCGCTCGATGCTGAACGGAGCGCGAGGCTTGAATTTAATTGAACTGTATACACGTGCATGCGTGTGCGCGCGCGTATTTATATACATATGTATATCGGACAGTGGACACGCACAATTCAGACTGTCGAACTTGTTCGTTGGCCGACCTGTCCGGCAGTAGAGATGATCTCGCCGAAACGGCCGAAATGTTTCGAGAGTCCCCTTTGCTCGGCGCTCTCCTCTCCCCCTCCCCCGCTGTGGACACGCATATCGGTTACATTAATTAAACGCGGAGAAGCCCAGGTTGGGCGTATCGTTGAGCTCGAACAGGGTAAGCGCGCGTTAAAGCGGATCCATGGCGTTGCGCCGTAAGTTTGCCGGCCACTATCAGTTACCCCGATCACGTATACCCATCCGCTCTCGCGACTGCTTAACTCCCTGGAATACTTTACCTTCGCGAATACCATTGCGAGCCGGTGTGTCCGGCAGCCGCGCGGACGTGGTCCATTCCCGGAAACTCGACGATCCGTCGCGAAGGCCGTGTAGCGGCGACCGTTGGATACGGGCGAGTTCAGCTTGGATGAACGATAACAGCTTTCTTGTTCTACGCTAGGATATCCTTGTTCCAACGGGCGATAAAGGCATATCAGAGCTGAAAGTCCACAGGGAAAAATAAATTACACGTAGATTTGGACGATCGAATATAATTTCCGCCTACGGCCCTTTCAAGCGCACTGCTCCAGGCACTATTTTTCTTTCAACGGTAAATCCTATCGTTGTACGCGATAGCTGTAATGCAACTACCACGAAGTACAAGGGAGAGGCAAATTGGACTATTTTTTACGAATTTTTTTGTGGAACATAAAAAAAAAGTATTATCCCAAATGAAAGAGCGAATGTTGGATGCGGGCAACTTCAGCTTGGATGAACAACAGCTTTTTTGTTCTCCGCCAGGATATCCTCGTTCCAACGGGCAATAAACGCACATCCGAGCTGAAAGCGCACAGGCAAAAATAATTTGCAGGTAGATTTAGATGATCAAATATAATCGCGCCTGCGGCCTTTCCAGGCGCACTGCGCCAGGCATTTGTTTCAACGGTAAATCCTATCGTTATACCCGGCTTTGACGCTGTAATGCAGCAATCACCGAGCAATAGAACTTCGCACGAAGTCCACGGGGGAACGAGACCCAATAGGCTATTTGTATCCATTTTTTGCGAGGCATAAGAAAGTATTTTCTCAAATGAAAGAGCGGAAGTTGGATACCGTAGAGTTCAGTTCTCCCTTGTACTTCGTACGAAGTACAAAAGAAAGCGGGGCAAAATTGACTATTTTTACCAATTTTTTGTGGGACATAAGAAAGTATTGTCGCAAATGAAAGAGCGAAAATTGGACGCGGTCGAGTTCGTTTCGAGTTCCCTTGTCCTTGGTACGAAGTACAAGGGACAGTGGAGCGGAATGGATTATTTTTACCTATTTTTTCCAGAGCATAAAAAAGTATAATCTCAAATGAAAGATCGAAAGTTGGCTGCGGTCGAGTTCAGCTTGGATGGACGATAACAGCTTTATTGTTAACAGCTCCGCTAGAGCATCCTTCTTCCACCGTGCGATACAGGCACATCAGAACTCAAAGTGCATACACAGTAAAAAAGATTTGTAGATTTAACAACCCTTTTGTGTCCACAAACGTCCACAATTATTTTGTTGTTAATTTCACAAAATGTTTTTGTAAGAAATTTGCTGTAAAATGGACAAGATTTTTTTGTAAAATTAACATGAAAAGACTTGTGGACATTTGTGGACAAGAAAAGTTGGTGTCTATTTTACTGTGCAGGGAGAAATAAACTACAGGTATATGTTGTCGATCGAATGTAATTCGAAGTCTTTGCACATATAAATGACACAGCAGGGAAGGCACATTTGCATCTCTGGAAGATAAAACTCTACCGGCTTACTGCTCTGCCAGAAATACAAGGGTTCGGCCCAAACTCTGCCCGATTTAAAAGCTGCTCACGGCTCGACGAGATAACGAGTCTACAAGTTCGAACAGAGGCTTGTAACTCTACCGCGTTACAACTCTGCCAGAACGCATGCCTCAGCGAAGTATATCCACCATATTATGACTCTACGCGTATCGCAAGTCCACCAGGTTGAAACTTTACCAGGACACAATTCCCCGGCAAAATACATGCGTCGACCACCGGCGCCGGAAAATCAATTTGCTTCGGCCAAGCAATCCCTCCGTTGATTTGTTGGCTCAGCCGATAATTTGTTCAAGCAACCAATTGATCGTTCGACCCAAACAAATTAATTTCCTGTCGCCGCCAGTTGTTTCGGACAACTAATTGTTTTTCCTAAATGTTTGCTCCATACGTGCATCATATACATCCTGCACATTTCCCCCCGGATTACCGTTTTGCTTCGGTCTCCTCTGAATCACACTGTAAATACCCTCGTGGAAATGACTGACGGAAGCGGTGCTGGCCGACATTGGGCGAACACTGGCTGACACTATGCCACTACTGGACCTGTGTGACGCTCCCACTAGGGTACCAGTGTGAAAGATGCAACATTTATTCGCGAGCTGTTAAAACCGTCATTGATTTTTCAGCTGAGACCTACAAATTGCCACGTGCAGCGTTAATCTTTACATCAACTTTGCATACTTTCGTGGCAGTCGTATACTTGACCATGGCTTCGGATTTGATATCTCCACAAAGTACCAACTCCAACATTGGGAACACCGGCCGACGCTATACCAGTACTGGTCCTACGTGGCGCTTCCACTAGCGAAGCAGTTTGCAAGATGCAAAATTTATTCACGAGTTGTTAAAACCGTCATTGATTTTTCAGCTCAAACCTACAAATTTCCAAGTGCAGCGTTGATCTTTACATCAACTCTGCATACTTTCATGGCAGACGTATACTTGACGATGGCTCCGGATTTGATATCTCTGCAAAGTACCAACGCCACCTTTCGGCGAACACCGGCCGACGCAATGCCAGTACACCAGTACTGGCATCAGTACCGGCCAGTATATCAGTACTGGTCCCGCATGGCGCTTCAACTAAGGTACCAGTGTGAAGGACGCAAAATTTATTCGCTAGCTGTTAAAACCGGCATCGATTTTTAGCTCGGATCTATACGAGTTTCCACGCGCAGCGTTAATCTTCACATCGACTCTGCATACTTTCGTGACAGACGTATACTTGACCATGGCTTCGGATACGACATCTCCATAAAGTCCCAAAGGCGTAATACCCGTCTTTCTCTCTCTGCAGGCCCCCTCCGCATAGACCGCAAACTTTCGAAACTAAACAAAATTGGATTCCTATGTATATCACGCCGGTCGAGTGGCAATTGAGAAAAGTGCTATTTGCTTTGCGGTTGCCCGATGATTACTACCGGCGGGTACCGGGTACAGTTGCGCCTACACTCGTGCATCGGGTGTGGAGATAGAATTAGAGACGCCTGCCCGAGTTTATAGACGGCGAGAGAGGAGCGGAGGAGGCGGTAGCGTCGGGCACATGTAAAAGTATTAAGTATATGGAGCCAGCACTGTACGACCAGGTGAAAATCATCTCGAGAGCCAAGAAGAAAAAAAAACACAAAAAAGAGATCCAAGAAAAAAAGGACGAGTAAGAAGAATAATAAGAGGAATGGGTGCATCGACAGCGATAGGTGTATCAAACCCGGGGGGGGGGGGAGGGTGGGGGGCCGGCTGAAATAGACATCTCTGGCACGACCCGCAGCTTTGATAACCACTCGATGTTTCCGCAGGATACGCTTCGCGCAAATCACCGTTATGTGTTTCGATCGTCGGCCTGCATCTGATACTATGGATCTCGTGGTGTACGTGCGCACGCCGCCAGTGTACGCATCATTCACCGCTGCCGATATAGCCCCACCGTGAGTATATCAGAAGCGTACGGCTGTAGTTGCATCGGTATCGGTTCAACGATTCGATCGTCTCGTCCGTTCGATAATGGTTACCTCCGGCATTAGAGCGCGCGGCTACGTGGCCGGTGTACGCTCCTCGGGAACACCGATACTTCGTCGGGTAGTAATGTTCCCACGTGGTAACGTCTAATTAGCCGTTAGGGCCAGCGCGAGAGGATCTCGGCTTCGGCTGGTCAATGCTATGAATAGGACCGGCAACGCACGGACGGGGTTTCGTCGGAGCTGTCGAGCATTATCCGGAAACTCGATTCGTCGGGTCGTTGGAGAGGAAGAGGGAGTTGGATCGGTCAGCGATGAACGGATCTGTATAATTGCATCGAGAGTCCAAGAGGGGGGGGAGGGGAGAGGGGGGGCGAAGCTGTAGGCGAATGATACATGGAGGGATGGATGGAATCGTTGAAAATATTGTGTTGGAAACTGTTAGATGAAGCTTGATAGCATGTGTGTACCGCCAAGTGGGATATCGATTTATCGGTCGGTGGAGTCATTGAAGAGGGTGGTGGGTCGTCGAGGTTTCTGTCCATCGAGAGAACTGTTGTATTCATCTATAATGCAGGAGCGACGGGTCCAGAGGGTCGAGTCAACAATGCCACGCGCTTTACGAGCAGGAGGCCCCTACCATCCCTCACCGACGCCGCGGCTACTATTCTAGTCCGATGCACAACGAGTTCGAGCCTAATCATCGACGGCTGACCGTAATTCGGCGAACGAGCTGAGAGAGGTAGATCGAGGATTGTAGGAATCACTATCGAGTGGGCGTCCACCGCGTTCGGATAGGGTGAAGAAAAAAAAACTCGTGAATCGTATATAGTGTAGGGGGAGAGAGAGGGGCAAAATGGATCCATTTTGGACGGAAGTTTCTTGGTGTCCGAGGAAAATTGGTGAAAATAATCCGTTTTGCCCCGGATTCTATTTTGCCCCTACCTACCGTTTGCACTGTGTGAGGAAACTCGTCCGAATCCCACATCTGTATCATTGTCGAACTCACTATTTTTTCGTTGTGGGGGGAAAACCTCGACGGACACGCCAGTACGACAAACATCTGGCGTTTGGTCATCGATGAAAAACGTCGTTCTCCCCAGAAACGCATTATTTCTCGAAGCTTCCAACAAAAAGAAACGACACGCTATCCTCTCAATTTCGTAATAAAAATTACTCAGCCGGCAGAAAATAAAGAACAAGATCGCGGGGTCCTGCGGGCGCGACAATCAAATCTCTCGCTTCGTGGAACGACTCTCGGATAATGCGGCTGTATACCTGCAGGCAAGATAGCGCAATGAAAGAGAAATATCATATGTATCTCAGTGACGAAACGCACGCAAGTGCTTACTGGAGATCCTGTACGAATTTGGCTCGCGAATCCGGGGAGTTACAACCGACGTTTTTATTACGCTCTGGGTTGCCCCCCCCCCCCCCCCCCACGCCGCCCGCCCCCCGTGCACGATCTCTCGGTTAGCTCTCGAATATCGAGGAGGTGAAAAATCGAGGCGTCGACGTACCGATACGAATATCCTGTGCGCGCATGTAATACATATATACATTATATATCTATATATACGCACTTCAAGATGTCGACGGCGAGTATCAAAGGGCGTTCAAGACCGCTTAATTCTCGTGGCGGGGCCCCCGATGGCAAAACGTTACCGCGGCGTCTTCGAGGCTTATTGGGTATATTTTGCGGGGAGCAGAGGCGAACGCGAATGATGTTGATAGGGTGGACCAACCGCAGGCAGAGAAACAAGCCGCAACAGCTGCTATGATACGACGAACCGGAGGCCCGGGAGACACCGTTGACAACCCTTTACTAATGCCGGTAATTCCTTATTTCACCGGGCGCCATTTGTACGAGACTCCTTCGCCGAGAGCTCCTTGTGTCCGGTGAGATGCTGGGATAATTTGTTTGAAATTTCATCCGGAGATTACCGAAAGTGTAACGCGTTGATTAATACGCTGTGCCGCTGCCGGGCGCACGGGGTGGGAGAGACAAAATACGGCTCCAGCTACAACGAGGGATTATCGTATACGGCTCAAAAGTACAGTAAACCACCGGGAGCATCGATTAAACCTTCACGCTTTAGTGAGCCGACACTCGAGTCTGTGAATCCGCTCGTTACTCGGCGCTTCACGTTCTTGAAGCGTCGACAAAGTAATAATCATTTTTTAAATTAACAATAAATAAATAGACCGGGGTAAATAATCCGTGGCCTCGGGTTCTGATATGGCACTCTACGATCAGACTGATGATGGTGCGCGCTCTAATACCTCATAATGCCATACCAGCGATAACCGTAATGAAACACTTGTACAATTAAGGTAGTACTTGCGGTACAGTCCCGCTAAACGTGAGTTTCGGAGAAAATTTCGAACACCTCTCGATGGGATACAAATCTGAAAAAAAGTACTTGTACCACCTTAACAAAAATGTATTCGCTCCAAAGATCCATATATTTTTTTGGTAAATTTTACAATTAAAAAAAAAAAAAAAAAATTGTGTTAAGGAAAAAAGTTATAAAATGAATAAGCAAACAGATGTTTAAGTTCACAGTAAAAAAAAGTTTGTACTTTTTACAACTTATTATTCATATACGTCCAGAATTTTGTGTTTGTTAATTTTCCGATCGTATCATGCGGTTCTAGATTAACAAACGGAAGGACAAACTAAAATTGTTAATGACGCGGCAAATAAAATATATCAAAATCTTAACAAACGAGTTTGTCACTTCTTTAACAACATTATTTTCACGAAACTTCGTGTTCCACTTTTCCAAAATTATTTTTTACTGTGTTAAGAAAAAAAAGAACGTAGACGTTTACGAGCAAGAATGTTTTTTTAAACGGGCATGTCTTTTTTCCCCTCTGTGTCTCGACTTCGGTCTTCCCAGTGCCCTTTATTAATTTTATTATCTCGCGTGCAACGACTTCGGGTTTTTTCTCTTCTTTTCCGTGAACGTAACGCTGGAACTTCGTTTGAACTATGTGCGCTCTCGTACGATCCAAGTATTTGGCAACAAGTCCGAGTGACGGACACATCCGTTAAAAGTTTAAAGGAGGGGTGGGGGGGGGGGGGGGGGGGGCTCTCGAGTCCACGATCGTTAAAGCGTTCCCTTCACGGAACAGTTGAACATAGGGTGCCGCGTTCTCATCGTCTCTTTCTACACCATCGAGCTCTAGGCGGTTCGAAGAGTCAGCCGTCTCGCTATCCGGACTCACAGTTATTTAATACGCGATACAACGTCGACGCGATTCTGTACCATGGGCGAACGCTCTATGTGCGCGTGAGCTTTTCGATGCGATACGGCTAGGCTTCGCCCATTGCGGCGGATTGCCAACGAGCGCGATACCCCTGGCTCAGCCACTGCCGGTGGAATTAGCTTTGGCCCGCGTGATGTTCTTTGCGAGCACGAGATCCGCCTCCGGCCCTTCCAGGCGCACTGCGCCAGGCGATTTTTTTCAACGGTAAATCCTACCGTTCTACCCAACTTTACGCTATAATGCAGCAACAGCCGAGCAATAGAACTTCGTACGAAGTACAAAACGGGGCAATATGGACTATTTTTATCAATTTTTTTGGGGACACAAAAAGAATTATCTCAAATGGAAAACCGCTATTTCGTTTTGCCCCGCTCTCCTCTGCAGTCGTACAAAGTCAAAGAATAATGCTGCGTGCAGCATTTTTACAATTTTCAATGGAGCGGGAATTCGACGACCATGTTGGAAGGGCTTTGGGCTTCGATAGAAGAAAAGTTAAACCTTCGACCTCGACAGATTTTTTTCAAGAATCGACGTAGGTGCGACCAATTCGTTCTTTGTCGTACGCGACTCGATGGAAAAAAAAAAAAAAAACGCCCGACATGGGATAGAAAACCGCTCGTGGTTCGGCCGTCTCGGTCCAGCAACTCCAGCCAGTCCAGTCGCCCGATGACCCGGTCATACAAAGGGTGAAGGAACCATATCCCCGTGAGCCGTCGACGTCGCTGGTCCCGGAACGCTCGAACGAACTCGGTGTACCCGCAGAGCGATAGAAACGATATGAGGGGTCCGTTTTCTCCGTTGTATACCTCCTCATCGTCGGTCCAGCGCACTGACTCTCTCCCTCTCGTCCTCGTCCACTCCATCTCAATCTCTCGCTTTATCCGGCAAAGCGTTCTGATCTATTCCTGATGGAATTCTCATAAAGAGAACGACGAGAGCGTCGTGCATCGGCGTCCGAACGACTACGTGGGCTTTGAGCATCCCCTTTCGATTCGCGGCGAACCCTCTTCCGAGAGGAGCTCGCACGACGAATTCTCGCTCCCGTATGTCCATTGACGCGCTGCAAAACTATTCTCTCATCAGTCAGTCGTTCTAGGATTTCACGGGCACCGTACAATTCACAGAGGCATTCGCTTCATATTACGTATGAATATTTCTGCCTCTCAATATATCGCAACATCGACCGGTAGTTTGTACATCGCTTCGTTGAAAGTCGTCCCACGACTTCACGAATACCGGACAATTCACTAAGGTATTCGCTTCATATAACGTATTTACCCTATTTTTTTTCTAAGGACGAGAATGGCATGCCGCAAATTCGATTTTATTAAAGTTTAGGGGGTGAAAATCACACTCAAAGCTCAAAGTGTTATGGAAATTGGCGAAATTCGCATCTTTTGCGGAAAAAATTGTAGTTTTCTTTAAAATATCCCAATTTTCAAATTACAAACGCCATTTTATAGCGGACGCACCAGGCTATTTGGAAAAAACTAGTCCTATTGTATTTCGTTCAAAGGCTATTTCTTTGGAGATTTGAAAACGCTAAGATTAACTAAACGCTAGAATTTCATTAATGCCGGATAATTGATCGAGGTATTCGATTCATATAACGTATTAATATTTTTTCTCTCAATATATCGTAACACGGACCGGCAGTTTGTACATCGCTTCGTTCATCAAATTCGTTCGAGCAACGGAGCTCACGGGTACGCGGGACTTTTATCGAATTTCTCGATTGCGACATCGATCGACATTAAACTCGGATAAAAAAAAAAAAAAAAAAAAAAACATTTCCCCAGATGCTCGGAGCAGCCCGCTGGACAGTTGTAGGGCGTGATACGTGTACACGATGGTAGAAGCTGTAGGTATACGATTTACGTCCCACATCGAGCACGAGCCAGTCCGGTGTGGGCGCCTCGTGCGTCCAGGGAGAACTCCGGTCGCTCTCCTCTCCCACTCCCTCGCTGCTGGATGCATTTATACACGCAGTCCGGCTGTTCCTCGATTACGGTAATCGCGTTGATTGCCCCGACGAACCGGGGTGACGGTGGGCGGGAAATTAATTTGATTTCTCGCGCACGACCGTGCACAAATTCGCTCACGGTGAATCGAAGACAACGAGGCGAAAAAAAGAGGGTGAAACGAAAAAAAAAAAATAGAATGACCGTCGCTCCCTCGGCGATGGTCAACTCGCCGGTCGTGCTCGTCACTCGTCCGCCCACCGGCTAATGCAATCAATTATGCGCGAGAATTTTTTTGTCCAACGTTTTCGCAACATTCATTGTTTGCGCGGAAAATTGGCGAAAAACTCGGGGAATCAATCCGAGTTTTGTGCGCCGTCGAAGAAATTGATCTTGACCTTTATTTTTCCACCCCTCCACATCGATATCTCGTCGAACATCTTGAATTTCGATTCTCAGCTGTGTGAGAGTTGCGAAAAAAAAGAGGAAAAAAAAAATTTGTTTTCACCAGTGTTCGAGATAGCGTTTGAAGATTCCTCAGTGATAAACCAGCGGCGAACAATGGCCTCGGCGAGCGCGTAGCTTTGTCGGACAAGCCGAGGCGCTTTGGTGGAACAAGCCCGCAAGCATAAGCATTCGTGTAGTCCGAGTGCCAGAGATCGGGTCAGCTTGCACACACGTGTACAGAAGAGAAGCCGGGTGTTGAGATCTCGTCGTCGTTCTCGCGAGACTCCACTCGGTGGAGTAAGAAGAGAACGAGAGAGGGAGATCTCGCGGGAGTTTCTTCGGCCCGAGCGGGCCGAGCGTTAGAGGTCCTGCGAGATATCTCGGTTCCGAACCCGCGGGAAACGAGGATGTCTGTCGGCTTTCTCTCTTTCTCTCCCGCAACGGCGTTTCGCCGACTTTCACCGTGATGGCGATCGGGCGCACCACGACGGCCTGTGCCGAGTTCTCTCTCTCTATATCCAGGATTATATTCGCCGTTGCTCGCGCGTCCGCGCGCCCACGGTAATGCTCTCATCACGCGAGGCCCACAATGCAATTCTCCCGGGATGATTTATCGCGGTAATAATACCGGCGAAGGTCGCGACCCCGAAGCGATTGGCCGGTGCGCGCCGGTCCCGATCTATAGAGGTCGCGAACCGAGATCGATAGTTCGTACATCGTACACTGCCTTTCTGCCGCATCTTACACACATTCCTCTCCCAGTGAGAAGGTCTACGCCGGAAAAAAGGTTTCGTAAGATCAAACATTTGTTTTAATCAACCGAATCCCGCGGTTGCGGGTGGCGACGGAAATATTTAGTTTAGTTGACGAAAAAGTTACATCAGCATTGAAAAAAATCATTTCATTGTCCCAACTAAGAATATGTTTGGCCGAAGAGAATAGGAATATTACATCATTTGTATTCACCATTTGGTTGAATGTGCTCAATATGAGATTGAGGAATGAAATTCTTTTGTTGAGTAAACTGTAGTGAAGGTTTGAATCGGTAAGCGGAGTCTACAGAGGCATTTACGAAATATGTGTTTCAATCAAAGACATATCTCATTCGCAACGGTAAATTAACTTGCTTTTGTTCATTCAGGAGTTTTTTTATCGCACGTAACCCGAAAATCTTATGATTATCGGTAGCGAAGTGAATGTGTCCTGTAACTAAACCAAAAAAACTTTTGTTCGATACAAATATCTACTTACACAAAGAAAGAAAAAGTTTGGCCCATCTCAATCTGAAGTTGGCTCCCGGTACTGTTATTTACGTTATTTGTTATGAATTAATTTCATACATGGTTACATCGCGTTTTATATGTTACATTGTTATCAGTACAATCGCTACTTATCAAAATAACACAATTTTTATACAAATAAAAATTTAAATTCTATAGATGCTAGCGGGGCTCGAACTCCGAAACTAACGCATCTTGACCTAGTACCTCACCACTACGCTACAATCGCTCATTGATTTGTCTAATCTTTAATCAGATATGTAAGTTATTCTCCGTCATTAACTTGGACTCAACTTCCATGATTTGACATTGAAATATCGAAAAAATCTTGAAAGTTGTTTATTGTGGGCATAATATTTGTGAATTACTAAATTGACGTCTTGCCGAATTGAATAACATCATTTTCAAGATGACCAATGTTCGTATATATACGAACACATCGAATCACATTGTCTTTCAAATTGACTAAATATACGTTCAAGTCAAAATAATTTACCTTCTGTATGTTGACAATATATACGATTAAAACGAGAAAAAAATTGATTTAAGGCAGTTTTCGTTCATTTTGAACCAACGTTGTAATCGCTGTAACTGCTATACGCAAGTAACACTCCACACCAGTTTTATTGTTTCAACAACGGTGCAGGCTATTCAAATGCGCCTGGATTGATACAAACCAATTTTGCGTCACCGCAGTTGTGAGGTTTATATTACTAAACCTTTTTTCGGTGTAGGAAAAAAAAAACAAACATCTATATGAATTCTAAAGTTAAGTCTACAATGGATTGTATTATAACGCCAAAAAAAAAGGACTAAAAAAATAGTGAATGCTCGAGTTCGAAGGCGTCGTCTATAGATAGACGAAAACTTGTCGTGTGCATGCACACCGGTGCTCCGTGCGGAACGCCAGCGCGGTGGCTGCGAAGAGAGCCGCCGCTGCTCTCACCCGCCGGTACTTTCCGTCGGGTTTCGCGCGCCCGCGGCTCTTTACCAGTCCGACGGCTTTTTGTCGGGCGACGACAAGGCGGCCTCCGCGCCCCGCGCCCCGCCGATTCATTGTGTGCACACGCGAAGCGAACCTGTTGGCGCCGCTCGCTATGCCGTGCTACTCCCTCGCACACGTTCCGTATACACCACTTATAGTTACGCTGAATCGTGATCGCGCACGCCCGTCCTTGCGCGAGTGCACCACAGACGGGACTCCGTCGCGACAAGCGGTCACCGGACTATCAGGCCACGCGGACCTGCTGCGGCTCCGAGCTCGTGTCTCTCACTCGTCGTCGAGACTTCGACGGCTCGGTGAGAGAGCTGTTAGCACGCCGTTAACTCGAGAATATGAAATTTTTGCGTTATTTTAGTTCGTCAAGACAAACTCGACGAGAGCTTGCGGCTTACCGCCGGATACTTGTTTTGTCTGTGTTTATTCTTGGCATGGACGACGAGGGCATGGTACATTGTAAAGTTGACCGTTGGCCGGAGAGGTCGGGGCTACGGAGACAAAACTCCGTTGGTAAATTGACCGACGACCACATCGTCTGCCCGGCTAGATTTAATGAAGGCCCAAGGACACCGCTCACAGCTTCATGGATATATGAGCAGGAGACTCCGCTGGTTTCTCTCCTGTTTAATCTACGAACGCGATGACGTGGTATACGCTGATAATGTTGTTTGTTTGTTATTAGCCCTTTGACAGATTTGTTTTTTATTGGCCCTTTGACAGAGGTCAGTGGGAAGATCCCTGATAAATGTCAATTTTCAGTAAGGTACAATTCAATAAGGACAGATTTCATACAATCGTGTACAGACCTCGGAGGAAGTGTCGTTAATTTATTTAAGCGTCGAAAAGCACTCATAGTCTTATTCATCGCTCTTATACCGCTGACTGCTCTTTTATCGATTACTGGTACATGGTCTATTACTGGAACATTTACCTTAATGAGCAATTTTTTTTATCAGACTTTGTTCTCTAGGATTTCTCTTTGGATGTTCTATATTTAGATTATTAGAATTTTTTCGCTGTGACAATTGGATAATTGGAAAGACATAAATGGTCTGCTTTTCAGTGACCCTTCGTAAGCCTTGAACCCTCATACTTTAGCATACGTATCTTCATTGAGTTTTTATTTTCTTTGCTTATATTCATTTTTTTTAGCTTGATTGTACTTGGCAAAATCGATTTGCAAGAATGGAAGGGAATGCGGCATGGAGATTTAGCAAAAAGTGCAACAATTGCGGGCTTTTATTTTTTACAAGAACAAAGATAAGGGGGAGCTGCATAGTAGTAAAAAGGTACGTTGTATCTTGCCGCGTTCTATACAGTCGTAAACTTGAAGTGTTTCGAAGGCATTACAGTCTGAGGAGCTGACTCTGTGGTCCAAACAAAAAAAAGTTACTGCCTGGGGTGGCGGCCAGGTTTTTCCAAGGCTGCGAGAGTCTACGAGTTCGAAGTAGAAGCGAAGAAAGAACTGTTGTTGGCGGACTTGCCCATCCTTTTCCCCAGAGGTGGCGAAAATTTGATTCTTTTTTCGAGCGTGCAACATCGAGCACCGTGAAATGACGGTAGAACGAGATGTTATCGCACGTAGACCACCTCCCCGATGTCCCTCGCTACTTTCGTACTCCAGGAGCGTCGGAGGTTTCTTTTTTTTTTTAAATAATTTTTGAGTTCCGAATTTCCGGTTTCTCTTTCGATATCTTAGGAGAGAGGATACGGCCGATCTCGTTACAGTTTTTAAGCTCGAGCGACGCCGATGATCCGTTTGGAAGGTTGACGAGACACATACGAGAGGAAACTATATAAAAATGTGGTAGACTTTGGTTCAGTAAATTATTGGCTTTGTGAAACTATCCGGACTTTATTCGTCGTGAGTAATTGATTTGTTTACGAAACAACACGTACTTGGCTCGATCGTTGTCTCGTGTATTCGCAGCCATCTTATTCGTTCGTTACTGCAGCTTCATCGGGCACTTTTGGAATGAATCAAATAGATTGGCCATAGAAATGAAACCGCGCCGGACGAGGTTCGTCGAAAGAGGTTATGTGTAGTTCGTGCACACACTTCCGCAAGCTCAATCAACACTCTTAGGTTTTTTTTTCTTCTTCATTCCCCTTTTTAAGGCTTTAGCTTTCCGTGAGCCCTCTAGCCACTATTCTCATTCATTTTTCCAATTCCTCGCTTGTAAAGTTCGCGACTGCAGCCGCTGTTACCTCCATATAGTGTATCGCATGGGCACGAGGGCGCAGAGAAATTGCAGAAAAACTTGCGCCGATACAGTTGGTCATTCCAACTGAGTCTTGATGTTCGCATTCGATACTTCGAGTACGAACACCAATCCTCAGACTTCGACCCGCTCGATGGTTCAAATGCGCCAGTTAGTGCACGGCTGGCCACCCATCCGAGTACTGACCGCGAACGATTCTGCTTGGATCTGGGGACCACCGGAGCCATACATCAACCGCGCATCTCGCGCTGTCGGTTACTCTTAGTTTTATTCTCCTTTCTCATCTGCAAACGGAATAATAAGCCGGCGTCAATCGACACCAATCGGCTCTCATTTTTCGAGATGTTCAACTTTTCATCATTTTTTTAACTCTAGTTGGCTGCTTGAGATATCGCCTTACGCACAAATCGCTTGATGCGTTTCAGTATTAGCTGCAAGCTGCTGCGAGCGTGTTGTATCTCCGTTAAACGCATGCCATTAAATAAACACGCGACGTTGCTGCTTGATCTTGAAACCCAGTTGTGGAACATGACGTCGTCAGTCAGATGGTAATCACCAGAAAAAGGGAAGAAGAAGAAGAAGGAACTCAGATCTTTCCATCAGTTCCAGTAATGCCGTGTTATGATACAATAGGCAGGATAATAAACACGGGCAATTTTTTTTACTTGTTGCGTCAGAAGTCAAATAACAGTTTGAAGTGAAGACATTTTCGATGAGTCGTGACTGAAATTAGTTGAACATTTTTGTTCCTTCGATGAGTTTGAAGAGACTTTGCAGAAATATGAAAAATAAGAAAATAAAAAATTCTAATAGCAAGTCGGTGGTAATCTGGTGGATTAGCGGTATCAAACGAAGAAACTTGGTATAAGAAGGCTGTAAAAAAGAACTCATTTTCTACAGGGCTGATTACAAATGTGTGTTCAGCAAATAACTTTAGGGTAAAAGGTAAATAATGAACATGTTTCTTTAGTTTCCTCATAGGTTCTTCGTTTTCCTGAAAAAACTGCGCAATGGCTGTGTGAAGCACACGATTGATTAATTTTTGAGGAAACAATCAGAACAGTAAGCTACGCCCCGTAATTCTACACTTCACTGTTCTCGTCGTTTTCTCGGAAAATTTATGGTTTGCGGTATTTTCGGTTGCGAAATTGCTGCCCGTTCTCTCGCACGTATAGGCGTTTCACTTCACCTTAAAGTGTGATCCTCAATGTATTGGCTTTTATGCTGTGATATGGAATATATATCGTATCACGGGATCCCAGTTTATTCCAGAAAGTTTGGAAGTTATATAATGCCAGGGGATATACACCGTGATACCAGATCCCTGTTTATTCGCGAATTTAGAGTAGTTTAAAAATAAATTGTAAATTTAATGTACTGCAACTTGAAATTTGCTCACATTACTGAGATTAATCGGACATTAATGCACTTTATTTGTGAAATAAAAATACCAGATGCTAAAATCACAAATCCTTTGCCTGGAATTTACAACTAAAAAAATCATTTTCATATACTTTTATACCGCGCACGGATTCCACGATATAGTAGCCAAACAAAAATTAAGAATTCGACAGTTAAAGTCATCGGTGATCAGATAATCATATTGCCAGCAGTGCTGGTAGACGGGTCGGATGAAAAATCGGATGCGCGAAGTAACTTAGGTGAATCATAAAGTTTCCGGCATGCTCACCATCTTCCGCGTGTAAGTTCTGAACTGAGCGCCGTTTCCCTCTCTCTCTTGCACTTCGATTGGCTCGTGTACGTCCCCGCTCTCCGCGCACTTCACTTTTTACTCAAGCAGTGGCCCAAGGGACGAGACGCGTGTTGACAAGTCCACACCGGTTTCCGCATGCGCATAGCGTTTTCCCGAGTCAACGTTTTCCCATTCCATTATGTCATTACAGTGCGGTTTGTCATGATACATGTCGACTCCAGTGTATTTAGTCGAAGTATAATTTATGGCTGAAAAATGGTCAGATGCAAGTACACGTTGGTTTCCGCGTAAATCGATGATTTCTCGAGTCCGCGTTTTTCCATCCAATTGTTTCATCACGGTGCGGTTTGTGATGCTACGTTTCTTCTCCCGTGTATTTACTCACCGTATAACATACCCAGGTAGTATAAAAAACGTAGTTATGAAAAAGCCGTCTCAATAGGTTCCATATCACCGTCTGCATGGTATCCGAAAGTTAGCACCCATCCAAAAAGTTAGCAACTTTTTACCTGGGTAAGAGGCTCAGAATTTGTCAAGGCCAGGTCCACACCGCTTTCCACGTAAACTGGCGTTTTCTTGCGTCGTATTTTTCCAATTCCATTGTTTCATCGCACCATGTTTTGTGAGACGTTTACAATTTCCCCGCCTCCCCCCCCCCCCCCCCCTGCCGGTGTATTACGTCGTATCAATCATAGCGGAAAAAATGCCTTTGAAATAACTGATGCGCGAACGTTCTGAACTAAGCGTCGTTCGCCTTGTGGTCACACTTCGATACAGGCTCGTGCACGCCGTCAATCTCCGCGCACTGCTTCACGTTGTTGCTCCCGCAGTGGCCCACGGGAATGGACGCGTTGTTGACGAGTACATACCGGTTCCCGCGTTTCCACAATTTCACGTTTTCTCATTCTATTGTTTCATCGCAGTGCGGTTTGCGATGCTAGATTTCTCCCCCCGTGTATTTCGTCGTGGAATAATTCATGACAGAAACATTGTCAAGTTCAAGTACACGTCAGATTCCGCGTAAATCGGCGTTTTCTCGAGTCCGCATTTTGCCATTCTATTGTTTCATCACAGTGCCGCTTGCGATGCTGAGGTTTCTCGCTCCGCGTATTAAGTCATCGTATAATACATAACTCGGAATTTGTCAAGGCCAGGTACAAGCCGGTTCTCGCGTAAACTGGTGTTTTTTCGAGTCCTCATTTTTCTCATTTTATTTTTTCGTCGCAGTGCGTTTTGTGAAACGTTTACACCCCCCCCCCCCCCCCCCCCCCCGCTATTGCGGTGTATCAATCATGGCGGCAAAAATGCCATCTTTGTTTGAAATAACTGCTGCCGTAACCGTCGGTGTAAATCGGACGAAAAATTGGTGAAATTGTCGACGGCCAAGAAACAAGTTCGAACGAGCTCAGACCACGAAACCTCACGAGGCAACGATTTTACGGACGTCGACCAAGTATTGGTATATCAATTCATTGACAACAATTCAACGATATTTGCGTTATATTCAATAATAAATATGTAAAGATTTGAAACTATCAAAAAATGTTGCTGTCCTGCATGTAAGAAAAAGTATATATAAGTAAAAGAACATACATTTATCGTTACAGAAAGTAAAGTCGAATTTGGAAAGCCAATTGCGGAGATGATGGTTGTATGACAGGATCAGACGTGAAAGGCATGGATGGATGACGAGTTTTCTAAGAGGCGTGATCAAAAGATGCATTGGTACGCTGTTGATGGAAATTCACTGTAAAAAAAAATTGTAAATTTATTGCACCGGACTGCTACATTAAATGTAATGTAAAATTGTGATGATAAATTAACGGACTTTTACAGTCAAATTACAGTAAATTATTAAAAGTGAAGTATTTCTAAAGTTTTTAATATACCGTACGTTAATTTTTCATCACAATTGTACATGAAATGTTAACATACCAGTTTGCATAAAAACTTTCAGTATCAGGACACTAAATTTCATAAAATTTTTTTTTACAGTGTTTGGAGAATATTCTCTTGACAAAATCAAATTGTGTCAGAGCTTCAAAAAGTCGGTGTCCTAGAAATGGTATAATCTAACCTTCGATGCAGCAAAACAG
The DNA here is from genome assembly GCA_958510785.1 of Exephanes ischioxanthus. Lineage (NCBI taxonomy): Eukaryota > Metazoa > Arthropoda > Insecta > Hymenoptera > Ichneumonidae > Exephanes > Exephanes ischioxanthus. Next base: position 9,785,711 of record OY294025.1, on the reverse strand, counting down.
GTGTCGTCTTCACATTTCTGTGGTTTGCGGGGCTCCATTTGCCAGATGTAGCGTCCAGCAGAAAGGTGAGATAATCCTTGTATACTCTATAAAAAAAAGTTGTTTAAAAATTAATGAACGGTATTAGAAGCTTTTTTATATGAACTGTTTCCGAAATTTGAAACACATGCGTGTTGATTTAACAGTAAAATTTTTATTCTCAATGAAAATGTTTGTAAATTCCGCTCGAAAGATTGTTTATTTTAATGTCCGGTATTTTTATTTTACAAAAAAGCATATTGATGTTCAATTAATGTAATTAAAGTAAGAAGCAAGTTTCAAGTTCCAGTACGTTAAATGTATAATTTATTTTTACAGCGTACAGTATTCAACAACAACCACATGTACTTCATGCAGATTGAGGTTCCAACAAATTTTCTTGAATGCTCAAAATAATTATTACGAATTCAATTTGTTTTTAGCAAACAGTAAATCCATCCATCCATAGCTCCGGACTTATCCAAACTGCCTTTATTTCTTAACTTTCCCGTTTTGCCCGGTCTCGCTTATATTAATAAAGTAGATATTGTCAATAGATTTTTATTGTTTATATAGTTCCATGGTGGAATTTCAATTACGCGGTGTGAAGCCATCTCTAATGGGCAAAGGATGACTACTGCAGATCTTGTTGATATCTACGTCGATAATTTGATGGAGCTGTCGGCGCAGTAAGGATCTCCGTTCGATACAAGGTATATTTTTCAACTTCTTATTGTCTTCCCTTCCAATTTTTAATAATCAATCATTTTCATGTATATCGAAATTGAAAATAGATTAGAGTAGACACTTTTCACAATAGCAACAGTATTAATGAATATTTCTGTTTTATTGACATGAGTCTGTGTGATAAAACATTTTTATATAAATCTTTTACTGTTACCCATATCGCGTTTAGGATTACATATTCTTTATCAATAAAGGTACATACATAACACGAAAAAAATCGTTAATCGATTAAGATTTACACTAGTGGAAGTTAATTCTATGTTCTCGTTATAGTCGGCAGAATGTCTTCTAATTGGCACGATTCAATCAACAATCGTGAGGAGCGTTAATTGAAACGTGCTTTCGGGCGATTAGAACATTGGCTTATCGTGTCGACGAGCATCAATAGCGCGTGACATTGCTTGTTCGCCGGATAATAGGAAGACGCATACGTGCCAAATTTTGGAAGTCAATCGGGGGAAGCGTTGAACGACGGGTCTTGCGTTGGAGCTCGGTGAATCGTGAATTAACGATAAATGAAGCGAACGTTCTAATCGGAGCGCTCACGTTTGTAATATTTGTCGGTAGATCAATTTATCAGACACGCTAATAATCGCGCATAATTGGCATGGTCCATGGGCAAAGTTGGTAAAGCCATACGTCAATGCCGTACAACGATAAAGGGTTCGTCGCACCGGTGGCAAAACGAGAGAAGCAAAGATTTAATTGGCTTGTTTAGGACCGCGAAATTGTGAGCAACGGAAGCAGCGAAGCTCGCCGAGAACGTTGGCCAGTGCTAACTGGTAGTCGTGCCGGGACGAAAGACAGAGGAGAGAGAGATGCCTCGACGACGCGATACGTACGAAAGCCAGTCGGCGACTAATGGATGCTTAAAGGTTGATAACCTTGGAAGAGTCGGTTCCTGCCGATGCTGCCATTGCTCTGGACCAGTGTTGGCCCTGTGGGTCTTCGCTGCCGCAGCAGCGCGATACGCCCCGTCCCTTCTGCGCCTCCTCTGCTTCTCTCCCGCTCCTCTTCTTCTCTCGCGCATCGCCAAAGCCGCAGGAAAGTCGAGGAGCGAGAAAGAAAGTCCCGGATCGCATGCCTGCTGGCCATAACCCTTCCTCCACCGTCGTCCACCTTTCTTCCTCGTTCGGTTTTTCTTTTTCTTTTTTATACGCTCGGGCAGTTCCTTATCCCTTCTCTCCCTTCACATAGTTTTTTCTTTCTACCGGCGGTGCGCTCTCCTCCTCTGCATTATTTTTTTTCTGTTTCCTTTCTTCCTACCAAAGCTCCGAGTAAACGCTCCCTCGGTGATTTACACTCGAAACCCTTCCGGCTATTCAGAACTGGCGTTAAGATCTGCTCACCCACAGTATTCATTCTTAAATACGGAATTATGCTTTTCGGAATCTCCATGCCCAATCTCTCACCGTTCCCGTTCGCACTATCGTGGCGCGATGGACTGCGACCCAGATAAAAATTAACATCTGCCCTCTCGAAGAACAGTTACTTCCGGTATATTCGCGATAAGCGAACTTTAACGTCCTTTCACCTCGTCCGTCGATTAAATCGATATTATATTTTTAATCTGCACGAAAAATAATCCACGACGATGATATTCAGAACACAACTAATTTTTTCTTATTTTGGTTTTGTGCAGAGAGACGCATTGCGCTTGGATCGTCGGGATTTCGTGCGAGAGACGTCTGTGAATCCGAAAAGTTCTTTATTCTCGGGGAAATCTCTCGCCTTCTCGCGTCTGAATGCCTCCCGGCGCGCGTGAAACAAGCCGGAAGCGGCGGTTGGTTCCGAACTTTCGAGCGGGCGTTCGAGCATGATCGAAGATGTTGATTCACGAGTATTCTCGCGGAGAGTGTGCCACGGACGATTTGACGCGGTGGGTAGACGAGACCACGTTCTCACTCGAGTCGCCTACTTGACGACTCGAGTGAACATGACGTCTAAACTCCTCTCAGCCCTCGGCTCTGGTACCGAATCTCGGCGGCGCGTGCGATACGCTCCGTTCGTCTGAAGAGCGCTCTCAATTTTTCTGCGACTCGATTTTTCACAGTCCGATGCTTCTGCCTCCTTGCTCGTACGCAGCTACGTGTCCGCGTGTATGTGTTTAACAGCCAACGCGCCTAGCGGAGTGAGCACTGAATCATCTCGCCTACCACGCGAACGAGAGAAAGATACCCGATGGAAAGAGCGGGCGCGAAATGATCTCGTACATACATCGATGACGCATCGTTCGAACGTAGGAGAAAAAGTGACTCGTCTTTCTCTCTTCTGCTCTTTCTCTTGCGGGCAAAGAAGCGCCGGCAGCTCGCGCGAAACGAGCTGAGCGAGCAAGCGCTGAGAGATTGGTAGCGTCAGCTCTCCCAGTCGAGGTCACTAATGGCACGGGAGAGGAAGAGATCTCGCGGTCTCGGGACCGCGGGACCGTCCAATCTTCCTGCATAACACAAGTCGAACCGAACGAATACGACGAGCGGACGCTGAGAATAAAGTTAGCGGCACATTTTCTGTAATAAAGAAAAGATCAGAAGCGCGAAGTAACTTTGGAGAACTTCGAAATTTTAGGCGCGCATCTCTGTATTTCGGATGTAAGTCCGAACGGAGCGTCGCTCTCCTCCCTTTCGCACTTCGATAAGCTCGCGCACGCCCTCCGCCCCTCCTCGCTCGCTGCGCGCTGCTTCACCTCGTCGCTTCCGTAGTAGCTCACGGGAATGGACCCGTTGTTGACAATCCACCACGGTTTGCGCGTGTACACCGGCGTTTTCTAGAGGCCACTTTTTTTTCATTCTATTGCCGCATCATAGTGCGGTTTGTCACGCTGCATTTCTCCACCCCGTGTATTTAGTCGTCGTGTAATGAATGGGTGAACAAATTTCAAGTCCAAGTACACGCCGGTTTCCGTGTGTACACGCTCTTTCTCGGGTCCGCGGTTTTCCCATTCTATTGTTTCGTTACGGTGCGGTTTGCGATGATACACTTCCCCCCCCGCGTATTAAGTCGCCGTGTAAACATGAATCAAAATTTATCACAGTGAGTACACGCCAGTTTCTGCGTAAACCGGCGTTTTTTTGAAACTGCGTTTTTTCCCCCATTCTATTGTTTATATAGTGAAAAAAGTACCTTTGCCTGAACTACGAGGTGTTGCAAACGCCAGTGTAAATCGGTCAAAAAATTGTTTGAATAGTCTTCCAATTTTTTTTTTTTTTAATTATAAAGTATCAGCCAACTATTTTACATATTAATGTAACTATTATAACTATTATAAAACAAACTCGAGCCACGGAACTTTGCGAGGTTTGCGATTCTACATTTCTCCCCCCGCGTATTAAGTCGCCGTGTAACCCATTACACAAATGTCAATCAAATATTGGTATATCACTTCATTAACAATAATTCGACGATACTTGTATTCATTATGGAAACATGAATAATGTTGTGAATAAGAATGTTTAGTGTGCTTCACGTGGAAAAAAAGCATGGATATGAGTTTAAAAAATGAATTTATCGTTACAGAAAGTAAAATGCACACTTGGGAGGCTGATGGCACAGGAAGAGGGTTGTTCCGTCCAGGTTCAGGTGCATAAAGCATGGATAGAGGATAAGTCTTCTAAGAGGCCCTCATCTACAAGCTAGTGCTAACACACATGCATCAGGACGTTGCCAGTAGAACTTTGGAGAATGATTTCCTCTTGGCGAAATCAAATTGTGCCAACACACAGGGCTTTTCGGGCAGGAGTTTCCGGAGCTGGAGTTTTCCAGATCTGATGTCTAATGAAAAGGTGAGACAATCCTTGTATACAGTATTTAACGACGTTATATACGTCGCAGATTGCACTTTCAATCAGAGCTGGTAATGCAAAAATATTTTTATACGTTTTTTTATTTTTTAAGATATTATTTGAAAGATATATTTTAAATTTGATATTTGATTTACCGAACTATGCTAACTTTGAATAATCATTGACGTGCTCCATTACATTTGTAAACAATTTATCGTCGCTCTGAAATTCACTGTTCTTTTTTTATTTGTTGGGATTTCGCTATTTTTATGCATATCGAAATTGAAAACTGATCGGAGTACAGATGTTTGCCATAATACGATATTGTTAATGGATATTTGCCTTTTCGACCTGCATGGGTTCATTGATTTTTACGTAACTCTATGCCGCCGGCATTGTATATCCTTCATCAACAGATGCACGCGCATCAAACGAAAAATAGAAATATTAATTAATACGTTTACGTTTACGTTTGTGGCGAGTTAATTCTATTTTCTCCGTGTGCTCGGTAAAGGAATTTCGAATTAGCACGATTCGATCGACAATCGTGAGCAGCGATAATTAAAACGTGCCTTTCGCGCAATTAAAACATTGGCTTTTCACGTCGGCTAGCATCAATGACGCGTATATAAACGAGCATAGTATAGAAACGGCGCTCGTTTGCCGGATAATTGAAATACTAATACGCGCTAAATTTTGGATCACGATAGGTAGGAGCATCGAACAACAGGTATTGTGTCCAAGCTCGGTGAATCATGAATTACCGATAAACACACCGAAGGCTGCCATCAGAGGGCTTCAGTTCATAATATTTCTCGGCACCCAATCAGTTCGCCAAACACGCTAATTATAACAATGATCGCGCACTATTAGCACAGTTCATAAGCAAAGCTCGAAAAGCCACATGTCAATACGATACAGGGGGGGGGGGGGGAGGGTTCGTCGCATCTGTGGCAGAACGGATAGACGTTTTGTTCACGAGTGCACAGCGGTTTCCCCGTGCACACCGACGTCTTTGCGAATAACGATTCTCCGAGAGGCCCTGTAAGGTAACAAAACCAATGCTCGGACACTTCCCAGCCGTCGGACACTCCTACGCAGATTTGATTTATTCTGAATTTAAGTATTAGAAATTCAATTTGAGACTTGTAATTATCTACAAACATTATTTGAAGCACAGAAAAAAGTTTATAGGTTCAGTCTACACTATTTTCTATTGTTGCATTTTTGTTAAAAGACAGATGATATGGTGTCCGGAAATTAGTACAGGCGTTAATATATACGTTACCCAATAATCTAACAGTTCGAAAAAGTTAGATTAGCCAGCTCTCTAAATAGCTTATCTTCAGTATTATTTCGCGTAAATACAATATTTTCCATTAATTTAATTAGTACGTGGCAAAGAAATTCCTTTAGTTAATATTTAGTCAATATGAACTAGTTGAGTTGGTACATCAGAATTCTCGAAATCTATATTGCCCGAAACATTGGGACATACAGTGTCCGAAGATAGGGGGGTGCTGAAAACCCACGTCCGTAGGTGCCGAAAACCACGATCTCTCGTTATTTTCTTATGTAATTAAACAAATATTTATCTTTTCGTAATTAATTGATGTATTTTGTAAAGTAGAACCTATCAGCTTGACATTGGTTTCAGTTATTTTACAAAAAATGTGTCCCTGACCAATTAATAACTGCTAGAATTTGGGGATGCTCTTAACCGTCCGAACATTGGTACCCTTACCTTGGTATCTGGAAGTATCTCTGCAAGGTGTGTTGGGACGTTCGAGAAACGGTTTAGAAAGGCGACACGGTCGACCTCCCAGATAGACACGAGGATTCATCGACGGTTCTCTCGACTGGTTTTATTTCCCTTTTTTTCTGCTTTTTTCGTAGGGGAATAGATAAGGTTCAGATAAGCCGCTACTGTTCGAAATTAAGTGGCTATATCGATACAGGAGTCCGAGGGTGTTCTTCCGTATGCCTGAGTGAAGCGAGAGGATGATAGCGGAACAAGGAACAGCGGAGAGGAGAGCTGCGACGAAGATCTTCGAAGGGGACGAGAAAGGAAGAGATAGTTGACGCGCGAGACACACGCCAATGGTCGTTCCCGTGCTAGCGGAGCGTCGGTGGCTCCGCGCTCGTAATTGTATTGATGGAAAGGATCTTCTTCGACTGCAGCCTAGCTTCGCCTCTATCTCGCAACTAGCGGGAGAGAACTCGCGAGCTCGCGCTTCCTTCAACCTTTTGCCTGTAAATCAACCGAGTAAAAAACCTTCTGGTTCTCCTCTCGCTCGAGTAGTCTGTTACCGGTATTAGCAGCAGCAGGGGCATCCGCGAGAGGAGGATGAGCAGCAGCCACTTCGGGCTCTCGTGCACTCTACGAGCGTGCTGAATGTCGATGTACTCGCGAAATCGATCAACGCCCTTAATGGATACACTCGGGGATCGTAAAGTAAAGAGGAGGAAGGAGGAAGAGAGGAAGAGTTAAAACATCACTTCTCCACTTAAATATACGATATTTAAGTGCAGAATTTATACTGCACGAGGTGTCAATGAAATGCCCGGGACGTTGCTGAAGAAACGAAATAAGATGTTCTTCGGGCTCATTCGAGTTAACTGCGAGACACGAGGGAGACATGCGTCGAATGTACATCAATATTCTGGGATGCTCGTATAGAAAAGGCTCGATGTATATATCTACATAACGATGATGAAGTCTTGTAGCCATCGAATCCTCTTAGTCACGAATCACTCGGTATATATACGTATATACGGATGTGTGTGTACGTGTATACAGGAGAGCGAGGCAAAGATCACCTCATGGGACGTATATACGCGCGTCGAAAGGATATACGATTTCACGCGCGTCCAAGCACAATGGGGACGGACGGAAACAATGAATAATAGAAAACGGGAGGACGAGAGCGAGAGAATCCGGCGAGTAGGGTAGATAAGAAAACGGGCGTCTGGGGGGAGGGGAGGGGACGGAGCGGTCAAGTGAAAGAAACGATCCGACACGAAAAAGTGCCCGGCGGTGAATTCTCAAAATTGCGAAGACCAATTACCGATATTGGCACCGCGATCAGTTTCGACGAGACGACGAATGAATATTGATAAGCTAAAAAAAGAAAAAAACCAGACGAAAAAATGAAAATTAAATGAAAGCGGGAAGTTTACGACATTAATCTATATGCGGCTATTAATTCGAACCCGATAACCAATTATTCAATCTTTTCGCACCGATATTTTTGTCCGCATTATTATTCGAAAACGGTAATCGAAGTGTGACGCGAAAAAAATATCCAGATGGAGAGAAACATCGATGGTATCCGGCGAGAACTATGGTATCTGCGTCTGGACCATTTTTATGTAAGGGGTTTGGAGCGCTTTACACTAGTCAAGTCAGTGCTACGTTTTTAAAGTTGTTTATACAAACTTTTACGCGTCTACGCACCAATTCACCATATAAATATTCGATAGTAATTTCCATTAAAAAATGTTAGCCGTTTGTTTATAAAGGAAATCCGTCGATGGATAAACAAAAGGCTGTAATTTTTTAACAGAAAATACTTTCAAATGTATAGATAGTGATTTCGTAGAGAAACTTTCAAGGAAGACAATGAGCCGTAACACAACAAAATCGAGAAAAAAATTACGGATGACATTTTGAAGAAAAAAAGAAAGACTGAACGAATACGTTCCTTTTGGACTTTTGAAAATCCATTAGTATTGATGTTTTTCTATGTTCAGGACGTTTGCTGTAATACAAATAATCATCCACTATAATGAATCGTTGCGTAAAAGTTTGTACAAACGACTTGAAAAATGCAGCACTCATTTGACTAGTGTGAAGCGCTCCAACCTCCTTAAGGGGATGCTGGACCCGTTTTTAACGCCTTACTTACCTTTTTTATCAACGGGGATAGGCGATTGCTTAGTTTCCTTTTAAAATTATTAATATGCTACGCATATGCTTCAAATCATGCAGGACTATAATATTGACATAAACGCTCCGACGTGCAGTCGAATTTTCATTAACAACGTACAAGGAATTAAGAAAATCGAATATTACGAATATTAGTGGTTAACGATTGACCCGCCAGTAGCTCCGCTTCGTGCCCTACACTATATTCATACGCTTTTTATTGGCCCTGAATACTTGTCACAAGTGAACAGTAAACGTAGATGTAGAATACACGTTCCATGGATTTCTTTTGTGTAATAGACTTTACTGTAATCAATTTTCAGACGATTTGGAATATTCAGGAAATTTCAGAGAATCGGCGTGCACTTTCCTTTTACGTATATGAGTTCTAGAATATTATATATCTTACAAAACAGATGCCGTTGAAATTTTCAGCGACCATATTGGTTTTCACGTCAATCTGTAATATTCGATTTTTTTAATTTCATGGACGTTTTCAACAAAAATTCAAGTGTACGCCGAAGCGTTTATGGCTAGTATTACAGTTCTAAAAAATTTGAAGCATATGCCTAGCATATTAATGATGTAAAGTCGATTCTACGAAGTCGTCTCATTCCGTCGGTAAAACAGAAAAGTCCCCCAATCTTTTTTCCTTTTTATCAAATCTTAAAACGATAAATTTATGGAATTTTGAAGATTTATATATATACACCACATAATGAATGGTACTCTCGTACGTAGGTACGAGTTTAGTAGTTGCGTGCATCGTGTTCACCGTAGCATAACGCGACGACGCGCACGGGGATGTGGTAGTGGAAGAAGAGAGGCCGAAGGGAACGAACGAGGACGTCGAGCCGAACAGGGGGGCGCGGGGAGGGGCGGGGGGCGCAGATACAGCAGCAGCAGCAACAGCGCAGCAAAGGCAGAAGCATCAACGAGTACAGGCAACGGCTGAAAAAGGGACTGGGGACTAGGTTGGTTGGCCTGCAGTGTAAGAGGTCGCGGAGCGAATGTCGACGTCACCGAGGTGGGGAGAAACTCTCGTCAAAGAGGCAGGTGGAGGGGGAACCGGTAGGCTCGCCTTTCTCGCGGACTGCGCTACCCGCTAGTTTCGGCTTGCCGCTCCGTCGCGACGGGTTTGTTTGGCGTCGGTGCTTCCACGCGGAAGAACGAATTCGCGATCTTGTACGCGGTGTGTGGTTTTTTTTGTTTTTTATTCATCAGACCTATCTCGTAACGAATATTGCGTGGCGAGCATTCGATGAATCGCGAGTTCGTTAAGGTGAACTTTTGAAAAGAGCGATTTTGTACAAAAAAAAAAAAAAATTGTTTCTCTTTCGTCTCACGATCGGCGAACGATGTCGCCGCGCGCCAATGACAAATGAGAATTTGACAGTGAGATCTTCGATAGATCGCGGATGAATGACGAAGTCGTGAAATTCTTCCAGTGATCGCGGCTGCTGCGAAGTGTGCGTTTTTTTTTCGTCTTGCCCAAAGTTGATTGTTTATTATTTTTGTTTCTCCAGTGAACAGTGATTACGTCCCGTTGCGTTTTGTTGCAGCTACTCGCTGCGAGGTAGTTGGTTTTTTTTGTATAAACCAACTGCAAATCGGGTCTTCGCACGCTTTGAAAAGTTTGGATTACACTGACACGGGACGACGCATGGAGATCGGCTTATGAGGTTCGTAACATTCGTGAATTATTTACATTGCATTTAATGCGTAGTTGTATATATATATTTATATATATATATTAATATATAGTTCGTGTTTGATGCGAGGCATGTATACGCGAGTCGAGACCATGAACAAAACTCGTTTTCGTTCGGGACCCCTCGAATTCTCGCTCGGTCCCATTCTCTTCTCTCCGCTTCCCTACAGTGTACACGCCGGTGAGGTTACATCCCGAGTGAGAATGGCGGGTGTTTTTTTTTATATTTTTTTTTTAGTAAAAATAATGGGAAGTTTCGCCGATCGAATGCCTCTCCTTTGAAACGCAATTCTATATTCGCTCGTTGAACGGCGAATTCTCGGAAATAATCTATTTCTCGTTCACCGGCTAAGCCTGAAGGCCGAACGGACGACTCGCCCGATACAAAGAATGAAACGCCAGCGCGTACTCGCTTCTTTGTTTTTTTCTTTTCTGTATCGAACACGCGGCCCGCGAACGTGTACCGAGATAAAAAAAATTCGATAAGTCCGTTGGCGTTTAAACTATGACTAATGATCGCTCGTATCAAGATTTATTTATTTTTCTATTAACTCGTCCGTTAATCGCAACGCGATTAATAATTCTTCCGATACCATCTTTTTTTGTTTTTTGTTTTTTTTTTGTTTGTTTGCAAATACTTGTATGAAATTTCTCTCGTGCCAAGAAAATATTGCGATCCCCTGCATTCCGACCTAATTAAATTTTTTCTTTCTTTAACAAATTGAGGCGAATTAGAGAAGTACAGTTACTCGCATCTTTTCCGTTGAAATATTTGATATAATTCTGAAATAAGAGAGGAATGTTTACGTCGGTTGCTGGTCGAGCGATTTCGCCTGTTACAAGGTCAAGATTGGATATACCTGTATTCGGAGAAATGTGAGAAGATTCTCTTACCCAGGAGAAAAAAGGAGAAAAAAAAGAATCGACAAAGGCGATAGCGACGGCTTTACGCCTTTGTATTGTGCCAAGAAATTATGGCGATATGCATTCTGACCTAACTAAATGCTTTCTTTCTGTATACAAATTAACGCGAATTACAGAAGTACAGTTACTCGCATATTTTCCGTTGAAATATTTTATATAATTCTGAAATAAGAGAGGAATGTTTACGTCGTTTGCTGGTCCAGCGATTTCGCCCGTTACAAGGTCAAGATTGCATTTACCTGTATTCGGAGAGATACGAAAAAATTCTCTTACCCAGAGGGGGGGAAAAACGAGAAAGCCAATAGCGACGGTTTAACACGCCTCTGTTTATTTACTTTTTTCTCTCGCCGACCAGGAAGTATTGTTTTATCATGTAAATCCGAGAATTTCCAACACGAACGTGGAAATATGAAATTCTGGGTTATGCCTCGAAGTTTTCATACGGAACGATAAAGTTTGTTTTGCCAGTGCCGTTCCCGAGCATTGGATATCTTTTCGTAGCTCCGTCGAGCCCGCGCGGCGGAGGGTCTTTCCACAGTGTCAATAAACCCGAGACTTTCGGATTGCCCTTCATCCGATAAATTTTTTTTTTTTTTAATTCACTATTTTTTGTAAATTTCGTTATAAAACAGTATAACTCAGGGTGTTGAACGCGTTCCCGATTCGCGCTAGAACGGTTTTTGATGGGTCCAACAGTGAATCCCACGAATGAATCGACACTCGGCAAAGGTTTAGCAATGAAGGTTCGTGCGACCGAAACGCCAAATTGGAATTGAACGATTTTCGGATGGAACTGGCGTGTCTCGTTACCTTACGTGTACTCAATCCTGTGTCCCGTGCTGTACCGCTCTCGGCGATTCGCAATTTCGCACGAATCCATTCGACACACCGAACGTACCAAATTTAAGCGAGACTTTCGTGTGACCGTCCAATTGGTAATCGACGCATCGCTCATCGGATTCGCCGTTTGGCGAGTGCGATCGACGTCACAGTCGGATACAGTCTACGTCCGTCGACAAAGTGCCAAAGTGGGCCGAATTAGATTGCTCCCTTTACTCTCGCCGAACTCACGATTAGGCACACACGCACAAACGCGCTTTTTTTAATCACACGTCTATTCAATGTACTTGAAAGATTTTATTTATTTATTCATTTATTTATTTATTTATTTGCTTTTTTTATTGCTCGCTTTACTCGTGCTGATCTTACGATTAGGCACACACTAATACACGTGTTTTTTTATCATAACGTTTATCCAGGGTACTTGGAAGAATTTTATTGATTTACTTATCATTTTATTGCTCCCTTTACGCTTGCCGAACTTACGATTAGGCACACACGCACAAACGCGCTTTTTTTAATCACACGTCTATTCAATGTACTTGAAAGATTTTATTTATTTATTCATTTATTTATTTATTTATTTACTTGTTTCATTGCTCGCTTTACTCTTGCTGATCTTACGATTAGGCACACACTTATACACGTGTTTTTTTATCATAACGTTTATCCAGTGTACTTGGAAGAATTTTATTGATTTACTTATCATTTTATTGCTCCCTTTACGCTTGCCGAACTTACGATTAGGCACACACGCGCAAACGCGCTTTTTTAATCACACGTCTATCCAGTGTGCTTAAAAGAACTTTATTTGTTATTTATTTTATTTTGGTCCACTCCTTCCGAATCTTCGCTTTTTTTCATTTCGACGCGCATTCCCATCAATTTAACGTTTCATTCATTGAGGGGATTACGAGCAAGGTTATGGTATTACAGCGTCTCGTTATTCTCTCGCTTCGAGAACGTAACTTTACGCTCCTCGGACAGTCTCCTCAATGGTCCGCTGTAACGAGACACAGACAATTCGAGAATGCTTTTATTATTTTCACTCGTATGAGCGAAGAATGAACCGTCGGACCACCCAGTACTGTCCATTCTTACCGAGGAGAGAGGGAAGAAGAAAATAAAAACAACAATCATACACTCGCTTCGGTGTTGAGAGAGCGCGCGCGCGAGGGGCGAAAGTAAAGCGGGAACTCTCTAATTTCCCATTGAATCTATTCGGGCGGGGCATTTCCCCGAGGAGTAACGCGAGAGTGGAACGCAAAATTTGATCTCGCACTCCCCGGGGAAATATCGTAATAAATATGTGTACAAAACGCGACAGGGATATACCCTGTTACGATGTTATTTTCCCGCTCCTGCGGTCGTCGGTGAGAATTTTTGCATTGAAAAAAATATATATCAGGCACGCAAATACGAATGAGAATTTTTTTTTTCCAATAAAAAAAAAATAATTGAATATCCGCTGGAAAACAAAAAAGCGTGTGTGCCCCGCGCGGTAACGCGCGGAGAATCGTAGCAGGACGGAGCGTCGGTGATTCGCTCGGGCGCAGTTCAGGCGTGCGGAAACGTTAATTTCGATGGTCCGGAATAATTTCCGAGTCGGTTACCGCGGCCTCGGTGCACCGACCTCGGGCCGCACAGGTCTCGTATCCTCGCCGGCCGCGCCACGGGCCAGTACGGGTTAACGGTCCTACACTCCTCGGCTCGCTCCGTCGTTAATTACACCTTACGCGATTACGCCAGGGCGACAGGTGGCCGCGTGTGTGCTATCACCTTCGTCGGCTCTCGCTCTCGATGTCCACGTCTCCCCGGGTCCTTTCGTATCGCACAGCCGGTAGCTGGACGAGCTAAAGCCCCGGAGCGAGGAGACCTCGCCGTCGTGACCGCAGCCCCGTATTGGCGAAGCCCTCGTCCGACCCGCCCTGCGGGGGAGGGCAAATGAAAAAAGAGTACGAGTCAATAAAATCTTTAATTGCCGGTCGGTGGCTTCCTCAAGCACTCACTCAAGTAGCCGCCACCGTCCAATCGACACTCCGGGACATTTCATTTTCGCGACGAAAAAAATAGTGTAAAAAAAATTCGTATGAAGTTTAACGTACCGGTATATGCATAAACTGGTATGTTAAGTTTTATGTAGAATTGGGATGAATAATGAATGTACAGTATATTTAAAACTTTAAAAATATTTAACTTTAATTTCACTTTAAAAGCCCATATATTTTTCATCACAATTGTACATTAAATTTAATTTACCAGGATTTGCGAAAAAACTTCCAGTTCGGTGCATTAAATTTACAAATTTTTTTTTAACAGTAAAGTCAATTAATTTTTACGACGATGGAAAAAAAAACACCGATAAAATTCGTGTAAAATTTGATCCGACCAGCTCTTCGGGGGAGGGCAAATTAAAAAAAGTACGAATCAATAAAATCTTTAATTACCGCGCGGTGGCTTTTTGAAGCACTCACTTAAGTAGCCGCTACGGTCCTGACGGTATGTCACGACGAAAAAAATAATGTAAAAAAAATTCGTATGAAATTTAATGTACCGGTATATGCATAAACTGTTATATTAAATTTCATTTACAATTGTGATAAAAAATTAACGCACAGTATTTTAAAAACTTAAAAAATAATTTACTTCAATGTACTATAAAAGTACTCTAAATCCAATAATTTACTTGGATTTCACTGTAAAAGCGCACTAATTATTCATCAGAATTGTACATTAAATTTAATTTATCAGTTTTTGCATAAAAACTTTTAGTTCAGAGCATTGAATTTACAATTTTTTTATTAACAGTGGTAACTTTTTTAACACAAAAAAAGTCTCTTATCGCTACGATCGATCGGGAGAAATATATTGTCGGAAACGAATTTTCATAGACTTTACGACGTGTCGTGCAGCTTGGAGAAAAGAATAAATACATTCACAGATAGCGGACACTGGAATTCGTTGTAAGCTCCTAGTAATGATAACACGAGCTATCTAAGCAGTGCTAAGCGCACTCGAGGCTAAAGCGATCCGTGCTGCGCGGCAAGTAGAGCATGAAAACCGAGGTGCCCGGTCCCCCCTTGGGTGCCTCGTCAACACGTGCAGTTACACCAGGCGAGTTGAATTCCAGTCGAGGAGGATAAAAATTGGAAAATTACGAACGCACGAGTGAGCCAAGTGCCCACGCCGACGTGGTCGCCGGTACGAGCAGCCGAACGCTTGGATAGAGTTTAATCTTTCTGTCTCTTGGCGTTACGGAAAAGCGTTTCGAAGCTTCGCTATTGGAGCTCAATACACTTGGCTGGAGAGAGAATTGCTCTCGGACGCGAGTCACGTACACCCGCAATTGCGTCGATCTAGCCACGTTTAATAAGCTCGAAAGTGTTTTTTTTATTTTAATATATTTACTATATATATTTTTTTTCATGTCTTCTGTGCATTTAATCCGTTTCGCCTATTTACGGGTTGGCTTGGATTGGAGCATCAGCGACTGGAGTGTTTCACATGCCTCTTGACGCTTGCGTCTTCGTCCTCTTCCTCTTACGCTCCGGTTCCTCCACTCGTTCGTACTCGAGCCCCTTTGTCCACGGAAGAACCCGGGGCGCTACATTTTCAAGCGAAACTCTCCTTTCTCCTGGCCACATGGTGCGAGACCGATCTCGTGTAGTGTTTCCAGTTGTATCTCCAAACAAATACAACGTGAAAACACTCGAGAGGAAAGGTTTTATAAAAAAAAAACCAACAAACCTTGCCATCGAAATTTTTTTACATTCCTACAACTCGACACTACCTAGAGGCGACGGATTAACGTATTCCCGCGCTGAAGTACGAGCCTTAGGCGGTACACAGAGAAAATAAAATTGTTGAATTAACCAAAAGTTGCGCCGACATACTTTTAACGCTGTTATTTGGTTGGGCGAATTAAACGAATTAAATTATTCGCTTCAGGAGATAGAAAATTATGTCGATTTAAATAAACATTTTTGTACTATATATATTATAGTACAAAACTATAGATAATTCCTTTGAAGGTACGTCACCGTGCCTTGGTTAAACCAACCATATTATTTTTTTTCCGTGTATTTACGAAAACCGAGATATTACGATTATTCTATCGAAATCTCATCGAGCCGGTTCTTCGAGGTCTTTTTTTCATACGAGAATCTCCGTTTCATCTCCCGACGAATTGATGTATCTCCGGACTAAACTACGAGCCTCAGGCGATACACTGGGGAAAAAATTGTTGCATTAATCAAAATTCGCGCCGACGTACGTTCAAAGCTGTTATTTGGTTGCTGTAACCAAAGCATTTTTGTGTCGAACGATTGAAAATTATGTCTATTTAAATTGCATTTTTGACGTACCAACCACCACTAATGCCTTTGAATGTGCGTCACCGCGCCTTGGTTAATCCAACATTTTTTTGTCCTCAATGTATTTACGATAACCGAGATATTAAGATTGTACTATCGAAGTATCATCGAGCCGGTTCTTCGAGCTCTTTTGTATCATACGACAATCTGCGTTTCATCTCCCGACGAATTAAGTACGAGCCTTAGGCGATACACTGGGAAAAAAAAAATTGTTGCATTAATCAAAAGTCGCGCCGACATACGTTCAAAGCTGTTGTTTTGTTGGTACAAATAAAACATGGTTTTACCGAACGATTATTCGTTTCAGTCGATGAAAAAGTATGTCGATTTGAATAAACATTTTTGTTGTGCCAACCAGATAATACCTTTGAACGTACTTCACCGCCCCTTGCTCAAGCCGACCATTAATTTTTTTCTCAGTGTATTTACGAAAACAGAGATATTACGATTATTCCATCCAAGTATCGTCGAGCCGGTTCTTCGAGCACTTTTTTTCCTACGAGAAACTCTGGATGAAGCGAACAGAGGTTTCTCACCGCGCTCAAGGTTAATTCCTCGTGAGATTCTTGGCATCACTTTTCGGCAACTGCTCCGTTTTGGATAATAGCCCGGCAGAAAACTATACCTGGCTCGAGGCAGCTGAGAAGCTCCGGCAGCCTCGACCGCCTCGACGGGCCATTGTTCCATCCGCAGTTCGGACAACTGCGTCCCATCGTCGCGGGGCACCGCGACGCGCGAGTCTGTGTAAGATTTCGTTTCGGCGTTGTAAGACCACTCGAGAGAGCCCGCGGTACAATGAAAACAGCAGAAACAGCAGCTCGGGTCATAGACACTTTGCGAACTTTGCCGGGACATCAGCACAGAGTGAGAGACTAAGTACACGGTGGCACGCTTGTTTGTCCTCGCGCTTCCCATCGCCCTCTCGCACCTCGGTGTCTCTATGCCGGCGCGGTTCTCCCTCCCTCTCGAGAGACTCGCGCTTTGAGAAAGTTTCCCGAACATCTCCCGTCTGGCGATACAGCGAATGTGGCTTTTCGTATCGATGACTTTACGAAGTACACCTCGGTCGGCTCGACTGTAACCATCGATGCGCCGGGGCAACGAGCGAAAACCTTTTTTTTGTTTTTACTGTTCCTGAACGAAAAGAAAAATTTATAATTCTGTGCTCTGTAAGAAAAAACTACTGGGTGTTCTAGCAATTTTTTATATCTCATGTAACGCCATATATATAATTTATAATGCATATAAGTAATTTCATGTAGTGTGTTTATATTATTACTGGAATGATCCTGCAAAAATTTCGATTCCTCATGTATAGCTGAACGTAGTTTTGTGTTTTCTTAAAAATTTCGTTGTTTTTGCATTCTCATGGAGGAAGCAAAAACAACTTTTAGTTTCAGTTAAAAAAAAAAAGAATCGAGATTTTAATGAAAACGTGTTCAGAATGTTCGAAAGCATCGAAAAATCACATTTGAAATAATGTCCGGATGCACGCGTGTGTGTGCATATCTGTATGTGTGCGTGAATGAGACGCGAAAAATTAAAACCGCTGTAACTCGAGAATGCCTCGAGCGATCAGGCTGAAATTTCACACACAGCAGGTGTGGTTAACAGCCAGTGTTTCTTCAGAATTTAATTGAAAAATGTCTATTGTATTTTTTTATATGCGAGCTTTTTTCATTATTTCTTTCACAAATTTAAGATGAGAAATTCCTGGTTCTGCAGTACGAGGGGTGTATAATTCGTGGAAGTTTGAGTGATTAATGTCGATTTTTTAGTTTCCACCTATTTTCTTCACCGACAGAATTATTCGGTATTTTTAATTAAACGCTCGTTTCAATAGTGCCAGGGATTCGTCGTGTGATCGATACTGGATCTAGAGAGAGACTCGAGAAAATAATAAAAAATAAAGCGATTTTGTGCCGCTGAGCGTGGATTTCTCGGCAGTGACTACGCGTCTCTGGTATGCAACGGCAGGGGGGGCGTCGAGAGCTTCGGGGAACACGCTCACGGCTATAGAATTAATAGACGAGGGAACGCAGCTCGAGAGAAGCCTCGAACTCGGCGGCTCGTTCTTCTTTCGTTTCGTGAGGAGATCCAGGTATATAGAGTCTCGATAGAGCTCTCGTTCAACAGACGAGCAGCGTGGTATATACCTTCTTACCTGCTGCGGGCAGCAGGCCACGAAGCTCTGCGAACAAAGCACCTGGAGCATCATCGAGTAGGTATTATTATGCCTATATATCCATCACCGCCCGCTCTATACACCGCGCTGCTCTACGCGCTCTTACCCTCCTTACCTACTCTTCGGCAAACTTTCAAGCCCTTCACCCTTTTTATTTCTTCTTTTTCCTTTCCTTTCCTTTTTTTTTACCTCGAAAGTTCGAAGTATCGATTGTGCAATAATGCGCGATCATTAATTCATTTGAATTCCGGGAATATCGCTGTTGATTCTGGCTAGACGGTATAGTTACGAGAGTTCGCCGAGTGCTTTATTTCATTTATTTTTTCATTCTATTTTTACTCAGTCTCGATAACTTTATTGTCGCGATACCGTTTGATTTATCCACTCCTCGAGCTCGCGGAGCTGAGAAGGCCGGCGATAACGCGAGGCGATTGTCGTAAAATCGTCGTCTTTAGCTTCGATTATTGGATCACTCGCAGTTCCGATGAAACGGTTATAGTTTCGGCGGAAGATTTGCTATATTTTTTGCAGTGGTACTTTACACGGTAAAAAATGTTTTCACATTTAATAAACATTTATTGGTCGATACTAACGAATTTTTCATTATCTTTATTTTTACATTTTTACAATCATTGTTTAACAAAAATAATTGTAAAACTAACAACGAAAAAGAAAGTGGTCGTTTGTGGACAAGAAACGTTTTCTTCCGTGCGCAAAACTTTTTTTTATCGCTTTTTGCATTTACTTTTACTATGATGAGGCAAAAGTCAGATGTCGGACGGAGCACCGGGAAAAAAATAAATTGCGTCAACAAAATGAGCGCTTACGGGTGGCGAAAAACAAATGGTTGGTTGATCGAACGGAATAATTGTCGTTTTACGTAAAGAAACATTCGATTCGACGACCTGTTAGTTTGATCAACGAGGTATTTCGATCAACCAGACATTTGTTTCACCACCCGTAAGCGCACGTTTTGTTGACTCAATTGACTTTTTTTCCTCTGTGAGGCTTTATTGTACTCACGTTGTTATTTAACTGCGGCTACGAGCGACCCGTCGGCGCATTCGTAAGGTGGTGAATAATGTGCGTAGGGGAGAGCGGGGCAAAATGGCACACCGGGGCAAAACGGGATAATGACACAAAACGCAATTCTCCAATAACTTTTGGATAGTGATGATTGTGGTACGTGGGGCAAAACGGTTTTGAAAATCCGGATGTATCGTTGGGACAAAATGAGGCGTCCAAAAATGATTGGAAAATTGAGTTTCACCCTCGCTGTCCCGTTGTGCTCCGCTGTGCCGTTTTGCCGCGCCATCCCCTACTCCGTAGATCTTCATTTTGACGTTTCTGCCAAATTGCTGACCCTCTTCAGCAATTTATTTGTTCCTTTGTTATTTGTTACTAAGAGCCTATTATTACTATTGTGTGCTCTTGTGTTTTTCTCCTGTCGTGCATCTTTTAGGTAAAGCCTATGTTTTCCTGTATCCAATGTTACTGTTAAAAATATTGACGCTCCAACAGGATGTCATGTAGACACCTTATATCGATTACATGATTTATCACCGACTGATTTCTGTTCACCGACCGCTGCAACCGCATCACAAATTCATTGTATTCAATTGTACGGAAACCATTAAGGGGATGCTTGAGCTGTTTTTTTCCTTTTTTAACCGGCTTTACCTCTTTTACCGACGGAACTAGAACATTTTTGAGTGCCGACTTAGCATTGTTAACATGGGACGCATGTGCGTCAAATCATGACTATGATATTGACATAAATGCTTCGGCGACCTAGCAGTCGTGGAAGATTTGAAGCACACCCGTCGCATAGTGAAAACTAAGAAATCGCCTATTTCGGTCGATAAAACAGGAAGGTCCAGCATCCCCTGAAAGGGAAGTGAAATATAGCGGTCGCTAATTGAAACTAATGAACGTTTCTCAAGAGTGCTAATTTTTTTTGAGGAAAAAGCAAATTCGAGTCGGAGGCGCACGGTAATTTCGCATCCGGTCCGTATTAATTTTTTTTTCTCAAAAAAATGTGCACCATTGAATAAAATTAATTTGAAAATTGCAACTATCTCTCTCGCACGCACATCGGTTTGACTTCCCTTTAACATTCGTTGTTCTGACAGTCAATATTGTGAGGTCCAGCGCGAGCTCTCGAGAAGACACGCGGAACTATACGAACGGTGTTTCGTTCGGGGCATGCTGATATAGACAAATTTAAACTTGCACACGGACGGGGGAAACAGAGATGGAGTAGCACACACGCGAACGTTGCACCGGTTCTTCGGGAACGAGTCCGAGAGACCGCGGCTCGCGCGTTAATCGCGCAAACACAAAAAACTCGCCCGGCAACGAACCCGACTGCTGTACCGGCATCGCGGCTCTATCGCCGCAACGAATCTCGCGGAGAGGAGCAGGCAGCGGGCTCGCCAGAGAATTCAGAATCTCGACGAGAGTGGGAGAAAGAGAGATTCGCGAAACAATGCGGCACTCTGCAAACGAGAGCCCGCGAGCTCGAGCTTAAAATCTCTTTCGTTGAGTAGGTTAATAAAAAAAAAAGTACACAAAAAAAATTGCACGGCTAAGTGGAGGCGAAATTTTTTTTAGGAAAAATATTCAAACATATTTTCTATGACTGGCTGCAATTTTCGGAGAATTCGAGGAAAGAGTATTACATTTCTGAATAATGACTGTCCGGAGGAACGATTATTTTATGAAAACAAGAGCCGGAGGGCTTGAGCTCGAAATCCCTTTCGTTGAGGAGCGTGATTAAAAAAAAGTACAAAAAAAATTGCCCGGCCAATCGGACGCGAAATATTTGTAGGAAAAATATTGAAAAATATTTTCAACCAGTGGCTGCAGTTTTTGGAGAATTCTCGGAAACGGTATTCAATTTCAGAGCAATCAATGGCGGGAGGAATGATAAATCTCCTCGAAAGCCCTTTCCCTTTGAGAAGTTTCATAACAAAATATATATAAAAAAATATACAGTGCATGGTTACATGGACACATGAATATTTCCAGGAAAAATATTGAAAAATACGCGCGAGAGATTATTCAACACCAACCGCAGTTTTCGGAGAATTTGGGGAAAACATATTAAATTTCTGATCGATAAATAAATAAAAAAAAGAAAAAGTCCGCGGTCAAACATGGGTCGACTGAGAGATGTGTATTATAAATACCCGGAATTATCGTACCGGATGAGTTCTCGCTATGAAGTACACATGGCAAAAAACGATATTGCCCTTCACTAAAAAAAAGTGCATAAATCAATTGAATAGCTCTAACCACGATCCAATATCCCGGATCAATGGCTCGACCGACAACCAGAAAAGCAATAAGTGTTGCAAAAAAAAAAAAAAAAAAAAAAAAAAAAAAAAACAATGCACGCACGAAATCGAGTTGCGTCCACCCCGATATTCTCTGCGCACAGAGGTTGAATTCATAAAAAAAGTATGCAATATGTTGATCGTTGAAAAAAAAGTAGTGCGAAGGGTGCATCAAAGGGTGAAACATTTCCGTTCGAAACGTCGAGGTTTCATACAACCTGTGCTCCGGTCGTTGGCAAAAATTGAAGACGAGCCGTGAGTTGGAAAAATTGCAAAGTAGGAAGAAACTTGTTGGGGGGAGAGTGGGGAGAAAGGCACGGAAAAAGCAATATTTGTATTTCCGTTTTTATAAATTTTCCGTGCCGCACTCTGTGAAGCGACGCCGCCGTGATCCGGCGTGCCAGTGGAACTGTGTTCCTGAGCTCCGAAGTGAGTTCTCACGTGCCTCTCCGCCGAGCTGTCGGTAAGCACACGTTTCTCAAAGGCAGAAACACGCGAGTTGTGTGTGTGTGTATTCCCGGAGACCTTGATTCGCCCTCTTCGCGAGCATCAACCCCTCGACTACGCTCGACCGGGCACACCGGTGAAAGTTTTTCCCGAATGCCACGCGAGGCGCACGATACGCGATGCGCTGCGCTCGCTCCGAGATCCAGGTAAACCGGAGGTAAGGAAAGGATAGAGGGGAATGGGGACCCGAAAGAGTAGGTAGAAAATGTGGAATATCTCCGCACTGGGACATTTTACTCAGGTCTTTTTTTTCTCTTCCATACTTCACTGCAGATGTTCGAAATTACTGAAGAAAATCATATATTTATGTACAGTTGCCGGAGGTTTGGAAAGGATTGAGACAAAAGGAGGCTCGAAAGAGTAAGAGGATGTGGAACAACTCGGCACTGGGACATATTACTCAGGTCCAGATTAATTTTTTTCTCTCTCATACTTCACTGCAGACGTTCAAAATTACGGAAGAAAATTATATATTTATATAGAGTTGCCGAAGGTACGGAAAGAATCGAGGTGGAAGAGGCTGGAAAGAGTAGGTAAAAGATTATGAATATCTCAGCACTGGGACATTTTACTCAGGTCCAGATTTATTTTTTCTCTCTCATACTTCACTGCAGTCGTTCAAAATTACGGAAGAAAATTTTATATATATATATATAAAGTTATATATATATATAGAGTTGCCGGAGGTACGGAAAGAATCGAGGCGAAAAGAGGCTGGAAGGAGTAGGTAAAAGATGTTGAATATCTCGACGCGGGGACATTTTACTCAGGTGCCGATTTTTTTTTTTCTTTCATACTTCACTGCAGACGTTCAAAAAGACGGAAAAAAAATTATATATTTATATTACGGAAAGGATCGAGGCGAACGGAAGCCCGAAAGAGTAAGTAAAAGATGTGGAATATCTCGGCACTAGGACATTTTACTCAGATCCAGATTTATTTTTGTCTCTTTCATGCTTTACTGCAGACGTTATATAAAATATAATACGTCATATAAAATTATATATTTATGTAGAGTAGCGAGAGGTGTGGAAAGGATCGGGGCGCAAGGAGACCCGACAGAGTAGGTAGAAGATGAGGAATATCCCGGCATTGGGACATTTCACTCAGGTCCAGATTTTTTTTTCTCATACTTCACTGCAGACGTTCAAAAATATGAGAAAAATGATATATTTATGTAGAGTAGCCGGAGGCACGGAAAGGATCGAGATGAACGAAAGCCTGACAAAGTAGGTAGAAGATGTGGAATATCTCGGCACTGGGACATTTTACTCAGGTCCAGATTCATTTTTTCTCTCTCATACTTCTCGGCGGACGTTCAAAAAGACGGAAAAAAATTTATATATTTATCGAGAGTAGCCGGAGGTTTAGAAAGGATCGAGGCGAATGGTGGTACGAAAGAGGAGGTAGAAGAAGAAGAAGATGTGGAATATCTCGGCACTGGGACATTTTACTCAGGTCCAGATGTACCTTCTTCTCTGCCATACTTCACTGCAGTCGTTCAAAAGCACGGGAAAAAATTACATATTTATAGAGTAGCCGGAGGTACGGAGAGGATCGAGGCGAACGGAGATCCAAAAGACTAGGTAGAAGACGCTGAATATCTCGACACTGGGATATTTTACTCAAGTCCGGATTTTTTTTCTCCTCTTTCATACTTCACTGCGGACATCCAAAAATATATAAAAAAAAAAAAAAAACAACAACAACAACATTTATATAGGATAAAACTGATGGATGTGGCCCGGTCCGATACATCGTGGATTTACGCGCTGATCCAGGTGGACCGTATTTAATACTCTTACTTTCTATATACATGTAAGCTTCCCGCAGACGTGGTGATTTTTATTCTCCCGCATTCTTCCCAGTCTCGTCATACTTGTGAAACTTATCGTAGAGAAAATAGCGTTTTATAGGGGTTCTTCAAGTCGTTGTTTTTATTTTCTCCTTGTTTTTCAACATTCCCGAGATTGAGCGGACGCGCTCTGACCATAAAAATAATCGTTCCCAGCGTCCCAAATTCTCTTCGGTATCTTCGCTCTTTGCCGGGTACATCGTTCGGAAAAATTCCGACGTCGTACGGTGAGGCTGACCGGTCAGAGTGTAATTTTTCCCAGAGAGTCTCGAGCTCAAACTGCAATAAGCGGGTCAGCTTCATCCCACGGAATTCCGTGTGTTCTCAAGGGTTTGTTGGCTACCGGCCCGCTCCTCCGTTTCCTTTGCGCATGCACAGTAAAAAAAAAAAAAAAAAAAAAAAAGGTTGCCAAAATGACAATGCTCTCCTCACGCCACATTGGTAATCAAGCGAAATGCCTGGACCTGTAGACCGGAGAGGTACACCAGAGACTCGCGGTTATGTTCCCCCCGCCCTCTTTCCAACCCCCGTTATTTTACGCGTTCGCCAAACTTCCCGGGGAAATAGGGTGCCTTTCTCTGGATCGCGTGTTTTGGCGTTCGTTCAATTCGCCCTCACTCCACAGGACGGACGAAATAGCGGAGGATAAACCTACGTGGTACGGCAACGGGAGCCCCCACGTGAATACTACTCTCGAGTAGGTTTACCGTGGTATCACGCTTAAACCAGCCGGAGTAAACTTTTCCACCTCCGAAGAATAGGGGAAAATTCTCGTCTCATTGTCAGAGTAATACAGACCTCGCTGCACTGAATTTTCCCCACCAGATACCGTGGAAAAATAAATATTCCTGATTTTCCACCATGTCGACCTCCAATCTCGTTTATCGTGACGAGTGACGCAATTCTCGTTCATAAAAAGCTGCGGACAGATGGGACGATAAACCGACTTGCGGTTCACCAGCCTTCACCCTGATGTAAAAATAATCGACTCAAAGCTACAATTCTGCTTCCCGTTTTAACAACTACAGTGTAAGCCCGGTTATCCGTGGTAATGTGGGGAGAGCGCACGTTGTATGGGTGGAATCTTGGATAACACGGATAACATACTTAATTCAAACTTGTACTACTATTATATATTTTAAATAACACACCACTTCATATAAGCATTAACTTTATTAGTTACTGTAGTTATTTTTTTTTAATGTAATTATAATCCAGTTCATTAACATTAACTTCATGTTTAAACACAAACCATTGACTCTGGAATCGGAACTGTTGTATTTGCAGGTCGCAATATAAAGACCCAGCAAACTTTTACAAGTTGAAACGCCTATGCAACAAAGTAGCCGTTAACTACTCCGCGCCTATCCATTTGATTCGAGTTTTCCGCATTATCCGATCCAACACCTCGGTTACCGCGGAGGGGTCGGATGAGTTTGGTGCCTCGGATCACGGTTGATGGAAGGTCGGATAAGCGAGGCTCTACTGTAATTCCTCTTTATCCTTCCGGAATTTAAGTTCCACGAATTCGCTAAGAGGATTGCTAGCTCGCTTACTGCGATCGTTTATTATGCAAAAAAAATATACAAAAGCCTTCCCAGTCAATTACATTTTTCTATTTTCTGAATCATATACAGACAAGAAAAATCAATTGAATCAACAAAACCTGCGCTTACGGGTGGCGAAACAAAGGTATGGTTCTAAATATGGAATACCTCCTTGATCGAGCTAACAGGCAGCTGAATCGAATGTTTCTTTACTTACTGCGACAATTATTTCCGTTCGATCAACCAACATTTTTCTTGGCCAAGTTTCCGTAAATGGTAAATGGCCAAGTTTCCGCCGCTATCCCAGTTACCGCCATCGAACGAAATTTACACTAATAATAAATACAGTTTTTGTTTAATACAAAAGAAATTGATGGCATGTTGAAGAACAGATTTTGCACTTGATTAATGTCGCAATGGATATATTTTTTAATAAAATGTTCCAATTAACAATTGAAGATGGCGGAAACTGGGCCACTGAACAAAAGGTGGCGGAAATCGGGTCGTTTACCTTGAATGTTAATTTTGTTGACTCAATTGATTTCTTTTCTGAGCCAAAATCCATGGACCAGTAAATTCTTAAACTACTTCATCGTCCTAAAATGACTAACCCAATTTTTTCTTATACCGTCCTATATGACTGCAGCAGAGCTGTCGCTTCACGCTCCTGACCGTATCCGATCGAGCGACAGGAAATCGTAGGTTTAAATTGGAGACAATATAACCCAGTTGGTCGGGGCCCGCTCCCCCCCCCCCCCCCCCCCCCGGGATGCACGCGCGCGACGAGGCCGTCGAGAAACTGAGTACACCCGAGCCAGTACAGCCGAGAGGTTCCGAGAGGTCTGGGGGAGAACTGGGGGAGAACTGGGGGAGAACTGCTGTGCCCTCGGCTAGAGAGCTGCCAGGTTACGTTGTATATAGTACATATAGCGAAGCGAGATTCTGGGCGCCCAGTGCTCCGGTTTCCCGTATGCGGTCGCGTTCGTACCTAACTCTGGATGTAGTCGGGATTACACGGAGCCACCAGCTGGCGGCACGTTAATAAGCTCCTATAATTCGGCGCGCCTCTCGGGTTTGTACACACAGTAACACACCACACTGGCAGTGCGCTGTTGCTCCGCCGATGCTCCACAACCCCCCCCCCCCCCCCCCCTTCTCGTCGTTCCCTTACCTCGTACCTCCCCTCCCTCCTTTATTTCTCGCTGCTTTTAATTCGGCAGTCGCGACACCACGTGCGCCAACGCTATACCTGTGTTTTCCGGCGTCTTACCGGGGCCAAGTTGCTGGCTTACGGCCCGAGAGCCTTACACTTACACCTCGGTATGTGCAACGCGCTCGATAACACCCCCGCACACACTCTCCTCGACACCCGGCGTACCTGCAAGAGTTTTTAAGCCAAGAGTGCACTTTCCTACCTCGCGCTACTTTACCCCCGATCGGATAGCTCCACTCATTCACTCACCGGCTCTTTTCGCATCCGACTCTCTGCAACTGGCCCACCGGGCTTACGTTACTCCGAAACTCTCTTTTCCTTTTCATTTCGTCTTTTTTTTTTCTGGTGAAATTCGTGGCAATTTGTATCTGCCTCTCTGGGCTGATAAAAAAAAAAAATCTCATAGTTAGAGCGAGGATAGTCACTTTCTACTGTAAATTATGATTCCCTGAGGGAACTTCTATAGTTATATAGTTGGGAAAGTAATAACAAATTACAATAACACATGTAATTATCGTTTGACGAATTAAACATCTTTCCCTCAGAGAAAGAATTATTCACTATAGTCGAAATAACTATATTTTTTCTCAATGTATTATTATTGTTACTATTATTATTTACCACACAAGGAATCGAATACCTTCGCCGCTGTCCCGTCCTTGTCGAAGTGGAAGTAATCGTGGATCATCCGGGGTAGCTCGGCAACGTACTCGTTATGATATATCAACGTGCCACTAAACTCTCGTCAATGAGACACGTTCCGGTTTCACGGATGTAGTCGCAGTCTCGGCGGACCTTGCGAAGTGCGCGACAGCTAGGATCTCCGCTCGTGACACGTCACACCGGTTGTGGAATCCGAGGGGAGTATTATTGCTGACCGCCGCTCGACTATGCTCTCTCTATGCCTCGTATTATCCTGAAACGGCAGAGCCGTGGCGATCTATCGTCATCACCCGGCATTACAGAGCTCGTTAGTCTCATTTATATTCAGGTACTGGGGAGTGTACGTACCGCACGTAGTTCTATACAGATATGTGTTTACCGTACCGGCATATAATATATATATATACATACACGGGTCCACAATTCACGAAGTCAGAATCTCGAGAAAAGCCTGCTCTCCAAAGTCGCTATATACACTCTCGAGGAGCAGCACTTCCACTTCTATACAGTGACCTCGGTGTGTGTCACGTGACTTCTTTTCCTCTTTTTCATTTCTTTTGCTTTCTTAATAATTTCCATCTCCCGTTTTCACTTATTTCACAGCCGTTTTTTCTCGGCTCACACCGTCCGCTGCCTTCATCCTCGCTTCTTCATCTTCTCGCGTTAACCAACCGTCGAGCGCGAAAGTTTTTTATATTTAATTTTTAATTTTTTTAATACCTATATATATTTCTCTTCCTTATTCTTCTTTTTTCGTCATTCATAAAGCAAACGGGAGGAAACGAACCACTGCGCTGCAGTTTTTCGGTGCTCGTTTGTGTCTCCGCGGGCTTTATGTCCCTTTACCCTTCCTCTTTATTTCCGTTTCTCCTTCCACATTCTTTCATTCCGCGGCATGGCGGGATGAAACGGGGCTCCCTCTATATCCGTTTCTTTAGAGCCTTTTCGTGCGACCAACGCCAACGCGGGCGTCTCTTAACGAAATAGCTCCGGCAGTTTTTCAACTCGGTCCACTCTCATGGCAACTTCCGCTCCCGTGACTCGCTTCCTCGCGTCCCTCGAGCATCCAGAAACGGAGAAAGCTTCCCGCGAAAGAGATTTCTCCCGCTCTCGGCTGTACACGAGGATAGCCTCTCGTCTCATGTCCCGTTCTTCGTCTTCTCCGGTAGTCAGTCAGTGCCTCGTTCCGGTGCTTCACCGGCTCCCTCCCATCGCTGGCCCACTCAAAACGATATTCTCTCTCGGGCATTTTAATATCAAGCATTATTACGGGAATCAGGAGAGGGACGGACCAGAAATTAATTCGCTACCGGCTCCCTCCGTCCCCTCTGCATCATAATTAATATAATTCGTAAATCTTCCGAGATGCCTGCTGCACGTGTCGCCGTTTAATTTAATTAATTAGAGCCTCGTCCGGGCCATCTGGCAGTGAATCGTTTGAAAAAAATAATAAAAAAAAACAGGCAAGCAAAAATGGTTCCATCACGGTCCATTATATCACGGTCAAACATTGATCGAAGATTATCTCGCCCGTCTTGTAACAACGAATACCAATTGATCTATACAGTAAAATCCCGCTTATCCGAGGTAATGTGGGAAGAGCTCACGTCGGATAAGCGAAAACTCGGATGACACGGATAACATAGACAATTCAAACTTGTACTACTGTTATATTTTTTTTTAATACTACACCACTTCGTATAAACAATGATTTGATTAAGGTAAAGACCTAGTTACTGACACTGCCCCATTTTGTCCCGGTCTACGGGGAAACCGAGACAAAACGGGGACGTGGGGCAAAATAGGGACACGTACCCCGTTTTGCCCCAGATGGTTTTTTTTAAACATTTCAAAACCGGTGCCAATATAATTTTGGTGTGAAAAACAATGGATCTATGCTTTCGGTATCATTGTACCAGGTTTTATTGCTCAGCGTCCCCGTTTTGCCTCGGTTTCCCCTACCTCTAGCATAGCCGGTTCCCCCCACCATTTGATATGTAGCCAATGGGTAGCGCGCGTTCGGGGGGTCACAAACTGTGACTCTTGGTCTCCTTGTTTTTCCCTACGATTTTACACGCTTAAAGTGAGAGAGCTGAGTAGAAGTCTCAGAACCTGGGTCCTTTACCTTAGTTAATTTACGACTTTTTTCCTTTTTTGAGACATCACGATGTTCTACCATTGACTCTAGAATCGGGACTGATGTATTTACAGCTTGCAATATAAAGACGCAGCTAATTTGTACGAGTTTAAGCGCGTATGCAACAATTTAGCAGTTACAGACTACGTCGCGCGCGGGAATGCTGCTGCACTGATAAAAAAGTACCGTTGAATCAACTAAGATTCGGGCATGGACGTTCAAATACATACTTAGTTGGTCGAACAAAATATTTCAATGACTCAAAGATATTTCGGTGAAATCACCGAACGAATTGTTGAACTAACCAATTTTTTGGCTGTAGCAACAAAATATTTAGTTGATTCAACCGTATTTTTTTTATCAGTGTGTATTATCTGAGCCTACACATCGGTTAACGCGGAGGGCTCGGATGAGTTGGGTGCTTCGGATAACGCATCGGCTCGGATAATCGAAGGTCGGTAATTATCGCGGTCCTACTGTATCGTCGAAGTAATGAAAGGCAACATATAAAACACTTTTTACGCGGCTCCAATTTTTTTTTTTCACCTGTTTCAAATTCATTACAATACGGCCGATCAGCCCGATGGAGCGTAATGGAACCAATAAAAATAAAACGTTACCTCCGATTCTCGGAGATAATACAGATATACATAAAAACCTCGTTGCCGGCCGAGGGACCCTCGGGCTACATTTATAAAATCGAATCTCGTAACTGCCGGACCGTAGGTGTCGCGATTTTTCAATCTCGTTAATATTATACCGAAACACTTTTTTTTTCCATGGATTTCGATACGCTCCAGTTTCGCTCGGCGAGCTATCCCCCCCCCCCCGTAACAAATACCAATGGTTCGCGCTGTAAAACCCCCTCGCTGCCGCTCTCGATCTTATTACCGATCTCGATTTTCGATACAAAATGCTCCGTAGCTCTCCCGTTCGGGCTCGCATTCACCCGCGTTTATTCGTCCGGCTCGGCTGACATCCTGGCCAACGGTTAGAGTCGAAAGGTGGGCGGGAAGGGGAGAAGAATAAGAAAAAAAAAAAATTGCCGATCGACCCCACTTCGCTCCGACGATTCTCTCGCCCAAAGGCCAACTCCGTCACCTTCGCTCCGCTTCACTTTATTCTCTCCTCCGTTTTTCCTCCACTTGTACCCCTCCATCCGGCGTCTCCTCCCCTCGTGCCCGCGCTCGGCGGGCCCGCGTGCGGTTATTCGCCCCCGCGGAGCGATACTCGCGCGGGCTTCATTGTTCGCAACGTCGAACTTTGAGGGTTTCTCGATCGAGGCGAACCGGGGCATAAAGCAGCGACGGAGGAGACCCTCCCGCGGCCCTCTACGTATTGCTTTTAACCGCTCGACCGGCGCGTGTACGCCTCTCGCCGCGCGGCCCTTCGACGCGACTACTTTCTCACAAAGGCGCCAAGGCATCGTGCTCTTTCGTCCTCGTTAAAGAGAAACCGTTGTATGCGAGGAGACGGGGAGGGGCGAGGAGAAGAAAAAAAAGATGGAATAAAAGTTCCCTCGACCGTCGTGGCACAACAGCGAAGAAAATAAGGAGTACGGACGTGGAATAAGATGAAAAGAAAAAAAAAAAATAACCCAACACGCACACACACGTGCAGTCCGTGAATGGATAGGAAAGAAAAGAGCTGAGACGAAAATAAATGGGAACCGCGATTCTCTCCGTGTAGTAGCCGGCGCAAAGTTGCTCGAAGTGGCTCGACTCGGTTGATAATCCGCGAATCGATCCCCGATCGAGATCTCGTCTTCGAGACTCCTTCGGCAATCTCGCTCGCCCTCTCACTGCAGCTCGAGGTTACTCGATATTACTCTCATAAAAAAAGTACAGTTGAATCAACTAAGAATCGGGCAGGGACGTTCAAATAAGTATTTAGTTGGTCGACCAAAATATTTTAATGACTCAAAGACATCTTGGTGAAGTCACCGATAAAATTGTTGAACTAACCAATTTTTTAGCTGTAACAACAAAATATTTAGTTGAACGTCCCTGCCCGAATCTTAGTTGATTCAACCCTGTTTTTTTATCAGTGCACTATCGCTTCGTTCTCGTTGAAGCGCACACTCGCGCTCCGGTGATAAACAGACCCTACTTTCACCGCTTGGTGAATGCGTATGAACTTCGGGACTGGTGATGCAAAGACGTATTCAGCGTCCGGTTGAGTGTGTTGTCTCTCCTTTGTCCCCCTTTCGAACTTCACCGTCCCGGATAGGCAGGTATCAATGTATTCCGTCGTTTGTTCTGGGACTGTATAGTTTTGCGTAACAAAGGGCAGACGAGCACGGGGCGGTCGAGACGGGGGTGCCCGAAACGTGACTGCTCGGGTGTATAGCGAGTTTAGGGACGGTGAGTGAAGAGGCGCGTGGACCGCTGAGGAAGGTAAGGGCGGATACACGACGTTTTGTTCGTTGAATGGTGCGGGTGAGACCCTTCTGGCTCTTAAGAGTACGTGTGTATTTTAACGGATATGGAAACTATAGCGCATAGGAATTACTGATATTCCTCGGGGATTGACCTCGGGGGTCGACAAACGATGACCTTACAAGATCGGAAGGATGATTGAGATAATTAACTGGGACTGCCCGGACGGAAGAAAAAGTATATTCAAATTATATTCAAAGTAACACATTTTTTTCGCGCGGAAATATATTCTCTATTTAAATTATGTATAATTTTCCTATAAGGGAAGATATCTATTTTTTTTAATATTCGTTCAGATGTATCCGTCGCATATAGGTCATAGCATCGACCGCTAAAAGACAAAAGGGCGTATTCATCCTGTTAAAGTATACAGCTTACGCCCTTTTGTTTCTCAGCAGTCGGTAAATGAATTGTATACCATTTTTCGTGGAACTTATATTTAATATATAAAAGATATATTTAATATTTAAAAAATTCTTTTAGCAGCTACTTTCTTCCTATAGGGGTGTTATTGACGTTATACATTCTAAAACGAAACACGCGTCTTCTCATCTAACTCGGTCGGTACATTGATGGCCTTGATATTGTGTTATTTCCGTAATATACATACATATATGTATGTATTTTTATAAATACATATATACATATATGTATTTTCCCTATGTGTACCTTCCGCCCCCATCCGTTCGGTGAATTCGAAGGGCCAGCGACGGAATCCCACTGTACAAGTACAGCAGTCTGGTGCATCCGCCTCAAAATTCCATCGCACTCGGTCGTCTATTCGGGCGTTGAAATATACGCGATACGCCCTTTTCTTTCTCAGCAGTCGGTATATGAATTATATACAAGTAGTAGTAAAATATATTTATTGCCAAAGTGAATATTAATACAGTTATCTTCTTGTATTAACTTCATACCTAATGATCATTTTACACCTTGCCAAGGGGCCATCGACCTTTTTACAATTTTTCGTGAACAATATATTTAAAATATAAAAATATATTTTAAGAGATACTTTTGTTTCGATAGGTGTGTTATGGATGTTATCCGCCCAAAACGAGACCCGCCTTTTCTTATCTAACTCGGTCAGTACATTGTGTCAGAAGTGGCTTTGATCTCGTGTTATTTCCGTCGCAACGATATATGCGTGTTACATACATATATGCATTTCCCTATGTGTACCTTTTGCCCCCGACCGTTCGGTGAATTCGAGGGGCCAACGACGGAATCCCACTGTACAAGTACAGCAGTCTGGTGCACCCGCCTCAAAGTTCCCTCGCACTCGGTCGTGTATTCGGGCGCGCAGTCTGGAGAGGAACAGTTGCGACGGCGATGCCTGGCACGGTATTCCCCGCCTATCTCTCGAGTCTCGTTCGCTGCATGATCTCGAAATACTTTGCCGAACACGATTCATCCGACGAACCACCCTCCCGGCCTCGAAGTTCGCGGCGCGCCGCGAACGTACTATAGAATTCGACTGTGTGTGCGCGCGCGCGCGCATGTGCGTGTCAGTGCATTCGCGCGATCGACACGCATTCCGTGGAACGATCGCATCGTCATACTCGACTCACGCGCGAGGGGGGACTCGGGCATGTGCGAGCTGACGAAGCGATCCCCGGGGTACGAGCCACACACGAGTGCACGCTCATATTTCAGTGCAGGTTCTGATAGGTTCATCGCTGCATCCGTATATATTTATCTCCCCCAAAGTCGTCGATCGAGCATACAGAGACCGATGCGCGCACGCTCCGTGCCGGTAATTCAACATTCTATCTCTCGCCCTCGCGCCTATCAACCCGGCTCCTCGCTCATCTCCCCCTCTAGACTTTCATTCAAGCGAGCCAGAAGCAGCAACGTCGTACCGAATGCACGCGCGTGCACGACTGTGCGTCAATATAAACCCGACCAGCAACTCTCTTTCCCCGGAGATCGAGCGCCCGAAATTGTAGATGGGCGTTTTTTTTTTTTTTTTTTTTTGCTTTTTTTTTATTATTTTTAATTCTGAGCATTCGAACCAGCAACGGCAGTCCGGGAAGGGCGAATTATACCGTCGGGCCCCTACTTTATTATTCGCGCGACCCCTGTGCGAAAGAGGGGCAACTCTCTCTTGGCTTTCGAGGGGGTGTCGGGTTTATTACGCGTGACCCATTCCCCACCCTCCGAAAGTTCACCCAACGTTGGAAACACGTTTTAACTCCTGGGATGGGATTCGAACCGCACGTGCATGTTACGAACTGTGATGATTCATCCGCCCTTTCGGGACTGGTAAACAACGAAACCTATACGTGTCCCAATCGTACACGCTGCATCCCGAAACACGGACCGTACAAATTGTACGCACGCGCGACGTCTCTGCGAGATGCGGAGCCGGAATAACTGGTTTTACTCCGAGAACAAAAGATGTACCTTGGACATTGTAACTTTTCCCTTTGTTTCCTTGTCATTTTTCGAAAAACAGCTGGAAAAAAAAATTATTTTTCCCACAAAAACGAAGCTTTCACAGTGAAAAATGTTTGTACTTTTAATAAACTTTTTTGTCTCCAAAAGTCTAAAAAGGCAATATTACAAAAAACATCTGAAAAATTAATATTTTCTTTTTTTTTTTGTTGCAAAATTAACAAAGTAAGAGTTCTGGACGTTCGTGAACTAGGAACGTTGGTAGCCACTTTACTGTGTTCTCCGCGAAGAATAAAAGAATTTCCGTGCGACGTATTCGACGCTGAAACTCTTACTCTCGGCCGGAGATCCGAAATGGCATTAAAATTGCCTATTTTTGTCCCCCTTCTTTCGCATCGTGCGAACATTTCTGAATTACCTTTTCCATGCTCATTTCTGCCTTCCGGCAAAAAAAAAAAAAAAAAAAAAAACACTGCTAGTATTATTATTACTATTATCGAAGTTGAAGAAACGTCGAGAACATTGTTGTGCGCCGGTAGTGGAAAGGTTGGATATTCATTATTGTCGGTGACAGAGGCCGTTGTTGAGCCCGTAACTAATAACGAGTAGTGGTACCGGCTATGGTATATTGTACGTATTCGTTTGCTGGTTCATTCGCGGGACGAATAGCGCACAGTGGCGGAGAGGCAACAGCCAGGAGCAGCGGCAGAAACCAGAAACGACGAGTCGCCGCTGCTGCCGCTGCTGTTGCTGCTGTTGCCGCTGGTGTACGGTTTCCGCTTTATATACTTTGCGGTTGGTGAACCGGCCTCACCGAGGGAGGGAGAGCGAGCGAGAGAGCCTGGCTCCCTTGTACGGCTTTGTCGTGCCGAATGACAAAAGCGTTTTGTTCATTGAACGCCGTAGCGCACGCCCGCTCATTCTCGCTCGCGGGTACCGCCCGTTTCGCGCCAACTTATTATAATGTTTTCTCGCGCTGAGCACGCCTACCTACATTGCTCCATGCGTGTGTGTGTGTGTCAACGCTCGATGGAACTTCTGCGCTTCGGTTTTGTTTTTAACCAGTCCAAGGGGAGTTCTCTGATGTACGGAAAATATTTTTAATTATAAAAAAAAAAAAAAAAAACGGAATAATAATAATCGTCAAAAACTGAGCTCAAAGGTCAAAGAGGCTATTCTCGATATCCAGGCAGTTTATTGTACCCAGAAGTATCCTCGAGCCTCGCGAATCACTTCGCGGACATTGCATTAAATCGAAACCCGGCTCGTCAAACGAGCTCGAGGGAGGCGCCTCCGAGAGAGGCTTGTCTCGCGCTCTCGCCGCGAGTATCTTATCGTTCGGCCGCGCTATCGCCTTTATAGCGGCGTACATGAGCTTCGAGTCGGAGCCTCGCTTGATGGCACTCTCGGATTACACAATGATTACAGACATGCGAGGGGTACTGATAAAAAAAAAAATATATAAAATGGAATCGTCTTAGTCACTCAGTGCATATATCCATATCTCTTCCCGGAGAGAAAGTTAATCCGATAGGTTTAATATCACGGGTAATACCGGTAGTGTAATTTTTTTTTTCGGGTGATGAATCCCCATACTTTGAGAGCGAGAAAAAATGCAAACGAAGAGATGGCGTGAAAGCTTTGGAACCCGGACGAAAGTGGAGTTACGGGAAGTCGGTGGAGGAAGGGGGGGTAGAAAAGCCGCGGTGATGGTGGGTATGGACCACCTCACTTCCGGGGTCCTCACTAATCCCGACTCCGTGTAAACGTGGGATTACGCGACGCGCCCTCAGAGTCCTCCAATTTCGCCGAGCCGAGAGTTGCATCAGCAGTGTTGGCAACACGGTTGGCAACACTATGCAGGGACGAACCCTATGCAGGAGGAACGACGGCGGATGAGAGCAACAAGCTCCAGGGTGGACCTTCGACCCGGGGGCACCTGCCGCCGTTTTCGTATACTCACCTACTTATATCGCCCCAAACTTTCTCGTATCATCTCTGTTTATACACCCTTCGGTGAGAGCCTTCTGCGTTCGCAACTCGCGTTATAACGAGCCGGTAACATCGTCCAGAAAATCTACCTCGGCGAAGCTTGTTAGCTCGATTACTCGGGCGAACAACTTTTGCCCCAGGGGGTGGCAGAAAATTTCCAAATTTCTATAATATACACCAATACGTACATATATATAAGCTTCCCCATTATGCTCTAATAGAGTTCAGGCTTAAGAACTTGCAGATTTTCGTCCTCGGCTGAAGATGAGCCAAAACCGTCGAGGGGCTGTATTAGACATCTTGGAATGTTTTTGCGAGTAATGATTCGACACTCGTGCGAGCATCTTCGAGGGGAATTATCCGATTTTTTGCCAAGTGGAGATTTATCTAGTTGGTGAACTTGATATAGCGGAAAGAAACACACCCAGAAAAAAAAAATTTGACGGCCACCGTTTATTTGGTTTAAGTAGAATATTTATTTGATTTAAATAAATATTTATTTAAATTAAGTAAATAGTTACTTAAATGAAATAATTATTTATTTAAATGAAATAAATATTTATTTAAATCGAATAAATATTTTACTTAAACCAAATAAACGGTGGCCGTGGAATAATTTTTTTTTTCTGGGTGCAGTGCGCGGAGTTCAGTGAAGTCTCGTAGAATCGCGGAGTGACTCTTGGACGAGGGGGAACGACGAGAGATGACGAGAGAAAGAAAAGGAATGTATCTCGGTGCAATGGATGCGCCTGCATGCATAAAATATGCGGCGTAGCCCAAGACGGGCGCGCACCAGGAGCAGCGAGCAACAGCGGAACAAGAGGCAATAGTCGAACGATACCGTGCGGGGTAAAACGAGGAGGTCGGCCACGCATACCGCACACACATATATATATGCATACACACATATGTAGGCAGAGTGGGGCAAAACGGACGCGCCTTCACCATTGGAAATACCACTTTTTTATGACCCGCGAAAAATTGGTAAAAATGGTCCGTTTTGCCCCGCTCTCTATAGCATAGACATGTGCGAGCATAATCCACCACCGGGGCGCGTACAGGCCGCCAGGGTGCCCGTCGGGGTGGATTTTATTCATGAGACGATGGTGGCGAACTACCGGCACGCCCGGTCTCATACGTGTTCGTTTGCCGATAATAGTGTCATCTATTATTTATGTCGGATTCGACTATGTTGTTACGAAGAACCATCCCGGGGACCCTCGAGACTCGGTAATACAGAGGTCGAGAGAGAATCCTCGAGGCGAAGCAGAGAAGCTTGAGAGACTCTCCTCGTTTAGGAAAATCGCTCTTTAACGACGTTTCGCCAATTCGCTAAATATTAAATCACCCACTTTCCCGTGGGTTAAATTCTCGGCATCAGCGAAATTTCGTCCGCGTATTATTCCGGCCTCGTCGATCGGTTCGGCACGCTTTTACGCGGATTTCAAGCCTACCCTATTTGTCGGCTATATAAAGCGGTATTTACGTCGCGGAAGTGCGAGCAGCACCGGACAGCCATTAATATTCACCAGATTACCGGTAGTCCGGAGGTCCGAACACACGCACGCTCACACGGATAGAGGAGAGAGTACACACCGACAGAGTGCCGGCTAGTCCCAGTCCGTGAGTTCAACTCCGCGAACTCCCCCCCTTGTGCGCACCGTATAACGAAGTCTCTGTGGGTAAACCGCGCGGCGTTTAACGAGTGCGTAATTAGTGTGATTACGCTCAGTGACGTACCGTTCGGCAAGTCGTATATTAGAACAGTTCTACGTTTATTGCGTACGATAATTTTCATCGCTAATGACCGATCGCACTTGGTCAAAATCGA
Organism: Exephanes ischioxanthus; assembly: GCA_958510785.1. Classification (NCBI taxonomy): domain Eukaryota; kingdom Metazoa; phylum Arthropoda; class Insecta; order Hymenoptera; family Ichneumonidae; genus Exephanes; species Exephanes ischioxanthus. The sequence continues at coordinate 9,747,288 of OY294025.1, read as the reverse complement.
TCGGAGGTCTTTCAACATTGGACAGGAAATTGCATACCAGATTTTTAACGACACTAACCCATCGTGCAATGAGGTGGACGGCTCAATTACTGACCACCTAAGCTCCGCATGGCATTGAAAATTAAAGGAGATTGTTAAAGATAGTGGTGTTGAAATAACTGGTATTACGGAAAATTCTTGTCTTAATTAACTAGAACAAGTATTATTTTATTATTTTGGTACAATTTTTTAAAAATAATGAACTCGACATATACGCACTGTTGTAATTGACCCGATTAGAGTTCTACAATTTTGGCATATAGCCCATATAGTATTAATCACTCACCCATGCCGTCTTGCATCTATGCCCGATTAGTGACTAATATTGCGAGCAAAAGTGAGATTATGATAATTCGATGTTAGATGTTCTAATCGTAGCACGGGACAGATAGTAGGTTATGCATAATTCTGCTAATTCACATGAACATTGTACAATAATCATGCATTTCAATAACCATTTTAATTAAAATGGGAGCATCGTCTTTATAGACTTAATTGTACCCCACGTATTTGCCGGCGAAAATGTACTTAAAAAATGTCTCAATCTTTTCTCCCGCACTACCGTTTTAATTGACGCCTCATCACGCAGTACAACTTAGATTTATCACTTTATATGTTTCTGATAAAGAAAACGGACGGCTTTTATAAACGTAACCACTCAACGAAACTGACAAGAAAATGGTCTGTGCGAGCTTGTTTCTGGCGGGTTTAGAGATTAAATTCTGAAAGTCGACGAGTTTATAATATTTTGTCCCGATGCTTATTCAATGACATGATGCATAACATAAAGGATGAACAAAATAAATTTGAGTATGCCGGACATTAATAGAATTCTCTATCGTAGATAATATGATTATCGGACAGTAATTGGGCCACGGTCAATAATTAGGCCGTTCGCCTTATTACATACTGAGTCGTCGGGAGAACTACTGCATCTACAATCTTTTGCGCAAAATTCCTTCGATGAGTGCTTATCTCGACGTGTCGTTTATAACGCCGTCGAATCTTCAAGCGTTATCTTCGATGCGTTATCTTCGATTATTTGCATTGCAATTATTGTAAGAGGGGTGATGAGTATTTGCGATTAAGGAGGCGATGTCGACAGCGACGCGACATCCCGTAATTAATTTTCAATTTTCAATTCAAAAACTGCAATTAATTTTTTCAACGCTGCAGACCATTCATGATGAAATGCAAATTTTTAAGCGAATCCAAAATCAATTTAGCTTCGCGTGAGAATTTGCTTGTTATCGTGAATGGTCAGCACACGGTAAAAAATAATTTCGTAAAATCGGATAACGAAGTGTCGTAAAAATAAGTTTCTTAAATAAGTGAGAAACTCATTTGTTGAGGTTTGAATATACAAACCTGTCCTCTTATTTCCCGTCTCATTGACGATATTACTTTCTCCTTTTGCTTGTAAGATTGGAACCGGATGGCGTCGACCCGAAAATTAACAAATAAAATATTGAGGACTTTTGTGGACAAAATATGTTGTAAAAAGTACAAATTTTTCTTACTGTGCACCGCGAAAGAAAATAAATTACAATTATAATTACCGCGGTATTTCACATGCCGTTGACGGGACGATGTTCGGCAACGGCGATCGAGAGAATCAACCGCGCGATCTGTCGGATGGGTTTGTCGATGGAAGGTGTTGGTTTCCGACTGGACTCTCGGCTCCGCGGTACCATTCTCGCGTGATGCGCTTCCTTCTGCCGCTGCAATCATCGCCGCTGCTGCTGCTCCGGCGGCGGCGGCGGCAGCAGCGGAGTTTCGTTTTTTGCCGGTAAATAATTGCTGAGCTCCGAACGCGAGTCACAAAAGGGCCCCGCAACAGCTGCCACCCTCAGCCACGAGAGAAGTCCGGACGGAAAACGCGCGGCGAGAAGCCGAGAGACCCCTTGCCCGCGTAGGTTACGGCTCAACGTATGTTAATGCCTCTTATGGTCTCGAATGCAAATCGTGCACGGGACTCCGGTTCGTAGTTCTCGGGCAGCAGAGAGAGAATGGCGAACCACTCTGCGCCGCAGCTCACGTAGAAAACCATCCCGCCGCTGGGTAACGAGTATACCATTTCCATTCGCCGAGTTCTGGCTGACGACTCTTCTCCCTCCTAAATGTTGATATATACGTTTATCCGGGATATGTACGTAGGTATTACGCTGGGTACGGTGCACGGGTAAGTACGTGGCCGAGAAATGAGTTTTAGTTGACAAACGTTTTCCTCGATGATCGAAGCAGATCGAGCTGATGGACTAACGAGGCGAGCTGTGAAAGAATATCGAAAGACTCGTGATCAGTGCGTTTATCTTTTTCACTTCTTTTTCTCTTTATTCAATCAGCCTGCAGAAAAAGGGTTCGTTCATTTAACAATCATTTGAGGCCCACAAAGATCCAGAATTTTTTTCGAGACAATATAATTTTTTTTTTGGTCAACCCATCTTATTTTGACCTAAACCGATTGGAGATTGACAAGATAAAGTTTATGGATGTTTGTGGACAAAATTGATTTGTGAAATGAGTTTCAGTTGACAAACGTTTTCCGCGATGATCGAAGCAGATCGAGTTGGTGGACTAACGAGGCGAGCTGTGAAAGAATATCGAAAGACTCGTGAACAGTTCGTTTGTCTTTTTAATTTTTTTTTCTCTTCATTCAATCAGCCTGCAGAAAAAAGGTTCGTCCTTTTAACAATCATTTCTTGCCCACAAAAGAAGAACAATTTTACAAATTGTTTTGTAAAATGTATATTTTTTACCGTACAAAGAGAGTCGAGATAAAAAATACAAAATACGACAATCGTCATTCGTCCGGGGATGTCCGGAGCTGGATGCTTCGCGATGGTTAACGACGGAATGACGTCGGACAACTCGACGTGACATTACCCGGTCGCCGTAGTTGCACCTGGTAGAATCCACCTGCTCGCGCTCCCGGTAATATTTCTATCCTCGCCGTCTCCCGGCGAGTCGGGCGTGTTACCGGGGCCGGCGAACAATCGCGATGCGGTATAACATTGTGTGTAGGCGAGAGAAACGGTTATAAAGCCGAGAGCTCGTTCACGCAACCGAGAGCGCACATACGCGGACGGATAAATTCGCGGGCGAATGCTGCGGCCTCGTTGTCTGGCCATTTGTTCTGAATTATATCTCGTTTCGAGGGTGGCCGGGTTCCTCGGGTGCAGGGCTTATGAGAATGGAGGAAAGTGCGACGGCGCGGGTAACGCTTATTGCGTATTAAAGTGGCCGAGTTACGTTTCGCCGAGTTAGAAGAGAAATTTAGAGCGGTACGTTACGGAACGTTACCTTGCGGAACGTCCCCTTAGTTCTCATAGAACGGAAGGTGCAGAGGTCCCGAGGGACTCGCCAACGACACGCGTTTAACTGCAATCGCCGTCAGATACGTCCCACACGCACTCCGATTGAGACTCCCCGAGTGCACTTGCATTCCCGTTATAAACCTTTTAACGTTTCATTATTACTTAATAAAGATACTTCTCAGTATCGGGCTCGAGGCGATTTATTTCTCGAGTAAAAGCCAATGAAAATAAAAGGGGGTAATCGTACCCGAGCTACTTCTCACGCCGCTCGAACCGTATCGCGGATAGATACGTAGGATACGTAGGATAGATACACGGATAACAAGGCAGTAAAATAAACGGCGGGTTTTATGGATCGGAGGTTTTTTATTTCTCGTGATAAATCGAACAATCACGTTCAATGGTACATTCTATGTTCCGCGAAAAACTATATAATTCATATATTGTGCGCTGTTTGTGCCGGATGTCGAAGCACATTTAGAAAAATACATTTTCGCGTATGTTAAGAGTGTGTCATTTCTTATTGCTTAGCGTTGGATATTGGAACTCAGTGGTTCGTTACACTGAGAGAAGGGTCTGGTAAAAATGACCGATCATCTATGAAAAATTACCGTAGCACATAGTAGTAGGGCGCCAGGGCGCCACCTATGGCCAAAAGTCTCAGATTATCCAAGAATTTTTACCATAATATCTAAGAAAAATTATTATAAATCCGGTACTTTCTACCATAGGTGGCGCCCTAGCGCCCTACTACTATGTGCTATGGTAACATCTCTCAAACGATATAGTCATTTTTACTAGATCTTTCTCTCAGTTTAGTTGCGCGACTTAACTTTTTATAAGTCACACCTCTATCCCCACTCTTAGGCGCTACCATAGCGACGCGTGGTCCCCACTCCGAGTCCGTTAATCCCGTTTCGGTACGGTTTCGGGCGGTGTGACTTCTAAAAGGTTAATTACCCAGCAACTTCACTGTGTTTTCATTCGCAAAATATTTCTCCAAATATCATTCGGTTAGTCGTACGATTCGATTAGTCTTCTGTTTCGCTCATCTTCATCATGTTTTTCTAGTACCTTCGACTTGTATTTTAACTTTTTGGTTCTATGAGTCCGTTTGCATCAACTATCGACAATAAAAACTATAATGAATTTAAAAAATTCTGTAACTCTTAAAACCTTCCATTCTGTAACTCTTATTCTGTGGTTCTCACCCCGCTCGAACCGTATCACAGAATACGTAGGATAGATACACGGATAACAAGGCAGTAAAATAAAGCGCGGATTTTATGGATCCGAGGATTTTCATTTCTCGTGATAAATCGAATTGCGCTCGATGGTGCATTCTATATTGTACACTTCAACACTTCGGATATGCAGTTCCTGAAACATTGAATCTCGTACTTTATTCGAATTGATTCTGTTATCTTGGGGTTAAGGGTTAAAAAAAACGAATGTAGAATTTAAATCATAACGTTATTAGGTTTTATTTTTTTTAGGAGGATGCAAAAGGTAGTCTATTTTAAAACTCCTTCGTTAACGTCGAAACAATGGCATAACAATTTCGATTGGCATACCTCTCGGGTTGTAGAATGTATTGAATAGTTTATGGCGGAGCGCAAGTTTATGAGGGAATAGTTTATCGTGGTTCACCCGATCGACAGGAATGTGCGGTGAGTCTATCGGACCGAGAAACCCGAGAACTGGGCTAGCTCTTAACCCGATATTTAATTGATGGAATAAGCTCGCGGCTTTTGCAAGATCTAGGCAGGGCGAAGAGCCATCTGGGAGAGCGGGACAAACTGAAACTCGGGGTAAAATGGTTCTCCCATGGAAAAAAATTACATGTGAGCTAAATATATTTTTCATATATTAAATATACTTATCGCGGAAAACTTTATATAATTCATATGTTGTGCGCGATTCGTGCTGAATGTCGAAGCACATTTAAATATCTATTATTTCTCGTATATTAAGAGTAATATAATTTCGTTTTGCTTGGTGCTGGATATTGGAACGCAGTGGTTCGTTAATTGCGCGACTTAATTACCCAGCAATTTCATTGTGTTTTCGTTCGCAAAACATCTCTCAAAGTATAATTCGGTTAGTCATACGATTCGATTTGTTTTCTGTTTCGCTTATTTTCGTCATGTTTTTCTAGTACCTTCGACTCGTACTTTATCTTTTTGGTTATATGAGTCCCTCTGTGTCAACCAACAGGTATATTTGAAAAAATGTGTTCGAAATGCTTTTTGTATATACCCTCGGTAGGGTAACTTTTCGTCCTGCAATTGGGCTCAGCCCTTGAGTAATAAAATAAATAAATAATTTATATACAGAATATATTGTCGCGCGGAAAAGAAAGAAATTCCCAATATATTTTTCGCACATACTTGTTTTCCGTGCGGTTTGCTTTCACAAGTTTTTCCGGAACATGAAAAACAAAAGTTTGATCCCAAATACAGGACACGATGCAGATACTGTGAGAATCGCGTTAGTTCATATAGCCTAAAGCTAGAAGCACGCAGAGGACTTTCATCGCTGCCGATTCGATTTCTATGACAGTCCACACGGGATTTGGGTATTTTTCGACGAATATCGCTCGATGGTACGAATGCGCGTTAGTTACACGGTTGTATAGTTGTTTTGTCTGTATCGGGAGGAAGGGGGGGGGGGGGGGTGGTGTGTGCATGTGCGGACTGCAGCCCAGCCCGGGGCTTTAATTGACACGCACTTCCTCCTCGTATGTATTTGTATTTAACAATTCCATCACGGTCCTCGATCCACGGTCCGCCACGGTAAAGCAAACTATTGTTTTTTTTTTTTTTCCACGCCCGAATGCGCTTCCAGCGTATAAAAATCACACAAATACAAAAAAGAAAGTATAAAACTGACAAATCAAAGATACTCAACGACGTTCGAGCCGTGGGCAAAGTTCCGTCGAACGAAATCCGATTGCTCGGATTGCTCTACAGTGAGCGAGCGCCGACCAGTAAGTACGGTAGGTTAAGGTGAGAGACGGCGACGCAAATCGTCCGACCCTAGAATCGTCGACGCCGTCGCGCAGGCTGGTAAAGCTCGGGTGTTTTCTCCGTGAACCGAGCGCGAGTTCTCGAGGCCGGGCGATACTTACATACGAAGCGGCTTACACCGCATGTACGTACACCAAACACACCGGCCGGCAGTGGTTAAAGTACATGCGTCGTCGACGTCGTCGCAGTTCCATGCCGCGAGTCCACTTTGCCCTCGCTGCGCGTTCCACACTGCGGTGCCGTAGTGCGCCCGAAGTTTATGTGCGAGCGCAAAGTTTCAACCGCTCACCCTTTACGCACACGCCCGTGCAAACATGGTCTCATAGGCGCGCACTTTGCACACACACGTCAATGCGTGTACTTGTGTGGACCAAAAGTGTGCGCACACGGCCATACAAACATGGACTCATAGGTGCGCACTTTGCATACATGCGTCCATGCGCGTACCTGTGTGGTGGAAAACGTGTGCGCGGTGAACTTGTGCCAAGGGCCGGAGGAGGCAAAGTGTGCAGCTCTATGTACATACCGTACAGAGCTATACGCGTCGGTTGCATCGCCTCGCTCCGGGCCTTCTCTCGGTGCACATGCAGCCGCGCGCGAGTCCTTGGCTCTCGCCATTCGCGGGCTTTCTCCTCTTCGTCTTCTTCCTCCTCCTTCCATCTCTTCCTTCTCCGGTTCTCCACTCTTCATCTCTCGGTTGCACGCCGTGACCCGCGCGTCTATTACGTGTGTGGTGTCAGCGGCGTGCAATTCTCCTCTCCTCCGGTACCTTCCTTCCTTCCTTCCTCCATCGTGGCAAACGTTCCGTGTAACGCCGACCAGCAGGCTCGCGTATCCCGCTGCCGCTCCCGCTGCTTCCACTGTTCCTTCAACCCCCGCCGGCAACACACAACTCGCTCGCGTCTAAGCAGCTCCTCCACCGGCTCCGGTATAATGCTCGCCAGGGATATCTCCGGGGGTTCTCTGACCTTCCCCTTCGTCGGGTCGCGCGCTCCGCGGTTTCTGTCCATTCCCTTCGAGACCCCGGACTCTTATCCTCTTTTATTCCCTCCGCTCGGCGCGCAACACCGAGAACGCTGCCACCGCGCGGCGTTCCATCGTGCAAAACCCCAACGATGCAACGAGCCACGGCAGTGGATTTAACCAGTGGCGTAACCGGCCTCTCGGGGGAATCGAATACAGTCGGGAAAATACTTCGCCCCGCGCCCCCTCGCCCCGGGTGAGAAACTCGACGCTAAATTGGAAGATACGGAAAGGAAGTCCAATTAAAGGTCGGTCGACCGTGATGATCATCCGGACTGCTCGATTATCCTTTTTCTTTCGTTCATTTATACCGACCCTAGTGTGAACCAGACATAGGATCGGTTGTACCGACTCTAGTGGGAATCAGACATAGGATCGGTTATACCGACCACAGTGGGAACCAGATATAGGATCGGTTGCAGCGACTCTAGTGGGAATCAGACATAGGATCGGTTATACCGACCATAGTAGGAACCAGACATAGGATCGGTTGTACCGACCCGAGTGGGAACCAGACATAGGATCGGTTATACCGACTCTAGTGGGAATCAGACATAGAATCGGTTATACCGACCATAGTGGGAACCAGACATAGGATCGGTTGTACCGACCCGAGTGGGAACCAGACATAGGATTGGTTGCACCGACCCTAGTGGGAACCAGACATAGGATCGGTTGTACCGACCCTAGTGGGAACCAAACATATGATCGGTTGTACTGACCCTAGTGGGAACCAGACATAGGATCGGTTGTACCGACCCTAGTGGGAATCAGACGTAGGTCGGTTGCACCGACTCTAGTGGGTATGACACACAGGATCGGGATCGGCTGACGTTGGGCCAACGCTGGGCCAGTGCTGGTCCTGTGTGGCGCTCCCACTGGGGAAGTCTCCGATACGGGATTCTCCGCTCAGGCTCACCTTCGTTCGGTTCACCTCTCGGAGATCAATTGGTATTTTGGTATCCCAACATCAGGTGTTTTTCGGTGTACAATTTCGCTCGGGAAGCACTCTCGGGCTCTCGGGAGATACGAGGGAGGAGAGTTTCGTGGTGGTCGAGCGATCGGTTACGCTCTTGGATTTCATCGTCGTACCGGGTTTATATTATAGCCGCCAGCCTGATGACGGTGGTTCTCTCGTGGTGCGCCGAGAATCTACCTCTCTCGCTCTCTGGCTTTACCTCCGTCCGAGATTGGCAGAGGGAAGGTATAAAAAACCGGGAACACCGGAGGCTTGGCGAATCGAGACTCTCCTCCCATCCTCTCCGGTATTATGCATATTGCGGGAGAAACTTTGCGGGTAGTCGTCTTAAATTGTACAAGATACGAGAAGAGGGTAATATGCCCGGCGGCGGTGCCGGCCCGGAGTCACCGGTATTATTAGCGGGTGATTATCGCGATGATTAGCCGCGGCGGTTTCTTCTAATTTAGTCGGTATATTATACTTTGTCGCGAAGGCGCATATCGCTAATCGGTTTTTTTTTTTTAATTATTGTTATTTTTTTTAAGAGCGTTGACGCGGTATATTTAATTCCACTCGGGAGCGGGAACCGCACGGAGTCCGGAGGGATCGGTAAATATCGTTCTGTAATCTCTACGAGCTGGTATTCACCGTCCCTCGTACTTTGAATTTAAGGTGGACGATACGAACTCGGGTAATAATTAACGGTATTAATTTCGCACTCTCGGGCTCACGGATATCGCCGGTGCAAACTGCAGCGGATGCTGCGACGCCGAGAGCACAACCGGTGAATCTCGCGGATCGTCGACCTCTCGCAGGCATCGTCATCCAGCCTCAATCGCCCGATAATCACGCGCGCACCCGTGTCATAATTATCCTCTCCGCGTACCGTGCCGTATATCTGCCTCTGCGCTCAATAATAGACGATAATGCATGTACCATTGTCCGGGCTATCGCGCCTTTCGTGTACCGTTATATCTCGGGACCGCAACGCCGAGAGCCGACCGAGCAACAACGATTTTTCAATGTTTTGTCTTGTATCCTTCGACGCTTGGCAACATACGTATATCCGTAGACTCGTTAATCACGCTAATGGTTTTATCTTGCCGAGGTGAAAGAATCGTGAATTCCTATCGCTTGTCGAACTGTGCATCGGATCGGGGATTCACTGGCTTCGAGTCTGTTGGGATCGATAGAGCTAGAGTTGATTATCGTCGGATACGTCCAGACATCGAAGAACTTCGAACGCTTCACACTGGTCGACCGAGTCCTATTTTTTAGTTTTTTTAATATCATTTATAGAAAGTTGTAATCCATTAATGTTACAGCCTGTGTCCTCCACCTAGAAAGGCTTCAATAGCGATGAGTTTGCAAAATATTACCTGGTTTGTGGCGATTTTCTAGAAGGTAGATATTTATTTGGTTTTTTTTAAAGTATAATTCATATTTCTTTGCTTTCTTCGTCTTGAAAGATTCTATGCGAATTCACTATCGATATGTTTGTTATTATTTGCTATATTATCTTCCATTGAAAAATTGCAGCCTTTTTTATGAGTTTCATCGATGGGTAAACAAAAGTCTGTGCATTTCTTAACATAGAATCCTATAAAACGTCTTAAATCGTAGTTCGTGGAGTATCTTTTCAGGAAATGAGCCGCCTAGCGAGGAGCGCTTCAACCTCCTTAAAATTGATTATCTTGGCCATCGCAGCCAGAAAAAAAATGTATTTGACGGCCACCGTTTATTTGGTTTAAGTAAAATATTTATTTGATTTAAATAAATATTTTTTTCATTAAAGTAACTATTTACTTAATTTAAATAAATATTTATTTTTATCATATAAATATTGTACTTAAACCAAATAAATAGTGGCCGTCAAATAAATTTTTTTTCCTGCGTGCGACATGGATAATTGCGACTTTTATTATTGACAAAAGTCAATAATAAAATAAAAATAAGACTAAATTTTGAAAACACGTTAGCGATGAACAATAAATTATTTTGATTGCGCGAGTATATCCCCGAGGGTAACAGCTTTGCATTCAGTGCTGAAAGCGAGAAAAGGTGGAGAGTCGTTCAGGCAGACCAGACGCTCGGTTGCGAGTCGGCGGAATTCCTCGAGCGTCTGTGCACAAGACGCCGAAGGTGGCTTGCCCATAAAACCGAGGCACGAATCCTTGGCGCATACATACCCTTGAGCGGTAATTCTATCTCGTCACGGATCAACCGCTCCACATATCACCTTGGCCCTCCGTTCGTTCGTTACCTTCGTTACTATTGCGAAAGCCATTCGCCAACCGGCTATCTCCGTACGTTTGCTCACTGCCAGTTACACGCATTACCTTCTCTCCATTACTCGCAATATTTCTTTCTCCTCTGCACGTTCTCGCTCAGATTTTATTTTCTTATTTTTTTTTTTTGACCCCCGACCGAGATATGTTTTTTTTTTTTTTTGAAAACAATGCCAGCGCAGGGGAGGTGAGAGCGAACCAGCAAACTCGCTTTCGTTATTTCACTCTGCGCGCTGGTTTACGGCGATCCCCCGTACATTGTTCGAGTACGCGGGCAATTTCCCTCGCTGCTAAGTGCGTGTGGTAAAACAAGCAACCCAACTCGCCCTTACCCTCGTTCTCCGCCCGTCCTCTTGTTTTCCTACCCCGGAGCCAACCCGACCGGACCCTTTTAGACCCGACTCGTGTCTGTAACACGGGAGACTTCAGTTGCATTTGGATATGTGAGCCGTAAACGTGACTGGTAATTGTACCTAAAAAAAGAGAAGCAAATACTAAAATTACTGATATTTTTTACTTAAAAAAAGAAGAAAACTACTAAAATCACCAAGTTGGTGAAAAAATCATAAGGTCGGCGTTCCGTGCTTCACTCTCCGCGGTCACCGTGCATGCACCGTAAAAATCGATCGACGATCTTTCGTGACACAACACGAGACATCACGCAAAAAATTACGTCAATAGATGGTAAAAATATGGTAATCTTATTGGATTCAATTTATACGGTACTACGAGATCTCCTGCTGCATTAGCATCCGCAGTTTGGCGGATTCGCCGAATGGTCTACCGTGGCTCGACGGTAGCAGCTGCCAAGCCCGTCAACATCGCGGCTCGGTCGTTGAAAGGATTACGCCAAGACCGTCGTCAGATCGGGGTAAACCGGCGTGAGTACGGAGCGTAGCCGTGAACGTTCCGAAAGCTCTTCAAACTTCGACGCGGCAGTCGAAGCGTTGGCATGCGAGGCTGGTTTGTACCGGTGAATGTCGTCGGCAATGCGTTACACTTGCACAACCGCGGAACAATAATGGCGAAGTCGTGTCCCACTTATTACCAGTTGTATCGTAAACCTTGGAACTTCGGCGAAAGTCTTTTCGAACGGGGATGGAGATAAAGGCCCGCAGGGGCGTTCCGGATGCGGCGAAAGCGGGACGGAAAATCGAATGGCATAATAAGCTTCGGAGTGGACTCGAACAGAGAGCAAAGCGACCCTCCCTCGAACCCCTCCGTTCTCGCTTCAACCCTTAATTCCACACTGGCGCGCATGCCGTTCTCTCTCCGCACCGTTATAAACGCAGGAACAAAGGCGAGCGTTAGGTGTACGTTACCACCCGGCCGTGCCGGCGCTCCTCACGCTCGGCCGGTACACGCTCTGTGTTATAACTAGCTAGTGTGCATAACGGCTTGTTGCGCGTATAACTACGTACTATATGAAACGGTTGTAATTGCGGGCGGTCGGGCGTTTGGTCCGGCTCGCTGTACATCCACCGACCTCGCTCGCTCCTCGGCAAAGTAAAACACAACGATGCTGTACGCCGCTGAGGGAGACCGGGGGAGGCCGAGTTGAAAAGCCTTGCACGAATTAACCCTCCATCATCCGGAGGCAAACTCAAACAAGATACGAGAGGAGTTTCTCCGTTAACCTCTTGATTGCTTCATAATTAAATTTTCCAGGATTAACGATATCTTCGCCGTGCTCCGACGAATCGGAATCTTCGGGTCTTTCGACGTCTCGTTAAACGGCCCATTGAACGAGTTGGCCAAAAGATTGTCTCGGGATATTGATAAATTAACGGGATGCACTGCGACAATTTTTCGTTATCCGTGGACCATTTTTAAAAATGGTTCGAAAGTCTTTATTTTTATTTAAATTTTCAGTAGTGATAATATATAATATATAATATATAATATATAATATATAATATATAATATATAATATATAATATATAATATATAATATATAATATATAATATATAATATATAATATATAATATATAATATATAATATATAATATATAATATATAATATATAATATATAATATATAATATATAATATATAATATATAATATATAATATATAATATATAATATATCATGACAAAAAAAATTGTTGGTACAGCAAGAATTTTGTTACCATAACTCATTTACCTGCTTAACACAGAGACAATAACATATTTTTGCTGCTACGACAAGAAATTATTAACGATCTACATTTTGTTAGAGAAACAGAACTATTTTTCGCCGTGTATAATACGATTAATCTCTTCTTTCGTGTAATGAACGAAAAGATTTATTTAAGGAAAGTCAGCAGTTATAGGTGACTCGGACCATCTGACGAAGAGAATCAATAAAACGTATGATGTACGTTTCGATTCGACGGAGAATGGCCTTGTAAAAACACAAATGGACCATAAACCTAAATAACTAAAGATCCGTTTCGCTTATCTGGACACTTTATTTTAATACTCCTCCACCGTTGAAAATTGAACGAATAACCTTTGGAGAGGGCGGTGTGACACGCGCCGGCGACGAGCCCCGCATCGGCACGACGTCATGCTCGCCGGAGCGCGGAAGCGCGATGGGCCAGCGGGCCCGAGACGATGGCCGACTTTCATTGATTTATTTAACGGCGCGCGTCCAAACGGAAGAGCTTCGTTCGCTGAATTTTAATGACGCCGCGCTCGGCATAAGCGTTACGGCGCGTAGTACAACTTTTGCCGGTGACGCAACGCGCGTGACGCCCAATCGCGTACACGCTATACGACTTACCGACGGTCGGTAACGACGTGGTCGCGCCCACCGGTGCATCGCTCGGGATGTGCGCGTCCCAGGTTAAACTTGGGCGTCGTCGTCGTTACGAATCCTCCGAACGTCAAACGTGCACAACCGACTCCGTACGTTCGGCTCGTAAAGCATCGTCACGATAAATCGTGAGCGAGCACGCGCGAAACCCATTCCGGTCCCCGAGACAAGTGAAGAGCCGGCATCGATAATATTGATATTCGTCTCTCGCTCGAACGAGGCACCGCCCTATCGAAAACATTTCCGGAACATAATTTTTCAAACGCGTTGCGTAAATTCTTCGATAACGATTGCTTCGTCATCGACGCCGTCGGGCGGCGAAGAGATCGCTCGAAACGCGTGCGAGAAGAATGTGCACAATGCCGCTCATGCACCGCCGAGCGAGGAGCGCCGCGTTATCGCTCGAATCGCGACGTCTCGTTAGCTCGACGTGAGAGAACAAAAAAAAAAAAAAAAAAAAAAACTGACGGGCTTTACATCCATTAAACATTGACGCGATTTCTCCCGGCGCGGGAATATTGAAAATAATTGATCGTGTCAATTAAGTCGCTTAATTATGTATACACGCACGCACACCTTCAATTATGCGTCACAGTCCGTTGCCGATTATGATTTTGCATAAATTCCGCCACGATGAATGGCGCTCATGATAGCTGCATTATTCCCTCGTGGGCGAGGCGGTACGAGTGGGAGGGGCGGGGGGGGGGGGGGGGGGGGGGGTGTTTCGGAGAATTGCCAGTAGGTTAAATCGAACCGTGAATTATTTTCCGAGGGCGTGGGATTGATCCATCCAGATCGGATGAAAGATCAATTGGCATGCAAAATGTCTTTTGAGACGCTGGCAATGTGGCGTTTCAGAGGTTCATCATCAGTCCTGCACTCTGACCGTGTTGTAATGATGAAAATTGACGGGTCTACGTCATCTCCATCTTTCCGATGCATGCAGTGTGTCGCGCGGCTAGCTCGGAGGCTGCGGCAACGTGACAGTAGGAAAGATCAGCACGGTCGGGAATAACACACGATCCCCCCGTTACACCGCCGGCAGGGAGACAGAGAGTTTAGCTAGCGTGGCTTCTGCACTTGGCTCGCTCTCGAGACGAGCGAACACGGAGAGCTCGCTACTGCTACTCTCTTACGTAACGGAAGCCAACAGTTCAAGCACCTCGTCGACGAGTAATTTCGTTTCGTCGTGAGCCTCCGCTCGTCTCATCGATAACCGGAGGAGCGTCAATGACATGTATTGTAAATGTATGCTGCAACAACCGAGGAAAGTTACCAAATTGATGTTCAACAATTGCCCATCAGTGTCCACCCACCAAGTCCACTGCCCATCCAAATCCAATTTTGTTACGTACACTGAAAAAGATAAATTGTTTAATTAACCGAGGTGCGGTGACAGACGATCAAAGGCGTTATTTGGTTGGTACAACAAAAATGGTTGCTTGAATCGACAAATTTTGAATCGGTCGAGGCAAATAATAGTTTAAGAACGATCGCCTGTTTCTTTGGAGTCAAAAATGTAATTGAAAAAAAATTAATCGCAGATGTCTCGAATCCCATGTAATATTAGTAAAATGAATTATGCATGCCATTGATGGGGTATATTTTTCAAAAACTATCCGTGTATCGAAGATTAAGAAAAATATGTAGTCAAGTTTAAGAATCTCAACGACTTCGAAATCCTTATGACGTACTGTTGGTCAACATTACGAAACGAAAAGAAAATCATAAATCGTTTCCCAAAACTTATATGAACATTTTTTAAAGAATATTTGAGACATAAAATGATTGATCGATTAAAAATTGTATGTCGTAGATTCGTTATGTGTAGTAAAACGTGTATTAAAATGGACCTTAAGTGAGGTTATGTTTGGGTCTCTCACGCATCAGCTTTCGACCGGAAAGGTTGTCGAGCCTGGCACTCATAATTCGGTTAAATTGATAGACTGCGATGACAAAATAAACTTTGCATCGATAGATCATTGAGTTTCGACGGTAAAGTGCAGATTTCGCATTTTCTACATAATCTTTGATGCTTCGTCCACTCAAAGCTAGTTTTTTAGATCTCTAAGTTAGCTTAATAGTAATAAATTAGTGGTATTTTATCCCGGAGTAAAGTATTCAACTCCTAAATTCTATTACAAATAAACTACACGGTAAAAATTGCTCAGACTCTGCGAATAGATGCATAGAGTGTTCATGTAGAATATATAAAAAAAATGGAGGTCTTAAGCTGGATTTCCTCTGATCGTCAAACCTCCTTAACAAAACAATTATTTATTTGTACCAAACAAATAACAGCTTCGATGGTTTAATGGTTTTTAGTAACTTTGTTCTAAACTTTTTTATCACTTATAAAAAAAATATTTTTTTTACGTACTTGGCGTCGAAGCGCTGTCGCGTATCTTGATCTTCGCATTCGCAGCAGTGTCATTGCGACCCGCTGCCTTTTTTTGTGCCACGCGAAATCCCACGTCCGTCACTTCCGATCGGATCATTAGCGGTGCTTGTCACCCGTTATTGCCATCGACACTATCATAATTGTTATTTATATTTTTTTCTTACCCTTTACATTTGTACCTGCAGCTCCCAGTTTCGGGTTGCGCAACTTTCCTTTGCACACCCGGGTGTTGCACGCTGCACTCGCAGTATCGACCGGTAGTATGCTTAACTCCGGAGAGAACTAGTGTTTCACGGTGGAAGGAGAAGGAAAAGGTGGGAGCTTTTGCGAAATCGATTCAGCACGCGAGCGCGAGTACCGGCGTAGGCATACGCCTCAATCGCGATCTCGCGAAGACGGAGAGCAAGGGAGGGCGAGAGACGTACTCCGATACACGATTGTACAAGGCGGTATTAACTGTTTGCTACCGGTTCGCTGTTCTGCCCCTGCAGCGAATATTCCGGGTGATCATGTAAATTGGAGCAAAGGCAAATTGAACATGAAAATTCGTTTAACTCTATCGTTTAAAAGGTTTCAAGTTCCATGTTTTACAAAATTATTGAAACTTCAAGCTGTCGCATTCGGTATGCGTGCATAACCGGACTGCGAGTCGTTTTCACGTCGAGCGAGACTTCAATCGTGATCTCGCGAAGACGGAGAGCAAGGGAGGGCGGGAGTCGTACTCCGATACACGATTGTACAAGGCGGTATTAACTGTTTGCTACCGGTTCGCTGTTCTGCCCCTGCAGCGAATATTCCGGGTGATCATGTAAATTGGAGCAAAGGCAAATTGAACATGAAAATTCGTTTAACTCTATCGTTTAAAAGGTTTCAAGTTCCATGTTTTACAAAATTATTAAAACTTCAAGTTGTCGAATTCGGTATACGTACATAATCGGACTACGAGTCATTTTCACGTCGAGCGAGACTTTAATCGTGATCTCGCGATTGATGGAGAGCAAGAAAGGGCGCGGGACGTGTTTCGATACACGGGTGAATAAGGCGGTATGAACTATTGGCTACCGGTTCGCTGTGTTGCCTCTGCAGCGAATATTTCGGGTGATCATCTAAATTGGAACAAAGGCAAATTTGAACATGAAAATTCGTTTGACTCTATCGTTTGAAACGTTCGAACCTTCGTGTTTAACAAAATTGTCGAAAGTTCAAGCTGTCGCATTCGGTATATGCACATAACCGGACGACGCGTCGTTCACCCAGAAAAATAATTTATTTGACGTCCACCGTTTATTTTACTCAAACCAAATAAACTGTGGCAGTCAAATAAATTATTTTTCTGGGTGTTTTCACGTCGAGCGGGACTTTGATCGCAATCTCGCGATTGACGGAGAGCAAGAGAGGGCGAGAGACGTGTCTCGATACACGGTTGAACAAGGTAGTATGAACTATTTGCTACCGGTTCGCTGTGTTGCCCCTGCAGCGAATATTCCGGGTGATCGTCTAAACTGGAACAAAGGCAAATTGAACATGAAAATTCGTTTGACTCTATCGTTTGAAACGTTCGAAGCTTCGGGTTTAACCAAAATTGTCGAAAGTTCAAGCTGTCGCATTCAGTAAACGCACATAACCGGACGGCGAGTCGTTTTCACGTCGAGCGGGACTTCAGGCGCAATCCCACGAAGGTGGAAAGAGGGCGAGACATGTGTTTCGATACACGGTTCTACAAGGCAATGTAAATTGGAGCACAGGCAAATTGAACACGAAAATTCGTTTAACTCTGTCGTTTAAAACTTTCGAAGCACCATGTTTAACAAAATTGTCGAAACGTCCCGCAGGCCCATTCGATATACGTACATAAAACGGACGACGAATCGACCGCTCTCACATCGAGCTGCGTTTGCCTCACTATGTAAAGCAACTAAACCGTCGAGAACCCTTTTTCTTGTATATAAAAGTTCCCTTCGGTACATATAAAATTCGTACTCACCGGAAACGTGGCACGAATCGAATTCCACTTTCGGCCGACGTCTTTCGGTTAAACGGACCGTGGAGTGCAATGAGGCGGGCGGGGCTCTCTCGAGACGGGTTTTCGTTAAATCTCGGCACTATCTCGACTCGCTGACTGCCGCCCGCTCGACCGCCCGCGTTGCACAGTGTCGTCGACTATTTAATAAATATATCTATATATTTTTTTTATCGATTACTTATGTTTCTATTATTTGTCTGTTTCAGGTAAGAATTCAACGATTTTTCGCACGATGGTGGATTTTGGATTCTGAGGGCCACGGAGGTCTATTGGTATGGTCGAAGTAGTCAGGGTAGAGTCGCCTTTATTTCGGTCATTTTCTGGTGTATTGTCAGGAATTTCGTTTCAAGATAAGTTTTCGGTTTATTGCGATGAAACAGAGTGCATATTTTTATTTCTATTATTACATAACGCAGACATTTTTTTGTCACACGGTATTGAATCCTTAAGGCGGTGCAAGCTGCGATGTAGGACTGCCTTTTTGCAACTTAGGATCGCAATATCTCAGCGACCATTGAACATATTGACTTCAACCTTAGAGGGCCTATTAAGAGCACATCTCGCTATCGTCCGGACTATGGACAACTTTCGAATATGAAAATTATAGGGAAATAATAAGTTTTACAAAAAAAAAAAAAAAAATTTGCAAGTTTTCAAAATCGTGCCACCCTTTCGTCAAATTAAGAAAATAATATTTACTCAATTTCATTGCAACAAACACAACAATTTTCTTCCAAGAAAATTCTGACGACAAACCCGAAAATGCCCGAAAAAAGGGAGACTCTACCCTTAAATAAAGTATATCGATAATGTATCTGAATTTCATCCGGACTAATTCCGAGGATTTGATTGAGCGACTTAGCCAAAAAAAAGTTTGACGACTCGAGCCGCTCCGCGCACATCGATCATACGCTAAACTGTCCGACAGTTCCACCCGCAAATCTCCCTATTATTTATTGCGTCCAACCGCGCCGAAGAGTACGAAATTGAGGGCGAAAAAATGTGCACTTCGCGTCTGGGCCTCTCGATAGAAACGTCGACCTCTGCGATTTCGTTGGATCGTCAGGCTCGGCTGGGCTCAACGTCATGTGCGATAGGGACGCGATCCTTGCGATAATGTCGTTTGATGAATCGTCGATAAATCAAGATGAATTGATTACTGGGATAACGGTGCAGTAGCCGTCTCCGCGGTCGGAGAGCCCCGACGGTCGAGCACACAGCCGGCTCACAGGAGCGTGACAGCCGGACGCCGAAACTCCTCCACTGGTGCACGTCGCTCGCCGTCTTCCTCGGTCTTCTATCGTCACTCTCGTCGGAGACAATGCACAGCTTCCGGCCCCGAGCCAGTGCACACCCCCCCTCTCCCGCGCGTCTATTGCCGCTGGTTTACGACCTCGGCAAATTTACATGACAACGCCGAAGGCGTTTGATCCTATCGTGCGTCGGCGAGGCGCGATACCTTTGGCACTAATTAATCGTTTGGTAACGAGCCCGGCGCCGCGTAATCTCAGGCGTTTCGGTTTCAACTCGTCAAAGACGCAGCCGTGAGCTCCCTCAATAGAATTTAACTCTCGGCAATCTGCCCGACAAATGGAACGATATTTCGTTACTCGCGGAGACGACTCGCAGTCGCGCGAGACGCTGTTAATCCGTCGTCGGAGGTTGACGATTTCCCCGTCGGGCGGGTGTCTGTGCGCATACGTAAATGCGCGCTTTTGTGTACACGAGGAATGGGAATTCATCGTATTTGTAGCGAGCTACTTGAATTTCACCGCGCGTACTCACCTCGCTTTCGAGACATCGTCGGCTGTCGTCGTCTCGCGGGAGGCGCGGTGACTCAGACTTCCCGGTAACGAAACAAAAAAAAAAAAAAGGTGAGACGAGCGCTCGACGCTGCGTCGCTCGGAATCGCGTCGAGGTCGCTCGAATGCTCGGTAGAAGAATCTGGCAACGGCCGAACAGTGGCCGACAAACAGGCAACGCTGCAAACGCCGCGGAAACTCTTCTGTCGAGGTCTCACGCATAAACGTGCGCAGTACAAGCGGAATCTACGAAAGACTGCTCGTAATTAAAGAAAAAAATGTTTTAGGTGCGCATTTTTTCGCGACAGCGGGACGCATTTTTTTTGGTTTTTTATTTTCTTTTTTTTTTGTTTCTCTGTGGTGCGCAACCTCGAAAGAAATTCTTGGTCGGCGTCACACAGAGTGGCAAAGCGAAAGAAACACGGAGGAGGAAAAAAAGGCGGTTTGCGGCCTGGCACAAGAAAGCAATTAATAGTCGACATACCATCTGATAGGATGGGCGGAGGTGGATGGAGGGGGGGGGGGGGGGGATCGGACGGGAGAGCCGGTTGTGAAAATTAAATTTTCCATCGCTGTATAATGAAAAGACCGCGGTGACCCACGACTCCGCCCCAGTTCGTGCGGTCCCGTCGCTTTACGGCCGCGGGACGAAAATTGAAGCGATGAAAAACCCTCTCGGAGCTTTTCGTTTAGTCTAGCTTAAACTCTTACGTAATATCCTCGGGCTCAAATTTATTTCGTCAAGGCGGTTTAAACAAATGAAAAATTCTTTTCTTCCGGTACACGCGTGGCTCGCGGGCCTCGGAACGAGACGCGGAGATATTAGCTTCGTTTTATCTGCCGCACCGGGGACTTATTAAAATTAAAGACAAGAGAAACTAAACAAAAATATGAGAATAAAAAAAAAACTTTAGGAAATTCAAACACTTTAGGAAATTCATGGGCCGTTCAAGCTGACCGGGCCTCGACAGCCCGTTTTTCTCGAGCCACAGGTGCCGGCCACTTTTATCCATTATTTTATTATTATTATTATTACGTTTTTCTTTTCTCAACGCCCAACGTCATCCTTTCCCTCGCCCGCATATTTACATTAACCCTGACAGTGTGTAGGCAGAGCGGGGCGTCAAGGATCATACACAAGAAGCTCAGCGGAGGCGGCTACGGTTTCTCTCGTCTTCTTAATTGCTACCGTCTTCTTGCCCCTCCCCCCCTCCGTCATTAATAATTATTATAAGGAAAGTAGGTGATTCGAGGGTGAGGCCGGAGGTCTCGGCGACGCGGTCCCGCTGTCGGCTTCCCGCGCGTTAATTGCTGTCTCCATTGTTGGTCGATCCGCGAGAAAACGAAGTGGCAAGACCCAGGTGAACTGGGAAACGGCGGTAAATGCACCTTTTCACCTTCTCACCACTTGCCTGCTGTCGTTCCTTCCTTCCTTTTCGACCCGACAATTTTCCTACTCTCCGTCTCCCTCCGTTTCTTGCTCTCGAGCTTTATCAGCGACCCGAGGCTGGGACGCGTTTTCGTCGCAACATCATCCGCAGCGTCTCCCCCCCCCCCCCCCCCTTGCGTCGTTGTCGTTGCTGTCACTAAAAGTTTCGGGCTTTCGCCGTTAGGAAACTTCGAGACCGAGCCGGTGCAAGCCCACTTTCCTCTGCTTAGTATCCCATACACCGTTCTCTAACTCACCGCTTCACTTTTCTCCCGAGACTCGTGCCACGAATCTCGTAAACTTCTGGTTCCATGATGGAGCCTCGAGGCGGCACTCGCGAGCCGCGTAAACGAGCCGTTACCGACGGAGATAACGAAATTTTCGCGCGCATCTCTCACCTAATTGCCAACCAGGAAATGACACAGACATACGGGAAATATACTGTACATTGTGTGTGTGCATACATGCACACACGTATGCAGATTGCCTCGATTCACCTTGGCGTTCCTGTGACTCATCGGGAGAGATATATTAATGATCCGTGATTGCTTCGAGTTGATAACCGAGATACGACACGCGTCTCTTGACATACGTAAGGACTTGTGTATATATAAATAAACACGCCTACCGTAAACTTCTTTATCTCGAGAGATTTAACTTTATTATTCTTTTTACCGTCTGGAAGAGAGTTATGCAGCTCTCGATCGGTTATTCGCGGGACTCCACTTCGTATATATATTATTACCGGGAGCGAGTCTCGAATGTTCATTAGCGCAGTCTCGATGTAGAAACGCGTATACATGTGCGCTCTTCGCATCCCTCTTTATCGCTCTTTCGCTCAGTTTTCTCTCGTCCCACACACGGGAATTAATATAGTTCCTTATTCCCTTGGCTTGTAGATCACCGTCTGCTTTCACTCGACGATAGATGAAAAAAAAAAAAAAAAAAAAAAAAAATTATGAACATACATTTTTTTTATTCAATCTGTATTCAGGAGAACCAAGACCGAATTATTTTTCATTCTGCCCGAGCCGATACAGTTGCCAGACTGTCTCCCGAGCCTCGCGCTCCTTACAACCGGGGAACGCAATTAAAATTCGTAGCTTCGCGAACTCGAGGCCGGGTACGACATAATTATCTCGATCTGGGTGAAGAATTATCGAGACCCGCGAGCCATTAACGAGAGAGGCATGGGCTCCTGGTGGTGCATTGCGGACCGCTTCGAACGTGTCGAAGCCACGGCGATTATCGCTCGTCGTGCGTAATAGTGTAAGTACCGACTGCTCTCGCTGTGCCGGTTCTCCTGCACACTCTCTCTCCCTGCATCAACGCCAGGGCTGCTGCGTCGCTGCAGGAATATCATGCCGACGTTAAATCCGAACGCTCTCGCGTACGTGTTGTACACGAACCGCGCGCACACACAAACGGCCGCCTTGTCTAAATGTCGAGACCCGCTTGTACATTCATCATCATTAACGCGTATCCGGCCCACCTATGCGACAACTCCGCCGGGCTCGCCAGCTATGCCACGCAACTGGGCCGAGTCGGGAGGCTCTCCCTGCGTACCCCCAACTCGCGCCGGCTCCGACTACCGCGGTGTGCTGCCTTTTGTTTCCTGAATGCGATAGCGAACTCGGGGGCCAACATAATTATATCAGCGGTTGTCATCGGTGGTCAACGGTCTTTCGATTTAATTACTTTTTTCGTTTTTTTTTTTTTTCACTTTTTTTTTGTAACCCTCCAAATCAAGCGTGAAGGTAGATGGGGCTGACACGCAAAGGGAATTAGCTTGATTAGCAGTCGGTGTACTAATTAGTTTCACTCCGGTGAAACTGAATAGCGGTGGTCTGGGAACGGTTGGGCATTTGAGGAAAAGTATGGGAGATATATGTTCCTTGGTAGGTGTAATATGGTATTTCTGGAGCACATATGGAATATATTATGTAAAGGTGTGTAGCGCCGTGAGATTTACATTGCCAGAGGTTGAAGCCATTTCATATTATCTCGGAGCTTCTCGACGCGTATAGAATGGTCGGTGAATTGTGGAGGCAACGTTGTCTCGTAAAAGATTCATCATCAGCGTATCTTTCGAAGAGAGACAGAGAGAGAGCGAGAAAAACGATATAAAAAAATCTTTCTCTCTAGTTTCCTCGTTTCACGTATTCAATTTCGTGAGCGTTTGACCGTTGCCCTTGCGGAGTGCGAACTCAGCCGATTACGCTTGTGTGCTCTTTGGTTCAGCGGGAGAGTCTTCGTTTGTCCGGAACGTCGAGATCCCCTGACAGAGGACCGAAGAGATAACGAAAGCTGTGTCCCGTGGGCTTTTCTCTCGCTCACGTCACCACCTCGTTCTCACGAGTGATAAATGATCGTCCAAAGGGGGAAAAAAATGCCTCGGCCAAGCGAATTCTGCACAGTATCTTTTCTCATTGATTCATGTTTTATTTTCCGTGCGTCTTATTTTTTTCCGTTTTTTCATATTCCATGTAGGTTTTGACGATGGAACGGACGCGACCAATGGTTGCCCCAGTGTTGGCGTGGCGATTGTCGAATCCCCAACGTTCGGTCAATATTCGGCCCAGTAGTGGTTTGAAAATTTGCGGCAAACGCTCGGCTGCGTTTGACTCGCGAATTGTTGCTTTGTCAATTTGAGACCAATGTTAGGCCGAATGTCGATTCGCCGACCGTTGGTCCATTGATGCATGAAATCACGAATCCGATTTGCTGCCGATTTTAGGCCATTGTTCGTCCCAATATCCACTCGCATATCGCCGGTTTGCCGATGTGACGCAGCTGATTGGCCCATCAATCAGCTGCTTTCGCCGCTAGATGGCGCCAGCCCAAGTTAAATAACTCGCAAGCAAAGTGTACGCGGGGGTCAATATAAGAACATGCGAAATGACATCTTCTTTAATTGACGCAAAAGATGAGTATTATTTTTGGATTCTGTACTCGGTAGTCAATAAATGCTTAGGCAATACATCGACTGACAACGACCGCATTGAGAGTTCTCGTAAGAGAAAATATATAAAATATAATCTGTTGCAGATATTATGAAGCATAACAAACGGATATTTGAACTTTTACAATATTAAAAAAGTGTACGTTAAAACCACTCTTGCCCTGTATAAGTATACCTATAAGAATACATATAAATATACCTATAAAGGGCCTACATGGAAAACCAATTATCGGCCGATCCTCTTCATTGACCTTGGGGCCAATGCTGGCTGCCAGTATTTGCAAGTACTTATCATCTAAGACTCCCTCGATGATTGGGCCAAGCTCGCATGCCAATGTTGACAACATCGGTGCCTAGCTTCGCCCAACCATTGGCCACATCCGATTACCCTACATCGGCGGATCCTCCATTGATTTTATCTCACGTTATTACTGCGGTTGGATTTTATCTTGTTAATCTTTCCGCGATTGTATGAGCTTGAGCAGCCTAACTAAACTATCTCTTGACCCTCCCTCTCATCTCTCATCGTACACAAGTGTGTCACAAATATCAGAGGAACGATGTTCGCCTAAAAAGTTGGGTCGCACGTGCCTCGGAGTCCTCCATTTCGTGATGTCTCCCGCTTCGCGAAAAGTTACCCCGCTTTTTCTTTGCAAAAGGGTCGCCCTGGGAGATAACGCTCGAGAAAACCTTTCGGAAAATAAATCTCGACCAGCTCTCGTCAGAACTATATACTTTTTATTATACAGAAACGGCGAACTCTACCGTTTTTGCCAGCGTATACATTTTTCACTCACGAAGAGTCACGAAAAAGCTTGCGGAAAGGTCACGTACGTTTTACTCCCTATATATAGCCACGCGCATGCGCGAACTTCGCAAAATGTCGCGATATAATGGAGCAGTTATAATTTTCCAAATACCTTCGTGGCACTCGGAAGCTGGGGGTTCTTATGGATATAAGGCGCTTTGAAATTTAAATCGCCCCCGGTTCTCGGCTCCTTGGCTCACATTCCCTCCGCCTTCTCGTCGTCGTTTCTCGGCACCAGAGAATATCGATAGCCTGTCGTTTATTTCCCATTCCCCGTCCCTCTTCATCCGTGGAATGGGACCGTAAGTGGCGACAAGTTGTCTCGTCGATATTCCTGTCTAAGTGGATGACCCGTAATGATCCTCCGCTTCGCTACCGCCTCTCGAAATTTTCCCTTCCTAAGAGGCTTCGGAGTCACTTCGCGCACGCGTCTTCGTGTTTCAAGTCAGCCAGTTATAAAATTTGTCATAAAATCTTTATAGACATCGCGAGATTCGATCGGAATTTCATTCGTATCGGAAAAAAAATTCCAAGAATACTTAACTCTCGCGTCACAGGCATGCATGGAGCTCGGGCGTGCGCTCTACTCTCCCGCTTTTTTTTCATTTATCTTCTCAACGGGGCACAGTGGCTTCTTTGATGCTCTGTCCCGCGACTAGACGGTCATGCCGAAGGCTTCGATAAGGCCGAGCTTTCAACTAAGTCGGCGGGTCTCGAAAATTGTTTCGTGTCAAAATAAGACAAAATACTTTGAAGTAACGCGGCACCAAAATACCACGCCTTAATAGATGCATGGACGAACGGGTAGATGATACTGGATATGCTAAAAGTGGTGATTATGACCCAGTCCATATATCATTGATTCACGTGTTAATCGGGGTGACCGATATTCACCACCTTTGCCCTATATGGAAGAAAATAGAAACGCCATTGTAATGCATGTTATTATTGCATAGCGCTGTTCGGACGTTTTACACTCAAAAGTAACCAATCCGGCTCGTCGACAACTCGTCGATCGGTAATCGACTGCGTTTCGATATTTTCTACTCAACGGCATCGAGCCATTATCCCGAAGAATTCGTCGATAATTCGATATTTAATAACAATGGAATTGTCGTCGTGTCCGATCTCTACTCGACCGCAGACCCACAAGCAAAATGGTATCGACTCTCCTGTGTGGTTCGATGCGCGGACGTTATACCAGTCGCTCGTTCGCGGTTGGAACAGTTTACTTTGGCCGATTACGAGATGACGGCGAGGTCCCTCCTGTGCCATGCCGTTATTGCCGATAGAGCCATTATCGAACGACGCCGGTTTCCCGAGCCCGAGCGAGAACGAAAACCCTATTAGCACTGGCCAACCGTCCTGCCGTATAGATAAGAGCTAACTAGCATTGCAAAACAGCGGCCCGAGACAGGCCTTCGATCGACGGTTCGATCGTAGCGTTTCGCTTTTACCCTACCAACAACAATCCCTCCACGTTCGCAGCTCCGTTAAATTACCTCGCGCCGGCCATTGTCAAACGGATTGGTTACCGCTTTCGTACTACGGATAGGCTTATAGTATCCTGAATACTCCGCTCGACATCTACATGCGAAACCCAGGAAGGTCACGAGACGATTCATTAGTGGGGCAAAATTGAACCTCTGGGAAAAATCAACGATTTTT
Source organism: Exephanes ischioxanthus (assembly GCA_958510785.1). Taxonomy (NCBI): domain Eukaryota; kingdom Metazoa; phylum Arthropoda; class Insecta; order Hymenoptera; family Ichneumonidae; genus Exephanes; species Exephanes ischioxanthus. The sequence goes on along the minus strand of OY294025.1, from coordinate 9,720,740 downwards.
AATCATTTTTCGGTAGACTAAAAATGCCTCGTCCCAACAAGGAGCGAAGGATCTTGCAAAAATTATGATATTGTGGTGAATACGGTGAATGTGCCCCATCCCGATTAGCCCACAAATCGATGATATAGGGACCAGGCCATATACGTCACTTTTATCCTATGTTTACATATGGTACCCCACGACTATATTACCATCTATAAAAAGAGACCATTTTTAATTTGCAAGAATTTTTACCATACACCTATACGGCAATTTTAAGATTAGCGTTCTTTTAGCGTTTTTAAGATTAGCGCAAAAAAATGTCCGTAAGTATAAAAATCATTGTAAATATCACATTGGTTGACGGATGGAAATACAGTCGTCAACTACCACACGTGTCATAGTAATTTTTCTCAAGCGGTATGGTAATTTTTACGCGATCGTTCTTTCCTCTGTTCCCCAATACGCAAAAGCCCAAGTTCGCGTACGCTTACCGATATGAAAGTCAAGTATGGTCGTACATCATACAGTATATCCGTTAACCCATTGTAACACACTCATGTGGCTCCCAGTGATGACCGTCGCCCGGCCAGCATTGAATTAGCATCGGATTAGCCGAGTTAGCCGTTTGTTTCTCACTGACGTCCAAGGAACTCCGGTCCCCAATGGTTCCGAGCGCTTTGACTGCCTCCCGGAGCATCCCCCTTCCTGATTGCAAATTTATTCGCAACGCGTGCCTGCACCTTCTCGTCCATATGGATTTGGCGCACAAACAGCAACAACAAAAATGCGAGGATTCCCCCCGCGATCCCTTTAGGTAAGTACTTCCATGATAAATAATCCGATTATTCAATCCCTTCTCATTACAATGCCCCTCAGTTATTTGTATGAGAAATTCCCGACTCTCCCTTGCCGACTCGCTGATCTCCGTCTGGCACGTTAATTTAATCGCCGTTCTGCAATCTATGAACGAGAGCAGGAGCCATATATATCTGTATATAAATATATATTTATATATATATGTATGTGTGTGTGTGTGTGTGTATATATCGCCGAGCAAGAGCGATGAGACTTCGTCCAAGTTCTCCGCTCGATGTGCTGTAGGTAAACTGTACATTGAAATGAGATTAGTCCGGTTTTCCTGCGAAGCGAATTGCCCGTCGCATTCCATCGCGTGTGTATCGCCGACGATCAGCACAGCACACACGAACCAGTAACAGTATTAAGCGGAGTTGAACAACTATAGTCGTTGTGTGTTCCCCTCTTTGAGTGTGTCGATACATATGGCCCGAACGGGAACGATCCCGGTAACATTGTAGAGCATCAAGTGAACTTTGTATTATGGGCACATCCCAGAAGATATGTGGCATTCGGTGCGCAAGTATAGGAGGTTACTGTCGGTTTCTCAGTCGAGACTCTCTCTCGGTGCATTCATGCCATCGAAAGCTCTCGTGTTGCACCGAGCCGACATACAGCGATCATCGACAGCCAGTTTGTGCTACTCGTAAGCCCTACGTGCCGTTGGATAACGTGGCCAATTGGCCAATCTCCCTTCGATACACACACACACACATGGACACATGCATACACTGATATCCATACATACTGCTGCGATGTCCTGCATAGCTCTCGGCCCGATGGAGTTTGTTTGCTCGTTTTGTACTGTTGAAAAAAAGCTGAAAAAAAAACTTCAACTACTGTTGAAAAAAAAGGGGAAAATAAAAGAACCAAACGTATCTGGTAGGAACGACAGACCATAGTGGACATTGGTAAACGAAAATAGCTCTCGAATTGGCCGAAAAACGCGAATGTCTAGTCCGCGGGTTCCAATTGCCGAACAATTACGCGGAGCATCGGTAGGAAACATTCGGAATAGCGAAAGAGCATTATCAGCTCGAATCCACTTCCAATATCTCTCTGTATGTATCTCCGCTTTATATACACAGGTGTATACGTATATGTGTATGTGGACCAGAAAACGATGTAATACACGTTCTCCAACCTTCCGTGGAGCTTTTATTGGCACATGTAACGCATTGAACTCTCGATTTAAACTATTTCTCGTTTAATACTTTTGCCAGAAACGGCGGAGACCGAGAGCTCCGTGTGGGTGTCGGAAACAGTGTGGGTGTCGTCCAGAGGCGAGACTGACGCTGAGTAGGTGCGCTTGTACGTGGGAGAGTGGTTTATCTATGATACGTCACGCGGTCGCGAGACTCGCGAGCCTATGTTCGGGGAAATTAGTATTGAGGTATTGAACGAGAAAAACGTGATTTACGTGAAAACACGAAAGCATGATCCAAATTACTATGGCAATTTGTAGCGAAAAAATGCAACGGTCCAAAAAAATATCTCACCCACATAATTTCATGCATTTTTTACTCCCGACCGCCCGCTAGGGCAAAAAGACGGGAGTTATGCGTTTCACTGCGATCCGCCGACTCGGCGACTTTTCGCAGGTGTCGATAAACGTCGGAACGGCGAGAAATTACTTAACAAATATTTGTATACTAAAACTTTATACCCTGATCTATGTTTGTGACAATACGTTTGTAAGCGGAGGTATGAACTCAAGGTAATAAACCATAATTGTAGAAATCCGGTCAAAAGATCGCGGTGACACATCTAAAAATCACGTCGGCGATCCCCACTTCAACGTACAATCGCAAATTACGCTGCATACTTCACGCTGCTGCAGAGACAGTGCCGAGTTTCCAATGTCCAATGAGAATCCCAGAATTGTTATTTATTTATAATCCTAGCGTTTTTTATTCGCGTTTTTCGTTCTGAACACGAGCGGAGCATTGGTCAATCATAGCATTTTTTAAGACCTTTTGAATTCGCATCAACCCTTCTTATTTTTTTGTTGTCGACACCTTTTCCCGTTTTTACGTCGAGTGAGAGGATTCCCGTCGGGAATAAGACATTACCTCGGGAAGTGCGATGATAGAGTAAAATATAACGGTGAATAACCATCGTCATCGGTGCATGCTAGGCGAAGATACCGGATAATCCTCGCAATGAGAAAGAGGGATCTCTATAAGACTGTGTAGAAGATATATACAAGTATAACGATAACGCGCTTAATCCCGCGAGAACCAAAGAATCCCGACTCTCGGGTTATACCGTGCGCTCCGGTTTTCTCTCGACGTCTGGGCCCGGGACGATTTTCCGTCTGCTCTGACCCGCTGGCCCTTGCCGACCGAGAACGCAGCCAGCGGCAACACAGCATTCCTGAACTATCCACTTTAAGTCTCAATTGGTTCGTTGCTTATCCTGCTGCTGCTGCTGCTGCCGTTGCTGCTGCTGCTACTCTGCCAGCAGTTCCCAGGGCTTTAGACAACCCGACTGCCCGAGGCTCGTTGACTCCGGAGGCGTGCTTATAACTCCAAGTGCCTTTTCATCCTTCTCGTTATAAAAACGTTGTTTCCGGAATTCACAAAATTTAATGAAAAATAAATCTGGCTTTCCGCTTCTTTCGCGTTTTAATACTCCGAAAAAAGAAAATATATTCTGCAGATTAAAACTTGGAATCTTCACGATTTATCCCTCGCCAATGAAGAGGCTCGTATATATATTTTTTCTTATAAACATGGCTGCAATATCTTCTGCATTAAAAAATAATAACCATTCATACATGAAAAAAGTCCATATAAACTACGTGTAAAATACATGTATTGTATTTTTGTCAGAACGTTACACGCACTGTGCAATTACATATCTGCGATATACGCCAAATATTTATATTAAGTACACATAAGTCGCACAAAAGCCCAAAAAGTTCGTACATTTTTCGTTTCGATTGGAGTCCGCCGAATTTAGGAATCCGTGCGATTATCGCGCTTCGCAATTTAAAATACCGATTTACCGATTTGCCCCACCGGGACCCGCGAAAATAGTCATTGCCGTATTTGCAGCTCGGGTTCGCCGAGCCGTCTTCCGGTTTCGCGGCGAACTCGCCTCGATCCTCGTCAACGTTACGTGTAACCCACGCGAATTTCCACCTCCGTACGGTTCTTCCAATATCGCATGGATCATTCGTGTACGTAAAGTCTGCGGTGTGCAGCAACGTCTACCGTCGCTGCACAGCCTCGGCCCGTCGGCCGGGGGTTGAAACGAGAGACGACCCGGAGGAAAACGTACCGCACAGGTTGAGGCATTGCCCAGGCAAACACGACTCTCACTCGGAGACCCCACGACGTGCCACCGTTCCGCGTACGTCCCCCCCCCCCCCCCCCCCCCCCCAAGCAGTCGCTCCCTTTGCCGTACCAAATCTGTTCGTGGATCTGGGCACGGTTACGTCGGGGACTCGCTCGTTGCAGACTCCAACGAGCGGTCCAGTCTCGTACGGAGAGTCACCGCTCGCGATTCAGTAGTCCGCGACCGGAGCACGGTTGCAAATCTCTCGACGTTTCCTGGTGGGAACGAGTCTCGGGGTTTCCCGAGTCGAGAACACACGAACGCAAACACTCAGGCACGAGAACACACAGCGAATGTTGCTCTCCGTCGCTACCATCGCCACCATCGCCAGTGAGCCTAGAGCCAACGTTGAGTTACACACATAAACCAAGAAGAGCGCGCACGTAGACTTAACGGTCAGAATGATCCAGTTTCAAAAGCCCGCTCGTACCTCTCCGGTATTCATATCTCGCCCCTCCCGGTCATCTTTATTGCAACCTCCTCACATATATTATATTTCCTATCCTCTCTTCATTGGTTTCTCTCGAGGAGGAATTAAACGACAAAGCTCGCTGGGCATATCCTGAGGCAAGTAGCAGTTTGCTGTCTATTATTCTTTGTTACAAAAGACCGGCGGCCCGCACAGAATTCTCGAGCGTATCCGGTCGTGATTTCCGGGTTTATTAGTCCTCGTCAAATCGAGCCGCTGCGGGGGTGGCTGGGAGGGTGTTTCGTTGATTCTGTCAGCCGCTTGGGAGGCGAGATAGAGATTCCATGGAACGTTGCACGCGATACTCGTTATCGGGCATGGCTCTTTCTCCCTTTTAACCTTCCGAACGCTCCCGCTGGTGATCTCGCTGCCGCTGCTGTTTAATGGAAATCGCGTTGTTCCATTCGTCTTCGGTAGCGACGAGGCATGCGCTCCCGAGGCCTTACTTCTCTCCTTCCATGCCACGGACCGGCACACGAGTGCGTGATACTCGAGCGTTTTCGCGTGAATAAATGCTGGCGCGGTGCACCGGTCGAGGACTCGAGCTGTACGTTTCTATACATGCATTCTTTTTATATAGTTTATTTTTTAACCACAGACAGGCGTAGGGGAGAGCGGGGCAAAATGGCACAGCGGGACAAAACGGGATAATGAGACAAAACGCAATTTTCCAATAATTATTGGATGGTGGCGATGGCGACCCGTGGGGCAAAACGGGGTTGAAAATCCGGATGTAGGGGAGAGCGGGGCAAAAAGGTATGAGACAAAACGCAATTTTCCAATAATTTTTGGATGGTGGCGATGGTGGTACGTGGGGCAATACGGGTTTGAAAATCCGGATGTATCGTTAGGACAAAATGGGGCTTCCAAAAATTGTTGGAAAATTGAGTTTTGCCCTCACTGTCCCGTTTTGCCCCGCTGTGCCATTTTTCCCCGGTCTCCGCTATTGTACGAGAGCTCCTACGAGCTTCGTCCCAGTGGAGAGTCGCTGTTGAGGCTACAATTTTGCTATTTGTTTGTTTTTTTAAATCTTACATCCGGGATGCAGAGAGCTTGATTGCGAGACGGATCTTCGCTAGGCGCAATATATTCATTCTCGATGTGTAAATTTCCATCCGTCGGAGGGATTTTCACGGTTATGCAGATTCGGTTGATTCGTAGGTAGGTAACGGTAGGAAACACGTACGGAAGAGGTACACAGAAATCGTGTGTATAGGAATATAGCAGCAGTCAGGTGGAATCGGAGAGGCGGCAGCGCGGGGCGTGCATCGCTGGCTTCATTCCAAAATCGATGAACTCGCGGCTGGCCTGGCATGAATGAATAAACGGAAAAAAAATAAATAAAAATCACATAAAATTACTAGGACGGAGATGGAAAGGGGGAAAAAAGTCGGGTCGCCTGCGAGGAAGGGGCAGAGGCGAGGAAGGTTTCCGGCATTTCATTGCGCACAGTAGATCGAAGCTCTCCTGTTCTTGGTTTCTCGCGGTTTACGTCCACCTCGACACCGCTTCTCTCGCTCAGTTGAAACCGCAATCGGCTTGGCGCCATGGCAAATTAAAGTCCGTTGTTCTTCATCGTTCGGACGTGAAACTGCGTACACTGTAGCCGACAAGCTGCGCCGCGATATGCCGTGAAATAAATAAAAAAAGAAACGCATTTTAATATCAAGAACGAAGTGGAAAAACAGGCTCCTGAATCATTCATCCCATGACTCACCGACCCGGAAGTTCCGACACTCACGAAGCATACATTATATTTCGGACCCAGCAATATTGTACCTGCTTGTAAGATCGTCAAGTTGATTCCTACATCCATTTTAATGAAAGTCTTCGATTTTTTCTCGATTAAATAAAAGTCTTCGATTTTGTCTCGATTAAACGAAAGTCTTCGATTTTGTCTCCATTAAATGAGCGACTTCGAAGTCTCTCTGTCCCGCTTGTCCTTGCAAATACACTCACAGACGGAATATTGCGAGTTTCGACACAGTAAAAAAAATGTGTACATTTAACGAATCTTTTTCGTCCACAAATTCCCACAATTATATTTATTGTTAATTTCACAAAAAATATTCGCAAAATTGGCAAACATTTTTGTCAAATGTACAAGATTTTTTGTTTGGTAAAATTAACATGAAAAGAATTGTGGACGTTTGTGGACAAGAAACGTCGGTTCCTATTTTACTGAGTAGAGGTCCGGGTTACGATGGACCGCGGCTGTTTCCGTAAAAAAAAAAAAAAAAAAAAAAAAATGCGAGCGCGCGAACCGTACCAGCCTGCGAGTCATCAATATATCATGAAATCTCCGACTCGGCATCGGAGCGTAACATCTGAAATAATTTGTATCGCAGTGCGTTGGAGGCGTATTACGGTACCTCATACACACCCAGCCAGTTTCATTACGTATTCAAGAGATCGTTACGCAAGCCGGTAAGCTCTCCACTGTATTAGGTGTACGATCCCCTCCCCCCCTTGCATCGGTACTCGCAGCGGAGTGAATTACTCTTGCGATACGCAATACCAATAGCGGGTTACTACCATGATACGCGCTTATGTATTATGCGAACCGTACAAGAGAGGCGTGCGTGAAACGCTGCGGTGCAAGACACACGATACCGCACAATTAATAATCAATTCGCGAGACGATTAATATGCCGTCGAGTCGGGCATACCGATGTGGGTGCGCGCGGTCCTCGGTACTGAAATTATACGAGTGCGCGTTTGTGTGGCTTTCGCGCGCTCCGAGCTTCTCTCGCACCTGAAACTTTTGACAGGTGATATCGCACCGTGCCCGCGGAGACTCGCGGGTTGCCCGGTAATTTCATTACGTTCGACGCACCGACCGGCAGGGAACAACCGGTAAATCGTAATACCTCCGGGGCTCTTTGCTCTTGCACACGTGAATGTCGTAGCGGCTCCTCCGTATCCATAAGCTCTACCCGCTCTCTCGCTTTCTCGTATCGCATCTCGCCCAACGTCTCGCGGCCGCTCTTCGGTCATTATCCCGTATAGTGCACGTATTACGCGAAGCAATCAGACGCCACTCTCCCGGGCTCGTGCTTTGTCTGAAAAGCGTTCCGAGGACCTCGAGGTCGAGGCGCCGCTCGCTATTCACTCTGCTCGCGCGTCTTATTTATTATTTATTTATTATTTATTTATTATTTATTTATTATTTATTTATTATTTATTTATTATTTATTTATTATTTATTTATTATTTATTTATTATTTATTTATTATTTATTTATTATTTATTTATTATTTATTTATTATTTATTTATTATTTATTTATTATTTATTTATTATTTATTTATTATTTATTTATTATTTATTTATTTATTATTTATGGACTGTCGAGAATCAGAAAGGTGTGTCTCACATAATAGTACATGTTAGATGGTGCGAGATACGCCCTTCTGATTCTTCGCAGTCGGTGTCTATGTAAATGTGCACACATACTCGTTCTGTAGTGCAGAGAATCGTGCGCACGAAGCTTAAGAATTTCGTCACGCCGGATTATGCGTACTTACTCGCAGGATCCTCGTGTATACACGTGTAACTATCGCATATGTTAATGGAGTTGCCGAGAGAGCAAGCCGCGATACCGCCACTGAGCCGCCCTGTCGCGTTGCGGTACATTGTGCACGGTGTACCTACACCCGCGTCGTCCCGAACGAGGCAGACGCGGGCGTGGTCCCGATTATTCGATCTCTCGATCGTCCGCGACTCCCCGGGGCGAATTTGGTCGACGAGCTCGGAGCTAACGGTTTTCATCCTCGCCGTCGATCGTGCGTCGCTTCGATAACCGTCTCTCCGTTTTGTCCGAAGATTTTTTTTAATAGCAACAATTTCGCCGTTCCGTTTCGATCGCACGATCGAAGCTCGCGACTGTACGTTCGTGAGGTAAATGTGCCAATGACTGGACACGTCCCAGTTACCGGGCAAGTAGCCTGCAGACTTGAGTTTATTACAAATATAATGGTTGAAAAGAGGAGTTACTGTTAAAATAGATTCTACAATCAATAATTGACATACATGCAAAAGGTCGCCATAGATCATACGTAAATAATGATTTAATTATTGCAATTGCTTAAACAATAGTGGATTTTTGAATCCGTACACTGGTTACGCTGAATCGTGAATCAACAGATCCAGTATTTGAGGGGTTATCCTCGAGTCATTCGTCTGCAAAACGTATACGTTCTGTCGCTGTATTCATTCATACGTTTACACTCGTACAACGATAGCACGTATGCGTTTTGCAAACGAATGACTCGCGAATAACCCTGGGGAGTTATTCTCGAGTCACTCGTTTGCAAAACGTATACGTTCTGTCGTTGAATTCATTCAGTTGTCTGCATACAGTGACAGAGCGTATACATTTTGCAAATGATTGACTCGAGAATAACCACCGAGGACACCGGGTAAGACCCGAAAGGGTTTATATTAGCTGGGCTTGCAACATATCTCATGTGTGAATATGAATATACATGTTTTATTGGATGAATCAATAAAATACCCCGTTTTGTGTACATTTGTATCTTTCAGTGTTTTTGTGATTTTTTTTTCTTTTTCATATTGCAAAAGTATTTAATGGATGGGTTTCAAAAACTAGGAACTTTAACCTTGAGATTAGTTACCACCATTTTGTCAAAACGATCAATGTATGATAGCGGAAATTGGGTTCGGAGACAGATATCGTCTTAAATGTCCAGTCATTGGCACGTTTAACTTTCAGCTGCGCGAAGAGGTCGATTCCTTGACTTGGTTACCTTATTCCGCGTTTTCTGAAATAGAAGAATGTTTTCCGATCGGCGAAGCTCCCGCGCGATGCCTCGGAAGCGCGGAATTCTCACGGGATTCGATCGTTATTATTATAAATTAATTAAAAAAAAATAGATCGAATAATAAAAATAGTCGTCAATAATTTTATAGCATTTCTGGTAGGAATTTTAGAGCATTAAAGCAGGACCTAAAAAGTCCAAATTAGGCCCCGATTCAACGCTCCAAAAAAATGTCTACTACTGCTAAAACACCAGTACTCGTAGTCTCACGTTCTAAAGTTCCCACCTATTTTTGATCGAATGTTCACTTTGCATCTGAGGTAGTAAGATTCTCCCTCGGGTGGCCGCCATTGGCCGACTACCCTCTGCATCCAATTCCCAGACATATACCGCGTATTTCAATATATTCCAAAGTCCACACTGTACACCTCGGACGATTCGTCTCCCGGAAGATGCGTTCGGCGAAATCCTCGAGGGCTTGCGCATCTCTGCCGTATCGTGACTTGTCCTCGAGCAATATTCTCTCCTCGGGGTTTACATTGAACCGCTTCCCTTTCTTCTCGTCCCTCGTCTTCCCTTCTTGCTCGGAGCACCGCGAGCATGCCAACTTCTCGCTGCGGGGTTGCAGCTGGTTCCGGGCTCCGGAGAGTACCATCCCGACGATACGGAAGTTATGAGAGGTAGTCGTCGCGGAGAGACGGGGAGGATGGTTAGAGCCGAAGTAGCAACTGTGCTCCAAAGATAGTTCGAGGACACACCGTCATCCTTGTACCTATACCTTGCTGTTGGTACGCTGCGCTCCGTGGGATATTAGTGACTGTATTACGCCGTTTGTAGGGTCTCCCGTTTGCCCCTGGTGTTACCCAGAGAACCGAGCTAACTACTGTAAGTTATGCTTTAAACTCACCACCGAAATATCCAGAATCCAATGACGCGCACGAAATCCCGAGTTTCCGTGTATCAAAACTATTCGCGAACCAAACTGTTTGCATCGGTTGAGCTACAAAGTCAGCCGACCCGGTGAATCCTCACCGGACTTTTGGCGGTGATTTGACTGTGAATTACACTATACATTCGTAGCAAAATAAGGAGGTAAAAGGTGCTGTTTTGCTTCCAACATGACGATGTCTCGTGCAAGGATGAGGCACCGAACTTGTGCGATCCACGAAGACCTTACCGGTGTGTGGTCTTGATGGAGGGAGTTCATAGTACTCCGGTAGGTCCGGATAACGTACCTATCCCATCGTCAAAGTATATAACTACTTCTCTCGAGTAAGGGAGCCTCGAACGGTGAATGCAGAGGACGCAAGAATGCACCGACCGTTGCATCGGCGGTGGACATGGAGCGCGATAGCCTCGGGGGTTGCGAGGTGGGACGAAAGAAAGCAAGCAAATAAGAACGAGAGGCGGTCGTCGTAGACCCAGCCGTAGGGGCTGGGACGATATATGCTTTGTGCGGATTCGGCATAGGGACTGGAAGCACAGCTAGTGGGTTTCACTACCACCGGAGAGCTGCGGAGCGCAAACTTGAACAATATCTCTCAAGACGCTGCTGCTGCCGTTCGTTCGCTGGCTCGCCCGCGGGCACTACCAGGCTCGCGAAACTTCCAGCATTGCTCGTGGGCCGTCGCTGTATGAGCTACATATCTGTACCTCGCTGCTCGAGAGAGCCTGAAGAGAGACCACCCGAAGCGGAGGAAAACGAGCGAGGACCGTCCGAGTTTTCCGCGTTACGGGAGAAACTTTCACATATTCCACACTTCACTCGGCTGCTGTGCCTCGTACTCCGTCTCTCTGCGTTTGCACATTTATATTCTCGCGCAGAAAAAAAAAAAACAGAAGAGAAGCTTGGCGCTGGCGGAGTTCGTTGCCTAACTTGCCGCGCTAGTTTTAGCCGGACTCGACCCACACGATGCCGCAACGTACGGTGCGCAAGCACTTTGATGTTCTTGCGTATTGGTCTTCACCCGGCATATGACCGGAAACGGTCTATCGTTTCAACAGGCCTTTTTTTTGTCCGTGCAATTTTTTTTATCTTTGATTACACGCCTGCGAAACTTCGTTAAGGAGGACCGTGGAGAACCATTGCCTCTCTCGAGAAGACAGAAAAGTTGCTTCGTTATTATTACATCCGGCAACTTCTCTCCGCCTTGTTATAGCGTGAGTCTTGTTGGGTGCCTTTCGCAGCGCACCCATTAAATTGGGGCTGCAGATCCGGCAAGAACATCCGGCCAGAAATATGCAGGAATAATCGAACGTTATAGCGAACTCGCGGATGAACTTTGACTTATCGATAGTTTCCCGGTTCTGTAATAGCGTTTGATAAGTTTCGAGAAATTTTCCAAGTATCATCGAACAATAGTAATCCTATTACTCGCTCGTTAGGCGATGTTTGAAAACTTTGTTTTTGTGGAAAGTTGCAGCGAAATTTGTTGTTTAAATAGTACAGTGATTGCGGGAATGCGCGGTTTTTCCCTCAAATTAGATCGTCCGGAGGTCACAGGGAAGTGTGTTGAAAGTTGGCCGAAGAACGCGATGATTAGAGGGAGCCGCGGGAGAAAGGGGAAGCAGGACCGTGGAGAACGACAACGGGCCAAAAGTCACGGCCTCGTTTACTTGACGTTGTCCAATGCACGTATAGCTCTTATACACACGAGGAACTTGCGGGATTGTGTAAACTCGTGTGCCCTCGCTAGGCGAGCACAGCACGTGCTTCCCGTTAAATTTATGAACGATCGATGCCGCTCGGGCGACCCAACAGCGAGCCACCGGCAAGAGCAGCAGCAGTCGACCACCACGTTTTTCCTAACGAGAGAGACCCGCGAAATGGTCTGCGTATGAGTGTGTGTGTGTGTGTGTGTGTGCTTATGCGACCAGAGTAAATTTGCCGCCCGGACGACGTACAAAAACAATGATGGTTAAATAAACGAATTTTTACTCGTTAAAATTCCAGACTCGGCCCGAGCAAAGTGAGAGCCGGGGCTCGTCGCACTCGACAAAATTTCGTCGTTTATTCAACTCTCGCAATCACTGGAATTTGTAATTGTAACAATTTTTTTGCAAGTGCGCGCTCAAGAACCAATTAGGACGGGTAATGGGTAAATCTTGTTTTTTTTTTTCCCGTTTAAAATGTTGAGTTTTCATTTCAAATGTTGAGCTAGGAGTAAAAAAAAGTGCCAGGTTCGTGACGTTCGGAGGAGAACACGTCAAACATAGCCCCGAAACGGAGAATGAAAATACTTAAATTTATGACGAATTTTTGTAGGAAATTTTGCGATTTTTCGTATTTTCAATAAGACATGTCCTTGCTTCCCGAACCTCGAAAAATCCCAAATGCCTATCGGGTCTTATCGAAGAAAATACACAACAAAAAAAAAGTGTTCTCATTATTGTTTACGACGCGACTGTAGTTTTCGAGGCACGCGAATAATTGAACCATTCGATATTTTCAAGATTACGTTTTCTTAACACAGATTTTTTTTTTTTTCTATCAGAACTCCCGGAACAAGTCTGCCTTTAATTATTATATTGATCCGTTCAGCGCCGTGGGCAGTGTCGAAGAGTGCCTTTCACGGCTCCATGAATTCCTGCCAATTAGACCGTGGAGAACCATCACGAATCCGTGAAGGCTCTCGAGGCCTTAGAAAAAAAAAAAACTTTCGTTACCAAAAATTTAATTTATTCGCGCCTGTACCTAATTTTTTTCTTCATCCACATTTTCCCTCATCCGTATGAAGCCAAGACATTTAATTAACGAATATTATATTAAAGAAATAAGAGAAATCGTGATTGCCTTCATTGTTATCGCTCGCAGAGTCTTTTTTAATTGCCGTAGAAGGGATTGCATAATTGACACGGCAGAATTACGCTCGTGCCGCCCGACTACCGATAGTTCTCGCCTCGCCGGCTCGGACTTCCGGTGTTCGCGCGTGCGACATCTTAAATTGGCTGCTCTCGGAGCGCCCGCCCGGCGACGCCAACTTTTCTGTCTTCGTGTAAGAAGGAGCGAGACCGACTGCGGAGCCAGCGTTCTTATTACCCACTTGCAATACCTTTTCCCACAGCTGCTGGCTCACCAGCCACCCGCTCGAATCTCATCATCTCTCCTCAACACGGGGAATCCTCCAGTGTATACTTGCTGAAGTCACTGTGAAACTTCTCCGGCAACGAAGTCCCTCCCTTCGCTTATGCTTCCGCCGCTCGTCCTCTCCGGCTCTCTGCTCATCGGCCGTAATGTCTTCCTTCTCATAATCCGAAGAAAATTCTAGTGATTATAACAACTCGGTATGATTAAAGTTTTCCTTCATGAATTTCTTTCTCGAACATTAATTGTCTCTGGAAGCGCAAGCTACACAGTTTTCATTCCGCCATCCGGAGCTCCGGAAGACGCCCGTTCATTTTTCATGAAGAAATCACTGAACCGCGTATCGGACCAAAATTCTAACTCGGTATTACCAGCGATCAGCGAGGAAATTCTAATCCATCGAGTGTTTTAGACAATCACACAGCACCCAGCACCCAGAAAAAAATTACTTAACGGCCACCATTTATTTGGTTTAATAAATCAAATAAATATTTATTTGATTCAAATAAATATTTATTTTATTTAAGCAACTATTTACTTAATTCAAATAAATTTTTATTTAAATCAAATAAATATTTCACTTAAATCAAATAAACGATGGCCGTCAAGTAAATTTTTTTTCTGGGTGCGAGGTAGGATCCACCGAGAAAAAAAACATGGTTGGATTAACCAAAAGCCGCGTTGACAAACGTTCAAAGCTATTATTTCTTTGGTACAAACAAAGCATTGTTTTGTTAATCGATTATTTGCTTCAATTTATTCAAAATTTGTCGGATTGAAACAAACATTTTTGTCGTACCAACATAAATACAGTTTTAAACGTGTGTCACCGCGCATTTGCTTAATCCAACAATTTCTTTTTCTCAGTGTAAGTCTGATCGGCGGTTCCCGGCACTGGCGCTGGACCGCGCCAAGCCCGGGAGTCTTGCGAGTCTTGTGCCGGTGCTGGGATGTAACAACCAGCCGGATCGAACCCTACCTAGGCACGCTCGCAGTAAACCTGGTTCGATCGTGTTTTCGGATGATGTTCCCTCGCGTTTCTGACTCTTCGTGCCGTTTCCCTAAACGCTCGAGCGCAAGAGCGAACATGGCCGAGGCTCCGTGTTACGTGTTCGAATCGTCTCGGGTCGCCCTATTGAAATTTTATTCGCATCTCCCGATTTCCCAGCGTGTTTGCCGCGAGCGAGAAATCGACGATGCATGAAAGTACGGGTAGGACAGTAAAAGACAGATATAAACCGGAGGCTGTCGTCGAAGCTCGTAGCGTCTGAGGTTCGCCGGCATGACGGAAGGGGGGGAAGGAGGGAAAGCGGAATCGCGAGTTCCACGCGGCGCTCAGGAAATCCGAGTGTAAGTCGCGATCCCGAAGGAAAGCTCCCGTCGCACGCGTCCCGTTCTCGTTTTCTTATCCGCGGCACGAAATCACCGGTACAGCCACGGTTCGCTCTCACTCTCCGCGGAACACCCACGCTTTTCCACGCTCAACGACAGTTATGGGTGTAAACAGGCATGACGTTGGCTCCGCACGAGAGTCGTTAAGATTCGACCCCCCGGCGAGAGAGAGTGAGCTCTCCTCGCGAGTGCGAGCCCCGTGATACGGAACGGCGTCGAAGAACGAGTTTCGAGGAACGAGAACCACTACTGGACGTCTGGGGAGCAGGTCGTTAGCGTGCATCGGCGGGCTGCAGCGGAAGCATCGGAACAACCGTCTCCGCCAGCATCGTTCCATTGATCGCCCCTTTCCCAGCTGGTCCGTGTTGGGCCGGTTCGTCCACACGCCATCTCGGAGGTCCTCGAACTCCTGTATTTCGTGGCTCTAATCGTTGAATCGACGAGATGATCAAAAAAAATGATTGGGGCCCAGGCTGGGACGACTTGCAGAGCGTTGGACCAAGTTTGGTTTACAGACCCAAAACACCGCCGAAGCTCAATGAAACACGGGACCAGCAGAGGTCGACGCTGTGCCAATACTGGAACTTTGTAGCATTCCTACTAGGATTGGCTCGATGCTAGGACTGCACCTGCGTAATGACTGTGGCCCAGTTCTGACTTCAACGATGGTTCGGTCTTGGTGAAATTCTCCGGCCAGCGTCGGCACGAAGTTACAAACCAACCGGGAGTCTTCACGATCGTCCTCTATAGATTCCTCTTCGTGCACCACAGAGTTGATTCATCAAAGTTTCGACGGACCGAAGTTGAGAGACAAGTTTCATTGGGTCTAACTTTATTTCCATTGATGTGCATTGAAGTAAATACGTGCATTGATCGTATTAAACCATGTTTCACGTTCGGATCGACACGGAGCTTGGTATATCCGGCTCGTTTCATCATTGTCTTAGTATGCCGAAGCTCTTCCGCGAGCGCTTTGACAATCTTTGAAACTATGGGGTTTCTCTTTCGGAACTATAATTCCGGTAGTCGTGGTAGCTCCATCTCTCACTGTAACCGTTGTGGATTTTCCCTTCGTGAGGCGCTTATCCGTCCTTCAATGGTTTCACGACCATCTTCTTCTGACATTGTGTCCGAGCTTTGAGGGGAAGGAGAGGATTCACCGAACTCCAATGTACTATCTTGCTCCTGGGAAGATCCTTTGATGTACGGCAAAGTCGTGTATCTCGGCCCCGCCGGCTTCGTTCAATTATATTCTCCGGCCACCGGAGAACCAGGCCACGGGATGAGGAGGGGGCATGGGTAGCGGAGGGGGCAAAGAGAAGACCGGCTGTAACAGGGGCACATCATCGTTTTCCCGCAAACCTGGAAAGTCACATGCCGCAGCTGGATGACGGCACCAAAGCTGCTTTCACAGAGCAACGCCATTTAGTTTCTTTCATACCGGTGTTGGAACTTATTCTGTATAACGAAATTCGGCGTTTTCGTCTTTCTTGTGTGGCGTACGGTAGTCAACGTCGTTTCCAGATCCCGCCGACTCTATCCTCTCGTCTCCGCTGTATTTATAAATACCACAAAGGATACCGAGGCAGCAGCTGAAGATACAGTGGAAACTTCGTAACCATTTGAAGATGAAAGCAACACAAACGTCGGGATTTTACCGAAGTACATTTTAGTCGAGACTGTGGATTTTCGTTCGCTCGTCGTCTTAGTTTTCTCACGAGTTACGTGCGCGTTGGCTCGTCTTGATCGTGAGAGATTATCAGTTCACGGAGAGGTAATCTGGTGAAACTTGGCGCGTCACTCCGTAGTATTCGCTAGTGGCGCCTCCTGTCATCAGAGTACTAGATATGATGAAAATTTGTATAGTAACATTTCGCATTTTACGGTGAAAATTCTCATTAGCTTTTGTAATTCGCGAGAGGTGGCGATGTGGTCTCTGACTAACCAGAAAATTATGGTAGTTTTTCACAGATATATGGTAAATCCTAACGGATCCTTCTCTCCGTGTTCGAATGCGCGCTACGATAAACGAGCTTCTTTTTTTTACTGAGTACGAAACAAATTCGCGCGGGGCTTTCCGGACGGTACTCACGTTTCTCGCTTCTCGTCTCTTACTCATACTCTCCCCGTCGCTCCTGCTCTTCCCCTCGCAATAACGTAGCGCAAATGAATAATTTAGCGTCCGCGTCCGGTCGTTATCCGGTCCGGGGTTAGAATGTTGATAACCCCGGCCCGCCGGAGGAACGGAGTGCAAGCTTGCCTGTGTACGGGACTTATCTCGGATCTGTCCAACTTACTCTCGCACGCCGTGCCGCCTCGGCAGCAGCAGAAGCAGCAGCAGCTTGATGTCCCAGTTCAGGGGAGCCAGTGGCACGTTGCTCTCCGCCGCTTCGGACCGAAAGATTAGATACGCCGTTGCAGCTGAGAACGAGGGGAATGAGGATTCGGAGCGCGTCTCACGGTAGGATCGGGAGGATTAAAAAATAAACTGGGAAAAGATATTTGAAAAATTAATAAAAACATTGATATTAATTCATGGAACATAAATACATAAATATATATAATATAATTATAATATTGTGATATTATATATAATAGAATTATAATATTGTAATATTATATATAATATAATTATAATATTATAATATTATATATAATATAATTATAATATTATAATATTATAATAATAGATTCATAAAAAAAGTTGGTACGTAAAGCAACCGTTCGGACGGCCTGCGGGAAAGCCATGCAATGAAAGCCTTCTCTAGTGTTGACAAAAGAACCATGGAATTTTAACGTTTCACTGCGACGCAATAACAAACAACGGAACAGTAAACACGGTCGAGGTAGTTGAAGATTTTCTTGGATGAAGCTTCTGCAAATCACTGGCCCGCTTGGAACAAAATTTATTACAAGAAAAAGAAGTTCGCCGCTAGGTTTATTACTGAGAACATTTTATACCGAACGTGTTTACTTGCGACCCTTTCAATCTCAGACCGTTCGCTCCTCAGTGTTTTCCCTTGGGTTTTTATCGTTCCTAGAGTAGCTCCGTGGATTTGTCTCTCGCAATTTCTTCTGTCGCCTCGGAGGGACAGCTAGAAGGGATTAGCGATGTTACGGAAAAAGTGTAAGACTCCGCTGCGCGAGCTTCGGGAAACTGATGCACCGAATCGGCGTAAAACGTGGCGTCTCGATCGTCGCAATGTTTTTTCCTCGCAGACCTTAATGCACTGAGGAGTGATGCTTTTTGTCAACGAACCGCGGATTGTAACCCTCGCGTGTCGTAAAAGCCTACATCTTGCTCTCCGGCTGTGCTCCAGAAAACAACCGCGAATTTAACGATCGTTAACGGCTTACGAGCGACCGAGAAATTTCTCATTACGAGATTGTAAAAAAAAAAAAAGCTTAACGACAGATCTCCCGTTTGCAAATAATGCGATGCTTCGACCAAGGGACGCTCGCTCTATTTTCAATAATTCCCTCTCTTATTTCACCGCGATGGTAAACAACACAGAAGCCGGATCGCAGGCTCTCTTTATCATCCATTGGAAAATAACAATTGCAATTCTTCATTTTTTATTATTTACCCAGGGGGATCAAGAAATCAGCATTTGCGGTTGCGTGGGTTCTTCGGTTATAGGTCACGTTCGTCGGTACCGAACAAGGCTTCCCGCCGGGGTCGTGATTTCAAAGTTTAAAGAAAAACTACCAATCGAAACGAAGCCGAAGGGTTTTTACATAGCTCGATAATTAATACCAGCTATAATACACTGGCGTACGGCACGAGCTTACCTGAAACTTATATGTGCATGCGCGCGATCAACGAAGCTCGACGAGGCATGCGGAATTAATTTCGCGAACGCTCTGGAACGCACTCTCAATAATTTGACGCTCGATTTATTCCGGAATCGGTAGGGTGGCTGACGCGAGATCGCGAATTCTCACCCGTGCCCCGGAATTCAAACAATGAGATTATTTTTTTTATAAACGATGTGAATCTATTGATCGCGCTCCGACTCACTCGTTCGACCTGCACGACGGCCTCTTTCAACGTTCGCTAATCGCTTCGCACAAGGTATTGTGCCTTTAACTCAATAAGAAAAAAAAAACTTGTTATCCGGGTCAATGCCGCGATGAAAATATATGAATTCTGTGATTTCGAAACGATCGATGTCTATTATAAATTACGGGGATAAGTCGGGTCGGTCATTTTTTTCGCTAATAAATTATTGGGTCGAAAATCCCGCACGGTTGATTCTTCGTCACAGTCCTCCGATTGTATGAAAAAAAAAAATTCTCAGGACCCAGTATAAAAGTTCTATGAATTCCATATTTTTTTAACCAGAAAATATGAAAAAAATATAATAAAAAAAATGCCTACAATTTTTTATATTCCTCGCCGGGGCTTTTTTTCACAAACGTCGTCACGAACAGTCAAGCTCGGGGTATTTTCGATACAATTTTTTATGGAGGCGAAAAAAATACACGTTTCTCCCCTAGCATCCTTGAAGCCCCTTCACAGAAAAAAACATAAAATAAAAAAAAGCCTATTTCAGCCTCTAATCTTTTACGTGCCCCTTACGCCGTGTGATATGCGAGCGAGTCACGCACGTATTTCCAACGAGTCGGGAATATTAGAATCCCGTACTCTCGTAGCTCTTTCGCGGTCCGTGTAAATCATAGGCATATATAGAGATAGTGAGCGTGTAACATACCGGGGCGAGAGAACTCGTGCTCGAACGAGGAGAGGATGTACGAGGTCCGAGGCGTCCAATAAATCGAATCCTCGTATACGAGCCCAGTTGCGCTCCCGCGATCTCGCGCGTATTCCCCGTGACTTTGAAACAGATAGCCAATGCACATATATGCCCGTATTCACCATGCCAGTGTACACGATATGACGCTTCGCCCAATGTATATCCGACGCGGTGCAACCTGTGTCTGGCTCGTTCGAGCCGCCGACATTAATCTATCGGCATTAATGTCAAGGTGGCGTTGCCGAGGCACTCGCGGGAGCGTTACTCTCGCGCAATCAACGAGGCGCGAGATAGACGCGCCGCCCGTATGCTCTCGTGAGTGGACCATCAGGTTCAGGTGGAGGTTGTTCGGATTTTTCTGTAGTACCGAAAAAAAAAAAAAAAAAAAAAAAATTGAAAATCGATTCGATCGACTCGAGGGCTATTCGTTTCTCCTGCTTGCAACTTTACAGCCCGCAGCGGGCGGAGGTAAAAGTTTGCTCCTATCGCCCCCACTGCGAGGAACGATTCACTGGCTGCCCTGTGAGTAACGCTTCCGTTAGTTGCAATCCGACACGTCGTAATTAATTCGTTTTCTTCTTACCTCTCTTATTTGCTCTCCGCTCTTCCGGAGTTACGAAGATCGCTAACTAACTCGAGGTGTCTCTTTTCTTTCTGTTTTACAGGTGAGTCTCGGAACTAGTTGACTGCCTAGTTGCATTTCCCGCTGCTGGCTTTATTCGAGCGATTCGACGGGTCGTCTTCACGGTAAACTGTTTTGCTTGACGAGATATAAAATTATAGATATAGCAGTAAAATTCATTAATCATAATGATTCAATAATCGTAATATAGTATATATTATTACATGCATTATATTTTTTAAACTTGATAAACAATTCGTAAAAATCTGAAGAAAGTCTTAAAACTGCAATATTGCATATAAAAATGGTCGAATCGATTGATTTCTTCCTCCATTTTTACACTTTTTTTTCGAAAAAAATTAAACTAAAATGGAAGATGACGCCGGACTCAAATCTCAAAATGTTTTATATATGAGACAAGATTTTTCAGAATTTGTTTAGATTTTTTAATTGTGGCGATCAATAAGTTCATTTATTTGAATCATAAATAATTATAAACAATTTTCAAAAATTTTCAAAAATTTTCAAAAATTTTCAAAAATTTTCAAAAATCTATTAAAAGCATAAGCATGAGAGTGATCCAAGATGTGAAGGGTTAGACCCAGATTGAAAATAGTAGGGAATGCCCCATATATAATGTATAATAATGTAATATATGTTATTATATTATATTATTATCAATGATAATAATATATACATGTTTATTTATTATTCATAAAACAATTGTCCACTGAGAGCTGCGCAGCAAATCCCGGGAGTAGTTATGTTAAATTTATCCGAAAGATATTCGTTAGATTCATATTAGAGGGTTGGTACAATCTCTATCTCTCTTTATTATCGCAATATTGTGTTGTATACATTGCACCTCGCAGTGGATACGATAGCGTGTAGCGCTAGATATTATCGTATAGTTACGGTGCAATTCGCGTTGAATCTACACCTATAGTCAATGCGTTATTGCCAGTGAAGCGGTGGAGAAGGAATGGGAGAAATTAATACTGGACTCGAGGTGGCATGGAGAGAGCATCCTCTGTACGTCTTATGGTTTATGATAACAGCACCGTAGTAAGATACGACTCTAACGGATCGTCGGTAATATATTATATCGTGTTTGCAAAGCCGGAGATAATGGCTCAAGTTCGCTCGTTCTCGCGCGTTCCTCCTTGGCTTTCACGATACAGCTGTCTAGCCTTAATGCATACAGTGGCAACGATCACACTAGCGATAATCTTGCAATCTACTTTTTGTAATCTCGTTTTTCTTCTCGCGCTATTTGCCCATAGAAATGTTATTAACATTTTTGGCCGATTCGAAAAAATGTTACAGGACTTGAAAAAATAAATCCCATCCACCGAATTCAACAGCACTCCCAGATTGCTTGAATTATATCGAAAGAATTTTCGTTTGTGGTGGTAGGAAAAATGTGCTAGGGTATTCTCATTTTTTAATTTTTTTATTTTACCAGTAATAATAGTCAATGTATTGTCAATATGCCAGCTGGTACAATTTTTTGAACATAGCATGATATAACGTAGATTGGCCATTGACCTAAATCCTTCAGCCTATTCTATTTGATTTATTTTTATATTTTATTTTATTTTATTTTATTTCATTTTATTTTCATAAAAACTTTTGTGTCCCAGATTTTTCAAAGGGCAAACAAGCAGAGAGGTTTTCTCCGGTATCGCACCGGCAACGAAGCGAACTTGAGCCAACCCCGCCGCAAGTACCGCGAAACATTTCGAATTCTCGACGTTTCCCCGTTTCGTGATGAACAGCTTCGCGTGAGTCCATCCGGTAGTACTCTTCGTGGTCTTCGGCAATGCTCTCGCGTGCGTACGCGCATGCGCAATGGTGCCCGATCGCGTAGAATCCACCACGAATTAAAAGTGGCAAAAGCGCGCAAAGTTGCACTCGGTTTATCCCAACCTCGCAACCGACGGTCGTGCAACGGGGTCTTCGGCGAAATCCTGATTAATAGCGGGATAATATTGTGCAAACAGGGGGGTGCAATATCCCTGCAATGTGTCTCCGAGGAAGTGTACTATGAGCCGACTCTCGCCAAACGGAAGAAATTGCTTTTTGTTACCACGTCCCTAATACCCCTATAGTTTGCGCCGCCGATCGTTCGGCTCGCGCGAAAATATTCTTACACCCGCGCGAATAACCGAGTGCAATGGACGCTCGCCGCGAAAGAAATCCTCGAATATTTATCGGCGTTAAACACGCTCTCTGCCTCGGCGCTCGGTACCCTCGTACGGAGGATTCTCCCAGCGGACAAGAGACTTCTTTTTTTTCGCTCGCTTTCTTCCCCGCGCACACGCGAGGTCCTCGAGAGTTCAAACGGCTCTCGTAAGGAGGCATTAAGTTTCGCGCATCGGCGTGGCTCTTGCGTCACCGCACTCGTCGTTTTGTCATAATCTCGGACGCGCGGGCGGGACAATACGCAATGATGACAAATGCACGGGTGACCGAGGGAGAAACTTATTCCCCGGGGATTTTTGTGTCAGCGATTTTTTTGTGACCCGATGATTGATGCAATTTTAGTTTGACGTTGATTACTCGGGAACGAGAGAAAGGGTAAAAAAAAATAACAACATTGCAACGAAGCAAAAGCTTCCCTTCAACTTCCCTTCAGCTTCCCTTCAATGCAAAGCTTCCGCTTAATTTGTTACGATGACAACGATAAAAATTCTGAGGTGCAACGGAAGTATTGGCGACGCCCGGCGGGCGATTAGAGCGGTACGACGTAATCTTGCGGTAGTGTCTTGTACATTGCGCGATGAGCCCAGAGCCAGGCAATTGACGGTAGGGCAAGCAAAGCCGGAAATTACTCCACCTTTGCCGATACGTCAAGTCGCGGCTTGGGCTTCTACGCTCTGGCTCTCTGCCTCTCGAGAATCCCAACCCTCCGTTCTCCCCGTTATATGAGCGGGCTCGACGATGTTCTCTATATAGCAAGTGCGGACCACCGAACAGGGCTCGACGTCCCCGCGGATATTTTTATTCCATTAACGTCTCTCGACCCTCCCCGGTCGCGCTGCAGCCATAGACTCCTCTCCCGGGGCTTCCCCGAGTTCCGGAGCCATTAATCAACGAGAGAATAAGCTCCAGCTCGGTAAACAACGCCACCCCCCCCCCCCCCCCCCCCCGCGGTTGGAGCTATAGACAACATTATTTGCTCCTGGCATCGATCCTCATTGTCGCCCAATGCACTTTCCATTCAATGTGTTGATATAATTATCCCGCAAAATTAATACATCTCGGCGACTGTTAAAAGCAAATGAACGAGTGCAATACGTTAAATTGCTTTCAATCTGTTTTTATCCGAGGGGAAAAAAAAATTCTCATCGTCATAAAAGTGAAGTACCGTGGGATGTAG
Source organism: Exephanes ischioxanthus (assembly GCA_958510785.1). Lineage (NCBI taxonomy): Eukaryota > Metazoa > Arthropoda > Insecta > Hymenoptera > Ichneumonidae > Exephanes > Exephanes ischioxanthus. Next base: position 9,697,075 of record OY294025.1, on the reverse strand, counting down.
AATTCGTGAAAATTTATTGGCTATTTGACACGCGCGCATGCGGAGTGGCTCGAAAAGTTTGGTAATAAACCCTTTTCGCACGATCTCTCCGCATTCGCACATATATCCAACTTCAATGCACCGGGGACTCGTACACTCCGCACAGCATGTTTTCCGGTTTAATAACCACCGGGTATCGTCACTGAATATATTTTTATCTCTACCTTCTTTTTATTTATCTTTTTTTATATTTTTTTTTTCTCTCTCGGGCATAGCGGAATAAATTCTCACCGGGGAACTAATCCAGCTCAACTCCGTACTATAATACCCACGTGTTTTTATCCTCCTCGTAATACGAGCGCAGTCATTCGAACAAGGTAGTTATGCGCCCATAGCGTGCTGTAAAGTACGGAGATACGAGATCGGATTTTACAAATGTCCGGTGAAAAATTGTACACATTTCCGCGCGTATGACACACGGGAACACAATTAAGTAGCATTTTAATACCCGATTTCCATATTCACCACGTGGCTTCAAGCAGCTATTTCAAAGAATATCCTTTTAAGCTTTAATCGAAAAATTATCGAAAAAATGTTATGCATTTTTTTTGCAGCAATGCGTAAAAATTGAACATTTTCGAAATTAATTTAATAATAATATTTTTCATTATAGCGTAAATAATGGAATAGCGAATATTTGACAAAAGTGACATTTGTCCAAAAATTTTATTCGAACGAGTGTCCAGCGGTTGAGAACAATTTTTTTTTATCGAACGAATCATCGGGCTCAGATGTGGTTTATTTGTTAATTGTACCAAAAAATCAATTGTTTGGCAACCAAATTAATTACCCGAAGCCTCCCAACCACTGCTAGCTTCGGTCAACTAATTATTTTTCCCCGCTCCACCGACACCGAGCAACCAATGGACAATTGTCTGGTCCACAGTAAAAAAACTGTGCTCTTAACAGTGCAATAATCCTCCGTTACAAGAGCTGCCAGTACACGCGATAGTACGACGCGATCTTGTCTGTCGTGTTTCCCGGATTTAGCCGGTAAGCGATCGGTTGTTAGGATCGTGCAAGCCTCGCGATAAGGCCCAAGTATGTTCCATACATCTGGTATACGTGTGTGCATATCGGGCGCGCACACAGTTGTAAACCTTGTTCCGCAACGCTCCGGCATCTCCGCCGAGAGTCGCCGTCAGTCCAGTCGGGCTGGTCGCGATCCGTCAGGAGGGTCGCAACAATGCATCCTTGTCGCTGATTAGATGCGGACGGAACGATAGCGGAAGACATTCTCGGGGACCGGACAGTACGGGTGAGCAGCGGCAGAAGCAACAGCAGCGACAGCACCAGAAGCCGAGGTTCCGCAGCTTCTGCCGTACAAGCAACGCAGGCACAAACCTCACCGCTTGCATCCGGAAACTCCGCCGTGCCGCCGGCTCTACGCCATTCCAGCTATTTATGATTCACACGACGTTTGCGCATCTAAAAAAAATGTCTCGTACAAAATAGGGTGTTTCTCAACAACGACATTTTTTAAAAATATTCTCCTCCCACCTTTTTGAAGTATAGATTTCAATCTCATATTGGACCTCACGAAAGGCGGTCCCTAGCAAAATATTCTAAGAGGTGGCGCATTCGACGTTTGTTCCTAAAAAATGTGGCACCTTTTAAACGTAATTGTCAACGCCTTTCGAGAGATGCTTTTTTTAGATCGGAATATATACTTTTACGGAGTGGGAAATTAACTTTTTGTTATTTTTTGTAAGTGAACCCAAAATTCATATTCTTTAATTATTTTTTTTAATTTGAATATAGGAAATTCTAAAAATGTCCAGTAGCGTGAATTTGTTGAAAAAAACTTCTTTCCACCCTCAAAAATGATAGATTTCAATCTCAAATAGAACTTCGCAAAAGACGGGTCCGAGCAAAAAATCCTAAGAGCAAACGTTGAATCCGCATTCAACGTTTGTACCGAAAAAATTCGACAACTTCTATCTTTTTGGGTAAAAACGCCGAATGCGGCATGTCTTGATATTTTTTGTTTAGACCTGCCGTTCGTGCGGTTCAATTTCAGATTAAAATCTTTCATTTTGGAGGGTGGAATGCATTTTTTTTTCATCAAATTATAAATTATTAAAATATCGAAGTCTTTTTGTGCTTAATAAAAAAAAAAATGACGTAAATGATATAACATTTCATAAAGCGCCCACCCCGTAGAACTATATATTTCGATCGATAAAAAATCTTGCGAAAAGCGGTCGCTGAAAATTAAGATTGAGAGGTGCCGCTTTTTTTGGGTAAAACGTCGACTGCGTCACCTCTTAGAATTTGTTGCTAGGTACCGCCTTTCGCGAGGTTCAATTTGAGATCAAAATATGTACTTTAAAAAGGTGGAAGGAGAAATAAAAAATAAAAAATGCCTTTTTTTAAAACACCCTAGTACAAAAGTTACCGGTTACAAATGTCCCGAAGTCCTCGTTCCGTCATCTTACAATAAGAATATAAGAAATTCCATCATTTTTTTTTTTTTTCTCACGCAAAGAATAAAGCTCCAAGAACGAAAACGACACAAAACGCTGCCGTTGGAGTGATTCACGGAGCGCGGAGACGTGCCGAGAACGATTAATCAACCTGCACAGAGGAATGCCGCGTGTCTCCTCCGCGCAGTTATTCCGTCACGAGCAGATCGATTAATTCTCGACGGATATATGTAATTTTCTCTATCGACGCAACGAACGTGAGGACGTAAACGAATAAAAGCCGTCTCACTCTCTATCGTACGGGCTTAAGGGCAATTAACCGTAACAGAATAACAGTTCGATGGGCGAGATGTCGCCGGTCGAGGCGGAACGTATCAATCGACACTCGATACGCGTCAAAGCAAAAGTTCACGGTGTACGCGTCGCTTTTCGACGCTAATCTCCAGTCTAACGAACGCCATCGACTTTCCCTCGGCGCTGGCAAGCCTCACCACCGGGAGACCGGGCAATCAACGTTCTCTGGTTACTCATTTACCTGTCGGGAATAACGCGTGGAGGCGTGCCGCGTACGGGCAATATACGGAGGGGAGGAGAGAACGATCGGGAATAGAGGGATTAAAGAGCAATAAAGCATCGGGAATATAAAAAAAAAAAGCGAAAAAAGCAATACGAACGGCGGTGAGAATGATAAAATACCGAGAGAAAAGGATGATTAAAAATAAATAAAGACGAGGAAACACGTGGGTAAACGGCGAAGAGGGATCCCGGGTCGCTCTCTGAACCTTTTCTCTTTTTTTTTTTCATTTTTTCGCTTCCTTCCCCTCATACCGGGACAGCCTACGCACTTTAATCGAACCGGCGATGTCTGCTAATAATTAACCGCGCCGCTTTTTTTTCACCCTCCCCCTTCGCCGCGTGCCCCGAGCTCTCAACTGCGCTATAACACACGTGCTTCTTAGCTTTCCCGGCGTGTCGGGACGAAGACAATCTCGATTGCCCCGTGATCGCGCGCGCGAGAGAGCTCCACCTTCGCCGCCACTGCCCGTGCACGTCGGACGTGCCCGGCGCAGATTGAATTTACGAAGCCTTGAAAATAGATAACCACGGACTTATTGCCGGTGGCGAAAGAGCGACGGAGACGGAAACGAATTATTCGCTCGCGCGCCGTCTGCAGTCCTTCGCCCTATCCGCTACCGGGGAGCCCGGTAATCGACTCTGTTCTCGATTCGAGGACGATGGACGGTCCTTCTATGGCTCCAGTAACCTTAAAACGATCCAGGATTTTGCCGAAGGAACATTCTTCCTTTTTGTCCCTTCCCTTCCTCAGTTTTCAATTTTTTTAATTAATTTCGTGATATGAAACACCGAAGTTTTGTTTTTATAGTATCAAAATGTATGGCTCAAAGGGTTAAACACATTCGCAAATAAAAAAAAAAGATCCGCATTTTTCAAACAATATTTTGCATCCTTGACCTCTTCGAACAATTATTGTATGTTTTGGAATAGGGAAAATCCTTTTTGTATTCTTGGCTATGTAAAACATGTTTCTACGATCCGAGAGTCAAATTTTTGTGGGATTACGCTACTTCCTTTCCTCGCGTAAATCATCACACAGTATGTGATGAGAAAGTAAAAAAAAAAAAAAAAAAAAAAAAACCAAAATAAAACTAGAAACATAAATCCCAATGAGGATCCACGATGCAAGGATGGGACTCGTGTATTTCGTCGTGATTTCGGAAGTACACGTGATATCGTCCAGAAACCGGTGTCTCGATGATGGCCACGTATATATATAACATGCAGACTACCAGGTACTCCGTCTGGCTCCGGCGATATCACAAACGGCCGGTCGGAGCCAACCTGGTGTGGAATACGAACTCGAGACAGCAGAGAAGCCGGAGTCTCTCCGAGCGGGCCGAGGCCTGGGACGCACTCGTCAAACCAGTTTTATCGACTACTTCCTTCGGGATGAACGCCGGTCCTGCGGCCGGAGCGAAGGAGAAACAGGTAGGCCGTGGCAATGTAGCGTACGCAGTCATGCTATATACTGGCCATTGCTGCAGCAATCTACCTGCTATAGTGTAATACTATATACAGGAACGCCGTACACTTACTGTACAGGGCATACGCGCCGCAGGGCAATTCGCCGGGCGAAGCACCTTGCACTTCGTTCGTGTGTTGTTCTCCTCGTGCCTTGCGGTGATAGATCGTAGCCCCCGGTACATTTCGTGGTCCCTCGGAGTGAATTAGCCATTCTTCGTGCCTTCGCCTCTCGAAACCCCGCTGCTTCGGTTTTCTTTCACTCTTGCCTCGGAGATGTCCGTGGTCGGTTGGACGGAGAGAGAAAGGGCCAAAACGAAATCCCGGGGCGAAACGGACCGGTCTTTTTTTGTGACGAGGGTTTTTTTTAATGTCTCGATGAAAATTGGTGAAAACAATCCATTTTACCCCTTCTCCTCTGTATTACTGATAGCAGTCCGTTTTGACAATCTCCCCTAATCACTGAAAATAGTCCGTTTTAGCCCGCTTTCCTAAATTTAAGAAAACAGTTTATTTTGCCACCTGCTATGAATTACTGAAAACAGTTTGTTTTTCCCCTCTACCCTATTGTACTGAAAATAGTTCGATTTACCCCTCACCCTTGTACTATAAAAAAAAAACTGTTCACTTTACCCCTCTCCTCTATATTACTGAAGACTGTTCGGTTTTATCCTAAACCGAACTAAAAATAGTTCATTTTACTCCTTTCTGTATTATTGAAAACCGTTTATTCTACCCCTCTTCCCTGTATTATTGAAGACGATTCGTTTTTCCCCTCTCCTCTATTGGACGGAAAACAGTCCGTTCAACACCTCTACTCTAAACTACAGAACACAGTCCATTTTACCCCTCTCCCCTATACTACTGAAAACCTTCTATTTTGCTCCTCTTCCCTATATTACCAAAGACCGTTCGTTTTTACCTCTCCCCTATTGTGCCGAAAGCAGTCCGTTTTACCCCTCCCACCTATATTACCATCCTCCCCGGGATCCGGACCATCCCTGAGGCCTGAAGAGCTCCACCGCTCCAATACAGCGCGGATACTCCCTTGGGTACAACCGAGCGCTGTTTGTCGACAGAGGCACGAGAACCGAGCCCGACCAAAGGAGGAGGTCGGGGTGAAAGTGCAACGTGCGGAAATTTCAGAATTAAAAAAAAAGTAAAAAAAAAGACGTGAATAAGAAAGACGGAAGTAGGCTCTCCTCTTCTTCTTCCACATCGCTCTCCCTCTCGAGTACCATCCACTTCGCCACTTTCATTCCTTCGCCCCGTCGCGGTACTCTCCCTCCGGTTCCCTCGCGAGCGTCTTTGCGGAAAGTATTCGCTATTGTCGCCGTGAGAGGTTGCGCGAGTCGGCGGGTCCTCTCCCGATGCCCCGAGGGCCTGGATACGCCACCGTGGAGAGCGTCGAGGGGGAGGCGTGGGAGGAGGGGATTAAAAATGAGGGTGAACGAAATAAAAGTACACTCGGCCGAGTCCATAAGTCAAATGATACCCGCTTTTATCGTATGGCAGACGTGAAACAAGCAAGAGCGAGCCCGGTCTCGCGAACAATGCAACTCGCCCGCGCCTTCGACGCTTTTCCTTTATTTTATTTTATTTTTTCCTCTTCTTTACGATTCAATGAGGCGATAGCGGGAACGTATAAATATTTCAATTGATTCGCATTATGGCGCGGACGGGGTTGTACGTGGCAGTGTGGCGTTCGGTCGCTCGCGGGACCTTGCAGTCAGTGCGCTCGCGGCGCGTAATTAATGGGTCTATAGAGAGCGCTCTCGGTCGATCGCATTTCTAAGAATCCCTCGAAATGCCTGCGTGTCATTTTCTCCCGAGCCTCCCGGGAACGCAATACCCGGAGCTCTCTCAGACTGCCACGGTATTGTCCGCGGTGTATTCGCTTGTGCAAGATATCATGCCGGCTATAAACATTCACGATCGCGAACCGGCGCTTTTTTTCTCCCGTCGAGAGCGCCACAATCGATTGCGCAAGATCGGCGAGGCGTTCGATCACCGTACGGCGCACCGACTGCCAATCAACCGATCGGCGAGAGCCGACGCCACGCGTAACTACACGCCGTCCCGTCGCGGTCTTCGGCATTCGTCATCGGTTAGATATCGAAAAGGGACACAATGGACCACTTTAACCCACTTTTCTCGATACAAAAAGCAAAAAAGGCTTCGCACTAAACGGAACTCCGGCTCAGTTCTGCGGTCTGCATACGCTTGAGAGTTTGTTAATTCGCTTTCTCTCGACCCTCGCTCGATCCACCTGACAAAGAACCTGCCCACTCGATTTCTGCCCGAGACCGGCGTTAATGCGAAGAGGAGGATCCCCTCCCCGATAGTTATCGCGAGCCAATTCGATCGAGAAATGAAATTTAATCAAATTTGATAGTGGGATACAATTGAACATTGGCTGTTCGACCTTGGGACCGAGAGATTCCTTTTAATTTGGTCCGTCGAGCTGAATCGCGTCTTTATCGTATTATCGATAACGCGTTCCGATGTGTTGCCCGGGCGAGACGCGCCATCCGAGCGTGCACAACCGGAGTGCATTATACACATCGTACGCACAGTGTACAACGCGCGCAGGTTAGGCCGCTCGCGTGTGTCGATGTACGCCCGGTCACGTACAACTATCCGTCCAGCCAGCTCGTATGCCCATCGCACACGCTGGGGGACTTTGGTATATCTGCTTTTGTAAAGTCCCCGGACTGGTGCACGAGGACGACGATCGTGATGCGAGTCGATCGCGACGCGATCATCCAAGCAGATTAATAAGCTGCTGGCGCATGACGCCAGCTGAAACTCTCACTCTCTAGCGTTATGATATCTTATAGTGTACGCATATGCTTATCGGCGGCTGAGAAACAGAACGGCGTATCTTGCACCGTTTAACATGCAAAACGACGCGGTATACGCCCTTATCATTCTCAGCTGTCGCTATATCTGTGGCTCTCTTCGTGCGTTCGTTGCTCCTTCTCGTACATGCGTGGACGCATAGCCCGCAAAGCCCCTCGTGCAACCAGCAGCAACAGATACCCGCTGACGTACGTTCGACCAGCCGGTATATGCGCCGGTAAGCGGGGCTCATCCTCGCGCGACTTGTCCTCGCGTTGTGTTACAGCAGCTTCAACTTTCATCCCTGCCACACTCGAGAGACTCCGCGTATGTTTTCTTTTTTACTATACCTCTGGGGCTTCGTCGCCCCCTCTCTCTTCGGCTGCTTGCCTCTGCTGTTTTGCCTTTGATTCTTCAGGATTCTTTTTTTTTTTTTTTTTTTTTTTTTTAATAATACGGGTGCGCTGCGGAGCTCGCGAAGCGTGCGATCGGGAGACCGCGAGACGAGATCCACCGACGGCCCCGTCCTCATCGCGTCGTCTGTTGCACGGTGACTCATTGTCAATGACCGAAACGATTCCAGAGACCGGTTTCGTGACTTTATAAATAGTGGAGGGATATATACACGCGCTCTTTATCGTATGTGTACACACGCTGTACGGGCGCGGGACAGACTCGCTGACTTTGGTATCACTTTGGATAACATGTTTGCCAAATAACCGAGCGAGTTTTACGATATTTTTAACCGTTTGATGGTCCTTGTGACGATTCAAAACGAATGAAATTAATGTTGAGGAAGAGCGGGACGGAATGGTTCATTATAAACGTAGAATCATAAAATGTCATAAACAGGACTTGTTTCTCCTTGAAATAATAATAATAAAAAATAAAACAAAAAAGGAGTCGCCTTGACTTTTGCTCACTACTCCTGACCATGGGATTCTGCGGCATTTTTAGAACGTGATTCAATAAAAAAAATTCGTTCTTGAACGACTTTATGGATCCGAGATACGAATCACGATACTTAAATCTGTAAAAGAGGAGATAATTATTTGTTTTACTAAAAAAAAAAAAAAAAAATTTGAAAATTGTGGAAAATAATTAATATCGGTCGCCCAAGTCCGTGCATAGTAATAAAACTTTTTGATAGTACACCCAGAAAAAAAAAAATTATTTGACGGCCACCGTTTATTTGGTTTAAGTGAAATATTTATTTAAATTAAGTAAACAGTTACTTAAATGAAATAATTATTTATTTAGATCAAATAAATATTTTACTTAAACTAAATGAACGGTGGCCGTTAAATAATTTTTTTTTTCTGGGTGTAGCAAACGAACGTTGGAAAAAAGTACTTCTCTCCGTTGAAAACAAACAATTTTTGTAGCAACACTGACAATCGTCTTGAATCAAGCCCCGTACTCGTGAACCGTTTCGTCTATTCAGCGTAGCGAATAGCCGCATAAACGATGCACTTTGAGTAATTCCGACAATATTTTTAGCGGCCACTGAAATGACTGCGAGCGTCGGTGTTGGGAGGGAAATCGAGAGAAAGAGATCTTGGCCACCTGGCGCCACCCTCACTTTCTTACTTCTTTCTCCTCCATTATTTTCTAACGCGCACCGTCGCCGCCACTAGCATCAGACTGTTCCAATTCCGAGACGACAGAAGCTTACTTAAACCGGGTGTGGATGCGATATAACGATTTCTTTTTCTTGGAAGCCGAGCGGAAAGCGTTGCTCGCGGGTATACGGCGAACACCGCATAACGCGCTTGGGAAAACGAAAGAAATGAAGGAAGAGAGTAAGAAGTAGAGGAAGTAGCGGGAAGACGGGCGCCGAGAACATCTCGACGCCGGTGAGTGCGCGGGCCTGGGGTACGCCCAGGGCGAGTACTTATTTTTTTTCTTTTTTTTTTTTTTCCATCCACTTTTGCGATATACAGCGGCGGCGGTGGTCGCACGTCGGCGTTGATTTTTCTCGAGCCACACGGTCGCGTTATTGGAGTCTCTCTCACACCTTCTGTCTGGGCTATTTATATTTTTCGCTCACGTTCATCTTCTACTTTTGCCGCCATCCCTCGCCGGATATTTTGTCTCCCCTTCCTGTTCCTAATAACGGGAAGCATTCGTTTATTCTACTTTCATACAACGTCTTACCCTTTCTTATTATTGCTTGTGCTGTGTGCTTTGAACAGGAGGATGAAATATGTAGTGCAAACGAACAGAACAAGGGTACATATAGCGATCTAGCGCTGGGCCAGAGTGAGGTAAATTGTTCAGTTGCGATTTTCTGCCAACTCGATTGAGGGAAAGAAATGAAAAAATTTAATCTCTGCTTTTTTATCTCGTGGTAGATTCATGTGGATATTGTGACTGCGTAGGCGGAGGTATGATGGTAATACAGAGTAGTACAGTAAGAGATTACAACAGTAAGAGATTACAACAGTAAGAGATTACAACAGTAAGAGATTACAACAGTAAGAGATTACAACAGTAAGAGATTACAACAGTAAGAGATTACAACAGTAAGAACAGTAAGAGTACAGTACAAGTAATACAGTAAGAGAACTACGGAGACGGAACAAATTTGCCGGCTTGTAATCTGTATTGCATTCAGAGTTTGATGGTAATAAATTACTTGTACTGTACTACTGTTTTCTGGTAGAGTTGTCAGAGCTGTCTTTTTTGGCAGAGTTGTGAGTGGTAGAGACGTAAGTGTGCCTTTCCTCTAAAACTTAGTTAAAAATTTCTTGAGACGTTTTCGTCCATTCCGTCGTCGGTGACAAAGTTGAATCCTCCTTAACAGGAACATGACATTCCACTCGGGAAAAAAATGTGCGCAATGTGCGCCACTTGCCCCTGCAGTACTCCCGAGGATATCCCGAGAAACGAAGCTCCTCCGGCAAGACTGTATTAGTTTCGAGTCACGACTCCCAGAGAGACTTATCGCTCTCGGTACGCCTACGTAAGAGGGTCTACCACGTGTAGACCGTAAAACCTCACCGCGATATTGTGTACCATAATTTCATCGATAATTTCACGGGTTATGCCCGCGGGGTCATTACCGGTATTTGGTCGATGACTCGAGCTCTTTCGTTCGGTTTCTCTCCTCTCGTGCACCTCCCCCGTCGTGTACTTCGGCATCGGCGCGAGGAGGGAACCTTGAGATTCCAGTTGCCGTGAGCCTCACCGCGAGAGCTCACGGTGGATTGTACTTTCAGCGCTATACGTCGAATTCCTTCCTTCGCCTCTCCCATATGTTACCAATTCACTATACATATATATATATATATATATATATATATATATATATATAGTACATCGCCCCATGCATATAAACATATATATAACCGTGCAGTCTTCGCTGCTGTAATTGCTCTCGATATCGGATACTGGAGAGTCCGAGAATGAGAATGCACGATTTTTTCGAGACGATTTCTTCCACCCTGTTAATTCCTCGAAGGTTCGACCGCATATGAACGAGGCTCTTCAGGTACACCGAGAAAAAAGTATGAAAATTCTTTCGACTACTAATATCGCGAGTTGGCGTTCTCTGTTATGCAAATAAGTATATTTACGGTTGAAGAGAGAGATAGTTGGAGAGGGTCTGAGTCAATAACACCGGTAGGAGAGCTGCGGCAGGGAAGATGCTGTGTGGCAACTGATTAAATTCAATCGCGAGAGAGCTCTGGTCTTGTCGTAATAACTCGATATGTAAATCGGTGTCACAGCCCGCGGAGTAGTAACAGCTACGACGTCGGGTATACCGAAGTGTATATACACGAATATACTCGAGCGACGGCGGAGATATACCGGAGAGAGACTGTATACCGGGAGTCCACGATGCTTCTGGCATTGTTCATCGGGGACGAGAGAGCCGAGGCCAGCGAGCTTTCCGCTTTCCCGGAGCTGCCCTAAAGAGCTTTAATTGGAGCCATGTCGCTTCAAATTACTGTCACCAGCGACGATCCGGTTTTTTTTTTTGCGTTGCGCGCCAGCTTCGCCAATGTCCGCGCATTCCTTTCATCTTGTGTTTTTTTTGCCCTTTTTCTTTATGTTTTTTCTTTACGTACGTGCGATACCCTGCGAAACCGGAGTGCGGCCGCGTATCGTCTTGATGTGCGGTTATTTTAGAACGGCGGGTCACTTCCGTAAATCGAATAAAATATTCGCTCGCTAACAAAAAAATATATTGACGTGTCTTCTGATTCTTACGATTCCATATGAGATGAAAGACAGCAGAACGTTCGAGATTATATTCTCCCACGTGGGGTAGGTCTGGCCGGCGGTTAAGGACATGTGATACAGACTCGGTCGGTAACGAATCGATTTAATATATGCTCCCAGGTAGGGTAGGTCTGATCGGTGGTTAAGGACATGTGATGCAGACTCGGTCGATTCGATTTAATATATGCACCCAGGTGAGAGCATATGTGATACAGTTTTCATGTGGTACAGACTCGATCGGTAACAATTCGATTTTAATACATGCTCCCAGGTGAGAGCATATGCGATACAGTTTTCATGTGGTACAGATTCGGTATGTAACAATTCCATTTCAATATATGCTCCCATGTGGAAGCATATGTGATACAGTTTTCGTGTGGTACAGACTCGGTCTGTAACAATTTGATTTAATATACGCTCCCAGGTAGGACCATATGTGATACAGACTTGGTCGGTAACGAATCGATTTAATATATGCTCGCAGGTAAGAGCATATTTGATACAGTTTTCATGTGATACAGACTCGGTCGTTAACAAATCGGTTTTTCTATTCTCTTGGCCACTGTTATTATGTCGGGCAAAAGGAAATTAGGTTTTCATGCATCTACATATAGTCTACGAAAACCTTGTTTGCTTTTGTCCGAAATATTAATAGCCACAGAGAAAATAGGGATACCGATTTGTTACCGACTGAATCTGTATCGCATTCCCCTTAACATCTCAGCACAGGCATGAAACCGCGCCAAGCGCCGTAGTCTGGCCGGTCTCGTGCCGGTGCTGGACCGCAACAACCAACCTGACCAAACCCTATCTGTGTTGTTGTTTCAATCTCGCATCTTTCAATCTCGACTGTAAGAATTGGAACTAGAGTCGACACAAACAGCGAGTCGTTCGTGAGTCATCGACACTCTTTTTTTTCTTTGGTGCAGAAACTCGTCTCATCGCTGAGACGAAGGGGTTAAAAAAAAAAAGTTGTGTTTGCTGATATTTTTGTCCACCGAGGAAGATAATCGAGCCTCGTCTCGTGTATCACTCGAGTCTCCCGTTCCTCCGGGGTCTCGCGTTACCCTGGATACATCCCTGGTGTCCGGAGCTGTCGCGAAAGCTTTTCTGTTGGTCACTCCGGTCGAGTGTGTGCCGTGAGACTGAGAGCCGAGGAGTGCATCAACACACATGCGAGTCATTGTGGTTTGCAAAAAGTCCATTAACTGAACGGACGCGCGTGAGAGAGAAGAGAGCGCACCGTTAAAATATCTATAACAAAATCTCGCTCGATAAATCTTCGTTAAGATGGGAGAAGGAAAAAGAAAAGTGCATCAGATTAGAGGCTTCGAGCCGTCGACTTTAATCAATGATTTCTTTTGTTTCGTCTTACGCCCAAGGGTAGAGGGAGGGGGGGGGGGGGGGGGGAGAACGATATACTCGGTAAGTATGCGCCGAGTACGTTGGGAATTCGTGCTATACATGTTTCGAGGCTCGAACGCGCCACTATCGTCTCGGATGTCATATTACGCGCTCGAATAATGTTGAACGTGCACGATAGAAAATCGAGACTTGGATCTAATCGCCCTCCCTCTTACGGCCTCGCGGTAGCCTCTTGCGTTACAAACCACATCCGTTCGAGCGCGATTCTTAACTGTGTACAGGGCGGTCTATATAAATATAATACCTTTGGGAGTCCGGACAAGGCATAATTATTATTACCTGAAGCTTCGTTAGTGCTTCTGCTCTTTGCTCTACCCTTGTTGTCCGCGACGCCGGATAACTTTACGCAGAGTCCACTTGGACACCCGTGCAATCTGCGCCAAGGTGCATCAACGTTTGAATAACGCAAACAACGCGCGCACCGGTAACGCGATACCTGGGACCGGTAGCTTGCTCGACCCACGGCACCGTACTCCTCGAGGTTCGAGTTACCTCGGGTAAACCAACACATATTCTGTATAATTCGTCGGAAAAATTCATCTTCCCCCTTTAATTATTTTTGCTTTTGGATCACCTCGAAGATTTGTATCCATTCACCGCATCCGTCTGGAATGTGACCTCATATCGGAAATACGGGTCACTTCGGGTTTGGAAATCTGATTTTTTGGCCGGATGTGAAGTCATACCGGAAATATGTCACTTCTCGTCTAAAAATCCCAATTTTCGACCGGTAGCGACGTCATTCCGGAAATACGTCACTTTCGGTCTGAAAATCTAATTTTTCGACCAGTAGCGATGTAATTTCGGAAATACGACATTTACGGTCTGAAAATCTCAATTTTTCGAACGGTAGTGACAACATACCGGAAATACGTCTCTCCTGATCTGAAAATCTCATTTTTCGACCGAAAGCGACGTCATACTGGAAATTCCTCATTTCCGGTTTGGAAATAGCATTATTTACGGGAAATACGTCACTTCGTCTTTGAAACTCTCATTTTTAAAGACCAAAGTTTCCAAAGAAGTGTAAAAAACAAACAAAAAAAAAGTTCTATAATTTTTTTGTCTGCCACGAAAACGATAGAATCTTACGATTCGCGATAAAGCTTCCGAAATGAAGATGCAATACAGATTACAAGCCGGCAAATTTGTTCCGTCTCCGCAGGCAATTAGCTCGATACAAGACTTGGCATTTCGCCTGCTACTGTATACTCTCGTCGGCACTTTGCTCGTAATACTGCAATTTTATCGTATCCTTGAGCAGCCAGCCAATCGTAAACAATCCGTTTTCCGATAGACAGTGAGCAGCTTTGTCCGCGTGAGTCGAGACGAGCGTAATTGCAGTTGCGCCGCTGCGGAGAGCCTCGCGGGAGCTACTCGCGACTCAGCTCGTTTGCGTTTCTCCCGAGTATCTCGCGCTCGGCCAAGACATTTCCATGTGCGAATGAGCATGCTGCACGCAAGCTGAATCTCGAGCTTGTATGCACACGCACGCATACACCGCCGTTCAGCGGATAGTGCAGAACGAGGTAGCGCGTGGGTGTTCCCAGCAATGCGAAGAGAAAGTGTTCGATAGCGTCGTATTGCTATACGTCGCGCGTGCGGGCAAATCGCGTTAATTTATGTAACGCTGATTTACGCCCTTTGGTGCTCATGTCTCGAAGTATGCTCGGAATAGATATTTAATTTTTTAATTTCTTAATTTTTTTTTTTTTCAAGTACCTGAAGTTCATACGACAATTATGCGTTTCTCGTTGAGGGGCTGCTGGACCTTCCTGTTTTACCGACGAAAAATAGGCGATTTTTTAGTTTTCGCTATTCATCGTTACTATGCGACGCGTATGCTTCAAATCTTGCGGGTCTGTGTTAATGACATAAACGATTCGGCGCGCACTCGAATTTCGGTCGAAATCTTCCGGAAAATAAAGAAAATCGAATATTACAAACTGCCGCGGAAACCAGCATGGCCGCTGAAATGTTTACAGCATCTGTTCCGTTGGATATAAAAAATTTTAGATCTTGCATACGTCAAAAGGGCGTGCATGCCGATTCTGTGAAGTTCTCCGAATATTCCAAAACCGTCGGAAAGATTCTCAATCAAAAGATAATCACGCATAGTGTAAACAGCGATAATTTAGTCTATCGACTTGCGACGGGTGATCAGAGCCGATGAACACGGCACGAATGTAGTGTAGGGCACGATGCAGAGCCACCTGTACGTCGATCGTGAAACTACGTTCACGCACTTTCGCAAACTATAATATTCGGTTTTCTTAATTCCTGGTAAGTTTTCAATCAAAATTCGACTGCACACCGAAGCGTTTATGTCAATATCATAATCCTGCATGATTTGACGCATATGTGTAGCATATTAACAATGCTAAGTCGGAATTAAAAAATCGTCTAGGTCCCGTCGGTAAAACAGGTAAAGCAAGTTAAAAAAGGCAAAAAAAAAACAGCTCCAACAGCCCCTTAACCCGTGGAAGCGAATCGACTCTTAAACCGCCGACGAATCGATCAGTAAATCCCGCAGGATTATCCTTTCAGCTTCGAGTCTCTAACCTCCAAGTTTCTGGCTGGACGACCGTTTCTCGACCTATCGACGTTCCACCGGCTATCTCCTAGCGCACATTCGCCGGTTCTACCATAAACCGACTCCGCATAATAGCTATTTGAACTCTTACTGTAAGCATGTAGGTTGCAGCTATCTCCGCCAATCACGAAACATATTGCCTCCTCTATGAGAGTGCGCGCACTCATCTACGTGTACAAATGTCTCGCACACACGTGCACGTACAAATCGCTCGCGCCTCTCCGTCGGTGTAACGCGCACGAGGATCCTCTTGTAATTATGGGAGAATCCGCACGGCCGTACGTAACGTTGAGCCGTGCGTGGTGTATTGCGGCGAAACGGAGCTGCGGGCCGCGTTTCAGTTAAAGAAGAAGGAAAGAACGAGTCGATGCACCTGCCCGGCTGGAGTCTGTTGCGCCGAGTAGAGACAAGGTCTCGTCGCTCTGTGGTTGCTTCCAGCCGAGCCTGGAAGATCTTCTCTTCCAAGCCTTAGCCATTTTTTTCCTCCTCTCATTCTTATTCCTCCTCTTCTGCTTCCTCGCTATCCCTCCGCGCCCATTCACCGTCCCTCTTCGCGCACAGTTCGTACAATAAACTTTGTCTCTCTTCGGCATTCGCCCTCTCTCGCCTTTGCTCTCGTCGATTAATCCTCTCGCTCTCTGTCTCTCCGTTCCTCTCCATCTCCCCCCCCTGCGCGTTCGCCGTCCGCGCTTATAGTTGCAGCGTGAATGCACGCGAGAGATCGTCCAACCCTCGCGTCCTCGAGGCAATGCACCTCGGAAGAGGGGCATTGACCCCGATCGTTCTCCGTTCTCCGCTCTTCGCTGTCTCCTCCTTCGTCCCTTCTTTCTCGAAGCTGCGGCTCTGCCCTCCCGTCCTCGTCCCCCCTCCCTCCCTTCTCGCTGTTCTACGCTGCGTCTTCCTCTTCTTCCTTCCTCCTCCGTGTTTCTTCGCGGCGTTCTCGTGCCTCTTCTTGCATCGAACTTTCCGTCTCCTTTACACGCTCTTTATCCTCCAGGAATAAACCAACGGAGGAGCGCGCGCGCGCGCGCGCGCGCGCACGCGAGCACGGTGGATCGTGTGTCTCGCTCCGGGCCACGCGGATCGTCCGGGGAATCTGCGATAACGCCAGAGCGCTGAGAAATTAATTGGCCGCGCAAGTACGGCCTCGCGCACGAGTGTCTCCTCTCCTCTCGCTCCCTCGCCGCTCTTCTCTCGCCCACGTGCGTCCCTGATGCGCCAAAAGTTTTTTTGTTTCTTTTTTCATTGTTCTTTTTATTTTTCATTATTTTCAATATAGGCAAGCTATATCTAGCTTAAAGCGCTGAAGCGTTTATCACGAGTTCGCTGATGCCGAACGAACAAACGGGCATTAATGTGGATGCATCGTTGTTTTAATTCTCGGATCGATGATTCCGGGTAATTATTGGAGGTGAGTCGCTCCGGCGCGAATTAGCGAGATGTTCGTTCACCGGCGTGGAACAGTTTCAGGGCTGTGAGAGGAGCAATATGCGTGAAAGATTTTTTTTTTTTCATTTTTGCGCTGCTCGGATAGATTCGCTCGCATAGATTCGGTAATTAAGGGAGTCGAGATTTGAATGCGATCGGTGGTTCGGTGTGAGCAATGGTGAATTTGGGTGAGTTCGGCCGATTTACGGGAACACTTGGAGCAGACTTGTCGCCCCCCCCCCCCCCCCCCCCCCCCTGGAGAAGAAAGGATGAGCAACCGGCCGAGTATGAGGCCGACGAGACCCGCTGGAATCGTGCATTGTTCTACCCGCGTGGTGAGCATTAAGCCGTGTGAATAAAATTGGGTCAAGTAGCGATTAACCTCGTCCGTCTCGGAGTCTGAACGAATCTCCGCGGGTGGAGACTGAGAGACAACGACGGCGACGAAGCCCCCGGTGAAAAGGCAAGCGGGAATACTATCTCGCGCGAAGATGACGATCGGCGAAGGGCGCCGATGCTGACGTGTAGGCTAATGCGCGGTTGAACAATGGGAATTGAACGAGGCGAAATTAAAGCGAGCAATTTTTTTTTTTTTTTTTTTTTTCCTCGCAGTACGTGGGAGAGAGAATCCAGCTTATATAGAGGGATTCGCTGAAGCGCGAGGGAATAATAAAATCATTGACAAAATCCCTCGACGGATATAAAAATCCAAGCGCTAAGGATTAAGGCACGCATACGAAAGCGCATCGGCGTCGTTGCGTACTCGTGACGAAACTCCCCCGCTGCCGGTATGTACATGCGACCGGTAGACGAGTGTAATAGGAACAATGCAGCGGCGACGTGCGTGCGTGCTGATGGATAATCTTTCACCGTTTTGTGTGCACACCTACAATGGCGTGTCACGTTCCGGCGTCGTGTGGTCCCCTCCGGAGACCCGTTGTTTCGTTCTCGAGTCGATCATTTTTCTTTTATCTTTATTTGTTTTTTTTTCTCTCTTCGTTCCCTTCGTTCTTCCTTTCTGCATCGTCGTGGACGTACCGGTCGTGGGGCAAGAATGACGAACGCACACCCGAAGACGAGATGCGAGCACGTGAGCTCGAGCGCAAGATGACGTTACTCGCAGACCACCGATGCACGATGCACCGACATTCGGAGCAGAGTTGACGAATAGGGGAGAATCAAAATATCCCAGCTGTAAAGTGAAATTCGACGAGCAATGTGGAATAGGTATGAACTTCGCGGATACTGGTATTTTATGCTATAAAACGATGAGGGTAAAAGAGCCTTAGTGGGAATACCAGACGGGGGCATAAAGAGGAAAAAAAATTATTTGACGGCCACCGTTTATTTGGTTTGAGTAAAATATTAATTTTATTTAATATACTATATATATGTGTATATGTAATAGTATACTACATATATATGTATATGTAATAGTATACTACATATATATGTATATGTATTTAA
This sequence comes from Exephanes ischioxanthus, assembly GCA_958510785.1. Classification (NCBI taxonomy): domain Eukaryota; kingdom Metazoa; phylum Arthropoda; class Insecta; order Hymenoptera; family Ichneumonidae; genus Exephanes; species Exephanes ischioxanthus. Next base: position 9,678,589 of record OY294025.1, on the reverse strand, counting down.
TGTATATGTAATATATAATTTAATAATATACTGTAATAGTTACTTAAATGAAATGAATATTTATTTTAATCAAGTAAATATTTTACTTAAACCAAATAAACGGTGGCCGTCAAATAATTGTTTTTTCTGGGTGCAGTATTGGCACAGCGTCGGGTGGTGTTCGGCCAACGTCGGCCAGTACCGGTGGTCTTGTGTGTCATTCCCACTAAGATTGTGATTACGGTCCCGATTAGCACGCCATTCAATAATGTATGCATAGCTTAAAGACAAAAGGGCATCTGCCCTGTGTTAAAGTATACGGGTTACGTGCTTTTGGTTCTTAGCAGTCGTCTTTGACCGGACTGTATTCACCATCTTTACCCTACGTATTCAACTCTTATATGAAAAAAGGTGCAAATCTATCAAACGCGCTAAAAACCTTTTCAGATCAGCCATAACGATATGTGAACAATCGCTTTGTTTCGAAACACTTAAGAAGATAAGTGAAGACTCATTCCCGCGTCACTGTTGAATTATAAGAAAAAAACGGTCGGTTGTACAATGGCCAGTTTTTTGAGACCTTAAATAGTATATAAAAATTAAGAACATGTGTATATTATAATTAACTTATATGGAGAACAAATGAATGAATAGGTGATATTGCAAGGGGTGAACCTTAGAATAGACGAAAATTCGAACAGTAAAAAATTTAAGTCTTAGAAATCCAAAATTGCGAATCTTAAGATACTTCATAATTTCGAATTCATTATGGCGAAAGACCAAGAAGTCTAACGTTCGAACTATCGAAAAACCAAAAAGTTGAACAGTCAAAATAGCGAAAGACCAGAAAGAAAAACGGTCGGAATGGCTACAACTTACGAAACGTCAGCTCTCACATTTGTTAGCTCTTTTCATGTAATTTTCAGCGATTCTAGACTTTTGCTATTCACTTACCTACGTTTTAGTCATTCGAAATCTGTATTGGCTTGTCTCGGTTTTAAACTTTAACATTTCAGACTTTCTAAATCTGGTCGTTCAACCTAAATCTGGACCTCCCACTTCTGAAAAAACCAACTTACGAATAAAAAAGTTGAAAATTGAAATTTTCATATGGCTTCCTCATCAAAGTTTAAAATTGACATTTTTATATCGCTTCTTCGTAAAAGTTAAAAATTACAATTATAATATCGCTTCTTCATAAAAATTGAAATTTAAAATTTTGATATTGTTTTCTCAAAATGTTCCTTGCAAATATATTTAAAGAGTAAGCTTTGGGGAAAACTCTTCGGTACTGCATAGTACATACCTCAAGTAGTAGCTATGAATTATTTCAGAATTTTCTCGGCATGCTACCGGCCAGCCCGGATCTCTATGCGAGCGAACAAACTCGTTTAGAGCATTAAGGCCCTTTAAAAATACATTTAAAGAGTCAGCCTTGGGGAAAACTCTTCGGTACTGCATAGTACATACCTCAAGTAGTATCTATGAATTATTTTAGAATTTTGTCGGCATGCTACTGGCCAGCCCGGATCTCTATGTGAGCGAACAATCTCGTTTACAGCCTTAAGGCCCTTTAAAAATACATTCAAAGAGTCAGCCTTGGGGAAAACTCTTCGGTACTGCATAGTACATACCTCAAGTAGTATCTATGAATTATTTTAGAATTTTGTCGACATGCTACTGGCCAGCCCGGATCTCTATGTGAGCGAACAAACTCGTTTAGAGCATTAAGGCCCTTTAAAAATACATTTAAAGAGTCAGCCTTGGGGAAAACTCTTCGGTACTGCATAGTACATACCTCAAGTAGTATCTATGAATTATTTTAGAATTTTGTCGGCATGCTACTGGCCAGCCCGGATCTCTATGTGAGCGAACAAACTCGTTTAGAGCATTAAGGCCCTTTAAAAATACATTTAAAGAGTCAGCCTTGGGGAAAACTCTTCGGTACTGCATAGTACATACCTCAAGTAGTATCTATGAATTATTTTAAAATTTTGTCGGCATGCTACTGGCCAGCCCGGATCTCTATGTGAGCGAACAAACTCGTTTACAGCCTTAAGGCCCTTTAAAAATACATTCAAAGAGTCAGCCTTGGGGAAAACTCTTCGGTACTGCATAGTACATACCTCAAGTAGTATCTATGAATTATTTTAGAATTTTGTCGGCATGCTACTGGCCAGCCCGGATCTCTATGTGAGCGAACAAACTCGTTTAGAGCATTAAGGCCCTTTAAAAATACATTTAAAGAGTCAGCCTTGGGGAAAACTCTTCGGTACTGCATAGTACATACCTCAAGTAGTATCTATGAATTATTTTAGAATTTTGTCGGCATGCTACTGGCCAGCCCGGATCTCTATGTGAGCGAACAAACTCGTTTACAGCCTTAAGGCCCTTTAAAAATACATTTAAAGAGTCAGCCTTGGGGAAAACTCTTCGGTACTGCATAGTACATACCTCAAGTAGTATCTATGAATTATTTTAGAATTTTGTCGGCATGCTACTGGCCAGCCCGGATCTCTATGTGAGCGAACAAACTCGTTTACAGCCTTAAGGCCCTTTAAAAAAAGCTTCGCAAATAAAGGAACATTATGAGAAGGCCATATGAAAATTTCAATTTGCAGCTTTTATGAGAAAGCCACATGAAAATTTCTATTTGCAGCTTTTATGAGAAAGCCACCTGAAAATTTAATTTTCAACTTGTTTTAACGTCAACGTCGCCTTTGCCTTTTATGCAAAACAACTGGCCGATTCAGGTTCAGCGCGAAAAAATACACCGATGTCTTCGTTTTGTTAGATCCGTGCACCTACTTCAATTAACGAAAATACAGGGTTTTGGAAAAAGATTTTTTTTTTATTATTAAGTCAATTATCCAATATTCACCGTTTTGTGGCCACACGTCTAATGTATTTTTCCCCCACCGATGACGAGTCTCCGAATTATTGTACTCCTAGGGCGACACTTGATACATAAACTCGTGTCGGACAAAAAATACAACTTTGTTAAAAAAACAAAAAAATTACAAATCTCATAAAACTTAAACGATTAGAACAATTTTCGCCAAATTTAATACTAAACATTGTACTGTATTAGTCCATTCCCGTTTCAAATTCAAGATCGATACCTCCAAGTTTACTCAAATTAGACAATTTTTAGTCATTTTTCAAAAAACTCAAAAAACTCAAAATCCCATGTAATCTTACCACTTTCATGGATTTTGACCAAGTTCAATACCAAAGGTCTTTGGTCAAAATAGTATATTTATGTGCAGTTTTAGGACGATTGCTCCAAATTTATGCAAGCTAGAGCTACCACAGAGAATTTCCAAAAAATTGAAAATCGCATAAAATCTCCATTTGGGCCTCCATGTTCCCAAAAATAGCACTGAACGAAGCGACGTGATCGCTCTCCTAGTGTACCAAATTTCAACTCGCTGTCTCAAGCCATTTCAGAGTTATAGTCATTTTAAACGATGCAACTCTGTCACATACACACACACATACACACACACATACGCACACACATACGCACACACATACGCACACACATACATCCGGACGCCAGCTAAAAATCATATTTCTCGACGTTTTAGACTATTTTAAGTATTCTGACATTAAAATCTCAATTTTTTTTTTTTTTTACGAAAACAAAGCTTCCTCTATGAGGAAGCAAAAAGAAATCCTTGTCGACATTCCGCCGCTCTTCCCCACTCGAGAAACGGTCCAGCCAGAGCGGATTTATTTGCAGAAAGAATATACCCACTAAATCGGGCTTGAGTGAAAGATCACTCGGCTTTTTAGTAGTCCCGAGCAACCCGTGGGACGACCGACGAATTACCACAGTCCCGAGCGAGAAAAGAACCGGGTCATAGTCGTTGTCGACGAGAAACTTTGTAAGGCCGCGGATAGAGTGTCAAATACGCGACTAGTTTTCTTCTTCCCCGCGCGCCCACTGTATATCCCTCTTTCACTCCTCAGTATCCTCCGGACACCTGAGAGCTCCAGCTAGATCCATGATCATAAAGCCAAAAAACTTCCTCTTACTCTTGCCCGGTAACTTAAGATAACTTTAGAGTCTCTCCGGAGTCTGTGCACTCCTCCTCTCACGCTCCTCCCGCGTTCACATTCAGCCGAGACGTCGTTGTGTTCCGCAGCCTCCCCCACCACCTCGCAGCCGTTCGTTAAAACTTTCCGGAGCTTTCATTCCCCGAGACTTACTGTCACTGTGAGCTGCGGCACGCGGGGCCGGTCCTCGCCCCCTCGACGAGGGGATGAAAGACTGCGAAAGACTCGCGGTTCTCGGGCCAGGAGCTTTCGCTCGGACGTGCAGATGAACAGGTAGCCGAGCTCGAGTCTCACAGCGTATAACTCACTTTTTCGCGATGCACAACCCCGCTCTTGTCATCATCATCCCCATCCTCGCTGAACTTTGAAGTTCCAATCAAGATTGATTGCGGCAGATGAAATGGAATTCGTTCCGCGGATGTTGCCGATGGCGACATCCGAGCCGACTTCGTCCAAGGATGGTCTACGATGGTGCGGAATGGCGAAAAGGGATTACGCTCGCGCTTCCGTCTCTCCGCACTCAACGGCTGATCTTTCTCCCGTCCGCACTGCGCCGCGATGCGCAATGCACGTAGCTCGGCTCCTCTTCTTGAATGCAAAATCTGCACGGTTGACATCCGGCCAGTCCTGGAGCCATGCTAACGATGCGCCGCGCTCGCTTCTCCGAGCCCGCGGCGATGATGAACGGGACGACGACGAAAGGGAGGGAGTTCGCCCGAACCATCCCCGGTTCCTGCGTTTCGTTTCTTTCCGTCGTTTCTCAATGCGAACTCTCGTCGCCTCTCAACGCCGCACCTTTCTTCCTTCCGCCGATCTCCTTACCTTCTTCCTTCTTCAACCCCCCCCCCCCCCCCCTCTCCCCCCTTTCCTGGGTCGACTTTCGCTCCTCGTCAAATTCGTTAGCTCGACTCGCTCGGTCGGCAAGGTTTTCATCCGTACCGTTAAACGCTCGTTCCTATCAGCGCGTATACCTGCCAAGCCGGTTACCCCGTCATCGTCGTCCCACCGAGCGTGGTGGATAGAACGACCGAGAGATTTGCCGTTGCTTTTCGAGCCCCGACTGACGAGCGTAAAGCATACGGTTCGATAGAAAAAAGAAAAGAGAGGGGAAACAAAAATCCTCTTATCGGGTTTCTCTCTTCGAAAGAGCGCGGATAGACGGCGGAGAGCAGCGGTGCGGAAAATATCGGGCCAACGAGCTTTCACGAAGATACGAATAATTTATCGATAACGGATATTGACAAAAACAAACGTGCAGAATTACACGAGGTTTAATTAAAATTTGTGGGACAATAATGGACGGCGAAGTCTCGAATTATCGGTGAACTGTATTCGACGGGTAAAGAAAAAAAAATTATACACTCGTTTCAATGAACGATACTCGTGTATTCGATTAACCGATTAGGGGCGCGTTGCGCTCCGCGTCCGTCACGAATTTGCCAACGGCCGAGCTACCGTGCGCCATAAATACGCTCGCTATCAGTGCGTACTGAAATACGCGCCATCGTCAATAATATAATGATGGATTTGTAACGGGAGCGCGAAAGCGTTGTGTGCAGAGCGGTATGGTCCGATCCGGGAATAGGAAATCCGTGAGGGTAGATTTTCGGTTAACCGCCAATGGGCACTGACGCAAATCCGTGGAAATCCCGGTTGGTCCGCGTTCTCTCGCTCCGGTACTCGATCAAATATCGTGCTAATATAAAAGTGAACCCGATAGGCATGCGATTGCACCACCGTGGACTGCATGGTTGGGGTTCGTGCGGCTAATTCGCGAAAAATCCAAACCCACCCCCGTACAAACTACCGTATGTGTGTGGGTACTCACGGCGCTATGTGCCGCTGCCTGTTTTTGTTCGGCACGCGCATTATTCGATTTGCGGCGATAAATATTGTGCGAAAGCGGGGTGGCACCGTACATATACACGCCGCTTCTGGGGCACGGCGGATGGGGCTGATTGTGTATATACGTACGTGTGGGCTCGCGCGGCAACGCCCTGCAGGATATTTTACGAACGACGATTTATCGAGCCACCGCGATTGTTTTTATTCGGAAGCATGAGAACACCGGGCCGCCCCGAGGGTGGAGGAGGGGGGGGAGGGGGGGGGAGATGGGGTTGAACGAGGGAACGAGAGAGGCCTGGAACCGGAGATTCTCTTTCACCTTTATTCTCGAGAGCGCTCGTTTGCCAGTCTGAAAATGCATATCGGTCAGGAATTTCTTTATTTTTTTTTCCTTTTATTTATTTTTTTTTAATTTATTTTTTACCGGTTAGAGACCACGGAAAACCGATGCCGATCGATTTTATTATGCAGTATCGGAGAAGCGCGAACCGGCGAAAAAACTTCTTCGGCGGAGGACCGAAGCCCGGCGTGTGGGCGATCGATGCTGACGGTGATGCACGCTCGGCGAAGCGCGGATAGCACGAGGGGTCGCGAGGAAGTCCTATACGTATCCCGCCGCTTGTTTCCGCTTTGCAAAAATAATATCGAGATTGGCGAATCTCTCAACCCATAAATTTCGGAAATTGCCGCGAACGCCGGAGCGTCCCTGTAAATTGCGGATAAAAATGTTGTAACGAGTTCCTGCGCCCGCGGCTCTCCTCCCGGTGACGTCGAATTCCTTCCGGGCGTGTGCACTCTGAGAAAGGCGAACAATACGTCGGTCGAACGCGCGCGGCCCTGCAATATGTGCCGTTCAATTTCGAGGCCTCCGCAGGCTCGAACCTTCCATTGATGTAATGCATCCCGAGAGTCCCGGGCGAGAGAAACACACTCGGCGAAACTGGTAGTTCCAGCCGCATAACAGGGGGGGGCCCCCCCGCCTATTTATCCCGGCGACAACGTGTGCGGCGAGGCTTCGTCCCAGTTCGCTCGTGCGCATACTACAAACGCACGTAACGTTCATACATCTCGTAGTAGGACGTCGCATAGACGGCCCGACAGCGTCCGGTGATCAATGGACGCAGCCGTGACAATATGCGTCCTTGCATTACGTTATGCATCGCGTATAGCGCACTCACGGATATACCATGCCGGTCGCTTGGAGCTCCGGCGTGTCGGGAGTGAAACGCATGTACCGGCACAGCATTACCTCTGCCCTCTGTGCTCCGTCCTCAGAGAGCCGACCGAGCCCTCCCGTCGCGTCTCTCTCCCGAGTGTGTCGCACACGGCTTCGGCCAAATGGAGTTACGTCAGAATTGAAACGGTGCACTCATGCCTACCTGCGCAGGTACGTGTTGCACGTTACATTAACTCGCATAGGACTGCATTGGAACGAAAGACGATTCTCGTTGGAGCCCCGACTCGGAATCGGTGAGCGCGAATCGGAGCTGCGAGGAACCTGGGTTTTTGTCGTTTTCTCCTCCGGTTCACTTATCGCAGTTGCTCTTAATCGCGTTGCCCCGCCCGCCCGGCCATGCTCGGCAGGCTATAGGTAATATGTGAATGAACTCCGTGATCCGTGACGAAATTTATACTACTATGAGCGGGGTGGTCGGCGCGCTTCCATCGATCGCTCGAGCAACGGACTCTCTCGACCTCCGGGCCTATTTGAATTTTAATGAGATTTTAATTCAGCTTCTTCCGCGCAATCGTTACTCTTCCTTCCGTTTTACCTGAGGCTCTCGGCGGTGCATTAACGGTAACGTTTTGCACTGGGTTCCAACTCGTGGGTGTGTATGTCTGAATGTATGTGTGTATGTATGTATGTATGTGTATATACATGTATTACATAGCGAGGCTCTTGCTCGTTCAGCAGCTCGTAGTCTCATTTGCTCTCGATTGAACACTCGATGAAACGTAGCGAATTACCGACGATGTTGTATTACGAGCTGACGTTACGTCGAGGTTTACGATCATCGTTATGTATATATATATTTATACGAGAACAATGGTCAGGCGGATTTGGTATTGTTTCCGACCGTTCGGAGAAGTGATATTTATTTCAGTGTATTTCTTCACCTTCGACCCGTAGATTTTATTGCTGTCAGTAAACTGATATGAAAAAATAAATATTTTTTTTATACATAAAAATAGATAAATAATGAAAGTTTTTTTTTACCAACGGTTGACATTTTATTTCAATGTGACCAATTTGTGGTTGGATCAATAAGATATTTTTACCAGCTTTCGTTCCCCAATTTCGTAACGTAAAAGACAATTAAAGTAATATCGAGGAATTTGATTACACGATTATTATTTTCCACTCGCTTTAATTACTTTATTTATTTTTACTCGAAAGTTTTTTTTATTTTATTTTAATGCTGTCAGCGTGCTTACCTTTCGGTGCCGCTGAATCGAACATCTCGCCACGTTATTGTCAACGAGTTATATCTGGCATCGGTATTTCCTGACGTAAAAGACAATTAAAGCAATAACGGTAAATTTGAAAAACGATTATTATTTTCCACTCGCAATAATTTGTAAGATTATTTATATTCGAACTGTTTTCTTTTTTAATGCTGTTAGCGTGCTTGCCTTTCGATGCGGCTCTGTCGAACATCTCGCCACCGTATTGTCAACGAGTTATTTCTGGCATCGGCATTGCATGTTACATACACCGACTACCACATCCTACCACAGTTGTGTATGGCCTCGGAGCAAACGGAGCAAAAGCTTCGATGAATCGCGCGAAATATCTGCCCGCCAACGGGAACCCGTCGGCACGTGTGTGTAACACATCCTGTACGGATATATTCACAAACCCGTGGAGACGTGGTTGTCGTAGCCGATGCCTTGAGAGTCGCTTGTCGACACGACCGACGGCCGTATATACCCCCCCCCCCCCCCCCACCCCTCCGCCCCCGCCCCCCGCCCTCCGGACTATCCGGCTCAAAAGACGCCAAAGCAAACGTCGGGCACAGAGTTTCCACGTAATGGACATGTTTGCCCGGCTGTAGCCTAGTTTACACCCGATAACGCGAGCACAACTCCCACGTGAGACGTGGGTACGGCTTGCGGCGTATACGTAGTTTACACATACACGATATAGGCAATCGGTATTACGGTGACTGCATTACCGTGCGACGTTCCGTTGACCCGAGCCCTTCGACGAGGCGTTGCTTCGCCAAACAACTCTGCGTCGTCTTCGAGTGTTTCCGTCGACGATCCATAGGCATCTCCGGTTTTCCTTCTTTTCCGAGTAATCTTAACGAATCGATTAATTTATTTCGTCGAGAACAACGATCTCCGATCGAAGTTATTCCCTAGAGGGCAGCTTCGGTGGATTCGGAAACCAATCGGGTCATATTGCTCCCCGCTTTGATCCGGAGACGCAATTAGCACGAGAGCACTGTGTGCATTGGGAAAGACCGGCGGATTTGCGTTTAATCTTCGCTATAACATCCGCGAATTACTCGGCTGTGCTCCACCTAGCCGGGACCTTAATCGCTTCGTTCCTGCAGCACCGACTGCGCTGCCGCGATTTCGCTTCGATGTACTCCAATTGAACACTTGTTTAAGGTTATGAGAAATACCGCCGTCGGTAACAATATCTATGGTGCCATTTTGGGACCAGACAGCTGAGGAAGAAGAAAATTGTCTTTCCCAGGGAAATTGGCGGACGCAAGGAAAGCCAATTTTCCTTTTCCTCAGCTGCGTGCGATCTCAAAACGGGATTCATGGCAGTTTTGTTACGGACTAAGTGGATTGGCGAGAAACTATGCGACGTTATCTTAAGGCGGTTACTAAAATTGTAATGAATGGTATTCGAAGATGGTAGACATTTCGTGAAAAAGCAAAGTATCGGGTGATGTGGAATTTGATACCGCGTCCGATGATACTTCGCTTTTGCCCCAAACGTCAACCATTTTTACGTGGCATTGATTCGAAAAATGCAACTATCTTTCTTGCACTCATATGTCACGTGGTACACGTTTCAAGTCACTTTAACCCTTTATAAGTCGCACCTCTATCCCCACTCTTAGGCGCTATCGTAGCAACGCGTTGCCCCCACTCCGCGACCGTTAGTCCCGTTTCGGTACGGTTTCGGGCGCTGTGACTTATAAGGGGTTCAAAGTATGTGCAATACCCCGGTCGGTAATAAAAACTGTAATCGACTTTTCTCATGTATTCTGGCATGTACGGTCGAAAGAAAAGTTGATTACACTGAGAAATAAAATCGATTGCGTCAACAATATGAGCGCTTACGGGTGGCGAAACAAATTTTTGGTTGATCGAACGAAATAATTGTTGTACTAAGTAAAGAAACATTTGAATCGACGGCTTGTTAGTTCGATCAACGAGGTATTCCTCTCGATCAACCAAACATTTGTTTCGCCACCTGTAAGCGCACATTTTGTTGCCTCAATTGATTTTTTTTCTCCGTGTACGGTTTTTGATACCGACTGAGCTCGGGATGGACGGGGGATGGACGGGGAGGGGGGGTTCATATGGTCTTAAGGTGGGGCTAAAAATCAACGTAACCTTAAAATATTTTGAATCCAGAGAGACGGAGTTAAAATTTTGAATTCATTTTTCTCCGAAACGATTCTATAAAAAATTAATTGCTGGGCGCACTGCGGCAATCAAATGTGCAGTGCACCCCGCGATACGTTTTATTTTATTTTATAGAATCGTTTCAGAGAAAAATGGATTCAAACTTTTTACTCTGTCTCTCTCGCACTCGTACGTATTTAGCCTCCCCTCACTATCGCTCGAAACTAAACCGATACCATTAGATCTCTACTTGCACAATCTGTACGCAAAATATTGTTCCTCCGAAATATGTGCGGAATAATAATGGCGGAAATGGACCGGTCCTTATCACAATTGATGTGCGCGCTGATCCGGGTAGGCAATATTCACCACTTTTAAACTATGACACGGATTCTTGGGTTTTCGCGGTGAAAGGTATCTCGAACGACGAGAGACACGCGCCATAATTCGTATCACATTATCACGACAAGACGCGCACCGGTGGTAATATCAACGCGACGACAGCGAGCGAAACTTGCGAAGTTTCACAGAGGGCCACTGGCTCCTCAGCAATGCCGAGCGTTGCGGTTTCTGCTTTGAGGAGAACATTAGTTAGACTCTCGGTAGTTGTCAAACTTTGCTTTACCCTCTATCTCGGCACTCTGGGTAGATTACGCGATGTTGTGTAACTGATAAAGTGGAGAACGGAGTAAAAGAGAAAAAAAAAAAAAAACTCTCAGCGACGGAGCATGAAAAAAATGTTGATCACTCTTTGTCGAACTGCGAAGCAAAAAAATAAAAAATTAAATGGAATGTGTACGAAAATAAGAGAATAAAAAGTATTATAAAATGAGTTTTGAACAAGAGCAGATTCCTCGAGGCTTAACGAACCGATTGAACCGCCCGTGTTCGTTCATCGAGCCGGCAACTTTCTTGGGTATAATAAGAAAACCTCTATGCGATAAATATTCATTACACCGTATGTGTGTATGTCCAATCAGGCTTCCATCGCGCGCACACCCGCGCCTACCGTCTCCGCATGGTATACGGGCGAGTTCTCGTTTCGAAATGGAAATGATTGTCTATTTCGGGCTCTTCGGTGTGGAGGGGGTTGAACAAAAAAAAGTACCTGCCGAGGCGCACTCGCGGCCCCTGCTAGGATCGTAAATTGGTACGTTTAATTAAACCCCCCGCTCGCGATGTTCTCCGCTGAGAGCCCGAGCGTTTTGAATGTCAATATCGAAATCGGCCTGTGGATCAGAGGGAAAAAGCGAGGTGCCCCGGCCTCGTCTGATTCATCGAATCGCGCACACGTGGCCACGACGCGCATCGTTATCCTCGGGAAATGAGAAGAATTATGGAAAAAAAAACATAGCCCGTGAAAAAAACGCTAGCTTTGCTCGTCTCGGGATGATAATTAGAAATCCTTTCTCGCGTTGATCGATAACTGTTCGCTGGGAGTTTTTTCTGATTCCTTCACGTTCCTATCTCGAATCCAAGGGATTCATGCCCTGCCTCAGGTGAGAGTCTGTAGTAAAATCTGAAAAAACGACACATCGTTGGCTCCACCCTGGTTACCGTACGCCAAAGCGCAGTATCGGTCTTCCATCTGCCGGCATAGTCGGAGCGAAGCTCGCGGTTTTCCGAGCACTAATGAGCACTGAGTAACGGAGCTACGCCACTGCTTAACAGACACAAAATAAAAAAATATTCAGATATGTCGTCAGTTCCGGTTTGAAAATCTGGCTTCAACCGGAAGTGACATTATGACCAAAAATACTTCACTTCCGGATTGGAAATCACATCTTCCGACCGGAAGTGACCTATTTCCAATATAACGGCACTTGCGGTTCGAAAACCCGTGTAATGTCTTCGGTTTAAGGTTCGTTTAATTTAAATGGACGTGCGTCGGGTGCAGAATTTGTTTCTACGATTAATCAAATTTTATAATTGCTGGTTTCGAAATGTTTGATTTCCGTGCGGAAACTAAACGGTGATTCGGGCGGATGACAAAGTTAGACCGGCTGTGCACGATCCACATGATTGTGTCATTTTCTTGATCGAATCGTCTCGTAAACAAATATATATTCAACAAAAATAAATAATTATTTGAGTCAAATAAATAATTATTTGAATCAAATAAATAATTATTTGAATCAAATAAATAATTATTAGAATCAAATAAATAATTATTAGAACCAAATAAATAATTATTTGCGGGTGACCCTCAAATAAATTATTTGTCCGGTTGCGAGAGACAATTATTGGAATAAGAAGATCCGACACTCGACGCCGCATTACCATGGATCGATATTCCCGGCAATTAAATTTTGCTGGTCGAACGGTAGGCAATTATACCATCGCTCCAACCAGCCTACCGGGCGTACTCCAGAGACGTTCCTTTTTCGGGAAATCACGGCTGAAGAAGCCCTTCTCCCGACTATATCTTTCGAAAAGTAATTAATTCGAGAAATTAATCGAAAAGTTTGCTCGCCCGACGTTACTGGCTCCTGGCTGACTGCGATGAGCCTCGCTCCGTTTGAATTTCATTCCGCGTTCACCTTTTCAAATCTATATTACATATTCAATTTTTTTTCGTCTCTCTCCTCTCTCCTATAATTCGATCCCTGTTCACATTCGCGGTACGATTTCTCCGATCGGCGAGCCGTGAACGGGAAGGGCGTTAATCCTCGATACCTCGAACATTCGAAGATAACTGTCTGGCAAGTGGCATTAATACAAGGCGAACGAGTCGGGTACGCGAGATCTCGGGACGATAAGGTACAAAGTGTGCTTTTCTCGAAGAGATTTTAATCTCGGTATAATTTGTCCAACGTGCGGGATTCGGCTCTCGAGGCAGTTCGACACGCGATATGCGCGTTTCCGAGCCGGCGGAGACTCCCGGCCGGAATATGTAGTGGTGTTAACGATTCACGCGATTTTCTGCGAGGGGGCCCAGAAACGCGAAGTCGAGGAGTCTCCGGGATCGCGAAATCCCCTCGTACAGACCGCGGCGGTGCCGGTGGTGGTGGCCGAGCCGAAAGTGGCCCGTTTGGCCGTATTACTCCGGCGTTTTGTTCGTCGAGGAACCGCTCCCGTATTCTCTCTCGCGTCTATTAAACACGAGGCCCCGGGATTACCCTCGAGGGAAGAGAAACCGACCGAGTGGGCAACCCTTCGAAAACTGACGGAGGTCTATTCAGACACACGCGAAGCTATCTCGGCTCTCTATGTGCACTCGTCGGCGTGCCGTCATTGTGTTCGCCACGGTGTTCCTGTGTCCCGACGAAGATTAAATATTCAATCCCAGGTTCACGGTTGCCCTCGCCTCGTCGGACAACTTTACTCCCCTCCACACACAGAAAAAAAAATTTATTTGACGACCACCGTTTATTTGGTTTAAGTAAAATGTTTATTTGATTCAAATAAATATTTATTTTAATTGAGTAAATAGTCACTTAAATAAAATAAATATGTATTTAAATCAAATAAATATTTTACTTAAATCAAATAAACGCTGGTCGTCAAATACATTATTTTTCTGGGTGCACGTCTCACTCGGAACTTCGCTGCCGCGATTTAAAAATATATTTTCCACGCAATCTATTCAATGTATCTAGATAGAGAAAAAAATGTATATGCAAAAAATTGCGTTACCGACCGAAAAATCGACGCATATGGAGTGGACACATTGATTCATGTGTTCGAACAGATAACAGTGTATAATTCTATAAACAGAAGGACTCCGAGGACAGGATTATGAATTGCCGCTCGTGTGTCCGAAATCATACGCTCGAGCATGTAGAAAACGCGAATGTGACACATGTTTCCCGGGAGTCCGATGGGGGGGGGGGGGGGGGGGGGGGGCGGCACGATTATTACCCGATTTCTATGACCGCACTGCGGGCTCGGATATTAATTATTTGTGACTTCGTCCATGAATATTAATGCATCGATTGATATTATTTTACCGCATCTCGGATACGATCTGACAGTTGCCAAATATTGATAATACGCTCTTGCTGGCGCGATGGTAGCCTGCGGTCGGATATCGGTCTTTATACGCACCGCTCTTCGACGTATTTTTCCCCCGCGCCAAACTCGTCTCTCCGATACCATCTCGATAAGTGTACAACTGCAGTGCCCTCGCTAGGATGCGCTTTCGCCGCTCTCCGTCGTGTTCACGCGTTTGCCCTCCCCCCTGGAATTGAAAAATAATTGTTTTTTTTTTCTTTTTTTTTTCACCTTTCTATTTTCGATATTCAACAACGCTCTACCACACCCAGAAAAAAGATTTATTAAAATCAAATAAATTTCGATCTTCAAATGACGTTTATCAAGATAAAAAAAAGTTACTTGCCTTAATAAAATCCTTATTAGATTCAAATAACGGCTATTCTTTAGGGTAGGTAAAAAAAAATTTCAACGATTTGTACTTTACAATAAATGTTTATTCGCACCAAAGAAATCATATCGTTGAATGTCAAGGCAAACGTGGTTATTATCCGATAGCGCGCATTACAGAGTCGTCAACGCGTCGGTCGTTTGAAAACATCTCTCGCTGATAGTAGAAGACTATACTTGTTCCTTACGGGGAACCGCTACATTGTAACAGAGAGGCAACTCATTGGTTTGTTTTTATGAAACCTTGTTTACTTCGAGTTATGTACACCCATAAAAAAAAAAAATTATTTGACGGCCATAGTTTATTGGGTTTAAGTAAAATACACGGTGGCTGTCAAAGAATTTTTTTTTCTGGGTGTACCTCGATCGAATTGTGGTTGTCGAATGAGTCCTCGGAGAACCAACTTCGAGATTGGTTATGTTACGAGTATAACTAATGTGCGACGTGATTAGTGGAATCGTACATCAATAACGGATCGGTATGCTCATTTAATAACGAAACATTGCTCGTTGATGCTTCGTTGATAGTAAAAATGACTTATTCAACAAAAAATTCGTTTCCGCGTCATTCATATAACTCATTATTCCCGTACGATCAAAAGTAACAGGTCTGTCACGAAATAAATGAAAACAATTAATTGACATAAATATCTGTTTATTAGATCCAAATAAACATTATTAGATAAAAAGAATAATACCATCAAATAAATAAATATATTGGAAACTAATAAACGCTCTATTCGATTATGAAGCAAATAAACATTTTCCTTCGTCCTCAATAAATTTTCTTTGATTGGAATCAATTTTTTTCTGGGTACAGGCAGCTCGCGTAAACTGCGCGGTGAGTGGTCTGCACTGTGCAGCTTGTCCGGAGAACGTTGCATGGAGCCACCCTGCTCTGCATGTTAAATCGCGCCTCTTACGACCTTCCGCTTCCAACCGGTCGACGTACGCTCGTTCATCGCGCTCTCCCGTTCAATCTTAATCCACGCGAGCAATGCTTCACCGAACCGGCGTCGTGCGCCTCCGCGATAGACGATGGCGAAGAAGCGATTAGCATAAAGTGAGAAAGGCGTTCGGAAAGCCCATTGCCCAACGCGCATTAGAAAACCAACGGGGCCATCGCGATCCAACGGGTACGAACTCCCAGCCAATCGAGTCTCGTAGGTATCAAGGTATACGTGTACTCTGGTGCTCCGGCGCTGCAACCGAGATAATGCAACGTCTTGCAATCGGACGTAATGCCCCAGCGCGCATGCGCGACCGTGCGCGCACACCGTAAGGGTGCAATTAGATTAAATATATCCCGAGAGAGTCGAATTACATTCGTGCGATTATGCCGCGTTATTAGTCCATTGGAAACTCCGCTGATTCGGCTTAATATCACTTATCCGTCGATGGTAACGAGATTGCGTCACGAAGAAGTGGGCATGACACAATGATATCGGTGGTGTCGATGGGGAGGGAGTTTCTGATAAAGCCGATCCTGTCACGTCAGTCCCGTTCCGAATTATTCGAAAGCTACGTATATCGACCGTAAAATCGACGCAAAAGACAAAAGGGCGTATCTCCCGTGTTAAAGCGATTACCGGTTACGCCCATCTGTTTCTCAGAGCACGATACATCGACGTCACACTCGCGCGCACCCAACCTCGCTGCGAATAATTCTTAGTGTTTGCTCGACGAAGCGTCGCGCTATTATCGGAAGATTCTACGCACCCTCCCGAGTGCTTCCACCCCTTTAGCAGGGTGTATTCAGTCTCTCTCGCTGTCTCCGATCCACCCGCCTTGTCGGCAGGCTCCCCTTCGTTCCGCCCGAAGATGAGTACCCCACTAAAGAGGGTTCGCGGAGAGCAACCTCTTTGTTATGGCTCTCAATCTTTCTCCGTGCTCCTCCAGTGGATTCGACCCCGGTGTGCTCGAACGTTCGACCCTCTCGAATTCCACTGTGGTTGTAACGTATCCGCGCACTCTTAAAGCCGTACCATCAAATATATTTATCTTACCTTCGGGGATATAATAATTTTTGGTGTTTCTCGCAAAGTACTGCACCCAGAAAAATGATTTATTTGACGGCCACCGTTTATTTGATTTGAGTAAAATATTCATTTGTTTAAAATAAATATTTATTTCATTCAAGTAACTATTTACTGGATTTTAATGAATATTTATTTGAATCAAATAAATATTTTACTTAATCCAAATAAACGGTGGCCGTCGAAAAAATTATTTTTCTGGGTGTGCTAATTTTGTCTGTAAAACATTAATCGTGTCTTATGCAGAGTCGCGGTTTTTTTTTCCGTCGGGCGAGTTGATGGAACGATAGCCATGGTGAATTGAGGAAAATTTGTTTCATTTTTATTGGAGCGGAGATCGAGTGTCGTATTACGCGACGGGCTTACCCACGGCTTATTACCTAGGGGGAGGAGGGAGGGGGGGGGGCGGTTCTCGTCGCAAAAGCCGATTCTACTCCCATTCCCGTCTTTTACGGAACGTTATTACGGAAATTAGTCTCGTCATTATCGCGTCTTCTCGTTGACAGCGGAAGAGAGATAGAAATTAAAGAAGAAAATGAAGAAAAAATACAGCAATGTCGAAAGCCCCGAGCGACCCGAAGGGGTCGTTGACAGAGTCTCGACGGCTATCTTCCCTCCACACTCAGACACACACGCACTCGAGCTAGCCGAAGAAAAATAGCCCATTAGGTGTGTTATTACACCGCATGGCTCAACAATCTCTCGGGATGAACGAAATTATCGCGCGCAATCAACTCACCGAGAGATGGATCTTTGACCGTACCGCAAGCCGGCGAGGAGTATAAAAAAAGTGGAAAAAAATTATATATATATGTACACATATGGAAGAGATGAAGACGAAGAAGTCTCTCGTCGGTGATATAAAAAAAAATCCGAAACTTACATTCGTCTCTCTTTATCCCTCGTTTGGCTCCCGCGACCGAAACTGCCGAAATTGCTCGACCGAAAATCGTTATGGGGTATATATATCTGTACATATATGTATAACTCGAGCAGAAGGATAAGGCGGGACGAGGAGAAAGCCCCTAACCCACTTCAATCTGCCGTGATCGCTCGTCGAATAAAGTGCGTCTGCGTGTGTGCCCTGAAATATGAGATGTGCCCCGAAGACCGCGGGCGAACAAACATTTCGCCCAGCCGGTTCATCCCGATTGTTTCTATATCATCGCTATATGAGCGTTGAATCGTCGAGAAATCGCGGATTGATCGGGTGAACC
Source organism: Exephanes ischioxanthus (assembly GCA_958510785.1). Taxonomy (NCBI): domain Eukaryota; kingdom Metazoa; phylum Arthropoda; class Insecta; order Hymenoptera; family Ichneumonidae; genus Exephanes; species Exephanes ischioxanthus. The sequence goes on along the minus strand of OY294025.1, from coordinate 9,660,474 downwards.
TCGGATACGTGCCGACCCTCGCGAAACTCGCTGAAAGCGGTCCTCGACCAACTATTTGTTTGTGCAGCGAGTAGAGCGCACATGTGATGTCTTGAAGGGATTGGCAACTTCGAGTGGAATTTTTTTTTTCCTTCCCATGGCATCGAGAACACGAAAAACCGTAGAGTATAATGCCAGTCTGGCAAGTGCGCTGGCAGTGTTAAAACGTCTTCGAGGATATTTCGCTCGGAATCTCGTTTCACCGTTCGGAAGATTTCCCGAGAGTTTCGTGATATACATATATATATATGTTTCTCTCGTGTAAGAGATACAGCTCGCGCACCTGCTGTTCCTTAGCCCGGCGACATTAGCCCGAATCTCTTCCTTCCTCCCTCGCAACGATTCCGGTGCTTGCTTTATTGCACCGCGGCGCAGATGCCTCTCGCGGATAGAGACAAAAACGCATGATCACTTGGCAATCGGAAGATTCTCGGCCGTTGATTAAATGCATCATACAGAAAGAAATGTGTATAAGAAAACACTGAAAAAAGTACTAAAGAAACTTAGCTGAAATTAAAGACTTAGTTACCGCAGCTGATTTCTTCGCCACACAAGAAATCGGGCGTCTCAACCATTTAAGGTAGCTATGTCGTTTCGCGCTCTTTTCACATAAGTTCGAGAGAAGTAAGAGAAAATTGCAAGTACTTCTCGATGGTATAAAAATCTGAAAAAATTCATGCATATTAAAGGTACTGAAAATATTCATTTTCCATAATAATAATTAAATTTTCCATAATAATAATAAAAATAAAAGTCCAAAAAAGTTCTTGCTAGGGGCGTATAAAAAAAAAAATCGTTCTAAAACTTCTACCCCGGAAAATCGTCATGCGCGCACTCAATCAATGTACCCTCAACCAACCGTCCCTCGGCGACCGACAACTTCTGGTACCTGCATCGGGCGCCTTCCACCGCAATCCCCCGTATGAACGGTTGCTCGGCCTCGAACCGAAAAGAGGAACCGACAACGTTGCGGCCGCGCTCGCGCTCCGACCAATTTGCCCGGGAGTAACGCATCCTCGCTCGATCAAACGCAACGCAGGGATAATTGCAATTGCACTCGGAGCTCGAATGATGCCCGTAAGATAATCCACACGTGGAACGTACCTGTAACAACGCAACATTATGCATATACGTTTCGTTAATAATTTCAAGGCAATGCCCGTGCGTTATGCTCTGTCGAAGTTACAGTTGCTTTCGCGATGAGATACCGTCTGCGTCGGGGTCAACCTATAAATCCATTCCACGTCGATATATCGTTATGTAGTGGATATCGTGAGCGAGATAGACTGCGTGCGCTCCGGCTTTGTGGCAGCACGGCGGGTTTACGGCGAGTTACAGAGAGAGGTAGGTACGATAGCCTAGGGATGGAACGATCGGAGCGTACGTACACCGTAAATCTCTCTGTGTCCGGTCGTTCGTCCGAATCGAGGAAAAGGAAGAGAAGAAAATCGCTCGACGGAGGATCGCCCGAACGAGGGAAAAAGGGGCGGAACGCCGGGGCGGAGGTCGGCGGAGGAGGAAGCAGAGCCAGAAAAAGTTGGACGGTATAAATACGAGTGAGCCAGAGAAAGATTGTAAAACTGGCTTTGCGAGTCGAGCACAAGCTCGGGCGTGCGCGCACGTACGCTCGCACACGTTTTACACGCGCGGTACAATGATACAATAATCGGACTGTACACGGTATGCAGGTATCGTCCCGCGGCTCTATAAGAGATTTCCATATAAGATAGCCCGCTGTAACGTATTCAAATGCAAACATGCGCAATACATAAATACCGTTTCGTGCCTAAATGCAGTTGCGCATATCGTTACTCTGTATTATATGTATTATAATATGATAATATATTCGATATATATATCATATATCGGAAGTGAAATATTTCCGGTATGACGTCACTTCCGATCAAAATGTCAGATTTTCGCGCCTGAAGTGGCGTCACTTTCGGTGCGAAAATGATAGATATTGTAGAGTGCGAAATCGAGTTAGACGTTTATGTTTTACGTTTAATTGATAAGCGGCCGAACAATTTTGGAATTATTAGCAACTGATAGCGGTTAGCAACTGACAAAAGGAGACCGAGCGACAGAGTTTCGTTTTTCCGCGTCAGCCGATGATAAGACGCGTAATGCGTCGCATGCACGGTGAGCTGAGTGCGATTGCATGATCGCTGAATATGGCGAACTTTATTATATACATTATATTCCTTAATAAAGTGTAACTCGTTAATTCGAGTGTCTTCACCCTGAAAAATAATTTATTTGACGGCTACCGTTTATTTGGTTTAAATAAAATATTTATTTGATTTAATTATCTATTTTCTGAATTAAAATAAATATTTATTTTTATCAAATAAATATTTTACTTGAACCAAATAAACGGTGGCCGTCAAATAATTGGTTTCCTGGGTGTTCTTCCATGATCCTACGTCAAATATCAAATGACTAAATATCTCCATAATATTATACATAATTTACTATGTAATTATAGTAAATACATATGTACATACAACATGTTTATATGTCTATGTACATATGTACATATACATATAAATCTGCTATAGTTCGCCCGGTAAAGCTGGAGGATTTAATATAATGTACGTTGAGAATCGTCAAACAAAAAAATGTACTCCGTCTTTATCCCGAGAACACGATCTAACAGTAGTGTATTTGCTTTTGTGTATCCGAGATAGGAACCCGACAAAACGGGTGTTGCAGGGATACATGGGGAAGCAACATCGTCGCGATGGGACTCGGTCTTTGTCGCGCATTCTCCAAAAAATAGATCCGATTATTCCACCTCCGCAGTCAGCGGCGTTAAAAACGCCCACCGCCGCGGCGGTATCTCGTAAGAACTATTGAAAAATCAATCCCGCATCACGAGGGGAGATTGAGACGGGTGAGAGCGGGTCACCGAAACGGGAATGGCTTAGTTAGCGGGCCGATTCTACTGCACATAGTACACTGATACGTGCCCGTTAAAAATCGTCATCGATGCGTGGACAATAAGAATGAGGGTCAGAGACAAGCGGATGATTTAAATTAATTGGAGAAACTCGTTTCCCGGAGCTCATCCTCGAGAGTTGGATGTTTAAACCACCGTATAACGTATCGGCCTCGGTGGTTTCGTTGGGCCATAATGGAACGTGAAAGGACGGTAGTTTGGCTCAGCACATAGTCTCGTGTCCAGGGGGAGAGCAGTTGAGTGTGTTGAGCTTTAAACCGGCGGGTGGAATATGGCGGTCTTCATCCCGTTGTGTTGAAGCTAACACGGGGTTACGGCCAGGGAGGAGGATAGACGTTCGGGAAACGTTAGCGAACGCCAGCGCTACCCCCAAGCGGTTTGCCTCTCGTCGCGCTTTCCCTCAAAGTCCAATTTCCTCTCCCCCCCCCCCCCCCCCCCCCCCCCAGTAGTACCGCGTTATCATAATCATATTTATATTTCACGGGGGTGTATAAAGATCCAACAGGTGCGCGTTGATATTTCCTCGTCACGTTTTCTCCACCGAAGCACCGGTTTTCCGGTTCGTTGTTGCCACTTTCTTTGCACTCGAAGGCTCCCGGTTCGGCTTTGACCGTAACTTTCTGCAACGCTCGGACCATGCTGGTGACGAATGCGAATACGTGGCATATGGTCCGTATATATATATACAGACAAAAGATCGCAGTCATTGGAACACTTGTTTTATAACTTCGATCTAAATCTGTACAGAGGGAACGTGGATGGAACCCCGGTTCACCCTTGTGCGAGCTCTACAATGGAGCAAATTTTATTGTACGTGAAACGGCGAGGCAATAAATAACTCGATAATAGTAATAAAAGAAAGGGGGAACCGAGCGAGTGGCCAACGGGGAGACTGGCGATACGTCGGAATTTATACGGTTGGGGCGTTCTCATCCCGACAGCTCGGAGAAAGAGCTTTCTCCATGTTCACCAGCCATCGAAACGGGACGGTCAAAGCGAAGGTTTTCTAACGAACCGAAAGAATTTACTAATACAACATCAGCGGACACGATCGGAGATTCCGCCCGACGATGAATCACGAGGGATCGAGGATGTGATTAATTGCTTCAATAGGTCCATTCAGAGATTCATGAGCTGCCGCTGGTGGTGTTGGTGTGGCGCAGCGATGCAGACCTCTCGAAACTCCGCTCTGCCTTCCATAAGCTACCAGCATTCCAAGCTCCTTTTTAATATTCTTTTCCTTCCGTCCTTCTCCTCTTCGTTCCATGTTCTATACTTACCCAACCGGATTTTCACTTAGTCTTGAGAGGAACAAAAAAAAAAAAAAAAAAAAAAATGAAACGAAAAGAAAACGAAACAAATGAAACATGTGGCCTCTCACCGTGCGCTATGGAAGTCGGCCCGCCCGTGCGAGTACAACCCTTTCTCGCACGCGCTCTCGGACTTACTGCCATAGGTAATGTACAGTGTGTTTCCTCCGCGAGTTGCACGATGCGCGGTTCGGTGTCGCACGATTTAACGAGAGTACTAAAATCGCGAAGCTACCGTGTAACTCGTTTCCTGCTGGGAGCGTTCGCAGCACCGTGATACCCATGGGCTGCTACTCGTTCCCTCGGTACTGGCCCATAAGTGCGCTACCAGCGACGGTGGCGAGAGAGCTCGAGAGACGGAGAGTGAGAACGAGAGGTGGAACGACAGAGTACCGAGAGAGCTTGAGAGAACGAGGCACTCTCCATCGAACTGTCGTAACTTCCGAGCTAAGTCGATTTACGCTAAAAGGCAGCGAATTACTAAGTTCTAGCTGCGCGACGGCATAGCTCGATGGTATTGCAAGCGAGTTCACGGCAAAGCATCGCCGGCAGCTTGGTAGCCCGGCAGTAGCACTGCCTTGGAGCCTCTCTCCACCGGGACGCTTATCGCGGTGTGCGGGATATTCGATTCGACTCCATCCCGGATATCCCATGCCGCTATTTCCCTCCGCCCCCGCTGCACTCCGTCAACTTGAAAGCTTTTTCGTCATAAGTAACCAAGCAATGCTGCTGCTGGTGCCTCTGCGTCGCAGCCAGCAGAAAGTCGTCTTCGTAGTACTCTTGGCGGATATAGCTTTTGCTACTGCAAAAAAAAAAATGAATTCGCAGGCGAAAAGGGCAAGGATGGAGGGAAAATTGTTGCGATATGCAATTATATCCAGCGAGAGTTATCTCCAGGAAAGCCGTTGAGATTCTCTGCCGACATCGATGAGAAGCAAATCTGCGTAGATATGGGAATATAGGAGCATTGTGTGATGTCGTTGACTCTAGAACCGGCACGGGATTTCCATACGCTATTCCCCCCTACGACGAAATATCTTTCATTGTGCTATTTGATCGATACCCAATACTGAGTAGATTGTGCTTTTTACAAGAAAGCTACACTGAGAGAATGACCTAGTGAAAATTACCGATCATCTAAGAAAAATTACCATACCACATACACCCAGAAAATTTTTTTATTTGACGGTCACCGTTTATTTGGTTTAAGTAAAATATTTATTTTATTTAAATAAATATTTATTTAAATTAAGTAAATACTTACTTAAATGAAAGAAATACTTATTTAAATCAAATAAATAATTTACTTAAACTAGTAGGGCGCCAGGGCGCCACCTATGGCAGAAAGTCTCAGATTATCCAAGAATTTTTACCATAATATCTAATGAAAATTCTTATAAATCCGGTACTTCCTACCATAGGTGGCGCCTTAGCATCCTACTGCTATGTACTGTGGTAATATCTCTCAAACAATATCGTAGTTTTATTACTACATCCTTCTCTCAGTGTAAAAGTACCCGACTACTAGGGAATGACACACAGGACCGGTGCTGGCCGACGTTGGGCGAACACCGGCCCACTCTGTGCCAATACTGGCGCTGTGTGGCACTTCCACTAGGGCATGGAACACTTTGTCCATACCTTGAGTGTGTGTGCCCGAAGCCAGATAACTGGGACTTGAGACAGTCTGAAGCTAGAGTTTACGGACCGCTGCAAAGTCCGACGATGAAGGAAGCCCCAACACTGTACACGGGTCTCAGACTTAACTCACTGACTCCCGCCGCTTAAACGCGTATTATCTTCCCGCAATCTTCCTCTAGGCCGCTTTCGCGTCACGCGAAGAAACCAGAAGCGATCAAACTATCGGCGTCGGGCATTGGAGGAGGCTGAGAATCGAATACAAAGGAGTTCCGTTTCGTCCATTCCAGGCTGGAGGACGTGTGTGAAAGCGAACTCGTATGGCGCTAGAACTTTTTATTTCTTACCATTATCTCAGACTCATTAGAGAAGACTCGACGACATACGAGGAGTCTCATCACGAGATGAGGATTACAACTCATCGCACGTTGCGGATATAGCTGGTTCGGTCGCGACTCCTTTATATCCGACACACAACGGTTCGAGGAGAGACGAACGGGCGAGAGGGACGGAGAGAGTAGCTATATACGCGAGAAGGCCCATTGACACGCTAGGTGCTGCGGTTGTAACATAATTACCGGTACGTAGTTTCTCTCCGTGCCTTGTCGACCCGGTGCGGCCGCAGGCGCTCGGCACTTCGTCATAAGCTTTACGATATTGCGGAGTCTCTCGGAATACCGTCAAAAGTTACTTTTCAGTACACAGGTGATTATTCAGTCTTCGTTTCGTCTCCCACTTAGGCTAATGATCCGACAGTTACAACGCACACTGTTCCCGTCCGGTTAGTTTAATAATGCATGCGGAGGACCGAGACCGTGATCCGCCGGGAATTAAACGCCGAAGTGGCTAACGACGTGATTACAACAAACAAAAAAAAAAAACCCTCCAAGACTACACTGAACGAGGGAAAAGCCTCCTTGCATAATTGCCACGTAATTTTTTTCATCGCCCGACTAAATTGACGAGACGCGCCCCGGCGTTTACGGAATCGTCGAATAATTAAATTACAAAGCCTCCAAGCTACATGGCTCGCGCGGTGGGGAAGGAAATTCGAAAAAGAACATTCCCATTAAATTCCCAGCGTCGGATGGGCTCTGTGGGGGGCCCTCGTGGGCCCCGACGATTTCCCGTACTCACTCAGTCAGTGTCCATCGCTGACCGAAGGGACGGGTCACTCCGCTTTTTTTTTTTTTTTTCTTCCACATATTTCGAGAGTTATGTGTGACACGCGCTGGATATCACGGCGAGGCGAGATGCGCGTAACGATCGTAAATTGTATGGCGCGGGAGAGTGCACGAGCTAAAACACATACAGCATAAACTCGCGAGCGCCGTGACGCGTCCCTGTCTCTGAAAGTGATTTAATCACTGACGTTCATTCATCAAGAGGAGAAACAGCGGCGGGGAAGGTACGAGAGAAGCTCCCGGGCTTTCCGGATCCGGAGAAGCTACCGCAACGACGAGGAAAATTTCGCATGCATACGCGAAGCTCTCCACCAGCGCTTGGTCGAATCCCTCCCGCTTTGCATATCCAGGCATTATTATTTCTTGTTTCCTTCGTTTTTCCCTATATACGTTTATTTTTTGTACCTGCTTATTCACACAAAAGCAATTTATCAAGCCCCTGTCAGGATAGAGACGTATCGAGAGGGAGAGGTAGAGAAGGGTAGTCGTAAAATGTATATAGTCGTACGTACGTCGGCTCCCTCTTTTTATCATCCCCCATCCCGAACCCCCAAGCGTCCGCGAAGCTTCGCGAAAAGCACACAACGCTGGCATAATGTTGTATAGCTGCAGGCTTCCCAACTCTCTCTCTCGGGTTGATTGGATTAAGATGAAAAAGGAGGCAATATAGTGCGAGATTGAGTTCGAAGCCCGGATAAAAGGATACCCGGCCTGTGGTATCCTAATCGACCCTCACTCCGCATAGTTCATTGCTTATCACTTTCCAGCCCCCTTAATTGATCGCCGGTATCTTTCACCCTGCCAATTACGACCTTCCGGCAGCTGTCCGATACAGCCGAGATTACAACAACGCCACGAGGATTTCCCGAGCCACCAGGTACGATCTTACCCGCGATCCAAAAATTATTGAATAACGGAATAACGAAACCGTGGTTGAAGTGAGGCCTCCAACTTGTGGTCCCGCTGCACAATAAAATGTAGATCCAAAAGACCATGCACCGAGGGGATTCTACCGGTGAATCCGGCCGTCGCGTCCTTTCCTGTCACTGCAGGAGGCTTCTCTCCGCTTATCTACGAGCCATATCTCGAAATAATACCGTTCGTAGCGGTGCCTTGCCCCTGTTCTCTATGCACTGTTCACAGAAAATAAATAACTCGTTCCTTTATGGATTCGAGACAGATATCGAGAATGCTACTACGTCTGCACCAGTCTTGTGACGTATTCGAGTATCCGCTGCTCTGGCACTCGAAGGAATTTCGCACGGTGCGCGACACACTGAAATTCCAAGGATGTTGGAATTTTGCTCCGTTCGCCTGCATCGGAGCAGAGAGAAGGAAGCTGCTTCACTTTGTCAGATTCGCGTATGCTTGTCGCAACAAAAAAAAAAAAAGGATATCTATCATTTTTCTCTCCGAGGGACTCTCCAAGGGGCTTCGATGTTTATATCACTCAAACCCAGGTGGGGTTTTGTACGGCTGCCTGTTACATCCCGCTACTGGGGACGGGTAACAATCCCGGGCTTGGCGCGGTCTCGCAACAGTGCTGGGATGTAATCCCCAGCCGGACCTACCCCACCCGGGAAACGACGTCTCAAATGCGTAACGTCCATTCGACAATACACGATCTATTCTCGCGCGTCCCGCATCCAGAAACGATAACGACAGCGAGCCTCGTGGGCGCCGCTGCAGCTGCCGCGTACCGGGTTATTCTTCAACTCGCCAGATAAAAATCTGGTAAATACCGCCTCGGCGCTTCGAAAACCGATAACCAAAGCACACAGGAGGGCCCGGACATCGCCGCGCCTAAAAGTGCCGCTACCGAAAAGACTCCGTCCGGCCCCTCCCGAAAACTTTTCAGACTCCTCGGGAGGCTTCGTTCACCGTCGGGATACTCGTAATATCCGGGCGTGTACAGAATCGTGCATCTGGTATTCAACGAAGAGCGCGCCGCGGTGCTGCAACGCCGATCGTGATTCGTGTGGGTTTGAGAAGTTTGTTCCCCAGCTCTATATATAACAACCCGATGGTTCATGCTGGTTGCATTATCGTGCCACGGGCTAGTATACGAGGCATATTGCACCCGGCAAACTGCAATCGCCAGCGGTTCTTGATCGCCAGGAAATTGCACGATCCTTTTCGATACCACTCCTCTACCTCCATAACAATAATAATAACAACAACAACAACAACAATAATTGGACTAAAACGCGGAGCGAAATATACGAGCTTTCGACTTTTTATTTCAACTTTTAGAGGCGCATTGGCAACGTCCGCCATCTTTTATTTTCCGTGACTCCTCCATAAGTCTTGGCCGCAATAACGCTTCGCGAAGATATTTCTCCGCACCTTTGCAAACTGGTTCTGGATTGTCGGGGAGTATACAGATAACGTTTTATCGGATCGCAGTGTGTTGGGAGGGGAAGACAGAGAGAGAGTCTCGGCGGAAGAGGGACCCTTATCGCGCGGCTGTGCTACGGTACAGAAGAGGGAGACGTACGTGTGGGTTTCGAAAGCTTGCGCAATGACGATACCCTGGACACTGCAGTTCGGATGCGCTCTCGCTACACAGTGCCGATTCGCGGTATGGCCGTTCGAGCGCAAGAAATTCGATCGGTCGGGTATCTCGATGAACGACGCTTGTTCCGGCTGAGGGCGACGGCGCCGACGCTTCGAACCGTCCGGTAACGCGAAACTTGGGTTTAATTGATTTTACCTCTTTGCCTTTATTCCTAATTTACCTTGTGCTCCGTCAGGAAGTCAGACAGTGCGAACCGGCAATGCACTCACGAGCTTTTAGCGTCGAGTATCTCGAATCAAGAGCGTGATTCTCTTTGAATCGCGGCGCTCGTCCCCCGACACCTATACTCCAATCAAATTGCGAAAGTTGTGATCAAAGTCGATCGACTTTCACAATATTCCCATTGTTTTCTTTGCCGAGCGGTGAGTCGATAATTTTTTAACCGGTTGCTGCACTCCCGAAGCAATTGTGCCAGATGACCGGTAATCTGGTTCACGGTGTTCTATTGTAAAAACTGCTGTGTAATCCGTCAGTGTGTTATTATTGCTTAATAGGGCCCGATCGCCGACGTGTTGCGAACGAGCTAGATTGGCCTCCATTACGTGTCTCGACTCGGGCTCGCCGAGATTGTTTCTCAGAAAAATAAAGGACACGTATGTCCGCTCGGGTATTAAGAGTGGTGCAACAGTCCTCTATGTAACGAGAATTAACAATGTTTTTTTTTCCTTTCCGTCTGTTGCAGGTGATCGCTGGAGAAACGTCGTGGGGCGGCTAAGCCCGTGTCGTGGTTGCGGCACAGGGGCCTGGAAGTGGCCAGAATCCGGAGTTAGAGTTACGATGAGCTAGCAAAATGTATTGGAGGATGAAGAGGCGCGAGCTGTCGGTTTGGGCATGGCTGTGGCTGTGGTTCTTCGCGGCTACCGCCGGTTCGCCATCTTCCGGTGTGAGGTTGACTGGAACGACCGAGCAGCCGCCGATGCTGGGCACAGGAGCGACGTCGGCCCCGTCGCCGATAGGTATGATAACCCCATCCTCATCAGCCACGAGTACAACCGGAACGGTGACGTCGACGACGCTCCACGATTTTCATTTCACGAGTGCGTCGTACAATGTTTCCATACCCGAGAATTCCATTGGCAAGACGTACGTGTTGCCGAGTGAGAAAATGGGAATAGGTCTTGCGAATCTGGAGCGCGAGGTGGAAATAAAGTATCGTATAGTCGGCGGCGATAGGGACAAGTTCTTCAAGGCCGAGGAGCGTACGGTCGGTGATTTTTGCTTTCTTCTAATACGGACTCGAACCGGTAACGTTGACGTGCTTAATCGCGAGCGCAAGGATCGTTACGTGCTGGAGGTGCGGGCCACGGCGACGAGACGAGCGGCCCGAAACAAGTTGGTCATACTAGATGCCGACACTACGGTGGTCGTTACAGTGCTGGACACGAACGACCTCAATCCTCTGTTCTATCCTACCGAGTACAAGGAGACCGTTACCGAGGACACGCCTCTGCATCGCAGCATCCTGAGGGTGTCAGCCGAGGATGCCGATCTCGGACGGAACGGGGAAATATATTACAGCTTCGCCGAGGAGACCGAGCAATTCGCCGTTCATCCTGTGAGCGGGATAATAACGCTGACGAGGCCTCTGAGGTACGCCGAACGGGCGATACACGAGCTGACGGTTCGCGCCGAGGATCGCGGAGCCGGCTTTCGAAGAGCCGGTTCCACCCATACGAGCACCGCGCGGGTCACCATCAGGGTACTTCAGGTAAATCTTTACGCCCCGGAAATTTACGTTAATCATCTTCCCGAGATACTGGAGAATTCGAACGCGGACATTTACGCGATAGTCCGAGTGCTGGACAGGGACGAGGGTATCCACGGTCAGATAGCGAGCCTCGACATCGTGGGCGGTGATCCCGACGGACATTTCAGGGTGCGACCCGGACAGCAGCCCGGCGAATACAACATCGAGGTTCTTCACCTGCTCGATCGCGAGACTGCCCGTCAAGGCTACAATCTCTCGTTGCGGGCGGTCGATCGCGGTATACCCCAGCGTTTCAGTCACAAGATCGTGCCGGTGCATCTCGCCGACATGAACGACAATGCACCGGTCTTCAGTCGTGAAGTTTACGACGTCAAAGTGCCGGAAACCGCGCCGGTAAATACACCCGTTATAAGGCTCAAAGTGACGGACGCCGACGAGGGCAGAAACGCTCTGGTTTCGTTGGAGATAGTCGGCGGTAACGAGGGCGGTGAATTCTACGTGAACGCCGACACCGGTATGCTCTACACAGCCGTACCGCTGGATGCTGAGAAAAAGGCACTCTACACACTGACGGTCTCGGCCGTCGATCAGGGAAACGCCGGTACGAGAAAGCAATCGTCCGCGAAAGTTAAGATCAACGTAATCGACACGAACGACAACGATCCGACTTTCGAGCAGTCGGAGCAGCTCGTATGGGTGGACGAGAACGAGCCGGCGGGCACGTCGGTCGTCAAGGTCACGGCGAAGGATCGTGATTCCGGGGAGAACGCTTACATATCCTATTCCATCGACAACATCAAGAAGGTACCGTTCGACATTGATCCCTTCACCGGTGTCATAAGAACGAAGCAATTGCTGAACTACGAGAGGATGAAGCGCGAGTACCTATTGGCCGTTCGCGCCGGCGATTGGGGTCTTCCGTATCGTCGACAGACCGAGATGCAACTCCGCGTGAGGCTTCGTGACGTGAATGACAATCGTCCGCAATTCGAGAAGATCGATTGCACGGGCCACGTGCCGCGATACGTACCGATCGGTTCGGAAATCATCACCGTATCGGCGATCGACTTCGACGCCGGTAACATAATAAACTACAGAATAGTCTCCGGCAACGAGGACAACTGCTTCTTTCTGGATTCGGCGAGCGGTATACTCTCGGTTGCTTGCGACCTCGCTGACGTTAAAGTCTCCGACAGAGTAATCAACATAACAGCCACCGACGGCACTCACTTCGCCGATGTGAATCCCGTTCACGTTCATCTCGTAAACGCCAAGAGAAACCTCGGCTCCCAAGTACGTATACTTACCGACGAGAGCGGAGCTTTCGAGTGTCGGGAGACCGGCGTGGCCAAGAGGCTGACCGACGACATCGCCGAGGCCGAGAAGAACAACGCACCTTCCAGAGACGACGAGTACACCCTCACACCCAGACGTTACGGTGGTAACGTTCACGCTCCCGAATTCGTCGATTTTCCGAATGAGATAAGAGTCAACGAGTCGACGAAGATTGGAACGACCATCGTGGAGATTCGCGCCCGTGATCGCGATCTCGATTACAACGGCAAGCTCGTCTATGGAATTTCCGGGGGCGACGAGGATTCGGTCTTCGGTATCGATCTCGAGAGCGGCGATCTGAACGTCACCGGATATCTTGATCGCGAGAAGGAGAGCGAGTACTTTCTTAACGTAAGCGTTTATGATCTCGGAAAGCCGCAGAAGTCAGCCTCGAGAATGCTCCCGATAACGATTCTCGATGTAAACGACAACGCTCCGAAATTCGAGAAGCCACTGGCCAGCTTCAAGATATCGGAGAACGCCCTCAACGGCACCAACGTCTTCAGGGCCAACGCCAGCGACGCCGATCTCGGCGAAAACGCGAGGATAACCTACTCGCTGATAACGGAGACTAGGGACTTCAGGGTCGATCCGGTGACCGGGGTCCTCAGCGTCTTCGGCAAATTGGATCGCGAGAGGCAGGAAGTTTACGAATTGAAGATACGCGCCCGGGACAACGGCGGACACGGCACGGACACACCGCCTCTGCACTCCGATGCACTCGTGCGCGTTACCGTCGACGACGTCAACGACAATCCGCCGAAGTTCGCGCTCTCCAGTTACACGGTAAAGATTCGCGAGGATGTGCCGGTGTGGTGCGTCGTCGCGGTGGTCGAAGCCACGGACCCGGACGAGGGAGCCGGCGGTGACGTCGAGTATTTTCTCTCGGACGCGATGGACAGCGAGGGTTTCTTCAAGGTCGACAAAGTGTCCGGTACCATTCGTACCGCCCAGCATCTGGATTTCGAGGAGCGCCAAGTTCACACGCTGACGATCGTCGCCAAGGATCGCGGCGAACCCTCGCTGTCCTCGGAGACAATGGTGATAGTCGAAGTCGTCGATGTCAATGAAAATCTTCATGCGCCGGTGTTCGATGATTTTGTTGTGAGTGCGAGTGTCTTCGAGAATCAATCCGTCGGCACTCTCGTGACGACCGTGCGTGCCAAGGATGCTGACTCACCGGGAGGAGACTCAAGGATCGGATACAGCATACGGGGAGGAGACGGCGTTGGACTGTTCAACATAGACGATGAAGGTAAGACATTTTTTTTGCAACATTTTGCATTTATTAGCGTGGCGCAGGATTTATTTATAAATATACCGGGAAATAAGGTTTCCTGTCCCCGTTAATACATAATATCAACTGCAATGACATGCATTAGAGTAACTTAGTCAACAAAGAATCTATACGTCATTACTTCATTACTTCAAAAAATCTATACTTCATTACTTCATTACTTCAAAGAATCCATACTTCACTACTTCAATTCGCCGATGATACAGTTTTAATTTTCCACTAAAACAACCTACAAAAAACGATAGACTCGCTTCAAAACGCAACCGATAATATAACAAGTCAGGTGCGATTGGCCGACACTCGGAGTATGGCCGACGATTAGCCGTTAGTTGGCAGCAGGTTAGCAGCCGACGATCGGAGCTCGACTAATGCCCACCATTGGCTAAATTGTCAATTGATAACCACTCCAACGTTGGACTCAATGGTTGGCAAAACTCTGCTTACCAGAGTCGAGCCGGCGCTGCCGTACGCATCATTATTACGATAATAATCGTAATGATGCGATCACGATGCGACGATAATAATCTAATGATATGAAGCTACGGAAAATATAACCTTCAGATCGAGAAACAGAGAACTTTCCAAACGATTCGCTGCGACCCAAATAGAAAATATCAAGCCATTATGCATAAAACCCACACCAAACATAATACATACATTCAAACACCCCACACATATGCCTTATCAGCAACTCGAAAGAATGATCAACGAATGAATAAACTGACGAATTAAATTTTAATTATCGATTCACGCACTGTGTAAGATGAGTGCCACGTCCTGTCCCTCACTGCTGTTGTATTTGTTTTATTGAATATTATTTTTCACTAAATTATGTTCCCACGCTTGATCGTTCCCACGATCGAGTTATTTTATTATTTTAATTCCACTCGAACAAAATCACGCCACCGGACGTATATATCGATTTTCTGCAAATTCATAACCGCTCGCGACCAAGCGCGAGCGCTCTCTTTCATTCAGATTCTTGGTATTCCCCCTGTCAAGGTTCTTCGATAGTCCCGCGAGACGTGCGTACTTAGCATGTCTTTGGGCCGAGATTTTCAAGCCGGAGATAACGTTGCAGAGAGAATTTATTATGAGAGATTTATTATCAGGAGACCAACAACTATTTCACCGCAGAAGATTTAAAAAAATTGACCAAAGTTGTGAACTTACTAGAGAACCTTGAAACCGGTCAGTGGTCCATTGCCCGCTGGTCTCGGCTCGCAGACTCTTCCAGCCTCGATAGCAAGGCAGACCTCTCGCGTATCCATAAAACTATAAATCGCTCGATCGCTCCAGTCAATTAAGTCCCGACGCGACTGAATGTCGACGCCCGCTAGTTTCCCTCGCGAGAACGACAATAAAATGGTAGCATAAGGGTCTCGTTGTCCGGCAAAATCCTCCACCGTCCGGAGAGCCGGAATCAGCCGGCGAGTCTTCGGCGCACTCGTAAAGACAGCGGCAACGCACACAGGTGAGCTCCGTGTTCGTCCAGCCGCCACAGAGCACTCCTCTCTTTGCTCTTTATTCCGCGCACCCGCCTGTGTACACCTACCTTACGACCCGATCGTTACCTCCAGCGAAAAGTTCTCTCCGTGTGTGTTCTCTCGGAAACCAAGAGCTCTGATCAGCCCCGAGGGAGTCTGATCAGCCCCTTGCGCTTCGTACCGGTAGATGAAACCTCCTCTCCCCCTACTTTCACGGATTACAGAAACATTCTCGATACAACTATAATTCCCTTTCGAATTGTTCGCCGGTACGAAGAATTTTCGTTCGTCATGAAAAAGAAATCACGTAACGAGAGAATCCGGAAGAATTATTGGATGAAATTTTACACGTGTAAAATTTTGATCATCGACTGTCGTGTTGACTTCGCGTCACGGTGGGACATTGGGTGTCCCACCTTCCTTCGCTCAGTTTTCAATTTTTTAAACTAATTTCTTGACATGTAATACCGAAGTTTAGTTTTTATAGTATCAAAATGTATGGCTCAAAGGGTTAAGAAAAGAAGATAATTCTCACTGACCTTTTTCCTCCGTGTATTTATACCCAGCAGTGCGCAACCACATGCGAAAGTTGGCGGCAGATGAAAAGGTTGCAAAACACCGACTCAACATAATGCATCTCCCCGTTGGGATCTCCGGCGAGTTGCTCCTTATTTATATATTTTTCGCCGTCGCGTTAATCCGAAGAGGCGCCGTGGGTCCGCTCGCGAGACGCTTAATAACTGGACACAGAGCGAGGGACGGCGGTGACGCCGCGAAAGAGAAAAGCTTATATCCTTCGTTCCATATTTTTCTGTCAATTAAGCCGATGATTCACGACACGTAATTTCGCCTCGCTCTCGCGAGTCCCATTGCCCACACACAAATGCATCCGTGGAATCGATTTCTCTCTTTTCCTTTTCTTCGTCCGCTCGGTTGGAATACCGCGACGATCGTTAGCGCCAATTAACACACGAACGTTCGCGATATCGCGTCCCGCAGCAAACCGCTTCTTAATTTCGCGTTAGTTTCGAGTGTCGTGTCGACGGGTATTGCTCTCGGTGTGCGTGCAACCGAGAGCCGTAAAAGTCAGTTCGCTCTGTGGCTCACGCGCCCAGATCTGGAGAGCAGGAAACTCGGATAGTGGAAACAAAAAGAGAAGTGTATAGAGCAGCGAGTAAACGAGAACGGAGAACGATTTCAATTTTCCGTCTACCTTTAAGCTCCGTCCCGCTCTAATGGTCATCGGGGAAATAATGGCTCTTCGGACAACGCGGCTATAAATTGTAACGGGGTGACGCCTCGATGCCACTCGTACATCGCGAGCGATAAACCGTGCGGGAATAAAAGTGAGCGAGAGGCAAAGAGTTGGATATAGGAAAACGGTGCCATTGGTAGCCACACGTGTGAGCGAACGAATGAGGAACGGGAGGTAAAAAAAAAGAGTGCCTCTACAATCGGACGGAGGAAGAGGGCGCTCCAGCCGCCCCTGTGGGCGACGGGAGGCAGACACTCTCGGGGCATACACCACCAAATGTGGAGAACCCGCGAGTCCCAGTGTCCACGATTCGGTCACGTCCGAGGGGGTTTTCCATCGTTCACCGGAAGTTCCGTAACGCCCGCGTCGCTATTGTCGCTACCGTTGGATCTGATGCATCTCTGCAGCTTCCACGGTCGGCGTGCCTACTCGGTTTCGTAGATTCGTACTCGTCACACACAGAAACACGCACATACGCACATACGAGACAATACACACACGGACGAGCAGTACCGCCCGTTTCCCGAATATCGATCGTTCGTTGGTTAAAAAATAATACATTGTCAGTGTGCTCTATGCATATTCAGTGTAAAATGGGTGGGGTTGGGTTTTGAGCGTACATATTCATAAGTTTGTATACGGTGTGTATTATAGTGCAGTGGACCGGATGAGGAGAGAAGGGGGGGGGGGGGGGTTGGAGCGCGAACGCGTGTTATCATTGACGCGACATGGAGAGACAGCTGTGTATTGGTTCATTCTGTTTTGTGGACCCGGTGCGCAGAACATTCGCACTCTCTTGATACTCGGTCCTACTTTGGCAATTCTCTCTTTATGCATTATTAATATATGTTTTACCCGTTGGCCCGAAGCTCCCACGGGAGCTGCTTTTCGCCGGGTACAACGACGATTCCAGTATCTTGCAGCGGAAGACAAAGGAAACATTCTGCGAGCAATAATTAGTCCAGTGGATATATAACTAGTGCTTTTGTGTTCTACGTTCTGCGATATAATGAAATTTATCTCGTCCTCCGCCCGGTCGACCGTGAAGCGCGAGACTCTTGAGGACGAGCGCACGTAGCGTTAACGATATTTCCATTTTTCACACAGTCTTTCGAGCTGGTGGGGCTCGAAGGGTCCGTATAAAATTCCTAAACCAGCCTACACTGCACCGATACAGCAGCTTCTCGTTTGAAAAGATAAAAATAAATAAAAAAAATAAAACAAGGAATAAAGAAACCATGGTGAAAAAATCAAGTTTGCGAACGGTAATTACTGGTCGCACCGAAAACAAGGTTTGGCAATATCAAACTAAGCTGCGGTTGCGGGTGGCGAAAGAAATATTAAGTTGATTGAACGAATATTTAGTAGTTTGACCGAATATTTAGTTGCTTCAACAAAAAGTTACTTGGATTTAACAAACATTTTGTTCAAACTACCAAATATTTCTTTCGCCACCCGCAACTGCAGCTTACTTTGATATTACCAAACCCTTTTTTCGGTGCAACAAAGACCTTTTTTCAGTTTTTTTTTTCTTTTAGCGGTGCTACATTAGTCGCGTGCTTTTGGCGTTGAGAATGCTACTACGCATGAAAGCTGAGCCTTTTGGGTATTCTGCGAACCCTTTGGAATACTCCTGTCACGTAAGATTTTTTTCGTTGCTTAAGGTAGTCCTTGCGTCATGTCTGACGCCACCTAAGTTCGAGAGAGGAATGAGAGAGATTACAAACACTTCTCGATGGAATAACAATCTGAAAAAAATCGAGTATATCGAAGGTGCTGACAATATTGTTTTTTGCATAATTACAATTCCAAAATATTATTAATAAATTACTGAAAAATAAAAATTGCGCAACAAATTATCCGACAACCTAATTTTTTTTTCGTTACGAAAATGATTTGTCAATTTTTCTGAACACGTATGAATTTTTTCACAATTTTATGTAATGTTTGACAATTGCGATTTTAAACAAATTTTAGCATAAAGAAAAACCCAATTTTCGAACATTACATAAAATTCTGAAAAAATTCATACGTATTAAAGAAAAGTAACAAATCATTTTCATGAGAAAAAAAATAGGTTGCCGGGTAATTAGTTGCATAATTTTTTATTTCAGTAATTTGTTGATAACATTTTTAAATTATGATTATGCACAAACAATCTTTTCAGCACCTTCCACAGGCTTGATTTTTTATCAGATTTTTATCCTATCGGGACGTATTTGTAATTCTCTCTTATTCCTCTCTCAAGCTTAGGCGGCATCAGACATGACCCGTTTCGTCGTCCGGAAAACCAGCCAAAGCCGCGACGCTTGAAGGAGCGGGTCAGTAACGAGGCAGCGACCGAGACTCCCGATTCGCGCGTAAAGCGAATGCAAGGGGAATCGCAGCGTACAGTATCAGCAGCAGCCACCGGCACTCCCGAGACTCTGGCAAGCTCCTTCTTTCTCCTGTGTGTGGGCGCTTCCCAATATCTCTGACGAGATTGCGATAGTACCCGTCAGACCCCCCCTCTCGGGAATACCGCCGGGAATGACGAGCTACCGCGGATGATTGTCGAGGTAGAAATATATTCAGCGTTCCGGGGAGCGTTTGCAATCGAGGAAGCGAGCGCGGACGGAGAATGAAAGCGTTTCCTCTCCGCCAAATAGAGAACGGCGCGCTATTCGCGAATCGGTGGAAAAGAGATGTCTCTTTAATAATATCCGTTTCGTCATCCGTTCCCCGAGATACTCGACATGCTTCGGCAACGGAGAACTAGTCTCGCATCAATTTCACACCGCGACACGCGCGCCTATACGTGGAGAGCTGAATACAAATTCCGCGGGGAATAAAAATCACTGATATTCATTTTTTGTTATCTTTTTTCCCAAACGCTCTTCCATTCTTCGATCGGAGACGGGCTGTTCGATATGCTCGGCACGAGGAAAGTTGTAATTTTTTTTTACTTCTTATTTTTTAAGGGTAGGAAGAAGACCTGGTGGCATTCGCATCGTTACGGCTCGCAGGGTCGATTGTCTGAGCCCTTCGGCTCGTCTTACCGAGCGCGTCGGCTTTGAAAACTACCCTTCCATTGTGAACTCGTGTCGGAACATGCCCAACTGCGCGATTCCTCGCGCGTCCCGGATTCTTGCGGGGAACTTTCGCTATTTACCGTCGGTACAGTGGGTTCGGTAAAAGACAAATATCGCGGCTGGGGCAACCCTGCGATATAACTCGGCTCTCGTTGAATAGGCATTGTACAACTGGAATTTCTTTTATTATGAAGAGAAAAAATAGAGGAGAACGAGAGACCTCGCATCGCCGAGGCGGACGCGGAAGTACGGGTCGCACGATCGCCCGCGCTGGCCTCTCCCTCGCATGCTGGCCCTGCGGGTACGGCACGCGTCTGGTTCGTTGGGCAGTCGCGATACTCTCCCTCTGCTTCGCAACTAGTCGAAGGCCAGGCTGTAGTGCACTGTTCCGGTTAACGGTGAGGAAATAAAATAGAAATGGGCAAATAAAAAAAAGGTAAAAGAATTCGCATGAATGCGAACGCTGCACTCGCCCTCTCGTTACCCTTCTGGCAGCCAAATGGAAATGCGCGAGGCGCGATAGACCATTATGATGGGCTGCGAAACGAAACGAGTAAAAAAAGGAATGTGTGCGTGTGCGTGTGCGTGCGCGTGTGCGTGTGCGTGTGCGTGTGCGTGTGCGTGTGCGTGTGCGTGTGCGTGTGCGTGTGCGTGTGCGTGTGCGTGTGCGTGTGCGTGTGCGTGTGCGTGTGCGTGTGCGTGTGCGTGTGCGTGCGTGTGCGTGTGCGTGTGCGTGTGCGTGCGTGTGTGTGTAGTAAGCCTAGCAAAAAACTTAAGACGTGCCGCACTCGACGTTTTACCCAAAAAACTCGCCGTAAAAGCGTTAACGAACTTGAATTTCAATGAAAAGAACGTAATTTTGTTTTCACGGCGAGACCCGCGAGGCGAGTTCACGGCAACTGGGATTTCTGCGTGAAGAATAATTTTGAGTCTGTAATGAGGAGATCCCGCGTACACGAGGCAGATGTAAAGCAAAGAGACGGAAAGTCACCGGCTAGCGTTAATTTCGTGTTGTTTCTTACTCGCCGAGACAGAGGTTTCCCTCAGCACTGTGGGCACAGAGGTCAGTGCGAGAGACTCGAATGACCGTTAAATATTATTCTACGTTTAAGAGAGACGGCACGTTTCACGGTGCAGCGAATTGGTCAGACCAAAGCCGTCGGTCCACCGCTTCGTTGCCCTGTCGGGCGTTTGTAGAGTTTACACAGCAGACCAGTAATTACACAAATATTTACACGATTTTTTTTTCTTTCATTTGCGTACCGTGTTAATTAGATGGTAGGTACAATCCATAGTGGCGCTTCAGCCACGGTGCACTCGGTGCAAACTCGGACACGAGTTTATCGTAGTGGGATAAACTCGTGTCCGAGAGACAAATTTACATAAAATATTGAGCCAAGAGTAAAATAAGTTACGGATTCCTGATGAGCGGTAAAAAATTCGTCGGATGTTGGGTTTAAACATAGAGCCGCAGAATTTTGTTCCAATACTTAGTTTTGGAAAAAAACTGCGATATCTCCGCATCCCGTTCGAATTGAGGAAAAACCTAGGTGTTTATTCTACGAGGAAAAAATACAGCAGATAGAGTTCTCGGTGGAGTTACCAAAACTTCATTCGTCACAATATACGGAGCGGTACATTTTTTTAAAAAAAGCCCGATGAATCCTTGAAATTTTTCTAGCGGCAAATCGGTGGGTTCCAAAAGAATAACATTTATAAGTACACTGATAACTAATAAAGCACTAATAGAACATGGATTTATTTAGAATTTATTTCAGAGCTGGGCAAATAGCCTAAGTACTTGCACCCAGAAAGAAAATGTATTCGATGGCCACCGTTTATTAGGTTTAAATAAAATAATTATTTGATTTAAAATAAATATTTATTTAAATCATATAAATATTTTATTTAAACCAAATAAACTGTGGCCGTTAAATAAATTTTTTTCTCGGTGTGAAGTGCGTATCAGAGTATCAAGTACTCGAAGTACTGAGCGCTAGGTAGTTCTCGAGTACTGGCGTATTGTATACTGGCAGAACTAAATTCCTGAAGTTCTGAGTAGTGGGCACTGACTTCATACTTCAATACGCCCTTCCACTACTTCGTGACTCTGCCCAGCTCTGATTTATTTAATCCATTGACATAGATTTTATTTAGGCAGGCATCCTCCATACTTCCCGTTGGGCATCTTTGCGGAGTCATTTTGTATCCTTGTACGCACAAAAAAAAACATGAGAAAAACAAAGTTGCAATGATACAATAAATCTTTTAAAAAGTCTGATCATCGGATTTTCTACTCACGTGTCGACGACATTCAGCTTCGTCTCCATCTTTGAATATAAAACGAAACGGAGCCCTGCTTGAAAGAGTCCCCGAGTAAACGTCCACGTTTCAGTGCGCGTATAGAGGTGAGATGTGTACGAGCAAGAATCGCGCGACGACTGTACGACGTCGCGAAGCACCCATAACCCGGGCGCCAAGAGGCGTTGAAAAACCGTTTGAATACGAAGGTGTTGACTCACGGAATAACGCGTGTGCCTCTGTGTGCGTCACACAATATTAGAGTCCGTGCACGCGAAGACTAAACATAAACGTTTCGAGGGAGCGCGATGAAACGCGCGGGGCCCGAGTGCGACCAAAGACTTCATTCTCCTACGGTAGTCACCTCTGTAGACGTTGCGCACAAGACTCGACGGAACTTTTCGCCCGAGCTCTCTTTGAAAACTCAATTATTTATAGAATTTACGTTTCTTCGAACATGTTTAAAAAAAAATATAAAAAATGTTACCAAAGTCGTAGGCGCCAAGAAGAAAACAGAAAAAAGAACTCCACATCGCTACCCGACCTCGGTCTCGAGCACACCGAGTGCCACATTCATATCCCGTTTTGTACCAAGATATCCTGCTCGTTCCACAATCGAGACTGCAATCCCTCGGCAACGTGAATTCTAATGAATATGCAGCGGGTGTCTCGCGGTTGAGCTTTGCAACCATACGATATATATATTTTTCCGCCGTATCGAGCTTCGCGAGATACCGCGGAAATATGAAACAACCGTTACCGCAGTTACGAGTTTCCCGCGTTTTCTAGTTACGTGAATTATTCGACAATCGTGGATTTGCACGCAGTATAACGCCGTCAGCTGACAGCACGTTTCCGCGTGTGTACGTTGCTTTCGGCGCGGGTGTCGCGAGCGTAGTTTCGCATCCAATTACCAGTCACGCAACGTGCTCCCGACGCAAGATTTCGTCGCGGAATTGTGTCTCCTCCTGTAAAACACGTTTTCGGGGTCTGTCTCTGCTCTCTCGCCGGGCGGCGAATGCATACGCGAAACTCGCGGGGACCTACGATCGGGCACGGGGCACAGACCGCGATACGCTCTCGCCGCGACGCATACTAATTCGATTCATGAATCCCTAATGGTGCGGAACGTACGGTTGCACCCCGGGGCCGTTACGATACCTGTAACATACGTATTATAAACCCACCTACTTCACGGATATCTTGTCACGATCCCATCAATCCTTTTCTCGCGCGAGATACACGCCCGATAGCTGAAAGTTCAAATCTCCCCGTTGAGCAGTAGTTTCATATCTGCGCGGTTGAAAAAAAAAAAAAAAAAAAAAAAAAAAAAAAAAAAAAAAAAAAAATACAACCCGGATCAATTTCTTCGCTCGGGGAAGCCCGTCATCAATAGATTAGTTTGCATCTTGATACTTCCGCGATTACGCGATGCAAAGAGGTCGGATACCGCTATTTTTTGTGAGCGGTGAATTTTAAAATAAATTAAAACTTGGCTTGATGATGAACATGGGAGTTCAATGATTATTATATTTTTGGATACAAGGCAACGTGCCGCACACCCAGAAAAATAATTTATTTGACGGCCACCATTTATTTGGTCTAAGTAAAATATTTATTTGATTAAAATAAATATTTATTTCATTTAAGTAACTATTTACTTAATGTAAGTAAATATTTATTCAAATCAAATCAATATTTTGCTTATCCCAAATAAACGGTGGCCTCGAATAATTTTTTTTCTGGGTGCAGGCACGATATCTCTTGTCGAACTGCCGAATCCCTTTTTGGCAACCGTCGTCCAGGTACGTTACATTGCGCGTGCCGCAGCGCTTCTTCCAACGCGCCAGATAAATAGTCTGAATACATACATGCTTATACGTAACCATACACACGCTCACACGCTTGCTCATTGTCGTTCGAGGAGAACCGATCTATCGACCGTTCACAACTTCGAGATAAAAGATCACAAATGAAAACGAACTGGGTCCCATTGTTACACAGTAAAAAATAATTTCCTAAAATCCGAATGCGAAATTTCGTAAAGATAATTTTGTTAAATAATTGACAAACTCGTTTGTCACTTATTCGAATATACGAACCTGTCCTTTTATTTCCCGTGTCATTGACAATTTTAGTACTTTTGGTTGTAAAACTAGAAAATTAACAGATAAAAATTGTGGACGTTTGTGGACAATAAGTTGTTGTAAAAAGTACAAACTTTTTTTACTGTATAAGTGTCGTACTTCGTAAGATACAGAGACTCGAAAAACGGTTCATCTAGGCCGAACTTCCCCTAACTCTTCGGTTAAGCGAAACATTTTTTTGTTGCTGACGGAAATCTGCATAGATTGTGGACTCGAGCAGACGAGTGTCAAACTCAAGAGTTATTCTCGTAATCTAGATGTAAAAATGAAGTCCCAGTAATCGGATTGTCGGTGGACCCTCACGATAGATCGACCGGAAGTCAATGTTAGATAAGATTTTTTTTTTTTATCACGTCTACGAGTTAGAAATTTCCGAGCTGGACCAGTCTGGACCGTCGGACAATGATCGCGAAGGGTCGAGGATGCCGGGACAATTTTGGTCCAGACAGCCGTGAATGGCTGCCCACAAGCGGTCCTGTCTTGCATGCATTGTACAGAAGGCGGAGGGTGAAAAAGAAGCTTGGAAGAAAGCCCCATACGAGACGCTGGACGGGGGTTGAGAGGGCTTCCACAGCCTCCGGCATCCGAACGTACCAAGGAGCTGGACCATTGTCTCAAGAGCTCCGCCTCTGTTCTTCTCTCCCCTCACGTGCGTGTGGCCCCTCGCGAGTGACGTCACTTCCGCCGCCCTCTAGCCTCTCTCATCTCTTTAATTTTTCCTACTGCTCGGTCGGTAATGCCCTCGGGGATCTGCCGTGGCCGCTGCAAACCGGTACCTGCACGATGAACTTCGTCCGAATAGTCTACTCCGCAGCCTCGGACGATCATTGCCCGTGGTGCACTGCCACGATGCACCGAGAATTCCTGTGCGGCTAACTCGCCTCGACCTCACCGGTGCATTCGGACAAGGGAGCGTGGGCGGCGATTCACTGCCGGCGGATTGAATTCGCTAAAAATCCATACCGCTAGGTGAAACGTACGCCAGTCCCAGCGCTCCTCCGGGCAGAGTTCTTCGCTAACCGTAATTCGATTTCACTTGCGAGAGGTAAAAAAAAAACAAAAAAAATACGGCTTCCATGGGATGGAAGCTTTTTCTATTTACCTTCTCTGTACCGTGAAAATGAACAACTACGTTTAGCGGGCCCTAAAAAAAATATGTAAAGTGCAGCGACGATACGGCAGTGTAATACCACTTTTATAGCGAACGCCTCAGCGGCCAAATTTCTACGGGTTTTCTCGACGGGGTACCCGGAGAGTTTATCGACCCTCTCACAGTCGCAAGCCAGTCAGCACTCAATTTGGCCGCTTTCACGCGTCTAGCCTGGGCCCCACCTCCACCGAGGTCTCGAACATCCCACCGGTGGGTAGAATCCAGCACGTCGGGCCGTCAGACAAGAACGAATGTCTGTCCCGATAAAAAGCTTGAGGAAGGTTCGGCGATGCGAGACAAGAGCGAGTGTATAGAGTCGTGTCAGGCATGCATGGAAACCCGTTAAGAAAAAGTGCGGCTTCCGAGTTTTTTTTTTAGTGAGCAATGGAAACCAAAATAATAATAATAATAAAAAAATACTCGGAAGTTAAGACCTCTCTTAAATCGAGCTGATATCAGTAGCGATCTAGACTCCACCCACAGCGATAATCTCTCTGGATGCGCCAGCGCACACGTACCTTTCTCATTCACGAAGCCCTCTACATCCCCCACCCCCTCCCCCCTCTGTCCTCTCCCTCTTTCTGTCTCCCTCCCTCTCGCCAACGATAATATGTAAGCGGTTTGCGATTAGCCGCAAAAGCGATTAACCTGAATTCGCAATATGGGGCCCGCGATGGGCGGAAGGTTTAAGCCCACGATCAACAGTATTCCACAAAACGATTAAGTCTAACTCGATGGATAATGATACCGAGGGCCGCTGACTGAACGGCTGAGAGGGAGCGTCAGGGAGAAGCTCTCATATAGGCCGATGACGAATTACCTCGATACTCTTAACGATTGAATCGAAATGTATTATTCGTAAATGAAACCAATCACGGTACTTTGTTCAATACGTCAAAATTAAATGAAACTTCGTAGGCCATTATTGGCTGAAAATTAACATCATTTCATTAATTAGGTGTAATTACCGTTATATTCACTGAGCACGAAATTGGATTAAAAATGCTTAATAATGGAGGGTTTTTGAATGAATGAATTAATCAATCAATTACTACTCTTGCAATTCAGTGGATACCACGGTGAAATTTTGATTATAAAATCGCTCAACAATTGGTGATAGAGTTCCGAATTCGGAATTAATTTTGCACCGATCGGTCGAAAAATTTGACGTTCTCCGGTGGCGAACGAAAGAGACATTGCGGGTAGAATGTCGGTCGCCGGGGAACTTTCCTCGTGTCACCGCGGGGTCCCGTTGTCGTCGAGGACGGATGATAATGCGATGACGTACGCCCATTCCTGCGCCCGGCTTTGCGCCTACACTTTTTCTCGTGTGAGAGTGTGCGCGCGCGAGTTTGTCTCTTTGCGTAGCGTCGCTCACTCTCACCTTCTCTCGTCCAACGCCTAAAATTCGTAGCGTAGGTAGAAACCGAATCCGGTACCGGCCCACATCCGGCGAGCTCTCGAGAGACTCGCGGAAGTCGCCGCTTCTCGGATGGCGAGAGGATACGAGGGAACGACGAGGACGACGACGAGGCTAGCAGGAAAGAGTCTGCTGTTGTATGCTCCTAGTGCAGATATACTGCGGGCGGTGTAGTGTACCCCGGCTGGGCTACATAGGTGCCATAAGACGTACCCGGATCCGATGGCGGGCATATACGCGCTTCGTGGAATCGATCGAGGCGAAAACCGGTTTTCACCAGACGCATTTGCCGCCGTGTATTACGCCCGAGTGAGTGTAGTATGCGCGCGGAAAGGGGAGGAAAACTTCCCGTGATAGCCCCCGAGCGCGGGGAAAAAAGAACAGGAGGAAGAGGAAGAAAAACGAGGAAGATGAAGAAGAGGCGTAGGCGGTGCGTACGATACCTACGCTACTACCTGAAGGACTCTTCTTCGCTTTACGACTTTCCGCTTCTTGAAATTATTTTTTTTATTTCTCGCACCTACCGTGCAAAACTTAGCATAATATCCCTAGATATGAGATATCAGAGAGCGACTCCGCCGATACCCTATAGGGGATTATCTTCCGCGAATAAGTTGGCGATAGGATATTACTCCGAAGTCCTACGATATAGTAGGGGGAGGATGGGGTGCATTACGGTGAGCGAGAGAGACATCGCATTTGCCGCATGAACGGTTGAGAAAAGTCCTGGAGGTATGTATGTTCCCCATGGTGCCGGGTTTTGGTCCGGGGGAAAAAGTATAGCGAAACTCGGTTCGCTCTTTATTTCGCGCTAGGTTGTATATCATCTGCATATGATAGCGCGACGCGTCCCTGCCGTGAAAGCCATTCGTTTCAATGCGTACTATTCACAGAGCTCGTGCGCGCAAGCTAAAAGCTTTGGGGTATAGCCATCCCGCACACCCCGCTGAGCTTCGTGCCCTCGCTAGATTTCTTTCTCTACGCGCGAATATCCGACCCGTGGATTCCGTGTCTCTCACTCGTATGTACATGACACACATGGTGGACTGCACGGTAGACAAGAGCGGCAAGATGGGGAAAACGCCGCTGCTGCCGTTTCATGGAAATCCAATATTTTTCAATTTACAGTTTTCACCTCTTCCTTGCGATATTATCTGCAGGGCATCCGAAATACAGGACAGTTGTATCTATCTGTTCGTGTTTTTTTTTTTTTTTTGAAAAGTCTTCGGCGCGCTGCGAGTTCTGGGTTGTGCTCTCTGATCTCTGCTCTCTCTGCATATCCGGGGTTCCCCGACTTTCCCCAGTGGGTTAGAAGTGTCAGCTCCCAAGGGATAAAAGTCGAAGCGGCGGAATCAGCGGCGTATAGGATAGCTTCGCGAGATTCCGATTCGTAGTCGAGATTCCCCGCGCGTCTGCAGACGTCGATACACGAGCGGATGAACGATTGTTTGCCTCGGAGAGTCGGGGAAGCTCCGGGGATTCGGTTTTCGTATAGGAAATAGAAAACTTTCCTGTCGCAGCATCCATCTCGGGAGAGAGAGAAAAAATCGGGAACGCGGTATTGTTTGTTTATTCAGCACCTGGAGTTCGCTGAAGAGGCATAGTCGGGGATGGAATGGTTCATGAAAATGTATTTCGATCGTGAATAATCTAAAGTCCATAACTAATTTATATATAAAACGTATTATGGTCGATGCGCTTGCGAGAAACGCCACAGAGGAGTTCGTGTTTCTACTTTTAAATCGAAAGTAACAACGTGCAGAATTTTTGTTTAAATTTAGTTGTGATGTACAAACCTCGTTTTTTAACAGGAGGTAACGACGTACGAAAACACGCCACTTCCGGTTGGAAAATGAGACTTTCAACTCGGAAGTTACGTATGTCCGGTATGACGTCAGTTTCGGTCGAAAAATGAGATTTTCAAACCGGAAGTAACGAATTTTTTTACGACGTCACTTCCGGTCGAAAAATTGGATTTTCAAAACGGAAATGTGGCATTTCCCGTATGATGTCACTTCCGGTAAAAAAAAAACCGAGATTTTCAAAGTTACGTCACAGAGAACATTTTTAATCATTGCCAAGCAGTAATGGTAGCATTATCCAGTGCTTATTAGTTATTAGTGCTCTGAAGGTGGTCGGTTTCGCTCTGGCTGCCTACGCCAAGCTAGATAACCCGGCCAATATGGACAAGGACCATTATGACGTTTCGGCATATGACAGCCAGTGTGGAGCCAGCGATGTGTCGTTTTTCCAGTTATGGCAGAATCCCACCTGGATAGCGGTCATTTCTCTAACGACACGTTGCGTTTTCTTTAATCGAGCATAAGAGGAAAGTTTTGTGCCTGTTTCTTTATACATTAAATGCGTATACTCAGTGCAGTATTCGACTCAATAAAACTTCCGCTGAATATTGTCTCTCTAATATTTTTCACAACATCCACGATCGATACACCATGCCATGCAGCGCACCTAAAGAACAACATACCATGAGTGTTATTACATTTCTCGTTAAAAAGATTAAAAAATTAAAAAATCATATATTTGTTTCGGCGCACATGGCGCATGGCACAGTTGCATACTGAAAATATCTATATCTTGAAAAGCCCATTTTCCGATTCCATTCCCTCGTATAATTCTTCGCGCGCATAATATTCACGATTGTAATTATTACCTTCGATCTCGCATGTTTACATTTGGTTTGTATCCATTTATCTAACTAAATAAAACCTCGTGCCCATTATGTAAAACATACCCTTGTAAATATCACATGATAAATTCACATTATTTTTCCTGCATTAACAATCGTATCCGTTGTATTTACTCATTGGTTCGTGTATTTTCGGATAAATACAATATCGAATATGTTGATTCAATCGACTGCAACAAAGTCGCTATTTTCCCTGCATTATTCTCGGACGTTGAAAGCGCGAACCGCACGAACAAAAACGCGTTATCGAACGATAATTATGACGTACACCGTGAACGAGCGCTTCGGGCCGCAGTTTGGGCGCGCAAACTATTCAACGCAATTATCCGTCGGCTCTTCGGGAAACTTCAGGAAGCATCAGGAAACTGTGATTGTTTCGGGGGTGAAGTCCGTCCGGAAGTAGCAAAACCAAGCTTCCCTGCAGGCTCGGCCATTAATTACTCGACACCGATGCACCGAGATTCGCGAGATAGCTTTACTGAACACAAAAAAAAAAAAACCAACGCAAAAATGGGCACCCCCGTTCATTCCGTAAATTAAATTTCACCGAAACAACTTTCTCTATTTATCGCGAGAGGATAAGTTCCGCCGAGTCTCTCACGCGTGTATTTCCCAATTGTATTTCAGTAATGGCGGTACAATTATCGCACGCGTCAGCGTACAATCCGTCGCGCTTTGTCGCAAACCGCCCGAGCGGTGAGGGCAGATCGAAAAAAGTCAATTCGCATTCGCTTACCAATGTGCCTCTGTTTGTACGGATGTTGCGCGCGAATTGCAATTTCGACGACAAAAGAATCGCGCAATCGCTCCCGAGTCGATAATCATCATGAAGGGTTGTTAATGACGGCCCCGTCCCGCAGGCAAATGACAAATACCGTATTAACAACCGACGGGATGTGCGAGAGGGACCAGCGAAAAACAGAGACACGGAGTTACGGTAAAACACGATTGATCTTCACTCCCGTTCCGCCGATGAAATATCGACGAAATTACGTCGAAAATTTAATACGAAATTTCGCCATTTTCCCGGAATCGCGATAATTCGGTCGTGACCCTATCGAAGTCCGCGCGACAGATCGTCCGGAATTATATTGCCTCGCGCCCGACATATCTCAACTGAACGATGCAGCAACGATTCGAATGTACGCCCCGATTGATACCGGATACCAGAAGTCCACCGAGTCTGTCGCTATTCGCGCTGTTATGAGGATCGTCTCTCCTATGCTCGGCATACGCCGATCCGCGGGTTCTCCGCGGAGACGAGCCTCGCGAGAGGGGGGGATCCTCGCGGAACACGCGGAAACGCCGAGAATCGTCGTCGTCACCAGCGTGCGGCGGATAGTCGTCTCATCCAGCGGAGAATCGATCCTCCGCGCTATGAGCCAAAGCCGAGGATCGTGCGGGCCTCGTTCCCGGGTGTCGACGTGATCCCCGTCGAGCTCGGGGCATTCCGACTGTATAAACCCGTGATGCAATTGAATTTCCCAACGCCGCTCCGCGCGCGGCGATAGCGATTTAACGAGACGATCCGCGGCGGCAATCGCGCGCTACTACGACGAGCGAGCTCTCTTATCCTCCGTCTCATCGGCATGATATTAACGCTTCCTGGATATTTTCGTTCCCCGAGAGACGTTCGCCGACGATCCTCCCGGCGTTGTGTGTACCTGTTTCCACTCGTTGCTTCCGTGCGCGCGTACCCCGCTCACCGCTTCGCTCCTCGCACTCGTTCGCGCAAAGAGAAACTTTGATAGAATGTCGATAACGAGACACCCCCCACCCTGCCCCCCCCCCCCCCCCCCCAGCCCCTAGAGCTCACGGTACTCTTTAACTTCGTCCATCTCTCGTTTTTTTTCCCCTTTCGCTAGAGCTTCTCTCCATTCAGCTGAAAAATCAACTCGACATCCGACAGCGTTCACCGCTACCAGCATCGCGTACACCCGTACATTTACACCCACCACGTCCGACATCCAGCCCGCGAAGATTCGTCCAGCTGGAAAAGAAAAAAAAAAATAACTATGTTAAAAAATCACGTTCATCCGTTTTCCCGGGAATGTAAATAACGAGTCAGAGTGTGTCCCGGGCATCCTCGAGGAAATCGAACATTGAGCTCAAAGGGAGGATCTGTTGATCGGAGATGAAGCTTTTTATGACCGGCTCTTTTCGTCCATTTGTTCCGATCGGTTGAGCACCCACACGATCTCCGTGACTACGCTCGTAATTTCCTTTTTTTTCCCCCTGCTACCGAAGAGACATTGCTATAGAGAAGACAGATTGTTATCCACTGCGTGACAAGAGACTATGCAAAAGATACAAATTTCTACAAGATACCGTATCTTACGGTTTATACAACGTTTCTTGTTTCCGTCTTATCGTTTAATCCACTATAAATGATCTGTCTTGCTTGTGAGATAATAATTTTTTTTCTTTCTTCTTTCATGTTCCCAGGTAAGACACGATGGCCAATTTATCTTTTGAGCTTGGCGAGAGATACCATACCACGCCCGCATTGAATTCGAGAGTCGAGAAAGATAGAGGAGACGAAGAGCTGTTAGAGCTGGCTCTAGTCCTCTCGTGCCAGGTTCCGCGGGGCTTTTGGAGTGCTCCGATGCGAGCGGGCAACTGCTTTGCAGGAAGGGTTGATCCGCCCACCCAACTGGGAGCTGTTCACGGTAAACCATCTTATACAATACAGTTCCGTTCGCCATGCCCCACTATCTATATATATATATTGTAACAAATATAGAGATGAGGATTGAGGGAGATATACGACATTACATAGGTGACTGGAAGCTCGGTACGACAAATGACAAACGTACAGATTATCGATTGCCGCGATGACTACAGTCTTAAAACCAAATACACGCGTTATTTATTCGCTCGATCCTGAAGAGGATTTTTATTTGACGATCCTGAAGAGGATTTTTATTCAGATCGAGTCAAAAGTTGTAGAATGGTAATTCGCGTGGTGTAGAAGGGAAATAGTGAATAGTGAGGATGTAAACGATAACAAGAAGTGAGAGTTTGGATTATATTGACGTAGAAGAATTCAATAGGCTTATTGAAGAATTAAAAAAAAAGAAGCCCAAGAAATTTTGAGAATTCGAGTGGATGCGATAGAGTTGACAAAGGAGGCAGCCGTCATTGCCACTGCAGAGGTCACTAGAGAGGCTGCTCGAGTAGCGATGGATCAAATCAACATCACAAGGAGCAACACACAGAGCTCGTTAATCATTCCATATTGTATTGCTTGTAATAGGACTTGCGCTGCCAGCCCTCTCCCTTCGATCATTGTTAACCCGTGTGTTGTGGAAAATTCGGGTTCGGAAGTGGATCAGAAAGATCCCTCAATCTCGGTAGGTGACAATCGAATAGAAGCCGCCGCGTTTGACGGTTCCAGCGCTTTGAATCAATACGTCAAACAGTTCGAGATAATTGCAGAGTACAATGGATACTCCGAGGAAGAAAACCTGAGAAGGCAATACTCAATACTCAATAGATACTATCGACAATACATACAATAGGCAACATATACTCTGAGAAAGTTTCGAATCTGTGATCAGGTTTTGAAGCTTCCGGAAAATACAAGGTGTTGGTTCTGTGGTGAGGTAGACCTCATCAAGAAGTTTTGTCCTCATCGACGACGCAATTTAGGTTTAGGTTTTTGAAGTTATTTCAGTTTGAATGTCACGTTATTAAATATGGACATTCGTCAATGACTAAAGAAAACTAACGAGAGTAAATGATTATTAGGGTGTTCTGTAACGACAATACAGATATTAGTTCAGGAGACGTCAATGCTGGATGGAAAGTTGTTGAGATTGGAGCCTTGAACGTTTTTCTCCTTCACGATACGTTTCCACATCTCGTTTCGAAGAGTAATAATCACTTTTCACAACGCATGAAGGACCCATTGTAGGTTTTATTCTCGCGGAGATATCAAGGTTTGAATGAGTCCAATGAATACGATTTTTCATACGTCGTTACTCAAACGTCGGAAATGAGAACTTTCAATTCAATAGAAACGTCACGTATGACTATTTTGATATCTCGAAAGACACTTGACCCACTGTGCCGGAATTCCTCGTCGCATTGCTGAGAAATAAAAGTGATCCATTCATTCGACTAGTCCAAATACGTGGAAGCTCTCTCAGTTGAGACACCTTAAGGTGATGTGAAATACCGCCGCCGGTAATAAAAACTGTATTGAATGTCACTTTGAGATCACAGTCCGCCGAGGGAAAAGAAAATTCCCTTTCCCTGGTGAATTAGCAGACGCGGGTAAAGAGAATTTGGTTTTTCCTCGGTGGTCTGCGATCCCGAAACTGCATTCATTACAGTTTTTGTTACCAGCCGAACACGGGACAAGTGGACTTGAGTGTGTTCCACGTCACTTTAAGTATTGAAATAGAAATCGCTATCAGTTTGCACAACTCATTATTTTTTTCCACCCGATTAGCGAGTGTTGTCTCATCGTGGGGTCCAATGCGTGCTCATGTGCATCCGGCGAAGCGCCTTTGTAGTTTCCACTCGTGTGTAAAGGCTTCAGTCCAGCCTGAATAACGTAACGCGGCTCTTCGCCGTCGAGTTGAACACAGAATGTCTACGGTGGTACGAGCAGCGATGCAAGAGTGTTTCGCGGGCACGATATTGCAGCGGTTCAAACAGCTGCACTTCCTCGTTGGCGGCACGAGGGAATGCATACGAACTGCGATGCAGAGAGCGGCGGCAATGGCTCGTGCTATTTCACCGTTAGCAGCGGAGAACCGAGTTTGGCTGCTGCTTGTCGTCACTAGCTGGACCCTGTCGGCTCTCGAACGGTGCAACTCTACTTTAACCCCCTGCTTCTCCTCCGCCCTTGTCCTGATTTGCGCCCTATTGCTTCACTGTGCAGCCAACATTACGCCGGAAACGTACCCGGAGTTACAGATACCCCGACTAATAGACACGAAATGCATTGACCGGTGGCAGCCGCTTAGAGATTGCGCTCACTGCGGGTTCAATGACCCGGCTTACCGAGTGGAATTTACGGATTTACCGAAGATTGACTCTGTATAGAGATACGGAGCAAGTATGGGTAACTCGGTAACGTCGTTCAATCGGGAACAACATCGATTATCGCCGATGAATCGAGGGCTTTTCGCTGGTTTCAACGGCGAACCTAAAGTCCTTAACTCTAGAGCCACTAGGATCTCTAGAGATAAACATTATTTGACGGGTTCCCCCTAATAAATTTATTTGATTGAAATTAATATTCACTTGATTAAAAGAACAATTTAAGAGCTGAACCACTGCGGTCGATGGCTCATTGGCATTTTTATTATTTTGTTACATTGTATGAGCTACAATATGTCTATAAAAGCTGTTGTGTATCGTCGATATTTAGAACTAAATGTCAATAAATACACGTACTACCTATAACAATTTAATTAGAAGGGAACCGTCGGTTAAATAATTTTTCTGGGTGGAGATTCGAGGACCATTGTCAAAACTGTCGAGGAGTGCACAGTTGATATTGCTCCGAATTGTCCGGCGTTCCGGATCGCCCGTACTTATCCTATATGAAAATCCATGGCTTAAAGCAGCGTGAAGCCTTCATTGCGGATGTACACGGATAGGAGAGAAAAACACGTTAAGTTATTTATGAGAAGGTATTTTTCGGTGGCCCGATCTCGGGTGGGTGCGCGCGATAGGCCGAGAGAATGGCGAAGAAGGAGCTTACTGGAAGACCGAGGGTCCCGGTAAATATTTTAAAGCGTCGAGCTCGAATATCGTGGGTGGGGCTAAATTCCTCACTCGGGGCGGTGAATGTTGAATTTGTTTTATTCATCGAACGTTTACTGTCTTTCTCGCCTCTGGTTGATGCACTATTCTAGAGCACCGACAAACACTGTGCATGCGAATATTCGCTCAATCTATTAAGTTTCGTGACGGCGTAGAAATATCGTTTTTTTCTATTTTTTTTTTTTTTCCAATCCGTGCTCGTGAACAAAAATATCAGATACTAAAGTTAAAGAGGGTATGCGAGCGATTCGTTTTTATGTTTCAATTAAATTAGCCTTTAATTTAAAAAAAAAGCGCAATTATTTAAAAACGAATTTAAACAAGTAATAATCGAGCTTTTGGTGGCCGGCCAAATATTTAGCAGTGCCGAGTTTTCAATCAAGCGCTTTAACGAAGGATTAATTTATGCTGAATTTTCGTGCAGTATCGAGGTATTTTCCCTGTACATTCGCTTGCTCATTTGCTTGATCCTCCCCTACTTTTATCTACCTCTCTCTCTCTCTCTCCCGGCCATAGAAAACATGAAATTCCAATATGGAGAGTACAAAACATTTATCGAACGCTGGCAAGAGAAACTGTATAAAAAAATACAACGCTGTAACCAGTATCGCAAAATTTCGGAACTTTTTTAGCTCGGTGCATTGTATCGGGCAAAATGGTGCAGGGAGGTGGTCGAACGACCCGTTGGAGTGGGAGGGAGGGAGGGGGTGGTTTGTTCCGACCACCATCCCCATATAGTCTCGTACACCCTTGTCGAGCTCTCTACTCCGATTAATTTCACGTTGATGGACGATTGGAGTGGTTTTTCGCGATTCGTACTAATGCCCAGCGATCGTCCTTACAGCCGCGCTCGCTTCCTCTTCGATCCACTCTCCGGACACGAACGACGACGAATTGTCCGATACAACGTTCATTCGTTTCGCGGTCCGTGATTGTCGCGTGGAATTGATCGCTCGTGTACCGAGCACGAAGAAAATAGAGAGCCAGAAAACACAAAAATAACTCTGTACGATCCTGCAAATGACGATCAGCCCGTGCATCAATTTTTATTGAAATGCAAAAAAGTTTTTTAAATTCTTCTTTAATTCTGTGTTTGTTCAGACACCACGAATTTTTTTCGTGTCCGCACGCGCCGTCTGAGTTATTCAGAACTGACCTTAACTTTTCTGCGGTGTTTCGGGCTTTCGCGAGCCACGGACACGGTAATAAACTCGTACGGCGAAGTTCGAGCATACGCCGAGAGTGCGAGACCAGACAGAAAACTTTTTCGAGAGCAACACGCTTCGGTGGTGAATTTCAAAAAACAACTCGAGACACCCGCTTTGCGTTTTTTTTTTTTGCTCCCGTGAAAAAATTTTCGTGGCGATTGCAACCGGGCATGAATACACGGGTGCAGTAGGCAAATAGTCTACGTATAAGTGACACGAGAGTCGAGAGGCTTGAACGTGACAGTCTGTCTGTAAAGTTCGGGGTAAAGCTAGGTCTGGCAATTAGTCGAGAAAACAGAGTTTTCCGACGATCCGCCCCGTCGTTGACGTTTTTCTTTCGTTTTTGATAAACACTCGAGAGAGAGAGAGAGAGAGAGCTTTCACCAGTGCCTTTCCCTTGTTGTTCTTTTAGTTTTCCTCTTTTTTTTCTCCAAATAACACGTTCGCTTGATCCACGACTCTCGTCCTTCTATCTCTCGAGGGCTGCAGCGCAACTGCAGCCTTTTTTATTGTATTCAGAAAAATGAGCGAATCAATTTCATTTAAAAAAAAGATTCGTTGCCGGGTAATTTGTAAACAATTAATTTTTTGATTAATTTGTTAATAACATTTTGGAATTATTATTATGCAAAATTAATCTTTTCAGTACCTCTACTATGCATGAATTTTTTCAGATTTTTGTACCATCGAGAAGTGTTTGCAATTTTCACTTATTTTTCTCAAACTTATGCCAAATGAGCCCGAAGCGACATAGCTAACTGAACGATGGCAACGCGAAGAACGTGTCGATAACATGAGCGACTTCTGGCGATCCTTTCTCGATCAGCAGAAAAAAAAATCCATAGCAACAGGACTCGTAAAATAGATCGAGTCTCGTTCGGTCGAGATGCAACTGGTGCGGGAATTTCGCACCGTCCAACCGACTTTGGGAATCTCTCGACAGGATTTGGTG
Source organism: Exephanes ischioxanthus (assembly GCA_958510785.1). Taxonomy (NCBI): domain Eukaryota; kingdom Metazoa; phylum Arthropoda; class Insecta; order Hymenoptera; family Ichneumonidae; genus Exephanes; species Exephanes ischioxanthus. The sequence goes on along the minus strand of OY294025.1, from coordinate 9,622,944 downwards.
GCTCTGTGTACGTCACGCTTCAAGCCTCATACCGAATCAATGCTCCTTCTCCACTTGACCCCGCCAAATACTTCGGCTGCACGACTGTCCGGAGAAAACGAGATTCTCGAAATGCCCGCGGAATTCTTTTCAACCGGGACCGAAGCTCTTTCGAAGTACATTATCGAGGTCAGATCTTTAGCGAAAATTTATATATTATATTCTCGCGACGATACGTCCGTACACGCGTACGTGGTAGTCATATCACGCCTGTGTATGCACACTGTAAAGTAATTCTTTTACATTTTTATTAGTTTTTTTCCATCGGCGCACATTTGCTCAGAGTTTTAACTAATTTACCACGTCTTTTGCTTGCGAGGACTTCGTGAGTTTGGTTTGTTTCCTCATTAAAGTCCCTTGGCCACTTTCGCGCACGGGTCTGCACTTTCGCCTCTCTTCTCGTTACCCCCTTTTCACCCTTCCCCTGCACCGCCCCGCTTCCCACCGTGGACGAAAAAGAAAAATAACCGAGCTAGAGAAAACTTGCCAAGCGGTTATCTCCCGGTGGAGGCTTTCCGAGTGCGGCGAAAACTCTACGAGTATTAACAAGATGCCCACACTGCGCCTTGTTTCGAAGCCAATTTCAACTTGTTTCGAAGATCTTCGAGCGCGCAACGTGTGCGCGAACTACTCAAGTTTCGCTCCCCGTTCGCGCGATCCTTTTTCCACTATTTCTTCTATCTCACCCCTTTCCTTCGTCGAAACCAGCCCCCCCCCCCCCCCGCCCCTCGGCCTTCTTTGTATCATCCCTCGGGATCCCATCTGTATCTCCCTTCGCCGCGTGGATTTCATCTCGAAGTCCGAGATATTACCTGCTCGCGGTGTGCATAGAGGAGTTTCTTCTCGCCCGGTTCCCGAGACATCCTTATCCAGTACGTAGAAAAGTTTCGACTACTATCTCACGACTTTCGCCACATTCCCGAGCTTCAATAAATAATTCCTTGTCGGATTTATGAAGCTCGGTCTGGGTGTTACTGCCGAGTTTACGGAATTGGGCGGTTTTCAGGTGATAAATACGCATTGACTGTTTGACGGAATTTCTGACAATGCGTGGAAATAATATTGCACGCGGAAAAATAATTTATATAACGGACACCCGCAAATAAATATTTATTTGGTTAAAATTAATATTTATTTAAGGCAAATAAATATTTATTTGATTTAAATAAATTTGTATTGAAATGAATTAAAATATTTATTTAAACCAAATAACTCATTATTTGCCGGTGCTCGTCAAATAAGTTATTTTTCTGAGTGCGCCACACTTATGTTTAATGCCTCAATTGTAGTGAAATCGAAACGCCAGATTCTGACCGACGAGAATGACCGACCGTCCAACGTCAAATATTATTTGATAAAAAGTTGTAGCATTTATAACAAAACGATTTGTTTATTTGGTTTAAGTAAAATGTTTATTTGATTTAAATAAATATTTATTTCATTCAAGTAACTATTTACTTAATAAAAATAAAAATAAATATTTATTTAAATCAAATAAACATTTTACTTAAACCGAATAAACAGTGACCGTCAAATAAGGTCGTTCAAATGCTAGGGTCGATCATCGTTGTCACCCTGTGTATACATGTTCGTTGGCTCGGATAAAAATCCACGTTACTTTAACAATTTGAAGCTTTGGCAACAAGCTTCGCCATTGAAGCGGTTCCGCTGGAACATAGTTGGATGGATAGATCGGTGGAGATTTCTTGAAATCGGACATAGCCATTGGACGTCACGTCTGCCGGCACTCTCGTAATTTCTCGTCACCGGTTGTAGCGTTTCCTATTTCCTGGGGGTTGGCCGACCGAGCGGCTCATCGACCTTGCGTTCGCTGTAGCCGAGGCATATGACGCAGAGAAGGCGAGAGGGGAAGAAAGAGCGGGAGGGAAAGCCCACTGGAACCGGGGAACAGCGTATAGAGACAAGCAGACAAAGTTACGAACGTCGAAAGAGAGAGAGAGCAGGGGCGGGAGAGGAAGAGGGGGGGGGAGAGTTGCACTCGTATCTCCCGCGGGCCGCGACCTCCGAGCTTTTCAGGTGGAAATTCAGTCTAATTAATTTCCCAGCGTCATCCGCTTACGGCAATTCGCAGATCAACGGGCGTGACAAGAGAGGAAACTGAAGAGCTCACAAGAGGAGAGTCAGAGAAGAGGGTAGCGAGCGAATTTTCCGCGTTTTTCGAGTGGAAAATGGGCAAGAGGCTCGTGGACCACGGCTTTATTCGCAATTCCTTCTTTTTCAGCGCAATATTATGCAATTTTCAATGAAAACCCGAAAGAGCACCTGCTTTTTCGACTCTTTCAATCTCGCTTTATCGTCAAAGTGAAGATAAAACCTTGACATTTTATAGCTGAGGGGGTATCCAACAGAAAAAATTGGTTATGTCAGTAATATGAAATAAAATGGGTTATCTGTTGACCTTTATATAAAGAAACGTGATTTGTGAAAAGGTTAATAAAACGAGCTATTTCGATTATCAATCGCTACGAACATAGGCAGACAAAATGATGATTCGTTTAATCTTTAAGGAACAGAACAAGCCTTTTTGCCCATTGAAAAATATGATCTTTCTCAACTGCACTTTCGAAATGACACTTTCGAGAATTAATTTTTTTTATTTTTTTATTTTACCCCCACATAAAAAGAACATTAATTAAATTATGTTTGAAAAACTTTCTTAAGGCTACCTTACAGGATACGTCAAATTTTCTCAGAATTCGGTGTCCAAATTTGTGGAAGATGCCAATAAAAACGCATGTTTCAGGGTTAAAAGCAGATTGCATTTTTTTCGCCATTTCCAAACTTTTAGTCGAAACATAGTCAGCTTTGGTACGAAATTCCTCGGTCGTTCTTCCCTCAGACGGTCATTACGGTGGTTGACATGCGTCAACGACTTTTCCGATGCGCTGCGGATCGATGCAGAGAGAGAGAGAGAGAGAGGGATTCATAGCCTAGACGATTGAGGATGGTAGACAGTCGCGACGTCGTCTGGTGTAAAGGTGAGAATGCAAATGAGTGTCGAACGTGCATTGATATGCAAGAGACGGTGCATCGGTGCGGGCGTCGAGTTGACTGAGTGCCTCTCGTCGTATGCAGCAATTGCGTACAGGCTCGGGCCTTTTCCTTCGTCGAAGAATGGAAAGCCATTAAGACGGTATGTGTTCGTAAGTGGAAGCTCGAGCGCCGATCGACAAATAACTCGCGCGACGCTGCGACGCGCCGAAGGCTTCGGAACGATTGAATTTTCTCCTAGTACTTCCTCCTGAACGTCACGAGCTTACATCCGTTCTTACGGGTGTCTCGTCTTCGCGCTTCTTTTCCTGACAATAAGCAATTCTTACGAACGAACAAAATTTTCTCCACGTACGTGCCGATCAAAACTTTAATGTTTAAAAAAAATATTTTTGATATTATTTTATGAATCTATCTGCACCCAGAAAAAAATTTGTTTGACGGCCACCGTTTATTTTGTTTAGGTGAAATATTTGTTTGATTTAAATGAATATTTATTTCATTTAAGTAACTATTTATTTAAATCGCGTCCTAAAATAAATCATATACAACACCGACGCACTCACCCTCTTTCTCGCATATAAACGCAGCCACACAAACAATTAGGAGCTACACGGGCTGAAGGAGTCCGGTCGATGGCTCATTGGGCAGAGGAAAACACAAACGAGAAAATCTGTATACACCCGCTTACTCACGTAAACATTCTGATGAATAAAATTCTTGTATTACTACTAATATTGAAATCAAATAAATATTTTACTTAAATCAAATAAACGGTGGCTAAATATTTTTTTTTCTGGGTGTGGGTAAATACTTTTTCGATACTCGTAAGAGATTTATGTGTGAAACGTAATCAGAAATAAGGTTGACATGAGAACGTGAATATGCTTTCGATATTCAATAGTGATTCCCCGTAGGACAAGAACGCGAGGAGGTCTGAATCAGATCTTCGAGGTCCAGAATTCCCGTATACGCATCTCGGGATATTGTATAAGTTTCGATGCCCCGTGAATAGTATGGACGGCAGAATCAGAAAGCCCGTCGAACCATCACGATTTATCACTTTCCCCCTGCACGCGAGAGTGAGAGACCGAACGGAAAACGTATTATTCCCTCGAGTTTTTCCGCCGATGGGATATCAAGCTCGCGTCTTACCGGGAAAGACCCTTTCCTTTCCTCTCAGTTTGCACATCGCTGAATCCCTATTCGCGATGGTCCCTCGAGTGGAAAAAAGATATCGAGGCTGTAAATACTGTCGCGCGTAATCCACAGCGCAGTTGCTAAAAAGCGCTAAGAAACTATTATAGTTTTCGTACTTTGTGCTTAATGCTTCCGTGCATTTTAATCCAATTTTTTCGCCGAATGTGGACAAGAAATTTGTGGTGGTTGAGTCGCCTGAAAATCTTGTAAATAAAAGTCGAGTCTAATTTCAACGAACTTCCCATCAAATAGGGGGATGTATATCTATATTTTCATTGGTAGTATAGGTAGCTCTAGCAAATTGGGTATGTCGATACGGTAGGTAGTGCCATTTTAGTTCATTTTTTCTCACATAGCCGAAGTTTCCTACTGGCATCTCGTTTTGTTTAATCAATAATCAATTAACGATGCTGTAAATCCTCATGCAGAAGGTGCCAAAAGTTGAAGCGCTTATCCGTTCAACTTTACATACTTTTCCACGTACTTGGTAGCATTTTCTTAGAAGATATCTACATACGACGGGATGGTCGGGAATTCTCCATAAGAGTAGTGCGCTCAGTGCACGAAATCCGATAAGTTTCCGATTTTTTTTTTCTCAGTAATTATGCTGTGCATTGCTTTCAAACTTTACAAGACTCTCGGCAAAGCGATTATGTACATCCGTCTGAAATTTTATGATGATGGTAGCATTTTAATGTCGCCACACAACAATCTTAACAGCGAGCGTTATGTTCCCGCTAGACAATTTCAACTTTCCTCGCGATCGAACGATCCAGTGAGTAAAAGTTTAAATAGTTCCGCGAAACGTCGTAATCGTGTCGCGGTGTTAGATAAGCGAGCGGATAATCGGTAACGACAGAGAGATGCAGCGAGATGCCTCGGTAGAATATCATCGGACCGTGCGTGGAGAGAGGATTCAGTGTTAGTGCCGAGAACGCAATGGCACAGCAGGGCGGACAGTCAGATCGACTCTCGTGCTTCTGGGCCGCAGCTTCCAGAGTTATGGAGCCGTAGATCAAGCGCGTTCGTTCGTCGTCGGGGTCCGAGCGGATCGTAGCTGGCCGCGCGTTTTGAAATGTGTAATCAGCGGCCGTGATTTACAACGCGTCCTGATTGCTATCCCCGCACACCTACACAGAATACGTCGGTAGTTTCTGCGGGCCGGGAGGTCGCACCGGAAACCGATCGACGCGCGACCATATATCCCTCCCTCGATATCCTCTCTGTCCTTGTCCCTCTTTTTCCTTTTTTTTTTACTGTACCAAACCGACTCTATATCGCACCGGCGAGACCGGCGAACTTTCGTTTGTATGACGTAGACAAAAAGTACGAGGATTAATTAACTCCCTTCTTCCAGTGACGTGGAAGAAGGGACGACCTGGGGGTCGGATTGACTCTCGCATCGGAGCGGGGGAAGTCGAAAATGATTTTTCGACTTCCCCCGTTCCGATGCGAGTTTGACGAATGTGACGCTATTTCCCAAGGCACTTCTCGCGCCCGCAAATTTTGACGAATGTGACGCTATTTACCAAGACGTGCGATGAAAATGTCTGCACATGCGCACAAGCGCACTACGTACTTTTCCGTAGGCTTTTCTCGCACTTGTGAGAAAAAGTGCTATTTCATATTTCAACGATCGCACGAAGTTTCACTTTACCATCTACTGGTGAGATTGCTTCTTGAAACGCTGAAAGGGAAAGATGAAAGATTAATCGATAAACAAAAAAAAAATAGCGAAAATCCATGGAAAAATATAATTGTTTGCTCATGCCTCAGACGAGGCTGCGCGGCGCGTTATTACTATGTTAATAGCCTTCGGTGGTTTATACCTGAGAGCGTAAACAGATGAAAGCCGAGCGGTTATATAAAATGTTAAAACACTGAAGCCGACGTTCAAACGCGTCGCGAATAGGGCGTGCTGTGGACTGAAATTTAGTTTTTTAGGTCACGGTGTTACGATAGCAAAGCGGCGGTCTATCGATGTATCGAGAAAGTTCATAGCGCTGGTAAAAGCGCGGGATGTCGGTTGTTTGTACTCTCGTAGGCAAGCAAGGGGAGAAAGAGAGCTCGTATACACGATCGTGCTCGGTGGGTGGTGCGACCCCTTCCCATTCTCTTGCAACCCCGTCGTGGAGGTACTCTGCCTTCGCCGGGGTTATATCGGTTTTTACCTCCAAGCCAATTTAAATTGATGAAGGGAGACTGGAAACATTTACGTGTTCTATAACGAGAAGCTCGATCGATAGGCTCGGCACCCACTTCGTTCGGGGGATGGCGTAACCTGCCAGTCTTCGAATCGTCAGGGGGCGCACAAAAAATCCCAATCTCGTTCGCCTCGTTAGGAAACTCAATTCATCCGTATCGACGCGGAAAAAAAAATATATATATACATATATATGTATATAAATTTTTTACGATTCTCTGCAAACCTGCGTCGACTCTCACAGTCAGCCTGGGTTAATAAAATTTATCGTCACCAGGAAACAATCGCGAGTAGCGTGACAGAATTAATATTTAGCGCCATCCCGATTTATCGTCACACGAGCGGATAATTGGGAGGTGACGAATGAAGGCCAAAAACCAATGCAAGGTACACAGACTAGGAAAATAATGTTGTTACGCGTAAACAAGGTAATCGTCCGTTGAACTGATAAGCCCGATGTATTATTCATGCATCGTATAGTAGCAGTAGTTAGAATACAAAATACAATAAACAATCAAGAGGGAATATAAATGGCAAAAATGGAGAACAAAAAAAACTTTCTGCGATCAACTATTTGCTGTATAAATGGATGACCGTGGCGGTGTGGAAGAACAAATTATTAAATCTCTTTTTTGCTGAAATGTCAGTGGATATGATTCAGAGGAGAACCCCCCCACCCCTCTCTGGAGGAGTTTCCTCGGCTTTTGCGAATCTCTCCGGCCGAGGCTCGGTGAGTGGTAGCGGAGCTCATTGTTTCCCAAGCCACGTACCGTTGCGAGAGCTCGAGCCCCCTGCTTCCCTATCGCGATTCACCTGGCACGCAACTTCATATCTATTCACTTTTTGTGCTATCGTAATCTCCTCTCTCTCTCTCACACTCTCTCCACTCCCCTAACACAAGGAAATATGTATGTATAATTCCGCCGGTATATAACGCTTAGGGAATTCTCAGTTACGTAACGAATATTTTTCGCCAGGCCGAGGGAGAGCACCAGACGATACATCGCCCGTATAATATTATCTCCTCGACTGCTGCCATCGACCCGATGGAGCCCACGTGTTTCATTTCCTTTCCCTTTCGTTCTCTCTCTCTCTCTCCCGTCTCTGGGTTCGTTGATTTTCTCCACTCACGTGCGTGGATGCCGCGACTCGTACGAACGCTAAATCTTCCGATCGCTCCGAGGCATTCGTCGCTACTTCTTTATTCTTAGTCCTCTTGCCTTCGTACCCGCCCCCCTCTTGACCTCATCTTCTGAATATTTGTTTGATGCTAATACGTATCTCGAATTACGTATGCTGACAACTGCCGACAATTCGATCTGCATTATATATTGCACTCGGCAAATATAGTTTAGTCGATTAGACAAACGTTGAGAAAGAAAAGGAAAAAAATTGAGTAAAAGTGGTGAATGTGGGCCGGTGCATGTATTATTGATGTACGTATTAAGCGGGCTGGACTATCTTCACGGCTTTCCGTACTGAGGTTTGAACTATTTGAATACGCCGGAGCTGGGCAAATACCTTAAGTACTTGATGTACGTATTGAAATAGGAAGTACTTGAAGTAGTACTGGGTTAAGTACTGGGTGCTGAGTAGTTATTGAGTACCGAGGTATTGAGTACTGGCAGAACTAAATTGCAGAGGTTCTGAGTATTTGGCGCTGGTTCAGTATTTAAGAATTCAATACGTACTTCAAGTACTTAGTGTATTTGCTCAGCTCTGACATTAATACATTAAATGCAATGATAGCGCTGGTTCGTATTTAGGTATTACTATATTTTGCCAATATCGTACGTTCGCTATTCTAGATTGTCCCTGGTGCAAATTAAGGTCAACGGCCTAATAATTGACCACCTAAGCTTCGCATGGCATTGAAAATGTAAGAAGATTGTTAAAAAATCGTGGAGGTATTAAAATAACTGGCATTAGATAGAGTTTAGAGCCTTAGTTAACTTAAGCAAGTATTATTTTATTATTTTTGACAATTTAAAAATAATAAACCCTGCAATTTTATCATATAGCCCATATAGTGACCTATCTGAAGCTTAATCACTGACCTACAATTTTGTCACATAGCCTATTTAGTGACCTATCTAAGGTCTAATCACTGACCTATACCGTGTTGCATCTATGCCCGATTGGGGACCAAACATAACTCCCCAGCGTGCTCTTCGCATAGACTGAAATATGCGGACAGTAATGGGAGCATACGGCGTCTTTATAGACTTAATTCTGACCCACGTATTTGGAATTTCTCATTCTTTTCCCAGGCATTAATGTTGTAATTGATCCTTAATCATACAGTACAAGTTGAATTCATCGTTTTATTCGTTTCTGATAAAGAAAACGAACCCATTTCAGAACCGTAACTGCTTAACGAAACTCACAAGAAAATGGCCTGCGCGTGGTTATTTCTGGCGGGTTCACTTGTAAAACTCTGAACGGCGACGATGTTATAACATTTTGTTCCGATGTTTATTCAGTCACATGATGGACTACATTACGAATGTACAAAAAAATCTGAGTATGCCGGACGGAAACAGAACTTTCGATTGTAGATAATATGGTCAACGGACAGTAATTGAGTCACGGTCAATAATTGGGTCAATATTTCGTAATATACAGACACAATTCATTATTACGAAATACGCATATACAAGATATCGCCATCGACTACGTTTTTCTCGGTGTATTGCGATAAAAGCACTGAGGCAAAAAGTGACTGCACACTCTATACTCAGGCGCCGGATGCTTTTGCGTTGCGTTTACGCGTTCACTTCCCTCCTTTTCGCGAAACTTCGAATCGCGCAGCATGCTCCCGACGTGTACAAACCTACGGGATACGTTTCGACGCGATGGCCACTGTGTGCCCGGCTCCGTTGAGGCGCTGTGTACCAATTTTTCGTGAAAAATGTGTCAATTCGGTGCATATCTCACGTGTCAGATCCGTGAATGCCTCGGGGAAAGGATGTTTGCGCGAAACGTCACAGCGTATTCGAAGCGCATACAAAACGCGGGGAGGCAACAACGAGATCGATGCATGGCCCGGAGGGTAAACAGTTCTTTTTCGCGGCCGGCCAGATAAGCCCGAATAAGCGATTCGTCAGCTCGATATACGCGTGTCAGCGCATAGAGTACGTACATGGTGGTCAAACAACTACATACTTTTTCCAAAATTGTCACGGGCACCAGTGACGAAACGGATCCAGTAGCGATATTAAACGATCATCCAAACGGTGGGAACAGAAGGTTTAGAACCAGCTATCGGTATACCGGAAGTACATCGTCGGTTAACCGAAGAACCGGCTTGTCGTTAGATTACCCATTTTTTTTTTTAAGGAATCAGGCTAATGGCATCAGCGGCTGAGTACCAGCCCTAAGGCTCTCATACAGCCCGAAGTCCATGTAGTCCGAGTTCGTCCGGTGCATCTATAGACAAGAGCCGCGCACGGTAACGCCCCAATTACTCCCGAGGGCCCTTTGATCTTTCCTCTCACGCGCGGTTCCGATAAAGCCGCTGATAATATCGAGAGTGCCTTGGAGAGGCAGAAAGACGTCGCAGATTGGAGGTGGAAAATTAAGGAGCGAGAAACCAAAGCCGCGGGGGCGTCGGTCTCTCGGTTCGCGAAGGCTGCTGAAGGAAGTACTCGATTTCCTAGGCCTCGCGCGATTTTATCGGTTCAACGTAGAAATATACGTACACCGTCTCGGTGCCCCCCCCCCCGAGGAAGCGGCCGGCTGGACGATGGTTTCTTGCCTCGGGTCTTGTGGCCAACGACCGATGGAAGTAACTCACCTAGCGCGTCTTCGCTTCTCCTCCGCTGTACAACCCGGCTGCAGTTCGACGAAGATGGTTCCCCGTCTGGTTCTACACGCTCGGTTTCCGGTTTGGCAGAAAGTCGCGGCCTCGGGGTACTCATTCTCTCTTGTCGTCTGTCTCAACAACCCGCTTACCCCATTCACTGTCTACCCCCCTCCCCCTTCCCACCAACCCCCCTCTCCCCCCCCCCCCCCCCCCTCTCTCTATCTATCTCGTCGTATTTCTTTTCGCGTGTTACAGATAATCTGCACGAACGTCTCGTGTGCACTGTGTCGAGTTGATCGTGTTTATAAAGTACGGTGTATATAACGACTAGGATCCCCAGGGAAACCCACACATTCACTTCCAATCTAACTGTAGCCCGCATTTAACTCGGTAATTTAACGGTCGGACGCAGGCTCAATTAATGGGGGGGAAAAAAAAGGAAGAGAGGAACGAAGAAGCAGCACGAAGTAAATAAAAAAAAGGAGGAACTCTGTGCACGTCAGAGTGGTCTTAAACGTTAGTGTAATCTAAAGTCTGGGACGATTCGGACCACTCTCGTTCGCGCGTGTTCATCGTGGAGGTGGTAAGCTATATACTACTTCAAAGTTCAGACCGAGCGAAAGCGTAATTGCGCTTCCCTGGAGTACTTCTCTTGTACCCCTCACTTAGCCCCCCCTCCCTCGCCTATATCCACTCCCCCTGACTCCCACCGACGTAATCTCTCCCACAACGAATTTCACGACAATCGCGTGTGCGCTCGAGCTCTTCCGGATTAAAGTCAAAGAGGTTTCGGCATGGCCCTCACTTCTCGTCTTACTGTCTCTCAACGTGAGAATGGATAGACGGATGGCCTATAGAGACCGGATATTGTCAGGGTATTATGTTTCGACTATAGCGTCTCGTGGGGCAAACTGTTTGCGGGTAACACGGGCTTAGGTGGGTATCTACAATAAGTAGGCTCGCACATCTACATCTTCACCGCAGTGACACGCCATCGATTTCCGGTCGATCCGGGGAGAGTGGTAGGAAGGAAACGGAAATGGATATACAAAGAATAAAAATTGTGGGACTCTACGTGCCTTCATCTTTTTGGCGTCGAAAGCACGACCCACTTCACGAAGTAATTGTAACTTTTGTAGAAATCACAATGCCACTGACTGGTCCAATTGAGTTCCACTCCTAAAATGTTGGTGGGCCACCATATCGCGATGTTCTATCGATTTCTATGGGAATTATCGAATATTGGATATTTGTACTGCTGTCGGTTTATTGGGTCATTGGGTCGCATCGACCACGTTAGCACCCAATGTTCGCTTCGCTCGCGCGATATAGTGAGTTTCACCGTTTCTGTCGTTGGATATATTTTACATGAATTCCACATACATTTGAGACGTATCTCACACGTTCCTTTACCCACGGTCCTTTACTCCTGAATTCATCTCATAGAAGAAGAAGAAAAAATGCTCTGTAATGTCACTTCCGATTGGACATTATCACTGTTAAACCGGAAGTGACGTTTCAGAGAATATTTGCAATTACTCTTTGGAATATATCTCGAATCCAGCCTGTGACAGAAGCATGTGAATTAAGGAACTCAGGAAAATGGGTAGAAGAACAAGTGTGATGCGTCTCAAAAGTATTGGGAATTCATTTCGAATGTAGCCGGCGATAGAAACGGATGAATTAAAGAACACACGATGTCCGCTCTAGCGCCAACGAACCTCAGTTAAAATATATATATATTTATATATAAAATTAAATAACGAAATAAATAAATAAAAAAATTAATGAATAAAAAAATTAGGGAATAAAAAAAAAGTTTAACAAAAAAAAATATATATATGTATATATAAAAGAGAAAAGAAACTGATGTTCCTTGCCCACCGGTCGGTCCTTCCGTGCTACCAGAGAATTTTTTTTCCACGCAATTTTGAATGTGTCGACTTCAAGATATATTTTTTCGCACAATTTCAATCGAGTCTACCGGGGATTTCCGGGTTTCGAGTCAAGGGGTTAATTTGCCGTGCGGTCGTTATTCTCGTTTGAGAGGATCCTCGAACGTGAGGTCAGCGAGGGACGGCCACTGGACCTACGCGTGTCTGGTAGGTACACCTTGTCTCGTTCGGGTGTGCTTTACTCGCGCCGCTGTAATTTGTAACGTGGTTTCGGAGGCTGCCAGAACCAGCAAAAAAGAAGAAAAAAAAAAAACCCCCCGGTGAAGCTAGAGCCAGTTCGCCATGGTCCGGTGGGATCGTCACTTCTTTTCCTTTTCCGCGGTTTTTGCGCCACACGCTCGACGAGAGTCACTCGCAGGAGCGGGAGTCCGATGACGCTCTCGTCCGACCGCACTCTTCTACTTCCTTTTTTTTTTTCCTTTCTTTTTTCCTCTTCGAGCTTCCCCGTCGCTTTTCCCGATGGGCCATCGCTCCAATCCCTCGGGAAAAATCTGTTTGCCAACTAGCAACGGATTCTTCGATAAAAAGAATCTTCGAACAACGAGATAATCCAGGAACTACATAAAGGGTATGCGACAAAAAAAAAAAAAAAAAAAAAAAAGTTTAAGCTCGATGAAACGTAGGATTTTAAAAAAATGTGAAAACACGTGTGCGATAATATAATAGGAGAGCGATGAACCGCCCGAGAGACGGAGGCGTGTAACAGCGCTGTGTAGTGTGAGATTCCTTGAATAAATTTGTCTCCGGGGACAGCGTTTTCTGTTAGCTCGCACCCGACGAGTGGAAAGCCCTCTGGTGTGACGGTTATTCGTATATTACATTCTGTAACATATTTCCGTAGTATAGTATTACCCGAGCCATGTAACACGTACGTTGAATGAACTCACGATAACACCGGTGTTGCTGTACGTTCCATTTTGCGGGCTCAAGCCCGCCATTAATGGTGTACCATTGATGGTACACTAAAATAATAAAACGTTGCGTGACACGAGAAAGCTATTCCATCGTGCCCTCGTCACCTGTTCTCTCAGCAGGCATACTTCAGGCACCATCCACGCGCGCACGTGATGGAGAGCAGGGTGAAACGGAAACCGAGGGCAAAGCAGACCATCTTTAAGGATTTCTCAGTGGTCGTAAAAAAATAAGGTCTGACCTCAAATGGGGGATACTAGTCCATTTTGTCCCAGGGTTCCGTTTTGCCCCGCTCTTCCTTACCGACACGGCCGCATTGGTAAGTCGGTATACCGCACAGTCTCGAGGCGAGCAAGCTCGTGTAAGCTCGTGCTTCAAACGGGCTTAGAGAACCTCAGTTATTTCGAGCCTGTTCTCCGTTCGAGCGTTACACGTCAGAGGCTTTAAAAATTGGATCGGTTGCCCAAATGACACGCTGTCAATTGGACGATACTTCGACACAGTGATTTTTTCCACTAAGTTTGCGAGCAAGCTAGTGTAAGCTCGTGCTTCGAGTACCTACGCGCTTAGGGAACTTCAGTTATTTCGAGCCTGTTCTCCGTTCGAGCGTTACACGTCAGAGGCTTTAAAAATTAGATCGGTTGCCCAAATGACACACTGTCAATTTGGCGATACTTCGACGCAGTAATTTTTTCCACTAAACTTGAAGTTACTGTGAATCTGTGGGCTTGAAAATAAAATCCAGACGATGAGAGATATTCGGGCGAGACGGGCGCGAAACTCGCACCAGGGGTGAATCTGGTGCGGCCAAAGCACAGGTAATATAAAAGCAGCGACGCGGATGCAATTTAGCGACGACAACGAGGCGCGAACGACCGGCGTCTCCCGTTTCCGCCAGAAAAATGTATCCGGTATGTCTGAGCTTGGCTCGGAACGGCGAAGAGTTTCTCGGTTCCCACTGCTTCGGGCCCGACCGCAAGCTGATACCCAGCGTCCTGATTTTATATAGAGTTGCATTGTGGCAGGTCACAGAGGACGACGTAAAAGACATTATCTCGGATCGCCTCGAAATACGTGTAATTATTATTTTTTTTTTAGATATACCCGACCGAAATCCACCTTTGAAGGAATCCTAAAACTAAAAGGGTTCAATAACCGAAACGTAACAGAAAAACTTGCCTGCACCCGGAAAACATAGTTATTTGACGGCCACCGTTTATTTGGTTTAAGTAAAAATTTTATTTGATTTAAACATATATTTATTTAAATCAAATAAATATTTTACTGAAACCAAATAAACGGTGGGCGTCAAATAAATTATTTTTCTGGGTGTGTGACTAATAATTACACGTGACAGCGCGTGTGTTCTTATCTCGAGAAAGTAAAAAAACAATACATTGCCAAAGAGGCGAAGACAAACCTTTCGGATACCATGTGTGCGCTCGCGCTTCGAAGAATTCCTGAAATATCCTTTTCCGAGCCGAGAGACGAGCGCTCGTCTGGGCATTCCCCGTTCTTTATAATCGCCGCCAGTGTCCTCTCCGTAAGATTGCTTGCGTAAGAGCAGCTTCGGCGACGCCGCGTAGATATTTTCAAGAGCGCCCCGGGCTTCGGAAGGGTGCGAGGCACAGTTAAGCGTCCACGGAAATATTCCCGTGCGAGACAAGTTCTTCTTGTCGAGACGAGAAGCCGGGGCAAGATGACGTTCCGGCAACACGACGGGGGTGGCGGAGTTTCCCCACCACCAGCAGGCATGATTAAGCGGCGTGAAGCAAACGCTATTAATTCAACGCCGGTACCTACCAGCAAACTCCCCCCCTCCCTCCCACCGCGGCTCCCCAGTTTTCTCTATGCTCTTCGCTCGTGAGCATCCGACCAGAGCGATGTTGGCCGTTGAAGTTTCGCTGTGTTGCGTTGACTTGCTTCGCAGGCAGACGCGAAGTATGGGGTGCGGATCCGAGCTTGCAATTCATCTCGGCGAGAGCTTTTCATACACATACATATATACATAGAATATCTATAGAATATATTAGATAGATTCTGTAGACTTGAATTGGGAAAGCTCGAGATTTTCATCTTGACGTTGGAAAGTTCGAAAGTTGGTAAAGACGCTGATGCTGATGTTGCAGATGAAGTCTATCGAATTTATGTCGGTTACATTGGGTTTTAATAATGTATTTCCTCGACGGGAAAATACTCCAAACGGGGAACACTCGGTGGATTCTTGGCGATGGTGCCAGTATATACAGGAAGTCATTAATTGTTCCGTAGGTCGTACCCTGGCGTTTCGGAGCTCTATAATATGTACCGCGGAGACGGAGAGTTACAAGGAACGCAATTAGGGCCAGTTGTCAACGCCTCGACGGCTTCGTTACCAGGGCGCGGATGCCATGCGTCTCGTTATACTTAATACTCTGCTCAAACAGGACTGAATCTTGACGAGTGACGCTCGGCGATGCCTCGTTGGTTCGTAGTAATTAATTGATTTGGTTATTAATTAAAATAGTTTGCAACGATCGTACATCCACCGCCGTGTTCCGTTCCATAGGGTTAACTTCGTACCTCTCGCTGAGCCCCGATACGTCGCCCAGGCATGGTTATTTGTTACGATTATTGAGGCATTAATGAGACTGTTCGAAAAAATGAATATTTTTTTCCATGACGATATCGTGTTTATTTTGGTTGTTCGATAAGAAATTGCGTTTACGAAAAAGCTTCGAAGCGTTAAAAAAAAAAAGAATGATTGAATTCATCGGGTTCCATATTTAATTTTTTTTCGATTCTGAGAGCAGGATTTACAAATATCATGATATGATGATATTATTTGATAATATGATATTTGCATTTACTTAATAGTAAAAAAGGTTTGTACTGTTAACAAACCTATTGATCCCAAAACGTCTACCAACGCGTTCGTGATAATATAACAAAAGATGTTTGCAAAATTAACAAGAAAAAAAAATGTTGGCCGTGTGTTGGGAAGAAACGTGGGTGTCTTGTTACAGTGTATTTTCAACTAATTTACTCGATGACGTTTGATCTAATTTTAAACCTTCCCCAGAGGGTCCTAAAAATGATGTTCAAGCCCCCTGAGAGTAATCCGAAGAGGTTCCAAAATTATATCCAAAACGTCGTACAATAAATAACTCGTCCATTATAAACAAGAATAAAAATAACAACACTTCCTGTTTAATTTAACAACCATTGCAGACCCAACGTTTAACCTGCGTGTAATATCGCTCCACTTGGAAATGCCGTGAGTCTGCAGGTCTCGTCAAACGTTTCGATTACATACCCGGTTAATTCATGTGCAGCGCTATCGCAGGGCTTCTCCCAGTATCCCGTTACGTCGGCATTGCGTATGTAATATCAGTACAACGCGCACGTCGTGCGCATCTCGAGTGTCTCGTCCAACTCGCGCCACTCCGATCGAAACTATAGACAGTTAATACTCTCTTTGGAAATCAAACAACGGTATATCTCCACTAGAGCTCGCGCGAGCCAAGAACATATACACATACGTGTACATCTAGCGAGGTTCAAAGGTCCCGTTCTAAGTGGCACCGCCTCGAAGAGCCGCTGACGAGACCGGTAATTATCGCGGCGCGTCTGCGATCGGCGTTGCGCACTGCACAGCTCGGCGGTGAAAAAAAATTTCGGAGTCTTTTCTCCGCGTCTCGAATGTCGACGGGTTCGTTGGGCACATCCTTCCTATCGCGTCTCGTCACGCGAACGAAATTCGCGGGGCCGAAGAGAGCGAGGGAAATCGGCCCATGAAATACCCGACCGAAGAAAAGGCGATCCCCGCGTGGACACGAAAGCACAGGATTGCTCCGGTAAAACGATCGCACCGACGGAGGATCGAACAGACACGGCGCGCGGCGGTGAACGTAACGCGAGAACTCTCAAGTAATAATGAGAAACTGCAATCATAAAGTACAGTGTAATATCGCTCGAAGCGACATTATTGCCGTGCCAATAAAAAAAAAGGAGGCTCGGTGGAAAAGAGCGTGCGAGTTGCACCGGAGGGAGAGCTATATAGGCATGCGATAAAAATAATAACCACTCGCCACCGGTGACAGGGGGTTACAGTATTTTATTTTACTATCGCACGATTACCATAGTTGCGTGTATCGTGTGTGAGAACGTACATTGCACACGTCGATTTGCGTTTTATCTATTATTTTTTTAAAATTTTTTTATTTTTTTTCGTTACGAAATCCTTTCGATACTTATCGAGCCACCGTGCGTTTCGCCAAGGAGAGTCGAACGTCTCGGGAGGGAGACGGCCGTACGGGCCATTATCACTATTATCAGAAGCGAGAGATTCCGCGAACTCGATTAATAGCTTCGCGGATACAGATATCGCGGATGCGGTATTGACGCGAATAGATTCAGGTTCGATCCGCACGAAGCAAGTGGTGCTGTTTCGACGGACAGCTTGCGGAACTTGGCAACTGGGGTTCGCACCGATAATCTACAACTCTCGGGCCCATTACGGGTGTACAGATGGGCTTTGCTCTTTCTCGCGCACCGGACCAGTCCTCCGTAGCCAATTATTATCTCGCCACGAGGCCACCATTCGCAAACCACGAAGACGACCAATAAGACGCGTAAGAACCGGAGAGGAACTGCCATTAAGGCACGGGTACTAATAATAGTCTCCGTACTCGATCTTCGCCAGGCCGTCCTCTGCGGAACGCCGAGCTTGATAGCTTCTCGGTTCATTAGCGCTTTGCCGTTTTCTCGACGTCTTTTCGAACGAACGATCGAGACACCTTTGACCTGATCACCGGAGGGGACTCGATGTTGCAGGCGAGAAAGGAGGTCCTGTCAGCGTGACGGATCACCGGATACACATCGCGCCCGATGATGCACGCTCTCGAAATAATTTTATGCGTAAAACGTACGCGCCGTCCAGTTACCTGCCCGATAATCATTTAAAAAACCAAAAAAAAAAAATCCATCTTCGTTGCGACGTCGTGGAGGTTGGAAAAAAACACGGGAAGATCGCGGACGCTTTCTTTACGATGGCGTTTTACGTATTCACGAATTTATATATTGGCCCCGGCGGCGCGATCGAGATCGCCGAATCGTGCGTATCGAATCGCTCGAGAACGAACGGAAAGCGCCCGGAGTCCACATGCCGCAAATTAAGGCCCGGTATCGAGCCGAGAGGACACTTTATTTTTTATTTCCATGCTCGAACCTCCGTCGTCATTATTAGCCGGAACGATCGACCTCGTTACGTGACGATGCTATTAATTGATGGGATGGTTGTAACAGCCTTAAAAATAAAGCGAACGATGACAATCTTGGAATTTAGGGTCAAAGTTCTCGTAGAAAATGTGTTTCATGTGTTTTCTGTGAGATGTGCTTGGAATTGCAAGTAGATTCCATTGTGTTTGTCATTATTTAAATAGCTCATTCGAGCCTCGGTAATTATGTTATACTACGATCTATTATTCCACGAAATTGTACACATTGCGATATTTACGCAACAGTCAGGGTTCGTCCAGTCACATGGCTTGCGCATCATACAATCATGATATCCGCCAGTGAGCGCACAGTGGCTTAATATAACATGTACAAAAACGATTGTGAATTTGGACAAAACAAGAAATCGTGAATCTTTGTGGACAAGAAGAATTTGATTAAATATACAAACTATTTTTCACTTAATTATTGTCGAAACGCTATAGTTTTTGAAATTTATCGAGGCTCGATATTAATTCATATTGAGAACCCTCGACACGTTCGCACTTTGACATTTGGTACATTTTTTAAAATCTCATCACTTTCTAAATCAGGTACATCTTTTATCTGCGCTTCTCCGAACCCAATCAGAGTCTGACGCAACGTACTAAAATTTCTGCCGAAACTATTCTTTTATCAAACGTGAATCACTGCAATCGTACAGACGATGAGCCGGCCGTCGCGTGAATCAGTGTCGAATATCGATAATGATTATAACAACAATGATCATAATCATCATCACCGAGCAAGCGATTTCCAGAGCCCGGAAGGGTTTGTTCGAGGTCCATGCGAGGGCTTGGCCCGTATAGTTACCGAAATGGCATTATGGATTCCCCGTATTTACATAAAGGCGATTAGCATTCGTATAGTCACGGAATAATTGGCAGCGGCAACGACTGGTGCCCCCCTGCGCCCAGCGCATGCCGCTCTAATAAACGTCCAAACTTCATCTAATTAGCGCCTGAACGCACTATAGAAGGGTGAAAGCGGGGCGAACCGTCGCACCGTTTATTGACGCGTGTGTGCATCGAGAACGCAAACGCTAATTATTTCGACGGGAAGAGACAGTGCGCAACCAACAGCTCTCTCTTCCTCCCTCCTTCATTCGCTATGTATACCTAACTTCCCTGTCGTTACATCTATTTGCCGTTTCATCACGTAGCAGCGCCATCGCTAAAGCTCCGGTTTTGAGCGGCTTTGATGCACCAATTATACATATTGTTCTCTTCGCTCCACGATAAAGTATTAACGCAATTTATGTACAACTTCAATTAAACGCACCTTCGATTATCCTGATTTAGGGAAGCTACACATTTAATCACGCTGGACGTCGATTTCGTGGATACTATCCATCGTGCAATCATAGAAGCCAAACCTGAACACACACACACACACACACACACACACACACACACACACACATATATATATCACCCGGTACAATCATGAGATTCTTCTGAGCTTGGGAACCCGATCGAACTGTAATAGTTTAAACAGCACAGTTGACGTATTTATAGAGTTTAAAGGGGCGAGGGGTGGTGTGGAATAGAGCGTGACGTTAATTGAGAGACCTCGTAGAAAATGTAATCAAGCGACGGTGTGCACAGTGCAATGGCTTTTGCCCGCGAGGGACACACGCTTCCACTCAACTCGCAGCAGCAACAGCGGTGGCAGCAGCGATAATTAGGCGATACCGGAGGCTTGACAAATAGCGAAACAAACGAGCTACTGCAACACTCTCTTCATCCTCACTCGTTGATCCAGCCGTGGTGCCCCCCTTTCTCGGCTTCTCCCCATCCAATCCCAGAATTGAAAGCAACGAACGCTGCTCGCGGTTTGATTTTGCCTGGTTGGTGCCACGCACTCGCACACTGCCGCCTCTCCGCGCTGTTATTCGTAATTCGTGAAAGCTGCCACGTTTCCACGATAACACACGGCAAGCCCCGATAAAAACAGGTGGACCGTGAGCTCATATCCAATTAAAATCTTGCCTCATATAATCGAAAGCTCATTTGATGCGATGCGCGCCAGATTAACAATTGCCATGCGTGGTCGTTAGAGTATAGTGTGCATGGCTCTGCAACACGAGTTTTCCATTGTCGCATCATATCAACGTTTCTCATGCGACGTTGTGCGGTCCGCGCGAAATCAACGATTCATTCATACCGTCAAAACCGAATGTAGCGTGTCTGTTTTTTTTTTCGCGTTTCGTCGATTATTGAAACCGGCTACGCGTCGACGTCGAAAAACTATTGTAAAACCATTCACCGGTACGACATTGTTCGCGAATAAATTCTCCCTGCGAAAACAATGCGCCTGTCCATGCGCCCCC
The DNA here is from genome assembly GCA_958510785.1 of Exephanes ischioxanthus. Classification (NCBI taxonomy): domain Eukaryota; kingdom Metazoa; phylum Arthropoda; class Insecta; order Hymenoptera; family Ichneumonidae; genus Exephanes; species Exephanes ischioxanthus. The sequence continues at coordinate 9,602,230 of OY294025.1, read as the reverse complement.
CTGTGGTCGGCTAACGATGTCCGGACCGACGGTCCGAAGCCAACGCGCCGTTCGAGCCCCCCGCGCATTTTATGCCCGCAGAAACCTCTGGATTTCCGGTTTCCGAATACCAATAATCAGAGCACCGTTGCCGCGTGCGAACGGCGCGGAAATAATTTAAACGGGCGTCAGCGAGGGGCGTTCGACGGGACCGTGAGCGAGAACAACGTACGCTCAGTTACCGCACCGGCCCATCCGCACGTATAACATACAGCTTTTTACCGTCGCTTCGTCTCACGCGCTAGGAGCTTTTACTATTACATTTCCTGTAAATCGCGCTTAAATGACTCTCTCTCCAGACAATGAAATTTCTGGTTGCCGACAGAGATACATAATTATGCAGATTCGAACACGAGAGAAATGTTAAGGCAGTATTCTTCTTTTGGAGGTAATTTTTTAGGATATAATACATTTTTAACTTTTTACATTTTGTTCGAATTTTTATTCTGCAATTTTTTTGCACATATTTATTGATACTTTAAAAATGTGTACAAATGTTGTAGACTAACAAAATATATATCATGTAGTTTTGTACGTTTGTGCACAATGGTACGTGGAAAAAACTCTTCATTGGCAACTAGTGATGCGGACGTCGATGTATCTGAAAAAAACCAAACAGATTCTTAATTCGTATAAGTGTTGTTATGGTTGGTATCAGATTCGGCCAGATTTTTTTTTTGTACAAAATAGCGACACGCTAAACTTTGATTATCGACTTTTCCTATGTTTTTGCCTCTTCTACGAGGTATAAAAAATAAAAATAAAAGAATTGTACCTACTCAATTCTGCTGTCAACGTTAAAAAACATTCTACTGAAGGTACATACCAAATCTGAGCTCAATCGGCGAATTTGTTATCGCGATATCGTAGTTGCCGATTTGGAAAACATAGTTTTGAGAAAACCACGTTTAAAGTTTTCATACCGTTTGATGAGGTTTAAATTAAATTATTCATACTAGAATCACTCCGGGTCGATAAATGGCTCCGTCCTCCCTTTCTCGTAAAATTGATTTTCGCCAGATGTGCTTCTCTTGTAGCAATACTGGCGTCAGTGCTTCTCTTGTAGCAATAATGGCGTCAGTGCTTCTCTTGTAGCAATACTGGCGGCTTTTGAGCCGGTTGACGTTTAAGTCCGATATCCATTATCCCGCAAAATAGATTTACTCTTTCTCTGCCGATTCCTAACAATCGTTTTGCCGCCACAATCAGCCGATTGATCTCAAACGCTTTGCCTATGAACAGAGAAGAGTTTATATACTGGGATTTACTGGGAACCTCACGTCCATTGTAATTGAATTTTGAAACGTATTCCGCCAGGGCTGGTTTTAGTAAGCAAAAAACTTCGTTTTTTAACAGGCTTTGCAAATAACAGACGCACTGATTGCAACAAAAACCATGTAAAAATACAATATACAATAACCGAGTCGTACGTCAAGCGAAATTTCCGTGTCACCAGTTCTTCGTAAATTCGCTGCTGTTGGACTTGTTAAATTTTCACTCGATTCCCCAGCATGCTGGTTGCCTCCACATTTTTTTAAATCACTGAACTCTGCCGCGCGAGAAATATTCCATGCCTTTCCTACTATTCATTTTCTTTAGTATTTTCTTGTCTACTTCGTTCGGAGGTTGAGACGAAACTAAATTCAACACAGTACCAAGCTACATTCGAGCAGCTCAAAACCGAACAAAGAAGCATCCACACGCATAGGGACAAATATTTCGAATGACTGGTTTATCGTTATGGTGCTTTGGAATAATAGGGATGCGCGGTCCCTTCTCAGCAGGAGCGCGCAGCTGGTTTTCGGCCGCACTCTTCGACCGCACTTTTTATAATTTCTATAACTCAGCTAATTTAATGAGTATCACTATACGGTTTTAACAGACATATTTAGGAAGCTCTACAGTATAATAAAATCTGAAAAATTCGAAACAGTTTTTTTTTTCAAATATCTGCACGATAATACTGTCTTCAGGCGATACTTCCTCCCCACTGAGTGAGTCGGGCTCGGTCGGCAACAAGAACTGTAATCGATTTTCCTCAAACCCTTGAACCCTTGAATTTGATCTTCTTTATAACAGTTCAGTACCCATTAAACTGTTTTAAAGAAGGTTACATTATCAGCGAATGCTCATCTGATGGATGAAGGCATGTTGCGGATCCTTGAAAAAAATGTATTACAGTTTTCGTTATCGACTAAGATTGTTTTCCGTTACCCTGAATACCACGCGAATATCAAAGATGCCGATGTTACGATTTGCAGCCTCTGTTTTGGTCCATTCCGGCAACTAGGTGAAACCTCGAACTGAGATAATTAAAAATCACCTCATGTGTATCGCAACTTTCCTACATACCTAGTTTCTATCTTAGCGAATTCGATTTGGACGACCCTGAAACTTCGACTCTCGTCTCTCGCAACGATTTATTAGTCTACACTTTCAAATGCCTCAAACATCATCCCTCGCCATGAACCGGGCAAACTTCTGACAGTTTCACCGCGCGAAGTCGGATGACACTCGTGACACACTTCAGCATAACAAAGTCGCAAGAGAAATCACGTCGCAAGTGACGTACGGTTTTAATTTCGCTTTGTCGCACAGTCGATGTTGTTCAGCCGATTGCACAGCTAAAAAAAAAACCCACATTGAACCTGTGTAATCAGACCGTTCGATTCCCTTTAACTCCACGTAGTGAGAATGGGGTATCAAAGACTTCGAAACTCACGATTTGCGCGAGTTTCCCTCTGGCTGCGCCCTCACGAGATGCGCCTTGTACAACTCGATAGCCCCGAAAGCTTTGTGCCTTTACTATGTAGAGCGACTTCACACTCTCCCGGTTCATTTCGTATAGAGTAACCTCGATTAACACGTAAATCAATGGTATACGAACCGGGCCATATTCCCCACTTTTACCCTACGCTCGAATCAGAAAACTTTATTCAATTTGCACCAATCGAGACACCTGCGTCGTGCTCGCTCGTCATCGAACCTCGTAACAGCCACATTCCTCGCGACTTACACGCGTGCCTGCATTTTCTCGAAGCTCCTCGAAGCTTCATTCCCGTTTTCGGCGACGTTTCCGATAAGGTTGCCTGCACTTTGCACCTTTTAACTCGAGTCCCCCTCGCGCCTCAACCTCCTCGACGCCGTGACCTCGGCATGGCTATGCGAAAGTTAATTCCTACACTCGAGAGAGACGGGATAAATGTTTCGCTTATACTCTCGTTAATGCGGCGAGAAGCCTCTCGCGAGAGTTCGGCGCCTTCCGAAACTCCCGGATAGCGAGAAGGATCTCTTCTACGTGGTCGCGACGAGGAGTCGTAAAGTTACCGTCGTCCTCTCTATCGGGGATATCTACTGCCGGGTGTCAGGAAGCGCACCGGCAGCTTGGAAAGCTCACGCCGAGAGAGTTTTACAGCGCTGGTAGAACCCGTCCGTAATCAGCGGACAGGCAGGAATAGTATAGGAGATACGTACTGTACACGTATGTCTATATATAGTAAGGAGGATAAAGTCGGACGTATGGTATCGGTCGGGGAGGTATGGCCCTCGCACGCTGAACGACGGATCCGCAAGCATTAAAAGTCGCCGGTGGCGGTGGGCTAGCTGCAGGTACCCATACGAGCTCTCCGCCGCACTCGGTGATTTATGCCGAGACGTTTACGGTTTGTGTAATTTAATTGTCCAGATGGGACGTAAAGATCCGCCGGGCGATATTCCTCCGCTTTGCTATAAGGGCAGGCGCTCACCTGTGCTCGCGCTCGCCCATAATCTCCGGAGTCCCGGGAGAACGCAATAATAACACGTGCATGCAGCGTGTAGCGAGCGGGCATATAACAGGTGAACCAAATCGGCTATAAGCTTCCTCGTCGCAGCTGTTTGACCTTTTCCGAAAGCTTTAACGTTTATACCGGATGCTAGAGATAACGCTCGAGAAGGAATTGTCGAGAGTCATCTTTAAAGCCCCACGAAGAGAGTATCGCGGAGATATAAACCCGGGCAGGCGTGACGAAGTTCCCCGCCTCGCTTCTCTAAGATCAATCTTGAGATTGATCTTGGAGGAGCAAGGGTCTCTCGGATGCATAGTAAACTCTTCGGAAGAAACGAGTAAATGGTGGATGCGCCAGTCGATTCGTGGTTTGCACGAAGGGGGGGGGGGGGGGGGGGTAAAGCCGGTATCGTAGGTGCACGTCTGCGCTGAGTGAGAACGGGCCACCTACTCTGAGTTACGACTCTACAGCAGTAAATAAAAGGCGCCGAGTCGGTCGTCGTCGTCGTCGTCGACACTGCTTCGGGATCCGCTTTTCACGCGACCTGCTCTCTCGCGTAGAGCCTGCTCGACGGCGCTCTCTCCCTCTCTTCCTCTCTATCTTTCCACCTTCACCCAACGCCTGACAATGAATCCTTGTCTCGGCCTCTCGCCTGGCAAACGTTGAAAAATAGAGTAAAACGTGAAGCAAAAAAAAAAAAATACGACTCCGTAGAGCGCGCCAGTTCGTTCGCCAACCTACCTTCACCGAGTTCTCTCGCGCCATCCGCATCCTCAACGCGAAAGAGGAACTCCTCCATCTGCGGTCTCTTTTATTTTATGCCCGTTTTCCCCTCACTCGGGAGCTTGGCAAACTCAACCGCGGGAGGAGCACCAGGTTTTCCATTCGACAGCGGGTACTTATATTTTCGACTTTAGTATGGGTTTTTGTTTTGTTTTTTTTTTTTTTTTTTTTTCATTTTTGCGCGAATAGTTTCTCCTCTGTTCGTCGAGGGAAATAAAGTCGAGTGGATCTTCATTTTTTACGAATGTTTCCCCGGAAATTGTTTTTCGTACAAAAGATTACATTTGGCATAACGAGAGTGACGGGCGCTGTTGAAGAGTATTCGGATACTTTGTAAATGTAACAATACTCTTAGTACGTGGTACTATTTTAATAGGAATTGTTAGTATCAAAACGTTTATAGTGTTAGATGGCTAAAAATATTACTGTCGAATTCTTTCGGTGTGGAGATGGTAGAGAAGATTTCAGGAAAGGTTTAACGACGAAGGGTCGAGAGATGCGAATGGAAAGACAAACAAGGGTGGATGACCTGTCCCGTGGCGGCTTACTCGCATCTATCTCGCCGTGCAGTGTCAACAACCTTCCGTCCTATTCGCCCATTGTCCGGATCCAACGGGTTGACATCGGATATGCAAATCTCGGTGTGGACCGGTCTGGCCCGCGTTCTTCTCTCACCCCCTGCCTTCCAACGAAAAACCCACGGCAAGCCATTTCGCGCTCGGACAATTCGCTTCTTCGCTCACATCAAAATAACCGAGAAATTTTACATCCTATGGTGATCCGCAAAAAAAACATTTTCCCAATGACCATTCACCGGACAAATATGCGTGATTCGTAGTCGGCACGTAGGGGAGCTCCCGCACCGTTGGATCAGTTGAATGAATGGAGAACTTTTATTTCTCAGTAATTCGACGAGAAATCGCGGTGCAGTGGTTTGGGTTGTTTATCTGGGATCGAAAAGGAGTATCACTCAAATCGTTAGACCCAAAAAGTGAGGGTATCTCAGCGTCTTGAATCTTCCATTTATAAAACTGCCCAGGTGGGATTCTGCAGTATCTGGAGAAACGACACATCGTTTGGCTTCACACTGGCTGACGTAAGCCAAACCGCTATATCGGCCCTTCTCAGGCCAGCGTAGGCAGTCAGAGCGAAGCCAACGATATTCAGAGTACCAATAACCACTGGATGTTACTACACCACTGCTTGGTAGAGACATTTTTTTTAAAGTCTCTGTGACGTCACTTCCGGTTTGAAAATCTTACATTTTACTCTGGAATCTCACATTTCACTCCGGAATCTCACTTTTCACTCCGGAATCTCACTTTTACACTGAAAGTGACTTTTTACGCAGGAAAATTTCGATATGATGTCATTTCCAGTTTGAGAGCCGTTTTTAACCGAAAGTGACGTCATGCCGGAAATATCTCACTTCCGGTTGAAAAATAAGATTTTCCTGTGTGAAACCGACGTTACAGAGAACATAGGTTATTTTTTTTTTGGACTGTATCTTGAACGCAGGCAGTGACAGAACCGTGTGAATTAAAGAACACAGGAAAGTGGGTAAACGTACGTGATACATCTCAAATGTATTTAAAGCGATTCATGGTTTGCGAATACTATTAGCAGACCATACATCTAGCCAAATAGAACACAGGCTCCAATACTGTGCTCGATACAGACACAGCAATAACATTTTCCGTCGAGCCGTTATGTTAGGTCCGAATCAATACCCGGATCCGGCAGACACCGGCTTGCACCCAGAAAAATAATTTATTTGACGGCCACCATTTATTTGGTTTAAGTCAAATATTTATTTGATTTAAATAAATATTTATTTCATTTAAGTAACTATCTACTTGATTTAAATAAATACTTATTTCATTTAAGTAACTATTTACTTAATTTAAATAAATATCTATTTAAATCAAATAAACATTTTACTTAATAGATTTAATCGGTGGCCGTCAAATAAATTTTTTCTCTGGGTGTGATCGCTGCGGAGATACAAGGCCCGCGGTTAAATCTCACCTGGGTGGAACGATCCAAACCTCAAAGGGGTCCATTGGTAACAAACATCGGTTGCATGAATGGACCTCACTTCAAATGTTCGAGTACGTCGTTATCGGAGTACTTCGAACCCTTCATCTTAAGCGATCGAACGATGGCGGTTATCCCCTAAAAAATACAAAATACGGGAATAAGAAACACCAAACTCTCGCAACAAGACTCAACATACCACGACCGGAAAGTTACGACGAACTTTATTATGATTCCCTAACCCGCAGGTTCAAGCCCTCGCGCACACATCAAGTCGGATATCGCTACTCGACGTTCTATTATGCATGAGCATCACCGGCGAGAGAGTTGCCGCTGGACCGTTAACGCGTTGAACTGCCTACGTCAATGTTCCCGGTCGCGCTCGTTCAACAGCTCGCGTACGCGGAGAGGCGCGTTTTCATTCACTCACGTGCGTGGCCGGTCTCTCCCGCGAAGCCCGGCGGTCCATTCACGGATAGAGGGTCCCCCGTGGGCGGGCATAGTCCGAGAGCAACCACTCTCGGACCACTCTCACCGAGCACACGAGAGCATCGTATTCTCTCCGTTCCTTTTTTCCTTTCTTCCTTTTTTTTTTTTTTCTTTTCCTTCATTCATGACTGAATTTACACGACGTTCTCGTCTCGTTCTCACTCCCGTCTTTCGTGTGCGCGGTCGCGAGAGAACGGAAGACACAGGATCTCATTCTTCCCTTCCATCTCATCTCACTCCTCGATCTCCCGTCCTCTTACGCGTGAATTTTTATTCGTATTTTCTCATGACCCCGAGCCAGGTGAAGCGTCTCTCCACTCCGGCCTGGCCGGAGGGAACATCGCTCGCGGCTATTTAATTCCCATGTACCAGGAAGGATCCATCCTCCAAGCGCGTACGTCATCTCGCGCGTGCTGGAATGCTTTATCCCGATGGTTATCCGTTGAATATTACAAGAAGCGTCGATAACGTACCCTGGCGGCGCACGTATTATCGATAAATTAAATCGGCGCTCGAAGCGTCGTCGTACGAATTTATCCAGTCCCACCCGTTATCAGGCGTATCCGCTGCAAGTAGTGTTATCGGGTGAATCGACGTTCGCACGTTGCGCGATGAGTGAGACGGCGAGTGGCAATGCGCAGAGAAATCCCGGATCGCCGTTGCTGTGTTTCTCTCGTGGGCGAGCTCTCTGCGAAGATCCAGCTGGTTTGTGCGCCAAGATGCCATGCCGGGACTCTCCCGATATCGGGTATCTCGATCTCGGCAATGCGGGCAATAGTGCTCGAGAGAACGCGTCCGGGGCGTCGGGTGTACTTGCCGGCTCTTCGGGGTCTCGAGATACTCAACGTTAGGATAATGGGCCTTCTACTTCGCATAACCCGCCGGGGGGAGTGATGAGAAACCGCTCCATCGAGAGACAGAGATAACTTAACGGGCGCCGTTTATCCGTCTCCCTCGCGGTCCTCCACCTTCGCACCATCCCGGGACGAGGAAATCGAATGATGTTGTCTCGTTCGGGCACGAGCGGCAACGGCAGTCGGTAACAGGTATAATCTGCGTCATATGGGAGTCCCAGCACCGCTCCCGCAGGAACACGTCAACCTATGTGCTTCGAGCGCGGCACGACATCTCCTCGTTATCCTCCTGACGTTAAGTTCCGGGAACCGAGCCCGGAACACACGCCAGCGAGACGACTGTCCACTCGTAATGCGAGTCCTGTTTGTGCGGTGAAACCAGCCATGTAATGAAACCTCGGGGGGCATCGGTGCCGCCTCGACGTTGGATCAGCTCGCTCTCCTCGCCTGATGCGGGCTAAGGGCGAGAGGGCCAGTCACCGTCACGCTCGTCGCTTCACATACAACACCGGACGGAAGCTTCGGGGTAGCTACAGACCCCAAAGTGAAACGTGGTCAGCCCCTGACGCCATCAAGACCAACTTGCCGCCACCGTGGACGCAATGCATTTCGTATGTTTAACCCCGGACGTTGGTCGATACATGCACAGATTAGCTTTACTCAATTAATTCGCTTCGATGATTCGAACAAATTGGACCGGAGCGTCTGGCAATCCTGTTTAGGGTTGGTAAAGGAGAGTCGCCTAAGGTGGGTCTAAGTTGGAACTGAGCGATGTTTCAGCGATTAAAATCGAAGAACGGCTGCTGGCTCTTTGATAAACAACTGCAGGGTCGACACATACACAGATTAGCTTCACTCAATTAATTCGCTTCAATAATTCGAACATATTGGACCGAAGCGTCTGGCAATCCTGTTTAGGGTTGCTTAACGAGAGTCGCCTAAAATGGGTCTAAGTTGGAACTTAGGGCTGCTGGCTCTTTGATAAACAATTGTAGGTCGAGTATCACTCGTTGAGGATCAATCCGATCAGAAGCTCCTCGATTTTTGTGGTTTAATCCTCTCTGCGTTACAACATTGACGCCTGCCCGACATCGGCGACTCTGCTCATGATCCGGACATCGTCAACAAAATTGCGCGTGCAGTTTTCGATAAAATGCAAAAATCAGATAAACTTGGAACCGATCAAAAGAGCCGCAGGTCAAAATCAGTTTTTACAAAGCCATAACGTATATAGAGCATAGCGACGCGTATGCAGATTACCGCGAGGTATATCGGTGCATAGATATCCGATGATTGGCGGTACACACGACGCACGATTCAGAGGGAATGCGAAAATTGGAGTGACAAGGTAAAAAAAAAAATGAGAGAGCGTGAACCCGGAGAGGCTCAAATAACATCCCGTCGAAGCTAATCCCGTCGGTGTCGGTGGCACACTTTATTCGCCGTTCATTGATATGTAAAGGCCGGTAATTTCGTCATAGCCACAGGTATAACTGCAGATACTCGAGGTTCGCATCGACAATGGAATTGCCGGGGTCACCGCTGTTTCCTGCTGGAATTCTCCGCTATCGCTATTTTCGCAGCAACCCGCACCTAACACGAGGCGAGAAAAACGGAAAAACATTTCCCATGTAAACCCACCCACGGCTGTACCGTTGGTTGCTGTGCGGGTATGAGAGTTATAAGCTTTCCCGATCACTTTCATATTCAACCAGCTTTCGGCGAGAGCGACGCTTCGGTTTATTTGTTTGTTTGGGAAAACCAATTTTCAACCCCCTTGTTTTGTACAAGGTATGACAGCCAGCTATAACGTTCCCAATTCATTTTATCGGTATCAACGCCAAACATTTCACAAAACTTGAGCCGTCGGGGGAAGGAGGTTCAAGTTGCAAAGAGTATTTCGCGGTGTGCGCTACAAATATGAGCTTGAACCGAGAGATGAGAGAGCCCGGAGGCGGTGTTGGGGATTTTATCGTGAAAAATTGATTTCCCGTCGGAAGTGGCCGGGGAATATACCTGCTGCGACGTCGTTCGATTCCTTTGATCGGTTGCCTGCCATCGGGTCAAAAGAGTGAGATTGCGAGAGGCCACGACGTTTCTGCTCTTCCTGCTCATATACACACAGTCATGAAACGCCCGTGTGTATGCACCGGGCGCGCTCCAGATCTTTTGATCGATGCCCTTTGCCGCTGCTACTCGCCTATGATGGATTCGGTATATCGGGACATCGACATATTTCCGCGTTGCAAAAGTCCAATGTTTCGTCGATTCTCCTCTCAAATTCTCCGCAAACAAACCCCCCCCCCCCCCCCCCCCGAGTCTTAAATTCACGCGAAGAAAGAAAAGCTCCGGGGCACAATCCCGTGTACATTCGACTCGGCGGAGAGAATAGCTGTACGGAATTCACTGTGCGGTTTTCTCATCGATAAAAACCGATTCTCTTTGTGGCTGGAAAGAAATTGCTTCTTCAGATGCATTTAAAAAAATATATTATCGACATTTATTTCCCTATCTTTTGGCATTGAAAAGAGGTTTACTTTTTACAATGTTTCTATTTTTTTTCTGTGTTAATACACATATTTTATAAAATTTCTTTATGCATCGTTATTGCATTTCTGTTGGAATTCCGGATCACACGTTTCTTTCACGTGGGAATGTGTCTGGTTGTGGATTGCAGAGACTTCATAATTTATCTTCATGCCTCTCCCATTATCTCATCGCTCTTTCCGCTTTTCCGCATCTAAAAAAAATATTGTTATTGCCCGAAATTGAATTAATCGCAGGGTTTCGAGAAAGACCGTTGGTAGCTAATACAATTGGCTCGCCGGGGTTGTAAAACAAGAGAGGAGGCGTCACAATGATGATAAACAAAGTAAAACAAGCGGGCTTCGGGGAGTGAAGAGACGGGGTTGTTAATGAATGCGAAGAAATGTTGCCGAGCGGCGCCCTATCGTCGGGAGGCACCCACGAGCTTTTTAACGACACTCGTATCTGGCCCTGCCCGGTATCAAAAGCGCCGGAGCAAGTAACAGCCACATAGCCAAGGGGAAGAGCAGCCCCGGGCACCCGGGCGTTTTGTTTGCTATAAAGAGGCGTTTCATTGTGCGTTAAAATTGAATGGAGATCCACGCGCGTTTGTTCATTGTTTTCTCCGGGTGCAGTCTAGGCTCTCGGGTGTGTTCGTGCCACACCCGAAGGACGGGAGGGATGGTGTTCGAGGCGCAACGACGCGACGCTCGATGCGACCTTTGCGTCTGTATTTTCACTGTCTCCTCAAAGCTGTCGCGCCGAGAGACCCGGTGTTGCTTCTCATTAACGAGATTTTCGGTCGAACGATCGCGGAAATTCAAAGGCTAAAAAAAGAAGGTAATCAAAAATGGTCTTTCACAAATGCGGAGGATGTTGAACCCTCGTGCCATTGTCTTCTCAAAAAAATCCACCGAGAGCCACTCGTACAGTTTCTACTGTCTCGTCATATACCCAGTATGCGATGAGAGAAAGCATCGTCACCCAAAAAAATGTCGATTCACACGATGGTTTGAATACATTTTCCCAATTTCGTATGTCTGTCTGTCGTCATACCAATTCGTGACAGTACACTGAGAAATACAATTTGTTGAATTATGACCCTGAAGATATCTGCATGTGCCCAAATTTCATCAAGTTCTAATGGTTGTATTTTGCATTGTACAAACTTTGCTCGAGGAAGTTCACTTGGAGATTAAAATTCTATAAGTGAACAATTGGTTATTGTTGCTAAAGCCTTGCACTGATAGAGACTGGCCAATGATGAAACTTGATGTCACGCAGATATCTTCAGGGTCGTGTTGGATTAAACAAAAGTCGCGGTGACATATACGTTCAAAGCTGTTATTTGTTTGGTACAAATAAAGCATTGTTTTTATAAACGATTATTTGCTTCAATTTATTCAAAATTTGTCGCTTGACATAAACATTTGTACCAACCGAATGCACCTTTGAACGTATGTCACCACGCATATGCTTGATCCAACCATTTTTTTTTTTCCTCAGTGTACACGGAAAAAAAGGTTTGGTAATATCAAACTGAGCTGCAGTTGCGGGTGGCGAAAGAAATATTTGGTCGATTGAACAAAATGTTTGTTAAATCCAAGTATCTATTTGTTGAAGCAACTAAATATTCGGTCAATCTACTAAATATTCGGTCAAACTACTAAATATTCGTTCAATCAACAAAATGTTTCTTTCAATCGACCAAATATTTCGTTCGCCACCCGCAACCGCAGCATAGTTTGATATTACCAAACCTTTTTTTCTGTGTAGACTCTGCAAATTGTTCCGAAGTAACACTGGCGAAAATTGCGGCAAGATTAGAGTTAAAAATATCGTGCTGGTTTTCGATAAATCTCATCGGTCGAACGAGCGATCGGGTAACCGCACGGAGGATATCGAGGTGTATATACGTAAGCCTATCCGGATAAACATTTTTTTTTTAATACTTTTTACGGGACTTTGGCTGGTATACATGCACCGCGCGTTGCAGCTTCGGCATCGGTGGTAGTCGCCGGTATGCAGATCTCGTGTTCGCAGATGGATTTAAGTGCCGCGTAATTCAGACCGGGCTTCTTGCCCTCTTGGAACCCGCGACCGAGGTCGTCCCTCTTCCTCTTTATCTCCCACACTCGGGCATGAGCGCTCCCTTAGCGCTCTCTCGCTGGATTCAGGTTCTTCCTCGCAAATTCTCCCATCGCTTAAAGCCCCTTCGCCAACCTTCTCTTGTCTTCCCTGCTGGTTCAGCGTTCTCTCCCTCCTATCGGCTCTTCCCCACTCTCGTCCCGGCAAATCAAACAACAGGCGCATCTTTCCGTCCTCCCCGAATATTAAACCGGAGGAGATGAAATAAAAAAATAAAAAAAAATGCATCCAATCAAATTATTCTTCTCCATTGAAATACCTACGCCTTTCTGAGCTTGAGCCTCAAAGGTCTGCAGTCGGGGACTAAGTAAACGAGCATCACCGCCGGCAATCTGCGGGCCAAGTTCGGAGTCAAACTACCCTCAGCTTGCTGTACATGATCTCCCTCTCTGTGCGACGTCGCCGAGAAGTTTTTGAACTCTCGAAACTGCTCGCGAAGACGAGACGAAGAGACGCAGTGAGTTACTTGATAGGAAGCTCGGGGCTAACGCGAGATGTCTCGACCTTTGAATGTCACTGGTAGCAAGTTAATACTCCGGGGATAACACACATCGCCGTAGCAAACGTCCCATTCCTCCGTATCTCTCGAACGTCGGTAGCAAGCGATTCGGCAAGGGTGTAAGGTCTCGTGCCTCCGTAACGTACCCGGATGCACACGAATGTCTTGTCTTTCGCTTCCGCCGGTGCTTCAGCTATTCGCATTGACGTTTCCGTGAAAGCTCATGGTACGAGATTTCCCTATTCAGCCCGGAGCGACAGGCGCGGCTTCCGGAACGTCTCTCGAGAATCCTTCGTCCCTCGAGGATGGGAATCGCAACAAACCCCGAAACTAATTTGCATAAACACTTCGAGACAGTTTCGGTATAATCGTACTTAATGATTGGTAAATTTCTGAAGGTGGAAGATCGTTAACTTCGATAATGACAAAGCTTACATTAAGCTCGCAATTTTACAGCTTGTTGGTTACAGCCTACGATAAATTTGCCGTGTAATTTAATTGACGTCGAAGCGACAATCAACTCGCTTCGATGAATCCAGTCGGAAACCTCTCGGAGCGTCGGTCGATAGATGAGAGGGGGAATACGGGACAGTGAGAAATACCAGCGAGGTCGTTTTAAAGAAATGAGACAATGAAGCCAAGACGAGTCTGGACTTCTGGGGTGGGTTTCCACCATCGGCACGGCTGCGGAATGGCACCAGTTGCCGAGGTACTCGTCTGGCGCTCCACCCGGTATCCGCCAGACCTCGGTATTGAGATGGAGCCAACGTATCGACTCGACAAAAAATTTTATCTCTGCGCCTGTACCGGGCACACTATTGGAGCTCGTGCTCTATTCCGTGGATTCATGGTCTGTAAATATTCTTCGAAGACCATGAATCGTCTTGGGCCGACTCCAGTGCTCATGTGGTCCACTCCAAACACATTTGACATGTATCACGCACGTTCTTTTACACAGTAAAAAGGATTTGTACATTTAACAAACTTTTTTTGTCCACAAAACGTTCACAATTATTTTGTTGTTAATTTTCCATAAAATATTCGTAAAATTGACAGACATTTTTGTAAAATGAACGAGAAAAGAATTGTGGACGTTTCGTGGACAAGAAACTTTGGTACCTGTTTTACTGTGTACCCACTTTTCTGTATTCCTTAATTAACACGTTTCTGTCACTGACTGTATTTGAGATACATTGTAAAGAAAAATAACAAGTTTTCTCTGTAACCTCACTTCCGGTTCGCAAATCTCGTTTGTCAACCGGAAACGACCTCACACGGGAAAAAGTCACTTCCGGGTTCAAAATCTCGGTTTTCAACCGAAAGTGACATCATACGGAATATATGTCACTTCCGGTCGGATAAAAAAGATTTTCAAACCGGAAGTGACGTATTTGGCGCAGCTTCGGCCGTTGTTCGCCCAATGTCGGTCAGTACCGGTCCTGCGTTTCATTTCCACTAGGGTACAGTCGTCCCAGTGGGTGACTCGGTAGACGTACGTAACGGATATACAACCGGTCCATCATAGATCAGATTTCCTTTACATGGTCAACAATGCAGCAGTCACATTTTTAAAGAAAAAATAGAAGGAGAAGAAAAAGCCGATACATTTTGGCACTGGATACATCGGAGCATCGGAGCATGTGTGCCACGATAAAGGGCCAGTCGAGAAGAATAGAAAAAAAAAAGAGATAAAGATAAAGTTTTTCACCAATATGATGGGGGGGCCCCGACGGAGGACGACGTAGCAGCCGAGAAACAGGATTTTTCTCCTTCCCACCGAGAAATCGTCCGTTTGCGGCATGTCTCGGAGCGATATAGGATTTTATTACTGTGCCGTGACCCGAGCTGACGACGACAACGACACCGACGTTCCCCACCGGTTTCCTCGCGGCTTCCTAACTGTGCGATATAGTATTATATACACCACAAGGCCAAAGCCTTATCCGGCTTCGTCCCCACGGGGATCTTCCCCCCTGCGCACTTGTAACCCGGTACTCTGCGAGCTTCCCGGCGGCTCAAACGAACTCTCCTCGCAGTCGAATGATCGGAATCAAAGTATCCGAGAGCATCGACCCGTACATTATACGTGTATACCGTTCCGCCTCCGAGGGTCTCCAGTGATTCTTCCAGCATCGCAGAAGAATATCTCCGACCCGCGGAATATAATCCATTCTCGAAAAAGGTTCACTTTTTTTTTTATTCATTTCCCTCGTACCTGCCGGAACGACTCGGCATCAGCTGCGGATGAAAGATCTTCGCCCAAAATCTGTAACAGCAGAGGCAATCAATCATCACCGGTTTCTACCGTGACCTTGTCACAGGATAGATCGAATCTGCTGAATTCGCTGATTACCATCTAATGACCACTCAATCCTACATCGGCCGAATACGAAGTGTAATTCGAACCTTCATTCCGTCCCTAATTGCCTGTCTTCCATCATTATGAATTACATAACTCCACGATGATTGGAATTTCGTCCTGCGCCGTGGAAATTCTACGGAATCGACAACGGCATTTTGATACAATTACAACCAATGGATCGGGAGTTCGAGCGTCGGCTTATGAACCAGCAACTGTGTTTTGACGAGCTCTTCCCTCGATGTTTGAACTCGGAAATAGAAGCACGTACAAACGAACCGGCGTTAACTAAACGTTTGCGAAGAGTCGGTCGGAACTTCGAGAGGGTTTATGCGGAACCTCGCATCGCCGAGCGGGGTCGGCTTCACGGATAGTCCAGTCAGAGAGGTAGGAACGAGCCTTCGGGTGAGGGATGGAAGTGAATTGGCTCAAAATGTTCCGACGTACAGAGGTCCCGCGTATATTGAATTCGAGAGCTTTGCATACCTCATGCCCAATATTCTCTAATGGTGTGCGTCTTTCAGCATTGATCGGAGAGGGGAAGAGTGGTGAATATAAGCCGGGGTTGTAAGGTGGACCGGTGCGTATTGGCACAAATGCGGATTTAAAAAAAAAAACTTAAAACCCCGTCCATATTACTTGCATCGATAACAGCGAGGAATTTCACGTATTGAACATTGCTCCTGATGAGATTTAGAAATATCACGCGTGATTCCTTGATTTTTAAAAATCACCCTTGATATGGACCTCGATATGAACCATTCTTTCATCTAGTTACGATAGTGAATCATTTCCATAAAAGCTTGGAGTTCAGAAGAAACTTGAATTCATTGATCAGACAGGGTAAGAGTGGTGAATATGTCTCGAAATGGTAAGGTCGAGTGCTGTGTATGGACCCAAATGCGGACCTAAATGCGGATCCATCTTAATTGCATCGATAACACCGATATATTTCACGCGTTGAACATTGCTTCTGATGAAATTTAAAAATATCACGCAAGATTCCTTGATTTTCATAGACCACCCGTGGGGTCTGATATGGATCATTATTTAATCTAGTTACGATAGTGAGTCGTTTCCATAGAAGCTTGAAGTTATGAAGAAGCTTCAATTCAATTCCAAATATCCGAAGTCTCAGCGAGACATTTGTAGGGAAGGTCCATTATAAGTCGACTCCAATGATCTATATTACTAAGCATGCGAAAAAAGCGCGTAAGATAAAAAAATCCTAAGAATACTGTAGGGGCGTTAGCTTGGATCATTCTGTTATGTACTTACGGTAGTGTGTCGTTTCCATAGAAGCTTGAAGTCATGAAGAAACTTGAATTCAATTCCAAATATCCGAAGTCTCAGCGAGACATTTGTAGATAAGGTCCATTATAATTCGACTCTAATGGTCTACATTACCAATCATGCGAAAAAAGCGCGTAAGATGAAAAAAATCCTAAGAATACTTCATTGCCAGGCCTCTATAAACTTTGGGCCTTTCGGGTACGCATTCCTTCTACCGAAATAGGATTTACCTCCGACTGTACGAGATACATGGCCAAACTTTTCAGTGGTTCATATTCACCACTTTGACCCTATACGGCAGATAATATTTTATTGCCAGCTCCGAGGACGAGAATTCCCATGCTCTCATCTCGCCTGACCAGACGGCTGATCTAAACAGCTGTAGGAACTACGAATCTCCCCGTCTATCTCCGTAAGATGATCGAGCGGGATGGAATAATCGAATTCCCCGTTAAACATCATAATGCGAGGTTGCATAACATCGTTCCAGGTTTCTCGCTACGAAACGCGTTCCCCCACCGAGTTTTCGAAGCATGCCGCGAGGTCTCGCGGCTCCTCGGAATACTAAGTAGTAACGGCGCATAAATATCAGACGAATCTCGGCTATTCGCGCCTCTACGTGCGAACAAACTTTTATTCATGCATGGCCATCGACGGATAAATTTTTATATTTTTTTTTCTTTTATTTATTCTTGCTACCAACCTACCCACATTTTTATATCCCGTCGAATAGTGCGAAATATTTTTCGCCGAGAATGAAATTTGCGATTCGATATGCGTCTAGGGGGAGGGGAAGGGAGTCTCGGGCACGAGCTTTTACCGGTGGAACGCTCGCGCGCGCGCGCGAAACGGCAGCCTTGCGAGAGTCCCTCGGCGGTAGCCACCATCGGCGAGAATGTCGACAGGTGGGCTCCGCGAGTGCAGCTACTGCAGCCTCGGCTGCTGCATAATGCAAAGACGCCGGCGCTACGGCATGGCTATCGTCGTCGTGCTCCTCTTTCGTCGGGAGGCGAATGGTGCCCGTCTACGCCTCCGCGGGCGAGGGAGAGAGCCCTGCGGGCCTTTGCCGGCGGCTTTTCTCGGTCTCGTACCTCGACTACGCGAGATCCGAGGAAAATCTCGCGAAGCTCTTGCCGGCAACATCGACGCAAACCGCTGCACACTCGCTTTTCGTTTTTCTTTCATTCCGCAAACAGGCTGGATGGCTCGAACTGACGAGAGACGAGCCATTGGTTACTCAGCCTCGGTTGTGAACCCCCCGGTCTCCACGGGAAAGCTTTGCGGTTGCCGTCCGGTGCGGTTAACATGACGTTCTGCTAACTCCCTCTCTATTCCTCTCCCTCTCAAAACGAACAGGCTTTATCGTCGTTTTGTCAGAGTCGCTGAATCCCTTCGAGACGCAGGATTTCCTACTAGGACTGTTCTAATCAACTCGCCCCATTGCACCATGTGCAAATATACGTGGTAAGGTGGGTGTGTATAGATGTGTATAGATGTGTATATATATATATATATATATACATAGGTAAGTCTGGTCGTTTCGACTTTAGTCCGAATGGAAAATGGATTAAGTATCCCCTCGACCCTCGAGACGAGATGAGAGTAAAACTCGGCGTTAATCTCCACTGTATATACATGTATGTACGGCAACACCCTCGCGTTAATCTGTCCTTTCGAACGGTCTCGAGCTCGGTATATAGCGTTAGTGACGGTAGAGGGATTTCCAATTGAATAGGAAATTTATACCAAAGAGCATCGGTCGAAGAGAATTTTTCTTCAGCATAATCCTTCTTCTTTTTTTTTTTTTTTTTCTCTTCATTATTCTTTTGAGGCACTCAGGTACTGCTTTTATTTTCGTAAACAAAAAAGAAAGGTAATTTACTCTCCGTCACTTTTTGCGGCTGTCGAGCGTGTTGACGCACTCGACGTATGAAAGGGATTAATTACAACTACTTGTGGATCTCATACGAGCGGAGACGTGTGACGAGACTCTCGCGTCTCCCACGTTCCAACGTACCGCCTATCTTCGTCCATCCCTCTTGCTCTTTTCTTCATCGCCTCGCTGAAGAATCGCTAATTAGCCTCGAGAGGGTTGATGCTCTTTTATTTTTTGTGTGCGCTTGTATTTTTTTTTTTTTTTTCTTATTCCTCGCTTATGTCGCTCGTCCATTCAATCTCTTTCACTTTTGTAATGGTCGGGTGACGTAACGCGTAGACTCTCGGTGACTTCGTGCAATGAGATGGAATAAGCCGACACCCCGATAAAGTGTGACTCGAGTTTTTCGTTGTTTCGCGCCAAGTTGAATACAGTGAGCTCGTGAGAGCCAGGAATTTTCACCCGCAAACCCAGAATACACTGTGTATAGTTATATATATATATATATATGTGAATATATATAGGAGAGTGCTTGGATGAATTAACTATCCGACGGTTGAGAACCGGATAAAGTTTTAATTTATACGGGCTGCCGTGGACGATTGTCGGCCGAGAGAGTAGAAGGGAGCGAGGGGGGATGAACAGAGCTCAGTACTTACTTTCGCGATATCACCACGACCTCCTGGTCGGCGTCTCTCACTCCGGCGTTTCCGCCACCCGACGGCGATACAAAGCTTTGTGTCCCTCGAAACGCTTCCGTCGTTTGCTCCCAACCCCTTTCTTTTATACGTGACCAAAAAAAAAAAAAAATACCACTTCCCTGACGAAAAACGCGAAAGAAAGAGGATCCTCCTAGCGGGCTCCATCGATGCACACTGCCGGAAACTTCCGGAAACGACTGTGAAGCTTTTGTCATTGGCGCCATTAAGAAAAAAAAAAAATCGTCGCGACTGTTTGATGTTCCCAGGAGAGCATTTTTTTGTCATTATGGTTGCAAAAAAAAGTCCGGCCATTGATTAAAAAACTTGGTGACGAAAGATCAAGGAAAAGGAAAACTAAAAATGACCGCACGCAATAAAAAAGGGTTACACATTTTTAAATCTTTATTAAAATCGTTTTTTATTAAACATCTACATTTTTTTTCGTGCACCCAGAAAAATAATTTCTTTGACGGCCACCGTTTAATTGGTTTAAGTAAAATGTTTATTTGATGTAAATAAATATTTATTTCATTTAAGTAACTATTTACTTAATTAAAATAAATATTTATTTATATCAAATAAATATTTTACTTAAGCCCAATAAACGGTGGCCGTCAAAAAAATTATTTTTCTGGGTGCGGTAACTCAATAATGTATTTTATTTCAAAAAAAGTTGTATAATTAACAAGAAAATGAATTGCGGACCTTCGTGCACAATATTCGTTGAACGTACAAACCATATTTGCCGTGCAAGTAGTTACCCGAGATCCACGTAGCACCGGCACGATTTCATACAGCAATATCCCGCGATATCCAGAGCAGTTGGTTGCAATCGTCCAATATCTCGTGGCTGGAGCGCTAATTTCGTTTCAATCGAACGACCGAGAGTTTCGTAACGAGCTCAAAGAACCAGTAGCGAATGCGATTCTGGTACGGCGCTCTTAATTATTATCGTGGCTCGCGTGTCGGCGGGCGAGGATTCGCGCGGAGAAAGGAGTCTCGGTGGTTTGAACACCGTTGGAGGTGCGGTTTAGAGCTTGGCACTCGTGACTGGACGGAGTTCTTGGCTCGCACGCCGGGTGGCGGCTCGTCGAGCGAGCAGGCTGGAAGCCTCTCGGCTATTATTTCCGTCTCGATCATAATATATTCACGTCGTATCGGCGGAGCAATATTTCAATGAGAGCGGCGATAGCGTCAACACAGCGAGAGGTGGAGGGAGCGACTCTACTTGCTACCGTCTGCGAGGAACCAGGGCGGCCTCTCATTGACCCGGCAAGCCCACTCATTTTCGATCTCGGCGTTCATTCATATCGGAGCATAAAACACACTGCGTTACACTGCGCACAACGAACGCGCGGTGGGTGTAAATGAATCGGATTTCGTCATAAACCGCCGCTGGTATCTCCAAATACACGGTGGTTATTATTCGTGCGGAGGCGACGCGATATCGTTC